>OU612073.1:20807303-21432303 GCA_914767715.1 Membranipora membranacea
CTGTTCTATCGATTGTATTGAGTTTAGGTATAGTATTGTATCGGTTATTCTAAAACCCCTTAGTTTCAGATATAACAATGCTCAACAGGATTTTGATAGAGGGTAAATTCCCATACAAATGGAAACTAGCATGTGTGACACCCATTTTTAAGGGGGGTGATACCAAGGACATGGCCAATTACAGACCAATTTCTGTACTTCCGCTTTCATCAAAATTATTAGAAAAGCATATCAATTCACACATATACTGCTACCTTGATAAAAAACAATTTACTTCACCCTCTGCAATCCGTATTTAGGCCTGGATTTTCATGTTCAGATGCAATTCACAAAATCATTTCAGAATGTATGAACTGCAAAGCAAAAGGCTACTTCATATCACTTATCTTTTTGGATTTTAAAAAGGCATTTGACTGTGTCAATCATCAGCTACTTTTGAAAAAAATCCGCAGTTTCGGCATAAGAGGCTCAGCTTATAATATTATTATGTCTTTCCTTTCTCAGCACGAGCAATTTGTGAAGGTCCGTGAAAGTTTCTCTGAAACTTTACCAACTAGTATTGGAGTTCCCCAAGGATCCATTTTAGCCCCTACACTGTTTTTGATATTCATAAATGATCTCCTAAAATTACCATTAAATTCAACCTCATTTGCCTATGCAGATGACACAACATTTCTTGCCAAAGACCTGAATATCTATTCTTGGGAAAGACAATGCAATAACGATTTGACTTGCATCAAATTTT
The DNA here is from genome assembly GCA_914767715.1 of Membranipora membranacea. NCBI lineage: Eukaryota > Metazoa > Bryozoa > Gymnolaemata > Cheilostomatida > Membraniporidae > Membranipora > Membranipora membranacea. The sequence continues at coordinate 20,808,049 of OU612073.1, forward strand.
GGTGCCTTTTAAATAGAATGACCATCAATATGAAAAAATCACATTTCCTGCCTTTCTTCAAACACACAAACTTTTAATCTTTTCTTTGGGGGTACTGTACTTGCCAGGGAATCAAAGACTAAACTTTTAGGATTTCATTTATGCGATACTCTTGGGTGGTCTGACCATATTCAGCACATTTGCAGAACTGTGAGGTCCAGTCTGGCATTGCTCCAGAAATGTTGATTCTGTATTGACCGAGGTGCCGCATTGAAGTTTTTTCACCAGTTTTTTTTTTGCCATCTCTATTACAATATGTCTCCTTCTTATCTAACAAATCCTATTTTCATCCTCCAGAAAAGAGCCTTCAGGCTTATAGCAAATACAAATGTTCCAATATACCTGAATCCAACTCGGCATTTATGTATAGAATTGAATCTTTTAACACTGTCAGATCTCGCCTTTTATTTTTCCTCTGTTTTTTTGCTATAAAATACTTCATGGTCTAAGCCCAACCATAGACCTACTTATTATTAGTAGGTCTATGGCCCAAGCTATATAATCAATGATTTTTCATGCACTGGACATCACTTTTGTTTTCGTGATACCCACGTCTTACATCCACCCAAAAACTTCTTTTTGATTCATATGACTACTTCTTTTAACAACCTTCATCAACATCTTCGTTCATCAACAACTCTACGAACATTTAAATTTGCATTGTCAAAACATCTGTTTTCATTAAACTGAGTTTTATTCCCTTGATTTTATTTCGATTGTTTCTTGTTTTGGTTCCTTTGCACATCAGGGAGAACATCTTCGGATGATGGTTGTCGCAATAAAAGTTTATATATATATATATTAAAATTCACCTTTTAGTAGGATGTATAGTTTATATCATGTTATTTGTCATTAATTTGAATAAACCTCCGCCAAATCTATCGAAGAGTATAAAATTAACTTTTTCGTCCCTCAGTGTTGATGAGTATACAATGTATATGCTTATGGTATGTTTTCAGGACTGTTTAGAGCTAGATAAACAAAGTTCTACACGACATACGTTCAGATGCCCTCATAACAACTAGAAGTTCTCTATGTGCAAATCTTTTGAATTGAAGGGTGCCAAACCATTTCTCAAAGCCAGGTTTCAGCCACTTAAGCTATTCAAACATTATCAGTAAAAGGGTGATGGACTGAAATCTTGTACCTGTGAAACCTAATACATATATACATATATACTTATATTGTGATATATTATTTGTGTAAAAATAACGAAAGAGTTATATACTATAACTAAAATGTATATAGAAACATGTGTGTGTGTCTTTTAGTATGTGTGAACATTATTTCTGAAATTGTCTCTTCCAATGCGAAACAAGATTTCACTACACTTAGAATTTGCTAGACAACTTGCGTTTTACCAGCAGATATAAGAAATCACACTATTTACTTGCAAATAAATACGATTTAGATGCTGGAGATGTTTATACAAGGTTAGACGAGTATACAACTATACAACTTAACTATTATTTTTTGTAGCAGCGTGAGCAGGTATTTCAATTTCTACTTTGATTAAAGGTTGATTAAGGTTGATTAAAATCAGGTGTCTTATCACTCGCCCATCCCGAGGCATGGGCAGCGAAATATTAGTGCCTTATTGGCTAGGTCACAATGTCTGCAATTTGCTCTCTGTTTGCAGGCAGTTCGGAGCACACCTTGGGGCCAACCAATCCCCAGTAGAAGATGGACTGCAGTGCGATTCGAACCCACGATCTTCAACTTCTTGAAGTCTGGCGCTCTAACCAACTGAGCCACCTCCTACTCCTTGAGCCACCTCCAACTTCATGCACTTTGTTCGATAAGGTTTCATAAAAAATCCCCCCCCCCCCTGGGTCCCTTCGGGTTCCCTTCATTGATATAGACAGGGCAGGAGTTGATTTAAAACCATGGATACAGTATACAGCCCTGTCTGTGAGCTTGAAAACGACTACTTCAGGGCTCTCAACTACTCAGATTTAGTTCAGTTACTCAGATTTTTGGGTTTAACGCAGGCGACTCAGGGGTTTTCAGAATATGAGCTTAACACTCAGATTTCCCCTCTTATTTATCTAAGTTTGGGGATTCCAGCTGATTTTCATTGGTGATCTAGCTGCTTATATATTATGTAAACTGACAATGCTATTAATCTGTAGAGCCCTAAATTGCTCTCTAGGTTTTTGCGGCTGGGGAGGCTAGCAGAGCTCTAAAAGAACTAAGCCGTTCATGCATAGGTGCTTTATGCCTTTGATGTGCCACTAAGCATCATGGTATAGGCAAAACTCAGGATTTGAATCCTCCCAGGTTGAGAGCCCTGACTACTTGTTGCAAAAACAATAATAACCACAATAGAAATGATGGAGTTATCTTCTCTGTACTCATAAAACATTCAGGTGAAGTTATGATTCTGATTAGGTACAGTATTGTAAGGTTGCGATTGGGTTGAAAACTTTGAATTCTTGCCTCACCAACCAATGAAATTCCTTTTAAGAAATGACAAACTTGACAAAAGATTATAGTTGACTCATTATATATTATTTTATTTTCAATTATTTTTTTAATTTTTGAATGAGACAAATAGAGTCTAACCAAGGAGAATCCCTGGTTCAACAGAGTATTTGCCAGCTAAACTGTGAGATGCTCAACATTTGATTCAGACTGTAAAGTGTAAACTGGCTGGGTTTGAGTATTAATTAGTACAGTTAAATAAACACCCAATCTAATCTAATGCCAACCAATGTCTGTGCAATGTAGCTAAGCCTAACTAAAGATCTTCTTTCTTGCCATTGCATTGGGCCAATGCAATGGCAAGAAAGAAGATCTTTAGTTAGGCTTAGCTACATTGCACAGACATTGGCATTAGATTAGATTGGGTGTTTATTTAACTGTACTAATTAATACTTGCTTGCTTGCTACATACATTGCTGGTCAGCTAGTAGTTGGTAGAACTTTATTAGTCATTAACTCACAGCTAACTTGTATTACATACATACATCCCTATTGATCCTAATTTCCCAGTCTGAGGAGTGGGCATGAAGCACAGGCCTTAGGCTTATGTTATGTAGTTGGTTGGACTTGCACCAACTACAGAAGGCATGATGAAGATAAGAGTTATCTGTCTAAATCACTACCTTCATGTCTTCTGTAGTTGGTGCAACTACAGAATTCTCTTGCCGTCTTGGGGTGCTTCGCAGAAATATCATTGAGGCAATTTCAAGGCAAAAAGGGGAATTTACCGATTACAATTGCACTCAACATATATTTTGATGCTGTGGTCATCATGAACAGACACCTGAAATGAACTCCACCCATGGTATCAGAGTGATTAATAAACAGGGGATAACGTGGGTAGACACTTGGGTTATGGAGTTCTGGAGGTTTATCCTTCTACAGAAAAATCACGCCTCTCCTGAGCAAACATCATTGACGACCTTAGATATCATTGACGACCTTAGAACCTTATAAATTATAGTACACTGCAGATTGCATTGAGTAATTATCAATGTCTCCTTGTTCTCGAATTCTTACGGTTACTTTTAATTGACTGATTTTTAGGATTTTGGCCAATAAAAAATCAAGACAGGTGATTATGATGTTTGTGCCCATCTTATTTACTGCACTGCTGCTTATCCACCCTGCTCTACAACTGGATCACAGTGAGTATCATTTTTATATGAAACCTTCACGTCGGTCACATTGGAACAACGTATAGATTGCAAATGGGATGTTTTGAAACTGATATAATTTTGCAGACCTGGGTCATCGCAAGTCAAGTCATTGTCGATGCTAAGTCAAGTCACATTTACACCAAGTCAAGTCAATTGGTGTCTATTTTTTTCGCCGTCAAGTCATGATTTTTGTAAGTCAAGTCAAGTCAAAGATGGGCGACTTCCAAGTCATGGCAAAGTCACGCTCATTAACCGTGAAAATCAACTCGGAATTTATTTCAATCCCGGGTGACTCCAAATCGTGGAGGAGTTAGTTAGGTCCTCAGGAGTTGCTCTACTAATCGGGATTTGCTCCCCTCCCCACAAACGAAAGAAGGTATGGGTGTGTACGCAATTCAGCATTGTTACTTCATTGTATATATGTACCTTTATTGTGTCAATGATGACAAATGAAATGTTTCATGCTGTAAAAAGATGAGCTGGTGGAGGATAAATAAATAAACACAGACTAAGATTGATCACTATTTGTTAAGGACGGATAAAATGTTCTCTCTGAAAAGGTTTTTGCATCTGCCTGTTTGTAATGTCTCCAAGGTCATGAGAGGTTTGTCGATGGCAGTGGCTACTAGCCTCCATGACTCATTATGCATGTGACTCGAATAATATCGTTCGGTTTAGTGAATTCAATCACCTTCCTACGCAATGGTGACAACAACAATGAGCATCATCATCATACATGGAGGATCATGTGCTGTTTTGAAACCTCTACATCCCTCGACTGATGGAATAGAGCAGCCAGAGAATGCAATCATTATCAAACAATACATTATGTGCAATCCATAAACTAATTTCAGTTCACGATGGGTGGTGTATGTTATGGAATTGCTTGGAAGTGAATTTCAAAAAAAGAAAGTCCAGCCTTCTGCTGTTGTGAGAAGCACAAAAAGAAAAAGTGTGAAACATCCTTAGACTAGAAGGATTTCTGTCTGATGATGATGATGATGTTGATGATGATACAAGCAGTCTTCTGAATAAACCTGCACTATATGATCAGACTATATTAATATTGCATCATGGGATACATTTTTCATTTTACTGATTACAAGACAACAAGAGAAGACAACTAATATGTAAGGCAGGAACTCTGACTACTTACCCATAGCTGAGAAGTTGGGTTTTCTGTTTCGGAGTTGGGGTTTCAGAGTTGGGGTTCTCAGTTATGATTATCTCTATCTATGATTATCTCTTTCTACATTATGTTATAAAATTTCACACATTGACTTATGTTGACTTGACCAAAGTCAGGACAACTCCCAAGTCAAGTCAAAGTCAATTTTTCGTTAAGTCAAGTGTTGTCTATTTGTTTTCGACATCAAGTCAAGACATAATTTTGTCAAGTCGTGACTTTGACTTGACTTGACTTGAAGATGACTTGACTTACCATGACCTGGACCCAGGTCTGTTATTTTGTCGTTTCAATGCTTTGCTGTATTCGCCTTCTTGTATGAACATAATATAAGCATTCTCATTATCAGACAGTTCCCTGATTTTAGAAAAAATCATTCTACAGTCCAATGAAAATGGTACATGGACCGCAAATCATGTTTGTTTAGTTGTTTAATTTTAAAACCCTCTCTCTAGAGATGTTTACATAACATAAACATTTTTTATGGGGTCCACTAATTTGTTAAAAATAAATCCCCCTTGACTAAGGTAAAAGCAAAAGGAAAATACATAAATAAATCATATTAATGTGTTGCAATTTCTGATACATATTTCAGAATATAAAGAGTCATGGCAGCACTCAGAGGACTGTGATGTGAATCTTTCTACAAAGGAGCTGATCATGAACAGTCTCCATTCTTTGTCTGAACAGAGAAAGGATGACGGTAAGGTTTATGAAGATTTGCAGTTGTCAAGATGGGTCAAACCGTGGAGTAAATAACGTTACATATGTTGCGGCATCCTCTCACTCTTAAAGACTACCCAAAGACCAATGCATGTTATAGTCAGGCAGTTATTTATGATAAATTTTTGTCAGGTTTGCATGGTAAAAAAATTCAATGCTCTAATTGCCATGAATTATTGATGGTGGAAAAAATACCTCCCATAAGGAAAGGTAAATCCCGTTCTCTGCATCATGATGTCACCCGGAAGTGCAATACAAGAAACAAGCACTTCCGGGAGACTGTGATATCATACTGCAGAGAATGGGAGCTACCTTCCCTTATGGGAGACACCATCAATCATATATGCCAAGTAAAGCGTTGAATTTTTTTTAATTTCTTTCAGATAGTGTAACCTTTTGCCTTTGTAGGGGAGTACATTCATGTAATAATCACTTTCAAAAATGCTGAGAGCAATTCTAACCTGCAGCAAAAGTTCAGGTATGTCCTAATTAGTATATCTAGTGAAAGGTTGCAGCAATGAGGCAACGTTGACCAAAAGTGAAAGTTGATGAGAATCGGGTTAACTATCATCGAGTGTTGATAATTTATTGCCAACAATAATCACCACAATTGGGGTCTCAACATCACTTATAGAGACATGTACTAGGAATTGTGATAATGTTTTGGAGTTGTCTGACTAGTTGATAGTAGAAAGTAACTGCGAATTAGACAGTGAGTTTGAACAATTTTGGACAGCATGTTATGGTTATAGAAGTGAAGCTCCACAGTTTCGCCAATTGCTTTGGGATTATCTATTTAGGCAGCATCATATGTAAAACAATAATCAAATGTCTGCCCAGTAAAAATGTTTTGCTGAGTTCTTGTGGGTGAGATTGGTAATTTATCTATTGAGTGATATTTTTTTAGCCTGACGGTCAAATCATTATTACGTGCTAGCTCAGTTGGTATAGTATTCATGATAATTGGCGACACAAAAAGTCAAGCTATAGCTCGCTCAATTATCAGCAAAGAAGTGGAGTCTAACCAGATCAGTACACCTTATCAGGTAGGCAACACTTAGATTAATATCCAGATTTGCCTGTACTTGGGACAATCCTGTAATGTTTACTTGCTGTTTGGAGGGAGAGCAACTCTGAATGCAGACAAGCTGGGTCAAATCCGAACTAGTCTCCTTGACCTCATGATCACCATTATTTTACTCATTTTTGTTCTTGTGCAAGACAAGTTGTACTTTATCTGTCCTCTCAAAATACTGTGTAAGAAATAAATGTTTTTATTTATTGATCAAATGTTGCTACTATACAGTGACAGTGATCATCTCTAATCACTAGCACCTTAGATTCTCTGGCTCAACCACTCCCCACACTTATCAAATACCAAGAGATTATCTTGTTTGTAAGTATAGCTCTCAATAAGTAATCTATATATTCTCTATATAATATAATGTTTAGGTGGCTGATCTGGATGCAGAGCTGATGGCCAAGGAGCTACATGCTGTTGTCGAGCCAATGCAAAAGTGAGTCTCTCTTGTAAATGTTGTGTGCTGTAATACATTAACTTGTCCTCTGTTTAAATACCAGACTAAAAGTTTATTGAGTAGTTTGTGTGTTCAAATTTTCCTGCATTTTTCTTGATCCCGTTTGCCCGGCCATGGTGGCATACCAGTACAACGAAAGCGACTCACAAAGCAGATGACTCAAACTTGATTAATGTCATACTCAGGATGTCGTCTGCTTAGATTTATCTACTCCTGGTGCCTGTACAAACAGACTTGAGCTTTGTTTGTAATAAATTTCTTTTCTTGATTTTGTAGATATTTCAGTAATAAGCCCGGATCATACTACAGCGATTCTCTATTCTTCCTCTCCATAGCCATTCATAGGGTAATGCCTGACAGTTTGGACAAAGTCGTCATGCTTGATGCTGATCTAAAATTCAAATCTGATATTATCAACCTATACAATCTATTCGAAGACTTCTCAGATGAAGCCATACTTGGTATGGATTTTGTGATAAACTGTTTTCACACATGTTTAACAGCAATATTACCATCATTATATACTCATTTTAGCTTGTCTTATGCCACACATTTTATGGATGCAGCTGTAAGGACCAATTCGCTGCTTGGAAGCATCACAATTATTTAAGGAGTTTGCGATAGTCTAATTCCATGAATGTTTATTCGTTGTTTCTATATCTTTTTAGAATCTGAGTTGTGCTCTCATTGTCAATGAGAAAACACAACTACTGATATTGTTTTATATATTCAATCATTTCCTAGGAGATGTCTGATCATTCACTTGTTTTTCAGGTATAGCCCGAGAAAATCAACCAGTGTACAGACACTCTTTCTCCAGATATAGGTCACAAAATAAAGGTACTAGGGTGGGAGATCCCCCTCCTGAAGGCCTCACCGGTTTTAACAGGTATGTAATGTATACCAGTCACGCTGAATAATTTTTGTCTGTGTTTGCAAATGATGTCTGCTACCCTGAACCAATTGATTTTGAATCACGATGTTAATATCAACATTTTATGAGGCTGCATTAATAGACCAAATTCGTGATTGATGACCAAGCAGTCAGTGTTCACCGGTCAAGTGACCTTCACATTTCAAATGACAAGACTTAACACAACATAATCAACAGTAATTAATATGGCCAGTCTATGCCATGGTTGCCAGAAGATGGATTATTGGTGATTCTAAAGTTTGATACATTGTGTGATGAGTTGTATGATTTTATTTCTCAATCACCCCTTTGAGATAATAAAGGTACATAACATTATAAATCTGTTCGAATCTGGGAATCAAATTATATTCTATATTGGTGCTAGTGGCTAATATATCAAACTTTGAGATAGTATGTTAAGCTCTGAGTTTTTCAGATATTAAGAATTAACAGTTGTTTTTAGTGACTGAACACATATACATTTTTCTAACTGTAGTGGAGTTTTGCTGCTAAATCTGAAAGCTATGAGATCCTCACAACTGTATAACTCATTGATCAACGTAGAAACTCTCATTACATTGACTGAAAAATATCACTTCAAGGGTCACCTTGGTGACCAGGATTTCTTCACATTGATATCTATGGAATATGAGAAGCTCTTCTATATACTACCATGTGGTTGGAATAGACAGTTATGTGTCTGGTGGAGAGATCATGGGTATGAGTCGGAGTTTAGCCAGTATTATGACTGCAATGAGCCAACTCATATCTACCACGGTAATTGTAATACCCCTATCCCTCAGGATTAAATCAACAAGGGGGATTCAAATTATATCCATATGAAGAATGGCAGTATCAATATTGAAGAAAAAGTCTAAAACAGGATACTTATTTCGATACTGGCATGAATTCAGAATAGTATCTGTACCTAGTCAGCACTTCAATCGGACAACTATCAACACTATCCTGTTTATGCTAGATATTTTTGTATACAGATGTCCTAAGTATGATTCTATCCATGCAAGTATTACGTATTAGCCATGGGCTGAATCTACAATTTATTTTTTGAGGCAATGCTCATGTTTATATATGTTAAATTTCAATAATTTCCTCTCTGTCCCTTGTTGTTTTCCCATACCAATGTGATTTTTTATCAAAATAATAGTTGCACCGTCCATCAGACTCTCAAAGCTTTCCAATGTATACAACTTATTACCTTTGTATAATATGATTCATTGTAATATCATTCAAAATTCTGCTGCGGACATAATGGCACATTCTACTGGCCACATGGTCAGAACTAAAATGCCAAAAAATATTGTCAGATGATGCAAGACCAGTTGGCTTACATTATTTCTGGTTTTTCCTTGTAGGGCTCAAAATTACATAAACTGTTAAAGTTGTCTACTCTTGATACTAGCATGTAATCCAGACTTACACTTAGTGACTACCTAAACCGACCCCCAAACTGTTTGAACATGAGTCCAGTTTACCTTACTATGTCAAGGCAACAATAGATGTTCAAAAAGATTATTCAGATTATTAAGACATTCAGTTTCTGGCTTGTCAGACAAATAGCTTCCCATCTATGGTTTTGCTCTCAGTTGGTGTCCTGAAACTTCACAGGCCGAGTCATGGCCACACAGGAGTCACTTGTTGCACCTGAGTGGGAGCTAATAGACCCAACACCTGATCCAATAGTCTTGTTTATGCAATACAACACCAGGTTCTTCTGGGGAAAGCTGGATTCAGTTGTTGTGAGATGGAGTCCACAGATGACCTCGTATGTATCCTGTTTAGTTCATCCACTTGTATTATTACTTTTTATGATGCCTGTTATTTCATGTATGTTGCCTGTTGGGAAAATATAATTGTTCCATATGGCAGAAATCACAGGTATTCGTGGCCATGTTTGACTGCCCCCAAAGACCTGTTCAAGAGATGGTGCTCCCATAAAAAATGCTCTGCCATATGAAGAATATTATAATAATTATCATTGTAGGCACAATTGTGACATTCGACTTTATTTCGCTTACATGACTCCCTCACTCAGGTTATGCTAGGTTGCAAGTACAATAAGTATCATAACATGTTAAACTGTTATTTTTTGTTGAATGACAGGTCCTGACTGGCCGAAGTTATGAAATCCTAGTTGATCAGCCGCCTTTTTCCTGTCATAATAAAGAACGTAAAGTAAACATTCAGAAAAACATTCTTGGACTCAGTTGTTTTTAAAATTGTTCTAGAGTGTAAGCGAGTTGGCAAGTTTCAGTTGTCATAAGAAATTATCCAAAGATAATTTGTCTTGCTGTCACTCCATTGGAAATAACTTCACTTGATTTCAGATGCGCTGGTGTTTGCTGTTACGAAGGTAGGGGAGGCTTATGTTCAATTAGACTGAGTAAACCTCTGCTCACACTGAGGCCTAGAAAGGACCTGGTGGAGACCCTTCTTCATGAGATGATCCACGCCTATCTGTTTGTCACTCAGAATAATCGTGACAGGGACGGACATGGCCCTGAATTCCAGAAGCACATGCACCGCATCAATCATGAGGCAAAGACTAAAATCTCAGTAAGTAGACCAAGATGATCTCATCTGTTACTTGCCAGCTGAAAAAAAAAGGCCACAATTCTTTCCTCATGTAACAAAGAGCTTCCCTCATGTAATGTAGAGCTTTACGCTGATTCTGACCCAATTCTTCTAGCGAGGGGTACTTGACTTTACCAAAATTATAGTCCGAAAATTTATTCTCATCATTGATATCAGGCTTTCAGGCTGATGTTTCATGACAGTGATGCCTAACTAATGCTGGGTTGATGTGTATTTTGAACAGATTTACCACAGCTTCCATGATGAGGTACATCATTATCAGACACATATATGGAAGTGTGATGGGCCTTGTAAGGACCGAAAACCGTACTTTGGTTTTTTGAGAAGAGCAAAGAACCGCGCACCTGGACCAAATGACTTCTGTAAGCTGTATCCTGTACCTCTTTTAATGACTTGCTTATATAAAATTATTCATAAGAACTTCTGGCCCTTCTTTGCTACCTCCATTTGAAGATTTGATTTTTACTTTATAGGAAATGTTTGCGGCAGTGTGTGATTACATGCTGAGTGTAGCTTTTTCTGTAATAATATTCGTGAATTATTATGTTGATTAGGGTGGAAGGAGCATCAATCTAAATGTGGAGGAACTTATCACAAGATAAGTGAACCAGAAGAGTTCACTCGTAAGCAGCAACAGAAAAGTGAGTTCCTTGTGGCAATATAAATGTGAAACTATTTGAAAAAGTTTTAATTATAAAGAGTATTTCACCAACCAACGGCTTTTGGACACTGCTCTGTTGTGTTTTGGGTAATCAATGTCGGCTTTATAATGATGCTGCTGAGTCAAATATATGGCTAGGCTTGTCAAACCTGCGGAGATTAAATACACTCATTCAGATCTTATCAGTTCACTTGCTAACATTCTTGAAAATATAAAATTATCTGTGCTCAGAGAAGCGAGAAGAAGAGAAGGCTATAAAGGAAGAAAAGAAGAAAAAAGGGGAGATAACAAGTTTTTTTGATAAAAACAATGTGAGCAAGAAACCAACCTCCAACACAGTGAGTACATTGCGGATATCGCTATCTTCCTATCAAATATTACACTAAACTATTGTGACATGGTATTTGTGTGAGAAGTATACCTTGAAAAACAAATAAATTTGAATTGATGAGAAATACAGATTTACAGATTTATTTATAATCCACTGTTGAAATACCCTGAAGTATTAAATAAAACAGTTGGTGAGCTCTGGTAAAAAATAAAATTGGATATCATAAAAATTTTGTAGCACCATCAAGGAAAAAAAGATTTTCTGCGTTTTTGCAGTATTCGCCTTGACTAAAAAATTGTCCTTCAGTCGACTCGAATGTCTATACAGTGACGACTGCCTCTCATGGACTGACATGTGGAGCCTATGCCTGCAGTTGCTGGCTATCTTGATAAAATGATTCTGATAAAGTGATTCACTAAAAAGTCTTAATTCAAGAATGGCTAGTGCTGATAGTCTTCAGAATAATCCTCTATGTGGGGTAAAATAACTCTAGTACACAATTTCTGAAATCGTTCCAAAGATTTCAGCTGAATGTCAGTTAACATGGGAAAAAAAGCAGGAATACAATAAGTAAGGATTGATCGTATGTTGGCAACATAAAAAAGCACAAGTTTGTTACAAGACATACCAAAATGTTTCAGCTGTAGTAGACTAAAACTTCTTTTGGGCTTTATCAAGCACATAGTCGATATGGGTATGAATATTCAAATACTGATCTATGATAACTCCCAAAAATTTTCAACTGGTAACCATCTCCACTGGGGAGAAAACGTTGGAGGTTTGCTATTCCAGCCTAAAGTTAGCATCATACTCTTAGTTTTATCTAGATTGAGCGTCATCTTATGCTCACTGCTCCACAGTCTACCATAGGTTGTAGATTATCATCTTTGGAGCAGGCGACAGGTGTTGAACAGGTTATGTCGTCGGCGTACATGGTTAGACAGTTAGCTGATGGAGGACTGTAGGAGTTGATAAAAGCCAACCAGAACTTTGGCCCTGAGAGTATCCCCTGTGGAACCCCTACGTGTATCGGTATATAGTCTGAAGTTGCAGATTTTGTCCTAACGCATTGCTGTCTTCTGGACATGAAATTTAGAGAAAGTCTCAATATGTCAGGAGTCACACCGATATCTTGTAGGGCTTCAGCAAGTTTTGATGGTTGTAATGAATCGAAAGCCTTGCTGAAGTCTGTAAAAAGGACCTCAACAGCGTTGACATCCTTTTTGTCGAGCATACTGGTCCAGTGGTCTAGTGTATATATCAGAGCATCTGTTGTGCTTACTCCTGGTTGGTATGCAAATTGTCCGCAACTGATGGATGGTATAACCTGCTTGCGGTACTCATGCATGAAGAACTGTTCTGCTACTTTGCCACAGTGGTATAGTAGGCTGATGGGGCGGAAATCCTTACATTTCTGGGGTGTTGGCACTTTTGAGATAAGAACTACCTCCGCCATCTTCCAAATTTCTGGGTACTGCTTCTGTTTGAACATGGCGTTTATAATATCTGTCATAGGTTCGCTTATGAAATCAGCAAACTCCCGGCTGATCCAAGGCGGAAAATCAGCAGAGTTAAAAGATTTATTTGTTTCTATCTTTGACAGTGATGATCTAACCTGCCCTATATGTACTGTGACATTTAAGGTTCCATCTGGGATCGTGTTATCAATATTCTGTAGCTCACCTCCAAATAGCCTTTCAATGACTGCTGCGTTTATGTACTGTACAGACAACTGCGTGAAACTGATATGGTTTAAATATTGCAGCTGCTCTGTTTTAGAAATCTGGCCAGGCAACGACAACGAAGCCTTCCACATCCACCAAACCCAGTTTGAGCAATGCTATCCCCGACAAGAAGAAGCAAGTGTTTACAGGTGTAAATGTGCTAGGAGGAAACTCTGTTACTACTCAAAATAATACCAAACCTCATCAGGCTAACCCACCAGTCAGTAATATTTTGAATGTAGTTATGCCAAAATCTTTAAATATCCTAAATGTTTTCTTATTTGTTATATTATGTTATATTTGTATATGGCTCCACGTATTGTTGAAGAACAATTACTGTTGTAAAGCATATGCACTGTATATTTCTTCAATGTGGATATCATATATATCATTTTTCTACGATGGATGTTGTTTTTTGAGCAGGTTAGGAGGATTCCAGGTTTTGGTGATATTCCTGTACGGGTGCCTGCTGCTCAACCCAACATATCAGACTTCTTCTCTAAGTCTACCATTACTAACAGTAAATCATCAACAGTCACTAAACCTGAACAAGGTAACTCTAATGATACGGGATATGATACATCCCCTTCATCACCAGAGGACGTATTTGCCATAAGTTCTCAGTCTACAGATAATCATGAATCAGACAGTCGAGTCAAGGTAGAAGTTTTCTCTCCAGGTGCTAAGTCGAATTCTTCTAATGGAAACATGAACAAAGATACAGCATCATCTCTCTCTGGGAATCATAGACCAGGCTCAACATCCAAATCAACAGACATCAAAGGCAAAAATAGCAAACCTGTCATCCCATTGACTAACGGATTAGGTAACAGCATTTTGGCTCAAACTAGTGCATATGTACTCTGTGATTCTGATGAGGATATGCCTTTAGTGAGAACTCCCGACATACTCAGGACTAGTGTCGGGGAATCTAGTCAATCTGAGGGTTCTGGAAAAAGGAAAAGACCACAACCTAAAACTGAGAAAGATGGTAAGACGTTGCATTATGCGCACCAAGACAGGATTTATCCTGGTATGAAATGGTCTGCTCCATATTTACTTTAATACATGGTGTTTTTTTGGATATTTCCTGTCCCAAAAACTGTTCTAAGTAATGAAAGGCCTTCTGACCCAGTCAGAATCGGTCACTCGGTATTGTGTTTCTATATTCAAACAAGCCTTATGGATTAGGTGCATGCCTGAACAATAGTATGATCTCTGTGGTATTGCCAGGAAGGAGTGGTGCGCGGAGGGGAAATTTGGTTCATCAATCATTAAGTTACGCTGTTAGATTACCTATTTTGACAGCAGTGGTGGTGAGCCTTTCAGACTCCGACGATGAATTAGATGCTTTGTTGGCAGAAGCTAGGAGAAAGAAATCTCGTCCTGTCAGTGTAGTGAAGAGACCTATTAGTATTGATGTTGAAAGCTCAGGTATTGTCACCTTTTTGTATAGGCTCTAACAGACAAGTTTGAGTTATATACCCCATCGTGATACATATGTTCATAACAACTAACACACTGTTTACTGACAATAACAAGAGACCATTATGATAGTTGGTCAGTTGGGGACTCCTTAAAACTTAAAATTCAGTAGGTACAACTTCGTGGTAGATATGCCATGATGGCAGCTTCATACTAGTCATCTTGATATCATCAATAAAAAGTTGAAATTGCTAAGGTAGACCTTGACACGCGTACATATATCATATGAATAGTTATTTGTTACCATCTCAGATCATTCATCTACCTCAAGATCAGTCCCTGCTAATAATCAGATACCTCAGCCTACTCAGACTGATATAGATCAATCACAGTGTCCTATATGTGGTCTGTCTATGCCTCCTGAAGTCTTACCTTATCACGCTGACGAGTGCTTATCGGCTGTCGGAGGAGAAAATACTCAGGATGTTATTGTGAGTAATAATTTACAATTTCCCCTTTGTAACAGAGTAGGATATTGGGCATGGTTATGTTTTCATGATAACACAAAGATGCCGTCAGTCCACTAAGGTCATGTTCAGACCTAGATTGAACAAGTGGGTGGGAAGGATAGACCGATGATTAATCTAATCTAATCTTAAGTTTAATGTCCCATCATGGAACTAATGAGAGAGTCATGCATATAAAATTGGACGATTTCCATCCTTCCTACCAGTACAATTGTTCACTTTGTCTCCTTGAAAATGTCAGTAAAGTTTACTCTGACACACTATTCTAGATAGACCCTGTTTCTGCCAAATCCACAATGGTGTACATTATTAATATAAGCATTATCAGTTACAACTAAGCAGTCTGGCACTGTTGAATCTAAATAATTTTGATGACAGTTTGGTAAAGCTGAAGCCTAGAGTAATTATAGTCACTTAGAAACACCGATATATAAAATCATATTATATATTATAATATAATATGTTTTATTATATGTACTATTATATTATTATATTAATTTCAATGCTTAGAACGAACTGGAGACCTGCTGACTTGCATGTCTTACTTTCCAATCTTCGATGGCATTATTTCCACCATATAGTAACCAGCCCCTATGGTGATCAGAGGTGTCACAGGAAATACGCAGCCTCTTTTTATGCAGTGCGGCCCTTTGTGATAAATTAGTATCTCAATATCTATGTATATTTCAATACAAACCTTGCTTTGTATCAAGATCATTAAAAGCTTAGCAGATAGGAAATCTGATATTTTCAAACAGGAAATGTTTACTGTGTATGAAGTCTACCCTCCCATTCACCAAAGAAGATTATGTTTTGTAGGTCATAAACGACCCAGCATTAGTCAGGAGTGCCGGACTTGTCTCATGCCCCATATGTTGTACAAATCTAACAATGGATAGAATTAATCAGCACATAGATAGTGGTTGTTCTCTCAGGTAGTAAGTTATACTGTGATCCTGTAAATGTTGTGTTGGAAAGTTGTGTGGGATTATGAACCATGGCAACTTATAGTATTACATGTGAATATGTTTTTCATTTTTAAGTAAATATGCAATTAGTTATCTTGAAGTCTGCCTGTGCTAAGATAATAAGTACGAATATTATATCTATTTCTTTCTCTTTTTATTCAATCGGGCTGGTTTAATATTTTTTGCCTACTGGTTGTTTTATTCTCTTATATATTATATAACTTTACACCTGCTGTCTGCAGGTTGAATATATAGTCAAATAACATTTAATTTTTGTTCTAAAATAAAAAACATTGAAATTTATAGTTTATGTAAAAGATCTTAGGCCTATGGAATACCCTTATATTCAGTGCAGGTTACAATCAGGTAATGCTCAATAGCACCTGGGTCGTTCAATATATACAAGATATTCGAAGGATGGTGGGTATTAATATTTTGTTTGTGTGGTTTGGAAACGGTCTTTGTAAGGGACATCTAGGCGGTTTCACTGCCTAATATCATATACAGGGATGCTTTTTCTAAAATAAAGCCTTTATCCCTTCAGAGCAGCGCACTTATTTGCAATGTTTGGATAGGTGAATATAACATGATTTTTACGATATAATGATTGAGGTGACATTAGTAAATTGAGGCCTTTTCCACAGATTTTTCAACTCGAAGATCCTTTTGAACAGTTAATCACTCATTTTCATCAGCCAACCAACCAGCTTTATAAGGCGAATCACATAACAAAACCTCTAGTTGGTAAATGGCCAAAACAGTCTATTCTTGTGTAGAGCACCCTAACCATGGCTGTCCTGAAATTACAAGCACAATATTTTGGGTTTGGGCTCCTCTTGGATTTGTCTAGAAGTGTGAGGGAGAGTAGTATGTATTATATCATATTGATGTTGAAGGGTTGCTAGATTGCACGACTATTTCGATGAATGTTTGCAGGCTGATAAATCAATTTCTATACAACAGTAGACCAGTTCGAATATATGTACATCACTTGAGTTTATTTCTCAAAATTATCAGTCCAAATATCATCAGCAAAAATCAAATTCATCACCTGAATTTCTGTTAAGGGTCAACACCGACCCACGACAACCCTGTCTATGAGCGACTTAGAAATAAAAAATAGCGTTTTAACAATTGTTAAGACTTGGATAATATGTAAGAAAATCTGAGACCAATATTTAATAATAGTTAAATAAAAAACATTTCAATGACAAAAACGAAAAGAAAAGATGAAAAATGTAATTGAGTCAACGATATGGTTGTTGGCAATTCTTGGTTTTTTTTTACGTTTTCATTATGTTATCATTCAAGATTGCGAGCAAATAAAGAATAATAATAATAACAGGTAGTATTGTTGGCTTGGTTTGGTAGACTATATCTTGAAAAACAATTTGGTTTCCAGTGATAAGATTTACCTATCACAAAAAGTATGAAGGAAGAATGCATAGTTTGAACAAGTAAGTGAAAAGGGACCGACTGCACGGAAGGCAGTAGTAATTACACAAAACCATAACTGGCATTGTTAGATGACTGCCAATACTAGGACATGTCTTATGTTGTTATTTCAGGGGGACTGTTGGAAATCCACAGTATTGCTTTGAGCACCTTTGAAATCCGCTTCAATTTACAGGAATTTAGATTTTTGTTACTTTTTATAATAATACATATAAATACGAAGCCTTTATTGCATAATTCACACGATAAGACATTCTTACAGAAACTCCACAGGCATCTGGGTAAAGGTTAAAGGGTCAAGTATATTCAAGTTGGTCTCGTAGGTAATGGATATGGTGTTTATCTCTGGCCGATGAGTCAGGGGGTCGTGTAGTCTTATCTCTTTCCCCATACGCTGGACATTGAAGTACCATTGCTGGTAGCAGCACTTCCGCCACCAATGCTTGGGAAGTCTTCGGTGCTGTTGGCATCCCAGGGTGCACCTGATACGACGAATCCTTTCTGTGGAGTGTTCTTCTGTTTTTTGTCATCCTGTCTAGAGGGCCTTGTGTACTGATTCATCTCTTCCCTCTCAATCACATCCTGGAGCTACAATATCAATAGTTCCGTGTTTGTAAGTTTGTAAACCGCTAATTCTCGATGTGACAAAAGGACCTATTTTTTACAACATGAAGATTTGCAACTTGTTATACAAATTCCGTTCTCCTGGAAAGTGATCAAAAAGATCTCACTTCAGGGAGAATTGTCACTCAACATATAAAAACATGAAATTCACCATTCTAATTGAATCTAAATAATTTCGACAATGGTGAAACACAGAGGGGTCATATCTGACAAATTGTATAAGGAGAGAGGGAAACATCTGATCAGTTGAAAGGGTAAGGTAGTGATGGAGCGAGGGGCACACTGATGACGTGATATACTATTGTGTGCATATCTCTGACTGATAGAGAGTGAACTAATAATTCATTTAGCATTGAGTACCATCACAGGGAATTTGGTGTGAGGACCAGAGTTCAATTTTACTATTTAGGGGCGGTTGCATGTTAGGTACTCCTAAATTTACTCTAACGATCAGAGATCCACATGATAATAGTGTAGTCTCCATATAAGTGTGGGATCGGGAGGGGGAATGAGACTTACATATTCCTCCTCCAGGTTGAGAAGCTCATCCTCACAATCACGGCAGGCGTCTTCATCTCCGGTGATCTCTACAAGGTTCTTATTCTCATCACCAGATCTCGGGAATCGGACGTCGACCTTGAACTCCTCCATGATCTTACGGATAGCCGCTCCACGACCTCCGATGATTCGATTGTGTACTCTGGCATCGATCTCAAGACTGATTGTAGTCTGGGACTCCTGTATAATGTGAGAAATCACAATTTTTTTATGACATTCCGATGGTGAGACCAATGTTTCCATAAAAATTGATACGGACAATGCTGAACATATTTCGTTTCTGTGTTGATCTGGCACATGACCTCAAAAGAAGTTATACAATGTCAGAACTTACCAGATCGCTGACTATCTTGAGTATAGCTGCTTTGGCTGAGTTGGCGGAGGCCTCGTATCCTGTGATAGTTATGGTCTCCTGATCCTCGGCCTCACGGTTAGGCATCTGGATGTTAACGTCCTGGTGGTCTGTACGCAGCTTCTTGATGACTGCACCACCTCGACCGATGATCTTAGGGTGATACTTAGGATCAACAGTGACATCTAAAGAGAAACTTCTCAGCTCCTAGATTGAAAAAAACAAGCATTATTAGAGAGGGCGCATGTCAACAGGACGAATTAGTGAAGTTAAGTTTAAGTTAATCTAAGTAGTAAAATTTCATGATCAGAATGTCAGTAACAAAAAGGCCTCTTTTCAGTTATAAACAAACAATGCACCATATTGGATGACAGCATAGCTTGCCCATAATATTAAGAAACTTATTCAAATCAATAGAGACACAAGAGATGAAGTAACTACACTCACTCTATCAGCCTTGTCACCCTCGAGCTCCTTAATTCTCTCCTCCATTCCTACCATAGCATCGTTGACCTTGTTTTCAGTACCTGAGATCTTCACAATGTTACTGGCCTGAGCGAGGGGAGGTATGTAGATGTTCACATCATACTTATCCATCAGTTTACGTACATCCTGACCTGAGGAATTAGAAAACATTTGTTTCATATTTGTACTCGCCAAAATGAATTGCTCACAGACATACTCAACATTATTTATGCTCAACTGCTGGAACATTAATGACATGAATTTCTGCATTATAAGCATTAGAATATTTAGCCAAAATGTTCATTTGAAATATATATCGACTTTTCTACAATAATAATAATACAGCAATCAGTTTGGGCTGGACAATAATTTCTTACCTCCTTTGCCGATGATGTTTCTGTGGAACTCGAAGGCAACCTCCATTTCTTTAGTGATAGGTACGAGGGCAATAAGAGCTGCCTTGGCTCCCTCAGCGTTCTCTTTCTTACCGCTGATTCTGATGATATCCTGGGGTGAGGGCTCATCTGATGTTGGAGTCTCAGACGCGGCGGCAGCTGCAGGGGTCTCTGCAGGAGCGGCAGCAGCATCACCAGCTGCGGCAGCATCTGTGACAGCCTCAGCAGGCGCTTCCTCTGTCTGTAAGTAAGCAACAACATTTGATGTCACACAAAAGGTACGGCTAGGCTACGTATGGACACCATAATCAAACATTATTATACATTGCACTCAACCCAGCATCATGACGATCCCGACAAATTAATATGATAGCTTTAACCTTATGTGAAAAAGAAAGTATCGGTTGAACCTAA
Source organism: Membranipora membranacea (assembly GCA_914767715.1). NCBI lineage: Eukaryota > Metazoa > Bryozoa > Gymnolaemata > Cheilostomatida > Membraniporidae > Membranipora > Membranipora membranacea. The sequence continues at coordinate 20,828,604 of OU612073.1, forward strand.
ATCCTTATTTTACCATGTGAGATATAAGAAGTCAATTTACCGCTGGTGATGTTGGTTTGTCCTGTTTTGGTCTGTCGGGGAATTTGATATGTACGTTCCAGTCTTTAGTGATTTCCTGTACACGTGAGCCCTTGGCTCCCATAACAGCTCTGTGGTGCTTCTGAAGAATGACGCAGTCAATGGTCACTTGGGCTTCCTGAAAGCAAAAATAGTGAACAAACATTAAATAAGATTCATTGAGAAAGTTAATATATGTTTTTTTCATTGCGCAAACATCTCCTGCATCATAGATTAATTCTCATCATACCAATTATGTTTTATGATGGTCAAATTGCCCAACAAATTCAGAGGAAAATTCCTCCTTGATGTTGTTTCCCCTGAGCCTATACAATTATTTATAATATTATCCAGCGAAACCTACATAGACATGGCCTTATATTACAGTATAAGATACATACCAGATCATCGACAATCTCTAGAATTCTAGCCTTGGCTCCAGAGACGCACTCCTTAGCTCCGCTTAGTTTAACACTAGTGCTTTCAGCTCCAACACGGGGGAAGCTCACGCTGACGCCACCATAATCGGCAGCAATCTGGTTAAGCATCTCACCGCGACGAGCGACAAAGTTCTTGTGCCATTTGACTGGTACCTCAACAGTGTCCTCAACAACATTCTCCTGTAATAGTATAACACACATACATGATGTAATTTATAGCATCTCCCAGAAACAAAGCAACAAGAGCGTTTAAGAATTATTATCAAATTCTAGTTTGCCAGGATGCATTGGAATTACCAGGTTATCTACCAAATATCTCTTGTTTGTCACAAGGGCTTGAAATAATGTAGAATTACTATTATTGTGTTTCGACGAGTTATGTTATGTACTGACCAGCTCCTTGATCTGTTCGAGGATGTGTTCTTTAGCTTGTTCTACAGAGTCCTTCTTACCGATAATAGTAACTACATCAGGCTGCTCATCACCATGTGCAGGGAAGATAACTCTAGCTCCAAACTTATCTCTCACCTAAACGTACAATAACAGTGATCAATGAGAGAAGCACATGTATGCAGTCATCATTACAAATAAATAAGCAGACATAGCATATCATACCACCTGAAGTATGCAGGATTCACATCTACTATAATTCAGTCAGTCAGTTAGTTGATTATTACTAATGCAATGGAGGCCTACAAACCTTTCTGATGTTGACGCCGCCTCTGCCAATGAGGAATTTATGGAACTCGGGCTTGGCGCTGATCTCAGTAGTATAAGAGTTGATCTTACGATCCTCAACTAATTCAAGAAGCTGTTTCTTGGCGTTATCCACATCATCCTTTGGTCCTCTGATCACAACCTATGTGTGTGAGAAAGAATATGTTACAGTATATAATATTGAGACCAGCACTTATGAGCTCGCCAACCGATAACTTGGGTGTAGATCGAGGGTTGTTTTTTTTACATAAAGACAGTGTTTGAAATACAGGAATCATTCTTGCAGTTATAGAAACAAAAAGGAGACTGACTCACAAACAGTTTCATACTTTTTAGTATCAGACTCCTATATGATTATGCCTTCTTACAGTCACCATAATTTTGCTTCATCATTGATGATACGAAATAAAACAATCTCTCTCTCAAAATGTACAATCACACTCACATTGTCACTTGCTGAGTTCTCAGATGGGAATCTTATGATAACTCCACCACACTCATCCATGATAGCTCTGATGAATCGTCCCTTAGCTCCGATCACAGCATTGTGAAGTTTGTGTGGGATAACTACTGTCTCCTCAGCTATGTTTGCCTGTATAATGTAAAATGACATGTAAAATGAACAATTTCTTAGTTTTTAAAATAAGAACGTAGAGCAAGGGGTAGTTCATTTTATCAGTGAGACAGGAAAAACTGTCACATGTAACACATCTACATGATTCTCAGCTTCTTTTCTTCTCCTATAGTGGAAATGGCGATAAACAAACATCAAACATACCAGTTCCTTTTGAATCTTCTCGATCATGGCTATGGCCTTGTTGACGTTCTCCTTCTTGCCTGTCACACTGATACTATCTGATGATGATCCCTGACTTGGCAGGTCTATCTTAGTGTCTGTCTCGTCTCGGATCTTCTTAATGTTTGCTCCTCCCTTACCGATGATGTTCTTGTGGAAGTCTTTGAAGATTTTAACCTCTCCAAGATAGTTGTTAACAATCTAAAGCACATAAAATCATAATATAATATAGACCGTTAGAAATCCTTCACAATCAAGATATCACCAGTGAATAACTATGTTTTAACGTCTACAATAGACATTCTCAACAAGGAATTACAGTATAAGATGCTGTACAATGGTTACATGCTTACATATATATGACCCAATATATGAAACACTTACCAGGTCTTTGTGCATTTTCTCGAGATGAGCGTAGCATTGGTCAACATCTTTTTTAGGTCCTCTGAGGGTGACGATATCACTCTTGGTGCTCGAGTCTGGTAGAGAGATCTGTACCTGGTTAAACTGGTCTCTGATCTCTTTAATACTGGCTCCTCCCTGACCAATCAGCTGTCTGTGGAATCTCTGCTCAATCAATATGTCGCGTGTCTTCTCATTGTCCTGTAAGTAAATACCATAACATTGTGTACATGAATAACCCTCTTATAGTATCCTCGGTTTCAAGAGATTGTTGCTAATACTGCTACAACTGTCTCCGAACTAGCAGTCCTTTTCATTATTGTATTAATCTACCAACACATCTACATAAAAGAAAAGCTGCTGCTTAATACAGAGAGGTAACAAACCACAGTTATCTGGGGGACATAACCTACCATTTTCTTGGCCATTTCCATGAGTTCAGCCTTGACCTTCTTTACGCCTGCGGGGTCACCCTCGATCCTGATCACATCACTGGGATCTTCTTCGTTTGGTATTCTGATGTTAGTGCTGGTCTCCTGCATCAGTCTCTGTCTGTTAGCTCCTGACTTACCGATTATGTTTCGGTGGTACTGTAATATAAATAGGAAAACTTATTAGGATTATTGTCTCAATATGGCTTCCATTGTGGAAGTATCTGTGAATAATTATCTGTTCCCCTATCCAACCTAGTACCATCTTATTAATTTGAGCAGCTCAGACCTTAGAATTACCATAATTAAATTGGGGCCGTTGGCCTGAATGAGGCACCCTGAGAGGGGGAGTGCAAGTAAACACGGTTATGATTATGAAAGCGCTGGGACCTTATCACACCATAACATCTTACACAAATATTTGTGAATGCGTAGAAAAGTTATTATCAGTAAATATAGCTCTGTATATTGTGTAGAGCATCTATAGCTTGTTCTCAAAAAGTGTTAAAAGTTTTAAAGGCGAGGTAATTTTACAAAAAGCAGTTTCTTAACAGGTACAAATTCAAACCCCTTACTCCATTCTTAATTTAATGCATACCAGAATGATGCTGAGGACATGACATATTTATGTTCAAGAAAACTAATTGACCCATTAGCACTTTGCGACAAGTACAATGACATCATGCTTACCTTCTTATTGACGGAGACCTCAGCGAAGTCCATGGTACGCTTCAGCTCAGCGATGGTGGCCTCCAGTTGCTTCTGAGCGACGGTGACTTCCTCGGGAGGTCCCTCCAGAGAGATCTTATCTTCTCCATCAGCAAACTCAATGTGCACTTTTGGTACCTCAGCCATCAACTGCAACATCAAATATATAAATGAGATAGAACTACAGCAGACGCTTTCTGCCACTAAACAAATTCTCAGTACAAAAAAAAAGAGTTGAATACTTCTTAATCAAAATACCATTCAAACTTTAATAAAAATAATATGTGTATCTTTATTATAACAATTAACTGTTGCCGAAAATATCAAACAAACAATAATCAGCAGACGACTGTACTTGCTCACCTTCTTGATGTTGGCTCCCTGCTTGCCGATGATGAACCTATGAAGCCAGGATGGTGCAGGAAGCTCAAAAGAGACGACACTGTTAGCCTTGGTGTATACAGCGCTAAGAGCTGGGCCAAGCTGCTGTGACTCGCCTAAAATCATCAGGTAGAACAAGTTAGATATAAAAATACATCACATGATCTCAAGCATCAGATATGGGTTAAAGTTGCCTCATTTACCAAATTCATGGGATAAAGTGTTCCTCTGAATTAAAATTTGTCTTGCTTCTCTAAATTTTCTACAAATGAACTTCTTCTCGATTTTTTTGCTTTTATCAACTTGAACATTATGTAATATTTGAGTGCGTAGCTGTTACAAGCTCCACAGACTAGCACTGTAACCAAGACTGATCTTATCATTGATATGATGTTGATAAAACTCAACCGAATGCAGGCATATGACCGGCAAGATAACGACCAACTAAACTTAATTTGACATTTGTACACGATGCATGTTGATTTTTATCCACCCCAGTGCTCATAGAAAAGAGTTTGAGATGTAGTATATAAGTACCTCTGAGAGTGATGGTAGTAGAAGGGTCATCAAGAGGTGGCACCTCCACGCTGGTGTCAAACTTAGAGAGAATCTCCTGAAGTCCTGAACCTTTAGGTCCGATAACATACTTGTGCTGTTTCTTGTTAACCTCCACTGATACCTAGATAAATCATTTCTTATTAAGTCAGAGATGTTCACCTTAGAGCACATATTTATGGTGAACAGAAAGGTCTGTATAAGGGAGTCCATGAATCATTGCTAAACAGATGATCACCAAGCTGGTCAACAGGTGCATTTAGGTGGCCTTATTTACCACCCATATTTTGTGCCACATATTCAAGTTCATGCTGGCACCAAACAGACTTTCGATATATAATTTATATGCAAATTATGAAGAAATTGAATGGTGTCTGTCCTTGCTTTTTATTGCGGAAATAGGTCGTTCTAAAAAGGCATATATGACAACATTTTTACCTTACATCTCCTAGCAACTGTCAACGACCAAACTACAATTTCACCTGAAAATCGTCTAAATTATCATACCATCTTATTACCGGCGAAAACCGAGGCCAGCTCTTGAGACCACATCTTGAAATTCGATGGATACATGAAATCATATTGCTGATCTCTACTGATTATCAATAGTTTTATCCAATGACTTGTACTAACCGTCTGAGATTTCTGGCGTTTCTCATTATAAATCCTGTTAATTTCATCAACGGCTTTTTTCACACCATCCTTGTCTCCAGCCACAGTGAGCTCATCCTTCATCACACTGGGAGGGGGTATATTGATACGCGCCCCTGTGCTCTCCTGTAGGGCCTTTACTTTGCTATTGCTGGCTCCATTAATGAAGGGGTGATAGATCTTGGGGATTTTAAGTCTCTCAAAAGCAAGCTTAGCCTGTAATAAAATTATTCCAGTATGTTACAGTGAGTTTTAATGTAAAAAATATTGCGTGACCTTCTTAGTAACCATTCTTGGGTCAAAATCCACCTCAACTACATGTACCGAATTTCGACTTTTCTATTTATATCAACTGTGAATCATGTTTTGACACATCGTAGTATGAATGCAGTCACAGTACATCCTCTAGACTTTAAGATGGCCTGTTCACACCATAAATATGACCTGATAATGGACAAAATCCCAGTCAAATATCTTAATCAGGAGATTATCCTTATAATTGACCCCATCATTCAGTTATCAACATCCACTGACTAGGATTAACATCTATATTAATTAATTATATTAGTGTATTACAAGGTTAATCCTAGATTTAGTAAGTCACTTTAATGAGTGCATACTGTGGCTTACTTAATTGAAATTATTCTAGAATATTAAGAACATTTCAAATTGGCGTACTTTACCATACAAGCATTGCCCAGAATGGATACTACATCAAAACTTTCTTTTACATTTTAGATTGCAGTTTACCTGTTCGTCAGAGATGAGCTGAATTTCATGCATTGCCTTGTCCAGTCCTTCCTTATTACCCATAATCTTGATCTCATCGCTCGTATCCTCTTGTCGGGGGATGAGAATCTTTGTAGCAGTCTCCAGCTCGAGATCAGCCAGTTTCTTACCTTTGGTTCCGAGGATAAATCGATAATGTTCACGGGGGATTTTCAGAGTCATTTGAGCCTATCAAAGAGAAAATGAACGTTTCAGTTACACGGGATAATCTTAAGTGGAAAGACCATTTACAGTTAATGCACTCTATATTCTTCATAAAATGTCTAATTGTCTCTCTAGTTTCCTGAAAACATCAATATGCTTTTCCGCATCCTGTCATCTTCAAGATTGACAAAGAAGACTGTATATATTGGTTGCGCACAAGAACTTTACCTGGGTTTGGAGTTTGTTGATAACATCACGTTTAGCCTTCATCACATCAGTTGATTTACCAGTGAGAACGACAGTGAGGGATTGGTCACGGGCCAGATTGGTCTCCACTTGCACATTGTGAGACTTGGAGATCTGCTGACACGCCTGGGCTTGAGATGTGCGGTCAGCACTGAATGGAGTATCAAGGTTCTTATAACGTCTCTCTTCCAGTGGTACATAAAATACCTAAAACCAATTGAAATGTAATGCAGAAGTTTCAGTCTTACTAAAATACTAGGGGGTAACAGAAATATTGATCCTAGCCTAGATCATCGTAGTCATGACATATAGTAGACATAGGGGGATTAATCATGAATAGAGAGAGAACAAACTTACCTGGGTGATAACAGAGCTTCTAATTGTTGGTGCAGCTTGGGTTGGGGCAGTGCCGGGTTTCTTGGTACCGATAGGGTCAGGTTTGCCGTTCATTGGGGCAGCTGATCCTCCGAGTGCAGGGAAAGCATCCCCATAATGCTCATTACCACCGCCATTCTCAACAACGGGGGCAACTTTCTCTTGACCAGCAGGCATGGTTTCTGGCGTAACTGAACTCATGGTCGGTTATCGTTTCCAAGTCGTACAGATCTGAAACATAACAACGGCAGGTATTATATAAACTGTGCTTTGATGTTATTTAATGAACATCTAGCGTCGCCCGCAACATTCTCTACTCGTTTAGCCTTAATAAGGTATCTAGCTGAAATAGAAAGCTAGTACTTACTGAACTGCTCCTGGAGGTCCGTCCTATCGAGGTATAATAAGCTTATATGAAGCCACGTTGATCCAGAAACTGTAAAATAAACAAAGTCTGGTTGGTTAGACGGAAAAATATGAGTTGTCAGTTACCTGCAGTTGAGTTGTGATTATGGCTTTTGCAAAGAATGTGCTAGGAAGATGCTGTAGGTGCTCTAGAACAATACTTTTATGTCTAGCTAGTCCTCTCACAAACACACAAATTGTCATTTGTACAAACATATTGTGACTGTCATAAACACAGCCACCCAAGTTTTCAATTTTCAATCAGCTTTGCACCACGTCTACACCTAGTTCATTCCACAACAAACAAACACACCCAAACTCACTGCACTGACTCGTTGCAGCTCTGACAATATAAATGCTTGGTGTGCATACAAATTAGTATTGTAAATAAAACTTTGTTGGTGACACAAGAGCTGTCCTATGTTATAAAAAGATTACTGGACATGCCAAAGCAAGAAATATTAGTCAAATTGAAAATGAATGGGTAAAAATTTCTCCACCACGTCCACACTCACCTGAATCTAAACTGAAGAGTTACTGAACTTGTTTACGTTGAAGAAGACTAATACGCATAACGTGGCAGGCTATATGGACACGCCCATTTTTACCTTTCAGTTCAGAATTTTTCAGCATAATTGGTCTTTTTTATTTCAAATATTCATTGAATAATGTACACTACAGGTATTATATAACTGTAATTTTAGTACAATATTAACCCTTGCAGTAACTAGGTAGAATGAACAAATTTTCATGAGCGTAGTGTTCTCCGGCAGTTTATTTTCCAGAAATAATAACATGCTGAGAGCCTGGTTATCCATGTGCTTATGTTTTATATGATAATGATATTCCATGCCTGGTATCCCGGGTGCGTATGACCTTTGATCGACCTTTCGGGCTGATAGGGAAGCCCATTTTCCAGTTTCGCAAGTCAATTGGTAATTGGTCATCATTTCAGATAGCTCCCAAGTACTTATCACAGGTTACTCACTTCCAAGATGGGTGATGTCGCAGGCTCTAACCAATATTATGCAAGCCCACAATCAGGGGATAGCTCTGAGGAATCTCCAGGCACCAAGAAAATGGTTTTAGATGAGGCTCAAGTCTCTGCAACTATTCCAATGACTGCACTGATGCAGCCTCTTATTTTCTCAAGGACTCTCATGCAAGTGAGTTTATTAGAAATAATCTAAGTATCACACTGTCACCTTTCCTGAAAGGCATAATGAGCATTACCTACTATGATTAGGAGGCTATTAATGTGTTACTTCTTTTCTTTTTGGTACACTTGTAATTTACTCTCATTCGACACGTACTAGATTTAATTGCTGTTGCAGGGATTTAGGGATTATAGCCTCACTTGATTTGGCGCCTATACTTTAAGAATCTAGTAGACTGTCATGTCTACAGGTGTAACCAAGGAGGATCTTGGTGTAACTAGTCTCAATCCCTGTGCTTTTTCTTCTTATAAGGCTGGTGTAGGCGGAGAAAAAATGCGAACCAACAATTAATCAGTTAATCAGCATAGCACCGTACAGGAAAAAAGTATACATAACTATTTAGGTTTAAAATTTTCATCCTCCAATTGTATCCGTAGACGAATATGCTCTCCTTGTAGGTCGGCTATGAGCCCCTGGAGCCAGAATATGGTGTTCATCTGATCTGGAGAAAGCCTGGATACTATTATCCCAATATATTCAAATATGGTATGTATATTGACTCTATTTATAAAGTACTTGGCCTGACTGGTACATTCACTCTGTGTGGACATATAGCCAGTGGCTGTTGTATTACGCATTCTCAGATATGGGCTCTGAGTTTACTTTGGATGTGTAAAGTATCATGTGGTAAAGCCACAGGATCATTGATGTGTTTTATTGAATGATATTGTGTTTTTGGCGTTTTCAAAGCCATACCTCATTCTCACCCTGTCAATTCTGCATAATCCAAACCCTGGTAACAAAATCGCAAAGATAACATTTGAAAATCACCTTACTTAGTCAACCAGGACCAGATAATTTATGGTTAAAAAATTGAGCCTTGGCAGACAGTTAGAATACTCTTTACATCTATAATTCATGCAATTTGTTAGCAATATGTATAATATCTAGCAATGTTATAATATTTGTGATTTCAGCAAATCATATCAGGAAAACAGAGGGAAGCATATTTGTTTTATTCACTGGAATGACACCTAAAATTTTGAATACAATTTCAGCGACAATCACTGATAGGTCTGTTGATAAGGTAAGTCACATACTTAGTTTTGGTCTTAAGAATTTTTTTTAATTTTGGGTTGGCTTGAAGATAGTATGGATATATTTTTCCTTTGCTTGTTTCTACACACAGAGAATATGAAGGTCCAAATTCATGATATCTCTTTCAGGTATTTGCTGTGTTTCCATCCTAGTATTGTTTAATGTTGTACCACACAGAGATAGACTCCCTACGTCATCTTTGTTGTATGATCTGCCCGATACATTCATATGATTGTAGTTTATACGAGAGAAGCTGCCTTATACCGGAGAAGATGCTAGTGTTCCCATGCACAGAAAAAACCTAGGTGGTACTCTCTATGAGGTAATTTGTGCAAGTTGGATAGTGTGTATGCAGTGTCTGATAACTGAACCTAGACATGTTCCCAAAATATTTACTGAAAGCTCTATAGCCATGATACAGTGCTGAATATAGCTACAACTTTTAATATTACATACGGTGAGTTCAAATCCAGCAGCAAGTGCCACAACTTCCGTGTTATCATTCCCATTGGAAACGAGGCGTTGTGAAAGAAAATACCTTTTAAATTATAGATTTAATTGTAAGATTATTCTTGTTACTACTACAGATGGCTGTGAACTGTGCATCAAAATCCGCAGCTGTTGTTGTCTCTCACCCATTCCATGGTAAGTAAAAAGTATTAGTTGTTCATCACTTTGTAATATACACCATATGAAGTTGAACCAATGATAAATATATTCATGGATTAGGGGAACATATCTGACCCTGAACAAGCCTATGGCAATTTATGTATTATTGCCGGAAACAATTTCTCATCTTTGTTTGGTCCAACATCTTAGTAGTGCTACAGCTGACCCCTTGCAAACATTTGTCAAGAAGCTTGCCCTAGTTTTTAGAGGTTGTTACTGGGACATCAGTCAACGAATAACGTTAAAGCTGCCAGAATTTTAGCTAGATCCAATTACTGCTAAAGAGTTTTATACTGATAAAATTTCTCTGCAAATAGTCATCCTGTGTATTTTACCACCATCCATGAATTTATATCGATGGGTAAAACATGAACCAAGTATAATTGTATAATTCTTAGAAATTTGGTGTCATGTCTCAATATATTATATCACCTACCGAATGATTTAAACCAGTCACCAACCCAAGCTACACATTTTTGAGATTGGATGATCCCCGAGTCACTATCGATGAGGCTTGGCCGATTTCTAAATTTAGAGGAATCAATTTTGATGCTAGAGTTTGTTCACCCAATCCAGGGCCTTAATTTAGAAAAACGGGCAGGGAAGGCCAAAATCCCTCAGGATGCGAACAGGTGGCTCTGGTGGTTCAAGGCCTCAGTCTCCAATGGAAGTCCCCATTTAGCTGATTCTGACATGGATTATTCACCCATACTGATTATAGCCGCTTCATTTATTGTTCTAGTGCCTCCCTGCCACCACTCGTACTATGGGCCTGCAGTCTGCAGATCTGAATAAAATATCTCATATTGAAAAGCTGGACATTTCAGCTCTTGAATTCTTCTGCTATGTTGCTTGGAAGTTTGGAACCAAATTGTATTGTTTTAAACTCTGATATAACCCATCAAGAAATTTTATCTTATACACTGCTCACCACCTTTTATTATAAAAAGATTCAACCCATTTCTTAGGAATTAGCTCAACTCAGCCATCATAGAAAATTGTGAATCAACAATTATGGCAGTGGGTAAATACGTAGATGACATAGTGTTGGTTACTATTTATAATTTCTTTTACACAAATCTAATTAGTTTTGGGGACATGCCACAGAACACCTGCTCACTCAAATGAAAATCATCTGAAAAGTGTCATGATGGTTAAATACAAGGTAAAATCTGGTGATCATAATATATCTTTCACTTTATCAAGCACAAAGTGATGTCCTAAAATAAAATTGATTCCCACTTATAAAACTCCCGATGTTTGATAAATAATCGTAACCCGTCGATCAGCATTGAGTTTAGATACGGTCAACTCGGTCAACAGCGGTGGCAATAGAAAAAGAATGATGAAAATATTTTGTATCAACAAGAAGTCAGGAGATGGTTCCTTGTTGAGCCTGGGTATGGATAGACCTCTGCCCATCGGTAGTTAGAACACCGTGGGTAGTCCTGACCTGAATTTGCTGGTGTGAGCGGTGTGCCTTTTCTACAGGGTGTCAGTCATAAATATTCCCTATGACTCTCAGTCTGATCAATGCCCACTGATTTTATATCAGAGTCGTTTAGTTATACATTTCTGTATCAAAATAACCTACATTATAAATGAGGAAAGAGATCGTCTACTTCGGAGTTGTCCTCTTTGATACTCAAAGCTCAAAGAAAAGACAACTGCCAGCATACCACTTTTATTATGACAATCTATAATATATTTCATTTTGTTACAGTTGTTATGGTCAGGATGATTTGCTCTGTGATCAGTAAAGACCAGGCATATCAGGGATTATTCAGCACTGTCAAAGAGATATATAAAGAAGAGGGATTAGCTGGATTTTACAGGTTAGTGAGGGCTTATTGGTAGCACTAGGTTATGGTAGTTACCAGTCCCTCTTGGTAGAAGTAAAACAGACTCAGATATCTTTCCCTACTTCCCCTTTAGGCAATGGTTAGGAAAAGGGTTACCCAATCTTTTCCCCACAAATGGTCGCAGCACTTTTTGTGCACAGTTGACCCATTGGTGATATGAACATTTTCTACCTGTTTGGGTTTACATATAAGAGATGAATAAAGCATAAAGTCAATGGAATGTTTGATTATCAGTTAGCTTCCCACAATGTTGTAATTATCCTGTCATAATGTCTGAGAATAAAACTCTCCGAAATAGCCTCAATATTGGGCTTTCTGTTGACTGTACATGACCAAATAAGAAAACACAGCAATTCAACTTTCTGCTGAAATGATTTAAAGTAAGATAAATAAAATAATTTCAGGAGCACAAAAATGAGCATTTCACACTCATATCTAACACACATGTTATATATGACACACAGGTTGAGTAATGCAACATGTAATGGTAAATTTTGATGTAGTTGGTCATCTGTATTTTTACTCACATATTAGTAGCAAAAATAATGGAATACAATATAGGGGAAGGCGGGGCACGTTGATCCACCCCACTTTTTTCAAATACCTTTTTATGTTTTGAGTTTTCCCCTCCATCAGAGGTCATGTGACCAAAGACACCCTTTTTGAGCAGACAAAAAGAAAGATAGCTACTAAGGGAAGATAGTTATTTAGATTTTCATCGTTTTTAGTGTAAAAAGTAAATAATCCGCCAATCGACGGGAATGTCATCTATTCCTAGCAAGGCGTGACTGAGAAGTTGCAACTTTTATCATGTGATAACATCATATTTAGTCTCAATTTCACATAATCTAAACTTATCTCTGATGGAGAGATTTTGTTTTACTCGAGTTGAAAGTGAAAACCAGGCTGTTGGGGCACGTTGAGCCATGCCTGTTGGGGCACGTTGAGCCATGAACCGCACTATGAATGTTATTTGATGCAAGTGTATATGAAGTATATGTTTGAACTGTTCGACAACACTTACATACAAAAAAACGAAAACATTGGAATTGATGTATCTTAAATGAAATTAGCAATTACTCTGAGTTCAGTTTTCCCTTCACTTAACATCAAGTTTGCCGTGTGCAAGTTTTCCTGTACCGCAAATATTTCAGAAATTTATTTTGTGTTGCGAATTATATTTTATAGTTCAATTGAGTGAAAAAAATGGGCTGCTGCCATGAATTTGGTTGCTTTACTTTATTTCTTATGGTTGCCATAAATTAAAAGGTTATTACCAGCAAAGAGATGACCATAACAGAGTGGCTCAACGTGCCCCATACAAAATGCGGACCCGACTCAACGTGGCCCGTGCTTGGGGCACGTTGAGCGGCTTCCCGAATTTGTTTTAAACAGCAATATTTCCTTTTCTTGCTGCAATAGGTTTCTGAACTCACTCATGTTGATGGAAGACATGATGACCAATTTCAGTGCCAAGTTTTGTTAATCTGGCACAATTCAACTGCATGTTACAATCAAATATGTAAAAACTGGCTCAACGTACCCCACCTTCCCCTACACTCTTTACACATTGGTATACTGTAAATTTTGACACATGTTGTATTTGGTGCTCGTTTATTATTAAAATCTTTTCGTGCTGCCCCCACCCCTCCCTCAAAACTGCAGCACAATGTTAGTTCGATCATCTATATTGTGTGTACAAGAGCCTGGTCTCTTCTACCTCTAAAATTCTCACTGGTATACTGAATGTATACTCCCTGTTGAAATTATTATTGGTAAATGATTATATTTTATTATCTTTAAGTTGGTATCAGAGACTAAAGATATATATATATAGTCGCTGGTGGTATATCACTTTTAGCGATTTTTCTTATCTTTTTGACCATACTTAATAATTCATTCTGATATTAGGTTGAGGTTAGAGGCCAAAATTTGTAACAATGCACAGCGAACTGCTATTTACGGGCTAATACATGTCTTTTTGATCAAGTTTTTGTAGGGATATTATAGCCACAGTGCTAGGTTCGGACATGATTACGGTTGCTCTGCATCAGAGAGCAACATGTAATGACCTTGTATGGCATTTTCCTAATTTTCCTCTCAAAACCAGGAAATAGAAAAAATGAAAAGTAGAAATAATAACTTTCATCAAGCTGAAGTCTAGATGTTAATAACAAATGGTGTCATTTAAAACCTTTTGAACCCTTGCTCTGAGTAGTATACCTCAATAACTGATACAGGGGACACTGGTACACTGTTACACACTGTTATATATTCTACAGTGGGTTCACCCCTCGATGGCTAGCTGAGATGTTGACTGTAACATTAGGAGGTAGTATAATGTATGGTATATACAGAACTATGACCCTACTGGATGTAGAGGAAGAATCAGTGGTAAGGATCACACAGTGCACAACCCTTCTCATAAAATTTGCCCCGTCGGATATTGAGACATGATCCTAAATCTGTCTACTCATTTGGATGTCTTTCTATTCTTCCATGCGATTACCAAGGGGGTAAATACCCCTTGCTTTCACCCGTCTTCAAGAAGAATTTTTTCACTGTTTATTGCACTAGTAGCCGAAAAACGTCTTGGATCCGTGCTGTGCTTTGACATGAAGGCTGGTTTCTTACATACATTGTAGTTGTCCTCCTTTTCTTTTCAAATCTACAAGTTATCACAAATCCTAATACTTGGAGGTGCAATGCATTCATTCTCACCTGATTTCTCACCTCTGACTTATGTCTCTATGCGTTTGCTCAATTGCATCACGGAGATCGGGAACAATTCAATTCAATTCCAGAATGTAGACCATCCACTCGACTAATGAAGCATTTATGGAAATTTATTTCTGATAGATTGCCAAACTAGATGGAAGTTTGACTGCCATAAATTGCTATTAAACATCCACTTGTGAAGGCCATTAATCTTTGATGACACCATCATAATACAGATATATTAGGTTTTTTTATATGCAGCTACTAGAGCAGTGCTATCATGATAGTATCACAGGTTCAGATAATAGTTGATGATTTATCTTTAATCTATCGGTGGATAATTAAACTCTGATGTAATGCCACGCCTGTCAAAAAACTCAGTATATCCATTATAACTAAAATATTATAATATTATAACCAGGTTAATTTCATAATCAGAAGTAGGATACCATCAAAGCTTAACGATAAGGTGGTTCAATTAGGAACCTAGGTTTGCGGTTATCTCTTGTGATAGTTATACAATACAAACTTTTGAAACAGCATCCTTTTTTGGACAGTTATTTATGAGACTTTACTTCCATAGTTAACCGCAAATAATTAACAGCAAGTAATTATTTTGTATCTTTTTTTCTGTAGAGATCGAGCCCGAACTACAACGCCTTAGTACAGGTGAGTGAATTGCTGGTATAATTCCAACCAGAGAGTAGCAAATCTTATCTTCTTTCTTTATGGGGGGTCAATGTATCAACAAAATCAGGGTAAGCTTATCATTGGACAGGTGTTAAGGTGTCTAACAACACACATCTGTGATGTTCTGTTCATCCCAGCAAATGACTACCAAACTAACCGAAACCAAAAGCTCTTAGAATGGTTTAACCAGGTAGATTAAGTTTTTGTTCCATTTTGAGGAGTGTATATATTGGTGCCTTTGTTTTTATTTCCTCAACCCGAACATGGTGATCGTCCCTGTTATCACATTATCCGAGTCTGCTGGCACCTCAGAATGTCCTGGTCACATCTGCTCCCTTCTTGCACAGATGGTCGTAATACTTGGTATCTTTTCTTTTTTATTGTCATCTTTTCTTTCGATATTTCTTTGTCTTGACTCCTCAACCATCTGCTCAAAAAACTGTGGTGCAGAGTGAACTGCAGCAACAGTTAATGTTTCCAGGTCATCGGATTCTGTTTCACTTTTGATCAGCACCATTTATGTCTCCCAATGTGGCTCAGGTATGTCTTGTGAGCCTCTATCTAAGCCTGTACATCTCCTGCCCCGCTGGACTCCGGTAGTCTGTGTATCACGTTTTACTTCACTGATTAATCAGAACACATCCTGAATCATCTCCTATAGATAGGTCTGGTTGAGAAAAGACCGCTAACAGTTTTAAATTTCCCACCACAACTAATCTGGCAAAAAAGTACATCGATTTCACAACAGCAAAAAATGACAGCTAATCTGTACTGTACGATTCCCCCAATAGGGTGGTCCACCATAGTTGTTGAGTTGAGTATTTGTGGCCGGTTGACAGATATTACATCATATGAATTGTACCAGCTACCCTAGGACATTGCTAGTAACAGTCGCCAGTCACTCACCATTAACTATCATGTGATGTAAGAGAAAGGCCCATTACAAGATTATACATACCCACACACCTACTGAACTTTATTGTACCAGAAAATTGCATACTTGAAAGACTTATCCGTTGCATAATCGGCCTACGATAGAAGGTTACAAAGACGCTTTTTCAGCAAAATGGGACAGTATGCAGCCAGCTATTTTTGTGTTGTTGTTGTTTTAGAATCATTGACACGTCACATTACCACATTGTTTTCATTCTGGTCGGGTGTCACTACATTCCCGTTTTAGTCTAGCTGTGGTGAAATCAAAACACAAAGTTTATTTTGGCTTCAATAAAAATCATGTTCTCTTACTGAAATCGCATTCACTCCTTGTTAAAGTGCAATAAGAGTGGTAGCTTGTATAAACAAGTGGAAGCCTTCTTTTACTGTCAGAATAAGTGGCGATGTAAAAATATCCGATTCTTTACTGGTAGCCCTCTCCAATCCGCACATTCTATCATTTCTCGTAGTTTTTCTCAAGCAGTTGTTATGAATCATAAAAGTAGCTGGTCAGTAAAAGCTACTGGTATTAGTTACCTGTACTCTTCAGAGTGAGCGAATAGATATGACATTATCACATAGTAAGGATATATCCTTACTCTATCACGAACAGGCTCTCTTATTGCTATCACTACCACCAATAAAATTGCTCAGAACACTGTTAACCTCGTTGACCACATGTTTTTTTCGCAGGTCATTTTCTATAGAATAAATGTGTTTGGGGTTAATATTAATTAGAGAGAAAATGACCTGGGGAAGGAAAACATACCCAACGACCAGCCATATCCTGACCGTTCATTCACCAGACCCATGCACCACTAAGCATCGGTATGCTTAGTGGTAAGTTGTTTGGGACAAGTCAGATGGAAAGCAGCGAGATAGTAGCAATTGCAGATTACCGGAATTGATAAGCTTGATATCAGCTCAAAGAACACGGACCCTCCTCCCTCAAAAATGTCACTACGTGTACTGTACTGCCAATTTTTTCTTGATATAAAATTTTTAAGTTGCAAAATGAAAAACAACCGCTTCATGAGTAATGTCTGAGTTCGGCAATAAAATACAAACACTTCCTTTTAAAAAGAAGACGATCCTCTGAACTCTCTTATTGATTGTAACACATTATCACTTCTCTTCAGTACATCGCAAGGCTAATGTCCGTCCGCCGTTTAGTTCATTGACTTGCAATCTATAGCCACAACAAAAGAGTTATGATTTTGGCGAACATCTCCTATTTCGCAAAAATCAAGCCTAAAAGCGTTTAATGTGGTACAACTCCATACATACTCATCGGTCCTACTAAATGGTGTCGGTACCTCCAGCTAAAATCATGCCTAATCTGATCGCACTGGCTTATCTAACAAATCAACAAACTGGGTCGATCCAGTTTATTTTACCCACTTTCTCCCTCCTCCTGTATGTAGCTACATGTAAACACAACTCAGCTCTTTCTCATTCTTCCATGTGCACGACTTTGCACACCAATCAACATAGAGTATAGTGGTACCGGCACCCAATACAATGTCAACAGCCCTTGTATATAATGGTGTCAGTGTTTGCCAAGTGTGGGAGCTGGGAAACATTTATTCACGTTTTGTCCTGTGGTGAAATTAATTTTGGGGCACAGACCAACGATCGATCGATCGTCTATCACTTGTTTGACTCAGGAGAATGACTATTAGGTCTATCAGTGTTCCCCAACAATACCGGTAAACCTGTCTGTCTCCGCCCAATAGATAGTAGTACAAATAGATCTCCAAGAGCGAGCATTAGAGCTAAACCTGAATCGGCCACACCCAAGGTAGCAATAGTATATCTACCTATAAGATAAGCGCTGATGAAAAGATGGTAAAATAATGGTGTTGACAACTTGATCTATGTTTGAGAGCCTGACCGATTGTCACTCCTTGACAGGTTTGTGACCCAATTATGTTCATATGGCTGTGATTCTTCAAGGTCTTGTACTTTTTGCAAGGACACAGAGTTTTGTGTGTGTGCCAAGTTGTTTATCCATCCCCTGCTCATCTTAACATCCGCTTGAGGTCCTAATCCTCACATTGCGTCACAAACCTCAGTATGGTGTTATAATAGTTAGAATACAGGAAAATAATAATCACGTCCTGTTAGTTCTTGTCATTCATTATCCGCCCAGCAATGGCTCCTAAAATCTTGACCCAAAAGAATTATGCAGTCAGCAGCCAAACTGCCGACACTGAGGTTGATAATTTCCTAATTTGAATTTCTGATGAAAGTGGAATTGTGTTTCCTGTGTTATGCTAATGGTGGTAGTCTTCCTAGTTCTCTATCTCCATAGGCAGAACTCTTTGTTTTTTTTCTAATGTAAGATGTAATTATGCTAATTAAAATCAAACACAACCTGCTGAAAGTAACACGGCTCCCGGTTGATTTGTCGCTGTCTGAGCATAAATAATTCTACTTTTTGGTCCAGCTATTTCCTGCCTAGAGGTCATGATCTGGACATTCAAACAGAACCGAGGTGCCAAATATATCAGTTCACTGTACTAAGCTACTTAAATGTCCATACCTTACGTCTTCTTTTGATATAATTACGATATTTGTACTATTACAGTTCTCACTGGGATCGCTGGTGTATAAATACCAGCTGACTGCCGCTGTCACCGCTGCTACATGTTCAGGGTAAGTGTATCCTCCCTCACTATACCAGGAGTCTGGAGGAGGGGAGAGTTAGAAGCCTGGTGTACTGCGGGAGGTTGATTCCATCTTTATCTTGAACTTTTTGACTAACAGACTGGACAAGATAGGGCATGTACTTTATAAAATGATATAAAACATTTTTTTACAAGCTCGCAAAAAAATCATGTTGTCCACACTTTGAAAAGTATACTTTCCACATTCCCAGACAAGACAATGGTGTGTCAATGTGAAGTTCACTCCCAGAAGTTTTTGCATGACACTGTTTCATTTGTTCCGCAACTTGGAAGTGATTTTTTTGCCTGTATTTCCCATCCATGGCCTTGGAGATCTTAGAATGTTGCATCATTGATTGCCATGGTTACCTCAACCATAGATCATTACAGTTGGACCAGAACTGAATGACGTTCTCTCAGCACAGAATAATACAATAATTATGTGTTTTCAGGTTACACATTGGCCTTAATCAACACAAGAGCTGGACTGGTGTCTTTTCAGATCTGAAAATCAACGTAAGTTTGCATACATCCCTAGATTATAATCCTGCTTTGACATACCGTAGTGTGTGTGATTGAGAAAGTTTTTGTCACGGATACTGTTACCTGGTACACCCGTGCTCTCTCACATTCAGACTGTAACATCCAGCAAACCAAATGCACTCATGACTTATGCTAAAGCAGAAGCTGATGCATTTCATAACTCCCATCGGTCATCCAGCTGGTTGTGGGTCTAGTTTTTGAAACTGGCCCAGATTATTGCTAGGGACCTTTCATTCTCAACTGATGTCTTTGGTTGATAATGGAGGGCCACTATTGGCACTCAGGTTTGACCACCTTATCCCCCTCTCAGTGAGGCCTAAAACACTTACAAAGGTTCAAACCCCAGTGGTTCCTCAATTAATTTTCAAATACACATCAAGTCTCTGAGGATCAGCTGAGTTTTGGTGTGAAGTGAAGTCAACATTATAACCACTTATCAAACCGCTGAGGCTGACGTCAGCGTATATGTTCACAATGGTGACTTTGATCGAACTTCTGAGGTTGCAACTGCTCAGTGTGTTTTTACTGTAAGATTGGAATGAGGAAAGGCCCTAATATGGGTACACATGCTTCATCAATAAGCCATCTACGTCCAGGGGTATCACCAGATGCCTTCCCTTATCCCATATTTAGAGCCAATAGCCTGACCAACAAACTCATTAACACTCTAATCTCTGTATAACATCTTCTAATTAGAAGCCAATAATTGGTAAACGATAAATCTTACCTTCAAATTAACTGACCTGTCAGGGCCCATATATAGGATGGTATTTAAAATCCTTGATAATTAATTGTAATTATCCCTCTTACCTATCATCTGGTCCTGTTAAGAATGTGATAAACAATTTGGCAGAATGGTGCAGTGGAAATATTTATCCCCAAATCTCTGTGAAGTGGTCCTGTTTGTTGATACAGCTCCTCTCATTAGGGCCTCACTAATGAGAGGGCACTCCAGGCTTTTATTTCACCTGTAATTATGAGGTGCTTGACTTGGCGGATTGTCTCGCTTTGTGGAAGGTTGCGCCTCAAACTTTAAGATTTTGTAGCTTTTGAAAGAACGTCAACATAGAATTTAAATTGGATTAACCATCATATCATATCATATCATATCATGAATCTCACAAAACATAAAATAATACGCGATTGGAAAGATGCCAATACTTGTTCTCATCCAAGTTGCAGCATAAGCCATGACGTTCAAAGTTTCAGCTACTGGATTTGTGAGATCAACTTGGCAAAGTTGGCATATTGGACTCGAAAATTTTACTAAGCACTGCTGATTTTCAAAGGCACCTCTTTTCATCTTGCCGTATAGGCACAAGTCTCTCCTGTTGATGTATAAGATGGTCAAACCTTTTTGAAGGCTTTGTATGGGATGGCCCACTAACACAGATATTCTTCATCCCTTACTTCTTGATGCAAGAAATATTCATTCGTAAGCAACATAATCATTCTAAAAAAGCTCTTACTCACAGATGATGAGTGAACCTTTTTATAACAAGAAGTAAGCTAGAGTGCGATCATCCCCCCACATCTATAACATCAGCCACATAGTGGGCATGGTGCAATCATGTTACAATCACAGAGTAAGGATACATCCTTACTCTGTGGTACAAGCAAATTTTGAAAGGACCATAACACAGCACTGCATCAATCCAGCTTTCCCTCAGGTTGCAAATATACATCCGCGACCGCTCTCGCTCCCGGGAGGGGGCCGTCGGGCACTGGGGGCAAGCGTCTGGGGGGCTCAGACTAAATGCTTCTTGGTATCTCAGTCTGGACAAGACTGGAGACTTGTTCTGCAGATAATACTGATACCATTTGTGGCAACCATAGACCTAATATAATACATAAATATATTAATTCTATGGTGACAACAGACTTAACCGGTTTTTTATGCACATTGTAGCAAGTTATTGACCACCTGTATGTTAATAAATGTTTAACCAATTTTGTTTGTTGTTTTGCAGAAGCAGCTGGCAAGAGGATCGGCTTATTTTTACCGTAAGGCTGTATTGTAAATGAGACTAGAGGACCCCTTGTTTCAGCTCCATACTTATAACTCCAATAATGACACCATGCCTTAATTAAATAGGGTCATGTGGGGTCTGCTGACATAGGCGGCAGGTTACTGAGTGAAATCTATCAATGTTTAGTGTTTTATAAAGATATTAATTATGTCCGTGATCATGTTCTATTACTTCTTTCAAGTACAATAAAGTCATAACTAAATTCATATATCATCTTGTCACCTCATAGTGTGATATGTCCTAGCTGGAAGCCAAGGAGAACTTTGGTTTCCTGGAACTCGACGATCAATCAATTCATCAACAAATAATACGATGAGTTTGCAGTTTTATATATAATGTTACGAGTTTTATTGTCATCCAGACAATTTTCATCAATAGATAACCAGTAGAAAGATGCTCTGTACAGTAGCTTTTGAAGCTGATTCCGTAATATTTTACAAGTAGCGAAAATAAGATGCATGCATAGAAGCCGGCACGCAAAACAAGGTTATAGAAAACAAATAAACATAGTAGACAAGAATATCTCACAATACAACTATAGCATACAATTTACAATGTTAAATAGAATTCTATTTAAATAATTATAGCAATTTTAACAAGACTATTTTTCTACAATAAATAAATTGTAAACATGTAAATGAAGAAATTTTCCAAAAAAAACAAGCAAAATTTATGTTGAGATCAAGTTACAAACAAAAGTTTAGAGGGTTGTCATGAATTGTAATAATTGTAATAATAAATAGTTTTGGGTGCGGCAAGAGAGTTATCTCCTCTTTTACAGGCTTGAAAATAAATGGATTAAAAACATGTGCAATAAATACAAAACTGAGAAGTAGAAGCATTTGGCTATAGGGCTTGCCTGGACCATAGAACCGCAGCAAATAGCATGCAAGTCATGTCTAATTGTTATATGAATCATGACACTACGGTAGTAAAGATGTGCGCGGCCTTACGTCATAAGTGATAGCGCTGCGGTAACAGGTTGTATTAGCGTTGTGTATAGTAGTAGAAGATGGCTGCAGGCAGAGATTTACGCAGCTGTCTGTACAGTCAGACTCTGGTAGCTTATCGAGATCATCATTGTTTACTCACAGTATCACACTGAAATATAAGAGAATAATCCCACGTCAAGCTACCGACATTACATAACATGGTGCAGAATCAGTTGGTCAAACTGACACGCTATCAATGACACCAATGCCCAAGTCCTAAAGGGCACCTGTCCACCTAATCTGCTTAGAAAGGAAGCACCTGCACAGAACAACGGTTCTTCACCCATGTCTGGCCACTGACCTACTTGCCAAAACTGGCCATGCCATGGCACCCAATGAACATGTATACCATGCAATGAAATTTACCAACGAACCATAAAAAACATAACCTTGGTGTGGACCGAACGCTATCTCGGCTTGTTCAAATGCAGGTTCTCAGTCTAACTCATAAGTTTGAATATGATGCTTAGGGCATATGACAGCTCCCAAAGTGGACGCCACCCTCTATTGTCAATATTGTTGCAAGAGTTTAGGTCAGGTTATATCTTATCTGCCGCTGGTTTATCAGCATGGCACACGCTTGTTACGCTGATGTCAGCTATGGGGAACCTCGGAACCGCTTCGCTCAAAGCCTAGCTTGCAGAGGTGCCAAGTTTTGTGGCGTCAATACCTCATATTCTGATAGTTTTAAATTATATGACATGGACAATGGAGTAAGATGGCGTTGGCTGTAAGCCAACAGAAATTCTGTGGCATGATTTTAGCTCCATCATTAGACCCTAGAAGTACTAACGCTGTATTATCTACTGGCTCCTACTCTATGCATTAAATGAAATTATAGCTTTATATTTGTGCTTGTCTAGTATTTTTTATGTTGGTCATGTAATACCCTAGATCGTCATTATTGAGTGGCTGAGCCTTCTGTCAAAAATCAGATCAAGTTATTTAGCTTTATAAAGTTGCAGGTCATTTTTATTGTCAACAGTAGGCCACTGTACCCTGATTTTCTAAACATGCGCTTCTTTTTAAATGAGCAAATCAAAAATGAGGATATCATCGATGTTCAAAATTGGTCAAACACTAATTGAGTAACATAGAACAAAGGACTTGTATTCCAATAAAAAGGGTCCCTTCGACCTCAATCCAGCAGTGGGGATTTAAACAATGTGTTTGATGAGTAGGGCTCTGCAAGCTATGCCAACAATTGCATCAATTTCACGCTAACATGTCTCAAACAAAGGGGCCCTTCAATTTCAAATAATTGAGCCCAATCCGTTGCATTCAAACAAAAGAATAGTTTATCTAGGGGCTTCTGTTTGGTAGCGTGCCCCTAATGTTAACCTGTACCCTCAATACACTAAGCATCTATACAGGCCATATAGTACAATCAAATCAAAATAGACGCCCACTGCAACAAACATTCCCACATGGAGGGCTTTTTGAAAATTGTAATCACAGTGAGACACACATGCTCGAGATTTAAAAGACAAAGGGCTCGAGGAAAGCTTCACTGCAGCTGTTTCTAGTGGGAAATTCAAAATTTTGTCCATTGTGCAAATTCTCCATAAAAACTATTCCAGAGTAAAAATTTCTTGCGCTGAATTTAATCAGGAAGGGTCTATATAATTGCTCAATTTTATGGTCTAAATTACTACCGAATCAAACCAGTGAACCGGCATAATAATCTCCAAACTACCAAATTCTAAGAAAAGTTGCACCCAGTAAATATAAGTAACTTTAGGCTTATTTTGGTACACTTTTTTGGTACACTTTTTTGGTACATTTTTTGGGTACATTTTTTGCGCCTACTTTAGCCGCCAGTATTTATTGTGTTGCTTTTATGGGTGTGCCAAAATTTTCGATGCTCAAAATGCATGTAATCCCAGGGCAGGAGTAGTGTGTATTATATCAATACAATGTTTAGATTTGTAATAACTTTATCCAGGGCCGCTGGACAGATGATATGACAAATTGTCATTCACAGCCCATCGGCTTGTGAGATTAGCCAGTGGCCAAGCTGTGTTTACTTAGCAATTTACAAATTTAGGTCAGCTCCGGCTGGCTGTTGCGCACCGACTGGCAGTTCCAGGGTGCTAAGAATATCGATCTGCCCACAATTTACTAAGGAAATCCTGGTATTCAATACTGATATGCGCAATAAAATTTGGTCAGTAAACTGAACGGCAATGAAGGTAGCTTATACAGTAAGCTCTAGTAATAGTCTAGACCACAGACTAAGACAATCTCAAAATACCACAACTCACTACCGATATCATCTAGTCTCTAGAGTGTCCGAATGTACTAAATAAGGGGGCACACAAAGGTTACACTACACAGCTAAAGCTATATAGCACAGAGAGTAGATAATTACCTCATTCTCAGAATATCACAGGAAAGCTAGAGACGAAGAATCAGGATTGGCTCTCTTCCTCATCCAATTTGGCAATGGGTGTAAAAATAGATCTGGACACATCAGACTTCTCAGCTTCACGCCTAAGCCCTTCACTTCTGAATCGTTTAGTTCTGGACTCTTCTGTTGAAGGTGTAGAACGCTTCTTTTGACGGAAAAAATCTACAAGAAGGAAATGCCACATGTCACAACTTTGAAAAGCATAAAAAAAACATCAAATCGATAGCTAGTACCAACTAGATCTGGCGAGTTGCTAACCTTGCAGGGATCTCTGGCCTACTCCTATTGGCTTGAGATTACTTGACACCATAATAACCATCAAAAAGAGCTACAGGCCTTTTTGCAGCCCACTCTTTCTTTTCAGCGACACAGTTAAAGCTTCACAATTATAGCCTATTACAAGTCAGTGACCGATACAAGCTAACTGTTACTCAACATTAGTGTTGGGTGAGACCTTGTCAATTCCATCTAAGAAAACTTAAGATCAAATCCAGTGAATATCTTATATTTTCTCCCTCCCAAGCGTTTA
Source organism: Membranipora membranacea (assembly GCA_914767715.1). NCBI lineage: Eukaryota > Metazoa > Bryozoa > Gymnolaemata > Cheilostomatida > Membraniporidae > Membranipora > Membranipora membranacea. The sequence continues at coordinate 20,854,001 of OU612073.1, forward strand.
AAATCACAATGTCATGGTAATGCTTCTCTGTAGCGTTCAAAAGCATAACCCGTTCAAAAGAATAACTAAAATTATCAACTCTTCTTTTTCTTGGTCTAGTATCCTGTTAAAGCTTTAGAGAGAATTTATAGGCTTCCATGAACCAGCTGATCATATTTTTATATCGGAGCAATTTGAGACCCTTTGAATGACACAACACAAACCACAAATCTATTTATTATCAGAGTAGGGAAGCGGACCTTTGAAAACTGTTCTATGTGACTTATTTACAGAAACAACAAAGCAGTGCTGGGGTTATAACAGTCAACCAATATTGACACAGCCTTTGCAGATTTGCGGCAAATTCAAATCAAATTCAAAGTTTTATGCAATTAACCACAGATCAATTTTAATAATGACATAGTTAGCCGAATCATCATTGAGCAGACAAAGCAATGCTGAGCAAGCATAAAACTTGCATGCAAGCAAGCTTATAGATTACCAACAACTGTTGCCATAACACAATTTTGGCTCAGATGCTGTTTCTATGTGTTTAGGGTTAGCATCCTGATATGTTAAAATGTATGTTTAGTATATTTAGCTGTAATACATACCGGGAAGTTTGAGTTGCGTTGAAGGGCTCTCGACAGAAACCACTGCAGGTCGAATAGATTTAGATGGACTAGATATTGTAGGAGATGTGCACGGTGATGACTCTGTACTTGTGGCAGCATCGGAAACTTCATCAGCTCGCGTTAATCCAAGAGAGAATTTAACATTATTATCCTCGAGTACATGTGTCGTGGCTGGAAGTGGTACTTTCTCCCATTCATGGCGACCTCCTAGAACCGGCTTTTCTTTCTTGAAATCAAAGTCCCATCTCAACCTGTCATTTGTTTGAATATCATTCATCATTTGATTTAAATCAGATTTTAGACTTTCGTGATCTGGCTCTCCGAAAAGACACTTCTTCAATGCTGCTGATGGTTTTATATCCATTTTGTTTCTCTTGAATCTCCAGTTGTTTCCAGAGGGGCAGATATCCAGCATGTTTAGATGAGAATTGTGTGTATGTGTCCGCCGCTGCCGTCAAAGTCCTGCCTGTCTAGCTAAAGCCGTTTAGTTCAGTGATGATTGTAATACACGCTTCTCTTGTTTATGGATTGGCTTGGGCAAGCATCACCGCCCTAATAACAGTAGTAAATGATTTAATCTGATTGGTCAGTTTGGTATTTAGGGGCGGAGCTTCGCAAAAGGAATAATATGGGCCAGAAGGGCAAGCGCTCCGGACCAACCCAATTATGTATACTGAGCAAATATTCTTTCAAAAGAAAGTTGTTGATTTGTAGTTAGTATTATTTGATACCGTTGAGAGTGGCACTAATTTTTGATTTGGAGAATTATGACAATGGACATCTTATTTGTATCGCTGGACATAATAGAGAAGCGATGTGTTTATTCACCATTGTAATCGGTCTATTTGAATAGATAGCAGGATAGCGTCTATAGCTGGCGTTGTTTTTGAACTGTTGGTTGAAAAGCCACAAAATTGATTGATTGTATAACCAGGTATAACAGTATTTGGCTAACATCCAATATCATGATAGTTTGAATGAAGCTACTGGTATAAGGTCAAATATTCCTACCTCATCCATATCTAGCTGCATAGTTGAATAGTTGCATATTTGAATGTATACTTTTAAATTCACCAAGATCTAGAGGTTTTTGAATAGCGCTATAAAAAATGTGCCCATAAGATTTGAGTTCAGCTAAGCAAAGTGTATGGTGGACAAGGCCAATTGAGGCAGGCAGATCTCTAAGGGGAAACTAGAGGGGTATAAGTGCCAGGCAGTGCAGGCAGTGCAGGCAGTACAGTAGGACTTGTAAACTTGTACTTGAATCAACTATAGGCAACCAGAATCGATGGTTCTTCATAAATTTGAGATCAATCATTGGCTCATGTAGATGTCTACATCAATGCAAACCCACAACAATTTACCATAGACCTATCAATGTTTAGTTGTTTTTATAACACTAAAATATAACAGCTTGATTCTCTAATTTCCAAGTCAGATCAGTGATTACCAAGGTTAAAATCATTTGTTTTGTCTATGGTTAAAATACTGAGGAGAGATTCACAACGAACTGTGATATTATGCATGGCATTACAGAACCTGATAAATGCCAGTGCCTGTAGGACGTAGGTTAGGTTAGACTGCCACCCTTTATTGTAAATAGTGGCACCACTCGAGAGTAATATTATTATTATTTCACCCCTGAAGGCACGAAGTGACCGAAAGAGGATGAGGAGTTCCGGCATGAACTTCTACTGCCACCAGAATTAATGGAAAGCTGAGGTTTTTCTTCATTCTGTCAACGTCTGGGATTAAACCTAATCTCTTAATAGCCGACACAATCTATTGCATTAGTACTTTCACCACAAAACCACTATGTCTAGTAGGTTTAAAAGAACTCATACATAGAAGTCATAGTAGTGTACCAAATCTCTTACTGAGTTGTAAGAAATGTCTCAGCTGGATACTAAACATTTTTAGTAGCGTCTCAGTATCGGTGCCTGTATATCAGAATATCAGCGTATGCAGTCTATGCACCTAGACTGGTCACATAGTGAACTTTTCACCTCCAACTCATAAACTCTAAATAAGACGCCACAGCAATCAAAGGCAGCTGACCAACGTAATGGAACTACCACTCGATTAAAATTTGGGCATTTGATGATATATTTGGTGTCTTGTTGAATTTCTATCAGTGTTTATCCAGGCATCGATCTACTAATCATGGGAGTGTGACTTGTGGCTGTCAAATATGACCTCAAACTGTCTGTGCTGAATTATTTACAGATATGAATGTTTTAGGCTGCGTTTGATTGATCACCACCGATACATTTTGCCAAATCTAGTCATAGTTTGTAGTCTATGGCTATGAGACATCCTAACTTGCCAATTTTCTACTATTTTAGTGCTTAGCTGCTTCTGTTACGTAGTTGTAGCTTTTGGGAATGGCTGATTGATGAGTTCTCCCCCCCCCCCCACCGCACCTTTATTTCTCTGGACGACCATGGGTTCATTTTCAAATGAAAAGACGCTGAGAGAGAGATTAGGCAGGCATCGACTTTATGTCATCAAATTTCAGCTTCATAATTTTCTCTTTGATGCTGTCAGCATGACTACGAACTGCGTAACAAAAATGTTTGTAAAAGAAGCCGTGAGCATTCCACAGTAGTTTGTAAATTCCACAGATTCCCATCATGACAATAATCCACTCAGTAAATATGTCCAACAGGATCAACATACTTCTATCAATCAGGATATTAGTCTCTTATCACGTGTCATCTCATAATCTCGTTACCAGCTACAAATGTCAAGTAAGTACAAGTAGGCACTAAAAGTTTCAATCCTAAAGAAATTCAAACTCAGCATGCTTTAAATTCCCTTGATTGCATTAGATAGGAACAATATCAAAACTGTCTCTAAACCAACATCAACAAACCAATCAGTGAGAAAGAGAAACGTAATCAACTCAATGCACACAGGATTACAAGCTGGAAACAGGAAAATAACTAACGTGATCAAAATATTTTTGGTGATTAATGGTCACAATCTGCCAGTGCTAATTCTGTGTACTGAAAGGTGATAATTTTACTCTGCACTTAGAGCTTGGGTAGCAACATACATTGAACGCGAAACAATTTAAAATTGAGTGCAAAATCAGTATGTTGTCATATCAACAGCAGCTGTGTTGTGACAGGAAAGCCGGTTAGTTTGTTAATATCTCATCCCATGGACCCTCCTCCGCTTCTCTCTCCCCCCCCCCCCCGCATGTCTCATTACTATCCACTTATTCTGTGCAAATTGGCAACTTCCAATGTTTTTTCTTTCAAGCAAGTAATGTGGATATAGGTAATGGACATTCATATCAGTAAGGAGTAACCTTGATATCAGAAGGGGAGGGAGCGTGATTGCAGTTATTTATATCACTTACATCAAAAACTTCAATTTCTTCAATTCGAAATAAAAAGACACACGAAAAATTAACATGCTCTGGAAACTCTGCCATCTGTCAGGGATCTTTGATGTGTTGTACTTCACCTAACATTGCAGCTGCAAAGTCCTTTATAACAACCATCAAAAAGACCATGTCAGAGATCATTATGTAAAGAAATTTGATAAAAATCATCAGATTGTTACTTTCTAATTAAAAATGCAAGGTGTGAATTGTAATTGATGGGTGCCAAATCGGTGAACAATTCAGGAATCGAAGTCACTTTTCATTAGCATCTTCTTGTCAAGTCATAAAACTGATCTCTTATCAAAAAGCTTAGTACTTGAGTCCTAGTAACTGTTCATTGTTCCATAAAAGAAACAGTTTTATCTAGTACTAGTAGAGGCAGCTGCTGCTGCTGCTACTCTGACCAATCAAGTGTGAGCAGCTTTCACTCAGTACACGACGCCAACATTATTATCATAAACAGATGTCACTGCAGCGATTCTATTACAATGGGCTATTCCGAGCTGGCCGGGTTTAACAGGGATACCACAATGATGTTAGTAAAGCACTTGAGCTGGTCCTCAGGCTATTGGGCCTTGTGATAATAAATACTGATATCAAAATGGGGCTTTATGTGTCAGACCGATGCCAAGGAGATTTAAATTCATGCACAGCATCGCTTGCTGTTAATCGTGAACAAAGGAGGGAAATTTGAATTTCAGCAGTTATGCCACGATAACCATTAATCAGCAAAGATACCAGCAGTGACAGCTGAGTTTATCAATATTACACGGCATTGCCCTCGCTCAACCAGCGTAGATAAAAACCTTGATAAATTCCCACAAACATTGTGCCTTAGCCGGCTAAAGCAAATGTACATTCCACAAACTTATATTAATTTGTTAATTCTCATAATCATACAATTTAAGGCAGTTAAAACAAACATTTATGAGTCTGTAAGATATTGATGGGTCTGACAGAAAGCTCTTGGTATCTGTCATACTATAGGTCAAACTCTAGTATGATATAGCAGTATTAGGTCATAGCTATGGCTGTATTCACAGGAATGACACTAACAAACTTACAGTGAACAATAGTTTTCTCCAGGAGGACAGGAGCTGGCTCGTTTGTTTTTTGTAGTGTTATATGTGTCCCATCATTAGCAAGTTTCTGACTGGCGCCAATTGACAAAAAAAAAGAAGTTGGAAAGTTTTAGTATTTGCAGTTTATTTGGTACGTTGAGCATGTGTATACATTTCATATGAAAAAGAACTCAAAAATTATTGTAAGTTTAAATTGTTAACAAAGCCTGTTGTCATGGCAATCAGAATGAAGCAGGGAATCATTCTTTTACTTTTGTTTATAAAGTAATCAAAAAGTTATGCTCACAAAAATGACATGTACGTTGTATTTACATACATGAGGCAGCATAAGTTGTGACATATGATCGTATGACCAATAAAGCGTTTGAGTCAGTATGTAAATGCCAAGTTACTTACAAACGGGTTATCTACTAACTGAAGCGTTGGTTAGGTTTAGGTTTGGTGTTTGGTAAGTTTTAAAAAGTAAATATCACATTGCATGTATCGGTGATTAGAGAATAAATTGTTGGTTTAGCTGTATATATTGAATATATAGAATGCTTTGTAACAGAATTATATAAAAATAATTATAATGCCTTGCTGGCAGCCAAAAAGTGAAACAAAAAACTGTTAGAATACGGTGTCAATTTGTCCTGTGAACTTTTGTAGCTATATACATCTTCAGGTACTCGCTTTTACAATTCAACTTTGTGTCAGCAAAGAAAAAATATAGTAATGCTATGAAAAATTGTTTCCACAAAGAATATACACTCTCGACTTTGCATAATTTTTATCAGGTTTCCAACTCCAGAATGAAGCTGAGACCCAAATCTAACCAAAAATCAATCCTCAACAAACGAAATTTCCACGTCACATGGCTTTTATTGAGCACGGGTTGACCATATCAAATACAGATCAGACTCAATGTCAACTCAAATGGCAAAGCTGAGGCTTTTATAGAATTGTCAGTGGTGGTATTGCCTGCGGACTGTTTGGTTCGAAATCACTTGAACCACTGATTAGCGAGCAAAGCAGAAGTACTGATCATTGCTTCGACTGTACATGGGTGAGGAGGATTGAGCGATCGGCCTGGGATGAGATGATTATGATGCATGTGTGTGTGAGACTGGGTGAGCCAGGTTCAGTCTTTGACCAGCCGGTATATATGATGCTGGGCTCCGTGTTCAGATGTGGATACCTCAAACACAAATGCAATACATAGAAGAGTTTCCTGAGTGTCTTTATTTGTCACAACCTGCCAAGAATAGAAGACAATATTAAGTGAAACTTGTTAGTGATTTCTCTGACTAAGGATTTGGTCGTAGTTGGAGTTTCCTGATTACAAGCGGAAAAAAATTGTTCAACAGAGAACACAGCAATGTATGTATGCATAGCTGAATCAGGAAAAAGTGATCAGTTGGTGGAAACGAGAGACGTTCCACTATGAGCAGAAGCTGATAAGGGTGATGTAATGTTTGAGTGGAAAACTAGGGAATTTTTAAGCGGGAAAACTTGTCAGGCATGCCTCGAACAAACATGTCATGGTACCACTAGGAAATTCCACCAGGTCACAAGATCTCTTCTTATCAGTGTTCTGACCGATAAGTAAGAAGAAAACATGTGACGCCTTTACAAAATCAAAATCGTAATCAAATTGCTAGATTATCTGAAAAATCAAGATCCCCTCTACTATCAAAATGACTCTGCAAATAAGTTTGAATAAGCATCAGTTTATTATCACTGATTCTTTTGATAAAAACCATTAGTGCCTCCTAAAATTGATAACTAGATTTGCTCATTGCTCACACCTCCCCTCAGATTCAACTCGCATAGCACTGCGGCTGAGTCGTGTCAATGTCGTTTTGGTTTCTGATATTAATAATATCGCTGCTACAATAAATAAAGAGAAAGTTTGCTATGGCACTCTTTGAAGAGGCGTGGGAACCAGAAGTAGGATACCGTAACAGCTTGCTATTCTTACAATATCTGTGTAATCAAATATCATGTTTTCCTATGCAGAACTCTTTTTCTCACACCCTGCGAAAATCCCAAGACCCTTTATCAGGTGTGTTAATCAAAATAAAAATAACAATATCTGTGCACGTTTTCTGAAAACACTCTTATCACCTTGCTCAATTATGCTGTCGGTCCTGTCAACTGTGCAATCACAAGTCTTCAATGTTTCTATTATTCAATTTCATTTCTTTCCAATTTGATGAGCGCACTGGGCATTGAAAATGATGATGATGTCAAAATTGAGTAAGGTGTGAATTGTGTATTACCTTGAGAACACCTTGAGGAATTATTAACTCAAACCGGCTAGACAGTCTAATGATTCAGTAGCTGTCGCACAATATATGTTTTCTTAACCCATCAAACAATTCAAGACCAAGTGTGACAATGTATTCACTGTGTGTAAAATATGAGAGTCAACAAGTCCTGTCTTTGCATTTTAATTCTGAAGGATTTACACAGACTCCAGGGGTGCAGAAACCTCACAACATAGTAAATGATCACTGGTCAATTTGGTCGATGCCCACAGCGAGCTATTCATCCAGCCTCTTACTAATGGGTTTGCACTTTCGGCAGAGAAGATGATGCGATTTTGTAAAAGGTCAATGGTCATCAACTGAGATTCTGAAAACCAATATTATGAGACTTTGCACTGGAGACAGCTAGATGTGATAAATATGGCGCCTACTAGAATGAAACTTGAGTACATATTTAACCCATCCCAAACATGACAATCGGTTTAAAGTCTCCCCTGGCACCGGTGCTGAGGACTTTTGTCAGCATCTTCTATGGGCTCTGATTTAAGTGGAGTTAATTTGATGTTAGGGTGAATTTAATGGTAGGATTTATTGCACTCTTGTGATAAGTTCGCTGCTAAGCGATGGTATCTTCTATGATACAATTTATGTCACGATCGCTTTGTCTCCTAGGTTATCACAGAGAGAGAAAAAAAATCTGCAACAATATAATGATACCTAGATAATGGTGGTGGGGCAGCCGTACTCTGTAGCTGTTCATTTGATTGGTTATTTCTTGGAAAAGACAGAAATATATCTCGCTAAACGAGAATAAATAAAAGGGCAGTAAAATATTAGAGGGAGTAGAATGACTTCTTGATTGTAAAATAATATATTCAATACTCATTTTCTAAAGTTCCCATGGCCATTCTAATATCCCAATTAGCCTACTCTTGCCATGTGGTAACATTAAAATCTCATAAATAATTACTGATGATGCTACTGAGTATGAGCGGCATCAGCTAAACTCTCTCACAAAGAACTTTCCTTATACATTAGACTATGGGAGTGGGTGAGACTCTCATCCAAAGGTATCGCATATCAAAGATCAGACAACATCAAAGGGTCTGCCTAGTGATATTTTAAAATGTCATTTTACTCCCATGCCTCTCCCTAAAAAGAAAAAAAGTCAGCGCACACAGATGTGTATGCTGGTGTGCACACTGACTGGTGTGCACTCTCTTCGTGAGTGATTTCGTCGAATTAAACACAGAAAAAAAACGTAATCTAATTGATTTCCTTCAGTGTTTAACAACTGGTTCCTCTGACTAATGATTAACTGCTTGCTAAGCTTTGTTGTTTGATGCCGCTCCTTTATCCAATAAATAATTACTCAAAGCAAAGTATGTCTGAAATATTTTACACCATGACGACAGGGAGACAGAGAGAGAGAGTCCGCCCTCTGTCCGACTCTGCCACTCACATCACCACCTGTCTCTGTATTAGGTCATGTATAATCATTGCTGCCAGATGTCCATCATTACTAAGCTTTACCTTAGAGGAGTAATTCAGTCATGGAAAGGCACTCAAACGTACCTAAACCTGCCAGTTTTGTTTATTTAGGAGTGATTCTAGAATGACCACATGGCACAAGCTGCTCGTAATATTGTGTAACAGTAAATTATTCAATATATGAATCAAGTTTCTTTGTTTCTGCCAAGCACACAACACTCCTTACTTTGGCATATTATGCTTCGTCAAACCTAAACTTAACATCTTTTGTGTTTTAGGCAGCCACAGGTTTGATCCTGGTTTGATACTGGTCATTTTACATGGTCGCGCATAAAAAATGCACACTTCCTAGTTCCCAGTATAGTTTTGCCATTTGGCTGAAATGATTGTTTGTTTTGATGGGGTGCAACTTCCTCTGTGATGTAGGAACAACAACCAATTTGAATTACAGGAATTCAGTTGGACCACAAATCAATATAAATGGTAGCAACCTAGTCCACTTAGCTCGGAACCGTTACAAGGAGTGATGCCAATCAGTCTACACTGTATATTATCACAGAGTAAGGATATATCCTTACTCTGTGATATTATCAATGATTAATCAAGTTGATGACCCAAAAAAATGGTTGTCCTGTGCTCATCGAATACGAAATTCCCAAATCAAACTAAGACAAGGCCCTATTTGCACTGATTTTACACAGGTTCATTGGCTGAGACATTGTTTACTTTATATCTATACATGTATGTAACCCATTGTGATCTCTGTATTGTTGCGACGAGAGCCTATCACCAGCTTATAAAATTATATCAAAGTCAACCAGTGCAGACTTGAGACATCTGATGAATGCAATCTCTTGTGCTAAGTGACTGGGGGTACTTGATGGCAGGCTGAACAACCTTCTTATGACATTGTGACATGGATACGGGCACCCAAGAGGCTGTATTCATCTCACTTAAATTGTGAAACGCATCCCCCTCCCTCCGACGCCAATAATGACCTAATTTGATGCTACAATTTTAGGTGCAATTTCTTATGCTGTTGATCTAGACTCAAGTCTTCAGCGTGAATTCCGAATTTTTGACAAGAACCGGAACAAGAAAAAAATATGAGCGGATGCTGCTGGCGTCTGGAAAGGCCATTTTTGACGGTTGAAACAACCCTTCAGCCCTGGAGACCATCTAAGTGAATATCCATCATGTCAATTAGAGGTCTATTTAGTTTGGGCAGTAAAGATGGTGTGATGATGGCTGATATGACATATATATGACACTGTGCTGTCAAAGCTTTATTAATGTTGGCCAAATAATAATTAGGATAATGTATAAAATAGAAGGGTGATGACTGATCAAATGACACTGAAGTAGCATCCCTTGATGATGGCTATAATTTAGATACATGTCACAAAACATCAATGCAACTGGATGATTAATTGATGAGCTTGAAAAGCGTGTGAAACCGATTTTAGATTTGCATCTGTCCTCTGCCAAGAGATAGCATGTTACATTTGTGTCCATAATCAAAAGCAAAATGAATGTTATCTACAGTTACCCTGGGTGAAGGGTAAGTAGTTGTAGTGTTCCATTTTCCCACGGAAAAATCATTAGAGTCCGTGACTGGAGAAATGGTTATCCCTCATAACTTTTATGTGGGATGCTAATTGCTGTTGTGGTTTGGTCGTGAGTTAGGCATATTGCCAACCATAAACCTCTTAAATCAATACAAGGTCCCCACGGCAACTGGATGTACATTTATTGAGCCGTCATTTGAGAACCCAAGTGACTTTCCGTGATCTTGCGGTATCAAGTATCTAACAATATCAGGGTTGCTCGCTGGCGGCAGCTTTTACAAGAAGTCACTGAAGGCAGCACTTACAGCTTGTATCTAAGGGGTATACAAGTCGCAAGTTATGCTCGGCACATGAACCATAAGTGGTACTTCATAAAGCTAGTAGATGTAATTTCTTGGTGCATCGTTGTTTTGCTGCAAGCTATAAAGACAAGAGCCCAGCGTGGTGCATACTAATGTACTCACACTTAATAAGCAGGAAGTACTATCTAAGACAATAGAACCTGCCAGTGTGTGTACAAAATCAACTCATTGTTGTGTATCAACTATCTACAGGGGCTTCTTTTGATTACAGTACGTTTGACACGGATGCACATTTATTTCGCTTGTCGTTTGGCAATCTCTGCTATTAATTTGTAAATTACTAGGGATGTAAAACCTGAAAACAGACAATGGAGGACTGCGCAGCTAATGTTAATATTTTGGCGCTCAAATTGCGATACTTCTGATTCTGTTTGGGCCTATTAGGCGTCAGTTTCTGTGCTAAGTAAGGCAGATGGCAGGTAGCAGCAATCAAGTCGCCGGTAGCAAAAAGTCAGGAGCATCAACAAGACTTGACACTTAGTGATAATGACCCTTGATATAAACTTGCCATTACCTCAATTAGCAACTAAAAGGGTTCCCCTGCAGTTTAAGTTTTGACACCACACCACTGCTGTAGGCTTAAAAGATGTAAAAGATACAAGGAACAAGGGTGTGCAGCTGTGCAGATCCACCATACTTGGAGTCTGAAGGTGTGCTTAATCCCATGTTCCATAGAGCTTCAATAGATAGTTCGAAATGGGCAGCAAGGGTAATCTGCTAAAGAAACACAATGTGTCACAGCTAGCACAATTACAATCCTATAAATTGTTTGTCTAAAGGATTGAGAGAACATTTAGTTTGATTCAAAGTTAATATTGACCTGGATTGGTGCTTGTGGATGATGACAGTGATTATCATCTTATGTATTAAATTATCTTTGTTTGAATTGAAGCATTTGAAGTTAACCAAATTATGTTTGTTCATTTCTTGTATGGCTACACATGAGACAGTGATTTCTGCTGTCATACACATGTTGCATGCTGCAGATTTGTGTCACCGCATAATACATTTTGACAAGCTGGCCACATCCTCCGCCCTGTCAACACATATCTACCAGTAGTACATCGGTAAACCACAAAACAAATTAATTAAATTGGGTAATTAATGTCAAAGGGAGTTAACTATTCAGAAGTGTGTTTGAGAGACATTTTCATGGCATCTGCAGCCAACAGGCCCTTGTATTCTCTAACAGAGTATATCCTACTCTGTGATGTTCTAGCATTATTTGCTCAGTCTGACAACGATAAGTTGTGTGAATCTACGTGCATTTGTGTTGCGAGGGAAAAAATTAGACAAATACGTGGTTGGCCGTATGGATCGAACAAACCAAACTAGCCTGCGTCAGCAAACTGATAAAAATATGTAAAACAAGGTAATTTATCTTTTTTTATTAGCTCTTATTGCACAAGATGACATACCTATATGTTCGTGTCATGTTTATAAAAACCAGATAACCCTAATCAGAATAGGGGCTAATTAGGTGGACTCAAACTTTACAGTTCATATTCTTCTTTTTGTAGTACTCGGAAAGTTTTTTATACAACAACCAGTCAAACAGTCCGATTCTTTTAGTACTGTCTCCGTTAATGGACCCCTGTCAGTATAACAGGTGCCCTTTTGATGGCTCTAACATAAAATTTAAAACCCTAGTCCGGCTGTCCAGCAGCATGACTATGGCTACAAATAACTGGAATCTGGTTTCTAGAATAGAACCTTGTTTTTCAATTGCAACACTAGAAAATGAAGGTTTTAAAAGCCTGACCTTACTCAAGTATCAAGTGCAGAGAAAGTCTAGGAAATTTCAAATAGTTTTTGAATTATGGAGCCAAATCTATTCAAAGAGAAAAAGGTCCTTCAGCGCTTGCATTAGTACTTCAGCTCGTGACGGAAATAAAACACTCAATCCGCTGATAAGTTGTTTGATCTCAATGTTGTCCTGGTTACACTTACCCATAGTTGTAAAATGAAGGGAAAGCCTATGATCTGATTTTTCAAGTGTTATATGGAATTATCTTATGTGGACTTTCATCAAATAATACTAGACAAGAGGGATTGGAGTAATAAAGGTGTCCATTGATGTCTTTAAAAGCCCTAACTTTCCCACGGAGACTGGCAAATGGCACCTCAGGACTTAAATTCAGATTTATCAAAATATTTTGTCATTGAGTCCCTCAAGTTTGACACTGACTTGGATGTTGATAAAAAACATGGAGACACTTGGGTGGCACACTTTCAGTCAGATCTTTGTGTTAACATTAATGATGGATAGTGTTTCTTGTCGTATTTTCAAAAACCTGGCAGATGTTAATTGACTGTTTGCTTCTAATTAGGCCTGAATATCACATGGAGATAATTACAGTTTTCCCCACAGACGTGATAGTCAACTAATGATACGCTTGATGAAAGGAGCCACATGTTCACATTATGTCCTGGAATAGACAAAAATAATGAGATGACCATACTCGAGGCACTTTTATGGAGGGAAATTTGAATTTGGATGTGAATAGTGTGTCATTAAATGTTTCAGCCGTTATAAAACTTGAGGCTATAATAATAGTTTTCCATCTGCAATAAAACACATTGGCCACAAAATTATTGGTTTACAACATGAACATGTAAATTGACAGATAATCTGCCATTCAAAGTCTCCTTAGCCTCAAGGCAATGAAGCTCTGTGTGAGACTACATGAAGCTAATTTAAATTTTAGATGTACAAATTTGGCTACCAGCCTACTCCAGTTTCCGCTCAGCAGACCTTTTGAAGAAAAATGATTCAGACCATTCACACAACAATGTTATTGATAATGCAATTTTTTTAACCTAATGAAATGAGCTGGGTAATAGAAAATTAAAATATTTCCCTCTAGAATGTTGTATTTGTAGGGGATTTCATGCTGTCTGAGCCTATAATATCTATCACCAGACAGTTAAGTGATGTGTTAATTGGGTGTTGACATCAATTTGTGTGTCGCTCAATTTGACTCACTTAATATTGATGGAATAATTCGTGGTGCTGTCTGGTGTTCTATAAAAATAGGCACAAGTTTGAGCTGCGAACCAAAGACAGTGATTGAAGTTTGAGAGGCAACAGCCAGCATAGATTGAGTGGTATGATCCATTTGGAAAGTTCATTTTGAATAATTATCATGTCATTCATCTCTTGAGACATTGATGTGAGCTGAGACTGTCCGACCCTAATAATAGTCAGTTACATCACTCAGACAAATTGGCCCACCTATTTTGTACATTGACTGAGTCACAGACATGGGTGAAATCACCATAGCTATTCTTTACCAAGGGTTATGACCCTAACCTTCTCTCAGACACTGATGCATGGAAATCCTGTTTTCAGATGGGGTTTGGTTAGTTTTCAATAGACAAAATGTTATAGATTTATAGAGAGCCATGGCTAGACCCAAACAATGGTGTAGGTTTATCAGTTGATGCGGAAAAGAACAATTGCTCTCAGCTGATTTATGCAAACAAACACGGGCATTGTCTTTACAGCCTATCTATCACAGTTAGATATGGCTAATTGTCAGTGGTGTGAACCGACCACAAATCAGTTTCCACCATTCCTACTTAGATAAGAGTGTAACAGGCTGTGCTTATTGTTAGTGAGAAGAGTCAACAGATCATTGGTGGGTGTGTGTTTACCCTCCATGTACTTTTCGTTTTGTTATCATCATAAAACGCCATTAGGTCCGGCAGACTTTGGTAGAGCTTTGCGTGATATGAGATTTTGCAATGATTGTAGATGCTACACACCTACTCAGCCAGTAACCGCTGATAAGGCAAATGGTATGTCAACTTGCCCGAACATGTTAGGCAAATTGATGATTCAAAATGAACATGTCGGGGGGGGGGGGGGGGAATTTAAGAATTACATCCTGTTAGCAGCCAATTTCCAGGTCATGTTATATCACGATTTACAGCAAATAACTAAAACTCAGCCCTTTTCAAGCATACACAGCTAAATTCCAATTACATAATAAAAAGGCTCACTAAGAAGGTAGATGATCATGTTGTCGGTGTAGATAAGGGTGTATAGGCTCATATCATTTGGGCAGCAGTCATTTTCATATCCATTGTATCAATTTGTTACATTGCCATGTACACTTTACTTTAGCTTTCAATGTTTTGCTGCCACAGCTCTGCTGTCAGGTCTGTCACCTTATTCACATTCCAACTACTAGGCCTGCAAATGTCGACACTGCCTGACACATACTTTGGGAAGCAAGAAGTCTATTTTTATACAAATCTAAGTGTCTAAATAAATTTACGGCAATTTGCAGTTTCATCTCATTGTGATGGACCAACTCCGAAAATCAGACCATCAGACACCTGGTGCTACCGATCTGATCAGAGAGAGTTTGGAACAGCTCCCATAAATGTTCAGACTGAAGCTTTATAAAGTTATTGGTGCCAATTTCTCTGATTAATTATTAATATGGTGCCAAATAAGACAGCTGCCTTGTCAAGCCCAACCGGTCATTAATGAGTTATAGATATGTAAAGCTATTAATTGTCAACATTGAGTTTTTATAAGGCAAATTTTTAAACGATCAATGCTTTCCAATTGAATCTCCATAGAAACCGTAGTGCCTTACTTACAGGACAATGCCATCGAGGTTCTTTGTTGAAGTGAAAAATTGCTGCTTCAGTGAGAACTGTACAGTATTCGGAACTTTCAGGAATGTGAATTGAAATGGTTGCTCTGTGTCAGAGGAGAATGATGGAGCAACATCTGGTCACATGATTTGGGTGGTAGGATTTGACACATATAATTTCATAAAAGCCATCTGTATTATCAGTGAATTATTTCTCTTTTACTTGACCCAGATAAGAGAGGAGAAAATTGCTGGAAGGAATTGGAAGGTTTCTATTTGGATTCCGATGAAATTCTGACACCTTAGCATTGCATTATGATAGCATTTCAAAACAAAAATCTGACATATTCTCATCTAGGCCCATTCATAAAATCACACTTTTGAGCAGGTGCTTTGTCAATTTAGAAATCACATTACCATTATCAATTTAATTTTTGAATTATACTCAATTATATCTCAAGACATCGGTATACTTTTTCAACACCAAAAAGCATTTAGCGGAAATGTGTTGAATTAAATTCTGCACGGGTTGATGTGATCTGGTTTTTCATTCCACCACATTAGACGTGGGCTGCGGTTTCAATTACAACTCAAGCAGTAATACATCTCCCCAAACCCACATAATACAGGCTATTGTTTATTATTTTTGACAGCTATCCAACCATATCACTTTTTTGTGGTATTTTTCTTAGGGTCTAGGAAAATAATACTGGTCAACTGAATTTATAGTGTTACTTGTTGGCTATTGTAAGAGAAACGTCTATTTATCTGTTAACAGAGAGCAGATCCCATTAATTGATAGCTTTCTTCCATTTTTTGAGAGAATCTGATAATGCGGCATGTCATGCTGAATCGAGCCTTAGTGACATGAGGTAGATCAAATTTTTCTTGGGTGTTGTCTCCGTTGCCCCTTAGCGATATTCAGGTTCGGTTAAGCGCGGGAGTGAGGATTTATATTTCTAGCCAGGGTTGTCTCGTTAGCGGAGATAACTGATGCTATCAACGTTGCATCAGTCTGAGCTAATTATAGACTGTACCAGGTTCAGAGAGATGAAACTCATGATACCCCTTATATACCCCTATATATATGTGTAGCTTGGCTTTATGTTTGCTGATGCCATTACCCCATGAAGCTTGTAATGCGGCTATAGTAGACATTAAACCTTATGTTAGCATCACTGATTAACTGATAGGGTTAACGTTTACTACTGGTGATGCTCATAGTATAGTAAGTAGACGCCTGTAAATCCTTTGCACATGAGTGGCTTTAACACTACATCTGTAAACCTCGCATCATGAGCTCAAACCTGCTTCAGCGTGTCAACATCATGTATGCCGTAACTTAAGTATCGTGACAGGTACATGATTCTCTGATGTAGCTTGTCTCAGAACTCTTGAGGAAATTACATGTCACATAATGTATGTTATATAAAATATACAGGCCCCTGGTTGAGTATGGTCTGATATTTGTAAACAAATCAAGTAGACAGTCTACCGAGGCTGCTAGACTGTATTTGTGGAAATTCATACCCTCGCCTCGCCAGAAAGGATGTGACTTGTGAGTGAGGGGTTAGTGTTGTTTATTAGTCTGTTTTGCTGCTGGTATATTGGCACTAGAGCAAAGTCTCTAGTTCAGGCATTACGTAAATAATGATGGCTTCGAGTCTGCTATTTTAAAACTATCAGTAGAGTAGGCATAATTTAGTAGGACATAAAACCAACATGTCACTACCCATAGTAGCCCATTAGAGCCGGCAAAACATTTATATCATTTCTAATTTGTGCATTAAAATTCAGTATGGCCTTGATATGACTTTATTTACTATTCATGCAAATAACCACAGTAAGCTGGCTAAAATTCTATTTTGCAACATCGACAAAAGCTTGAACTGCAGCGTCCTCAATATACGGCGCAGATTTGGCTGTGTACTATTATTGACATTGCACGATTGTGTATTAATATATATTATAGAAGGGATGAAAATGAGTAGACGATACCGCCGAGGAGCCTAGTTGCAGGTTTTTACCAGCTTTCAGGGTGAGAATAGAGAATGACACTTTTATTTCATTATACTCGGCATGCATCTATTTTATGACATTCGAGTGCTTTTTGTGATAAGATAAACTAAGGTGTCAATCGACTGATCCTAGTAAATTCAAGTGTTTTATAAATCAGCCACCAAAGTCATTTTGCGTTAATCAATCATGGAATTGACTATTCAAGATCAAAGAACTATTTCCGATGTGCAAAATCGGCCATTGCCAAATTTTCTCATGTGTGAGCAGCAAATGTATCCATTGCTGAAAAATCATCACAACTAGGAAATTCTTGGGTTGTTTATTGAATTAGCCCCTGGTCAAATTAACCACACGATGACAATATTGCTGAATTGCCAAAACCAATTTGTACAAATGTAATGATCTCTGGATCATATCGGTTTACCAGTTTGGATTAAACTTACATTTGGTTATCAGGTCAGAGAACCGCACTGATTAGGTCATTAGTTAGGCCTTATATCTAACACTAGTGATTGCCGAGGGTTCTGTTCCTCGTATGTTTACCCATAAAATCCCACAGCTCTGGCATTTACTAGTTTTTGACCGCAAAACAATTTTGTCCAATTTTTGGCATTGGTTCAATATCCTGTTAACACGATTGCCAAAATATTGACAACATAAAGTTTATAGTTGCCAACACCCAAAGGACTACATATAGCGTTGGATCAGCACCAATTTATCTCAGTAGCCTGTGTTTTGTTTTGACAACATGATTAGGTATAGTGCGTACACAGGTAGGGTGTAGAGACTTTTGCAGTTTGTCTGATTATGTTGAATTACCTCTTCCCTTCCCACAAAAACGGTCAATGCTATTGTATTGGAGATTGACACTTATGGGTAAGGATTATTGCAGAGTCATATATTACTAACTACTCCAACATATTTTGGCAACAAAATAACTTTACCATTTTTAGTAATGCTAATTCAATGTCATATATGCGAGATTTGACTAGCTTTACTTTCTTTTTCTATCGTTGTTGTGCATGACATATTTTCGTTGCTCCAAATCAACAAGTTATCAAGGAATGACAACTTATAACATTTTTAGTTCCCCTATCATGGACCGTGATGTTGGGCAGGTGGAGGATAACTCTCAGAAAACAATCAAATCCGAAATTACATTCAACCTTAAAAGGGTTGCTTTCTTGTCAACACATAGCCCAAGAATGTTGACCAAGTCAATTGATCACGTCACATTTTCAGCCTGTTATAGAAGACTGGTTAAGGTAGTCTACATTATTGGGCTATGCAGTGATGTGAATCTTTTAACATACCTGTAATATGGTGAAGTTTTCGAGTACAGAGTTCATCATGTACTTTTCTGGTAACTGTTTGAGTTTATGTATAAAAGTGATCATATAATCACACATGGGAGATCTGTGAATCCTATATACAAATCTGCCATTCTCAAACCGAGCGTATTCCGTCTGCAAAAACATGAGCATAGAAAATGTTAAGAAAATATTTTAAAAATACATAAGGGCAGAAAGTGTAATTTTCAGTCATTTTATTGTTTAGGATCGGTGCCAACAGGAAATGTGTTACTCAGAGAGAGAGAGAGCAGCCAAAATGGAAAAGGTAGGCAATTTTGGATCCAAAGCTGCTCATACGTATTGCTATTCCCAGAAATTTCACCACAAGTGCAGTTCAAATAAATGTCAGAAACTGCCTTATTCATAGATTTATTTGAGTGTGGGAAATTTAGCCACCTTTGTGCAAACCGATTAATCTCAGATAAAAACATTATCCTGATCCAGGCACCTGGCCCAGCGATGTCAGCCACAGATGGAGACATGTCAGCTGTATCACCTATACCTGCCTACATTCAGGAAATCATATTCATTCCCTACAGCCCATTATTATACATAACAAATCACTGGCACTCACACATTAATGTGTGCAGTTTTGCAGAAAAGGCGGGAATCAGTTGAAAAGTTGCCAAGTCCTATGAAATAAATTTACATATCAAATTGCCCATAAATCACCCAAATACAAAAACTGGAGGCTGTATACATACAACACCTGGTGCCATCAAAATAGGTCATCCCACGTATGCATTTAATTTTCATCGTCATTTACGATATTTTTTATGACTGCGCTCTTTTGGAAAAGTTTAAAATTTCATATGTACTATACAATACTATACAATAAATAAAAATATTTTGTCAGTTTGACACTAAAATAAATCAAATGATGATGTATTTCTAGAGTATTATTATTTAAAATAGATCAAAAACCAGAATTTTGGCACGATATAATTTATTGTTCTCCTCTTCTGTTTGAGCAGCTAGAATACAGAGAATCTGTGAAAGCCTGTGAATTATCAATTTATCAATCCGTTGGCATCGGAATATAATATACTCATTCATCATAACATCTTTATTTGGATTGATGGTCAGTTTCCTCATCAGATGATTTCCGATACATTATGATATGCTTCTCCAACGACCTTCTTCTCAATGCCAAGAAAACGAAGGAGCTAGTATTCAGCAATGTAAGAGGTAACCCGCTGCCAGCGCCGTCACTAGTCATCAACAATACTAACATTGAAGTTGTGAACTCCTTCACCTATCTGGGCACAGTGTTATCTAATAAACTAGACTTTACACTTAATACCGAGAGGACCATCAAGAAAACTCGTAGCAGAACTCACATACTTGCCAAGCTCTACCATTTAGGCATAAACGAGAAAATCATACGAACGTGTTACACATCATTTATAGAAAGTGTTATCAGCTACAATCTAGTGGTAGTCTTTGAACATCTCAAATCAGACTCTCATCGAAGACTAAAACATCTTATCAGTACTGCAGAATACCTAGCAGGCGGTCAATCTTTTACCAATACACAAGACCTATATGCACATAAACTGAAAACCAAGAGCCTGAGAATGGTTGCTGGCAACCATTCTGATCCATCAGGCCGGTTTCAGGCAATAAAACAACGAACTCAGCTACGCTCTAATTGTTTTAGGGCCCACTCCGTCAGGTATTTGAACACAGTTTTTCGTAAATAGATTTGAAGTGTAATTTTATATACAATTTTATTCCATATATCGTTTTATATCCATATATTTTTACATTACAATCAAACTGAGCTTACTTTTTAGAGAATATTTTTAGAGAGCACCCACATAAATGTTTTTATTTCTCTTCCCGAGACAATACAATACATACATACCTACATAGCCTTGTTTGAACTTTGCTGTCGAGATTTGTCAGCAGAAACTTTTTTCAAAAGTCTTGAAGTAGATTTTGTTATGGCATCAGTGGCACTGGCAGAAGGCCCGTCGGAAATGAAAACAATGCCAGAAAAGCTGTGACAGCCAGTGTCATAATAAAAAGCTTCTGCCTTTTGTTATGCTAGAAAGCATGGAGAGACATTCTCAAAACAAATCTGAGTTGTTGTTCGTCGAGTGAACTTTGGAGTTCAGACCTCCCTACTGTTTACATTACTTAATTTTCCTGCACCTGTTTCAGTATTTCTCAACACCTTTACAATTGTAATTGTAATCCACGAAGCATACAATTATTTCCTGTGCAGCATATTTTTGCACTATTATGAGGACTGGCCATGGATTTTTGAGAGGACAGCAGCTATGGATATTGTTACTTTGGAGGCATAATACGCAGTTACATTACACATAATAATACATATCAGGATTGAGGACACTTACCTCAACTTTTTCGACGACTTGTTTACCGAATGAGCACACTTTTGTTGAGCAACTGATAGTCATTTGCTTGCCACTTTCATATCTGCAACACAAAAATATTAATCATCAAGTGTTTATCTTCCATTGAATACGTGTTTGTATCCGTAAAGCTGATTAAAAAATCTCAAAAAAGGATATTAATTCTTGAGAGGTTCATTGTAACAGGGAGTTTGGGACTCCCTGCTCTCTGATTGTACAAAGTGGAAAACATGAAGTTGTGCCCACATGTGAGGACACGACTCATATTTTATTTAACTTGTTATGTATAAAAAAATCAGTTTTTAGCACAATATGTGAATGTTATTTACTAATGTCTCATTCCTGCATTAACATACAAATCCATTAATGATATATTCCAGATGACACCAACGCAGATTCGGATTATGTCTTTTGGGCTTTTTCAATTCAAGCAGATGGAGGACTTCTATTAAAATACTATAGGTCATCTACCAAAATGGTTTATCCAATGAACTAAACATTGGTTCAATAGTTCATTGGTTTATCTATCAACCCTTTTTTGTGAAATGAAAAACAACTGTTATAGATATTTACACTTTCATATCATATATAGATTGGGAAATTTTAATCCTCTTGAATCATTATCATGCTCTATAACATAGTATTTGAAAATGTGTCATATACAATTTCCAATTGACAGTGTGTCATTATTATGATACGGAAAAATATAATATAACTTGACTTACTGGCTTGTGACACCATAGAATGCACCACTCTCCTCCTGCACGTTCGTATTCAGATCTGCCCAGAACTTGACGAGAAAGAAAGCATTGGGTGGTCCCTTCTCATATAGGTCTTTGAGCCCTCCTTTTTTATCGGGAAATTTATCATATATCTGGCGAATGTCTACAACCTCTAGCTGTGGGTCAGTGAAGTTAGGCATTGTACCTCCTAGCTGCACAAATATGTGTTTATTATACTGCAAAAGAGATGAAAACATAACATAAATAATGTGAATATTTTTTATATCTAATAGTCTTAGTAAAAAAACAAATAGGATTGCGGAGTTGCCTGCTTTTTAGAACAGAATGTTCAAGGGAAGATAACTATAAAGAGGAAAATGACCTTGATTAACAGACATGACACAGAGTATGTTTTAGTAGATTAGCTTTGTGTGACCATACCCTATGAAACCTATACTTTATATCAG
Organism: Membranipora membranacea; assembly: GCA_914767715.1. NCBI lineage: Eukaryota > Metazoa > Bryozoa > Gymnolaemata > Cheilostomatida > Membraniporidae > Membranipora > Membranipora membranacea. Next base: position 20,876,312 of record OU612073.1, read on the forward strand.
AATGGCGGCATAAGAATGTCAAACACTGTGACAGCTTTTCATTAATATAACTTACTGTTTCAGAGTCTCGTTGCTGTTCTAAAAAAGCAGTGAAGTCGCACAGTCGTAGTTTGGGTCCAGCAATACTCCGCCCTTCCCATGCTTCTCCTCCTCCAGACGGCGATAAAGGTCCGACCAGAGGCATCTGTGGGTTGATTGTGGGCTTTATATCCATCATACTACCGCCCCCATATCCCCCCACACCATAGGGCTTCATGCTATCAAACAAACATAATATGACTCATGATACAGGGCACAGTCAAAGGCCAGGCCAGGGCGACAAGTAAGATAGCATTCCGAACCTGAATAATTGACACACACAAGTCACTTTAATTATGAAGGAGTAGCTTTTCATCAGCATTAACCGATTTAAAAAAACCCAGCAGTTATTTTGGGGTTTTTATTAAGGTTTGGAAAACAAGAAATTATTTGTGGGTTGCCAAAAAAAATAAAATCTTTTTTCTTCACCTCAAATTATCATTATCATTAGCGTAACTTCTGCCCTCCTGTGGTTGACAAAACCCATTATTGGAGAGAAGAATCTGGAAGTGGCATTCCCTTTCCCTATGTCATTGACCGCCTTTATCAGGCTATTAATATTATTGTTTATCACTCACTCTATATTTTGTGATACCGGTACAGCATGAGGAGGGCTCCAGGGGCCGGGGTGTCCTGGCTGTCCAGGGTAGCCTCCTCTCATACCAGGATGGGGTGTCGGCATACCCGGATGTAACGGTACACCTGGTGGTCTCTGTAAGGCTGACGCTGACACAATCTGCGCTGATGACATAGTACTTAATGTGGCTAGTGCTTTCTCTTTCGTCGACTGAAACTAAAAATGTGAACCGAGACATGAGTAAAGGTGTATATTTTCTCATAAGGAGCATGTAGCACCAAGAAATCAAGTGATAAAAATGACCAAATTTAACGCTGAGTAAGTACATGCACTATACAATAGGGAGCGTACTGAGTTTTAAGCAGCATTTCCATGCTATGACCAAACTGTGAGAATTGGAGTCACTAAGATTGTGACAAAGCAAATTATACGGACTATGCATTATAGTAAATTTACATTTCAAATTCCAGAGGAAAAAACAATAACATCGACAGATAATATATAAAATACACAGAGTCATGAGGTGCCGGTGATTTGTCAGCCACAGGCATCCCATGCTCTCCTGGTGACAGACTGCCGAGACTTGACATGCAAACTTACCAAACTTAGATAGATATAAGGACACACAAGGTAAACACCAATCACGCTGCCTAGCACACACTAAGCGCAGAAAAATTCAGTTATTTTCTGTGTTACTATGTTGTATTACGTTTGTTTGATAGTTTTTAACACCCCCAATAATAACTTAAACGTTGATTTCAAGCTTTGCAGTTGCTAGGAAGGCCGTTTCAAGTTTCAGTTTCATAAAACTTGTTTATTTTGACTAACTACTGAGCGCTGCAATGGGGAGGGAGGGGGTGGGGTGTGTGTGGGAGATAGTAGATTTTTAACCCTTAACCAGTTCAGAAAACATCAGCGTTGGTGAAGTGGAGAAGCACAAGTGTTGAGCACAACAATAATACAACACATAACACAAAATTATAGCTTTAGCCAGCAAAGTGCAACAGAAACCGAACACCAAACTCTACACGAATAGAGCACACAGAGTGATAATTTGGTTTGATGGTCTTACGCCAGGCACGGATTTGAGTTGACCCTGTATGTCCTTAGTTTTCCGACGAGCAAGAACTTGTATGTGACTGCTAACTTGTTTCCTTGACCTCGTCTTGCCAGTGCGAAGCTTTATGTATCGGGCTATCAATTCATTACGACCTAGAACAAAAAAGCATCAGTCAGTAATGAAAAGAGCACAAATCAGAAACAATATCATTAGAGTCCACAATTTTTAAAAGCCAAATCAATACAAGGTTCTATAATAATAAAATAATAAATGTCAGGTTAAGCAATCAGATGACTTTATTGGGTGAGACAATTATTATTCTTTTAACTTTCATGCGGGTTTATCCATTATTTAATTCGCTTCCATTTTCCTTGCCTAACTTATCGAGGTAGGCTAGCTCCAGCCGAACATGGTAGCAGGGAGGGTGGGGAGGTAATAATAATGCTGAATATACAATCCGGTTCTTTAATTTCAAGTTTGAGGTATTTGAAAATGAGGCCTGAATAATTATAGTTCAACATCTTGGTACAGATTGGGCCTGTCGACAGACATATACCAGCAGGAATTATCAGTAAGTTTCTAGTTATCATTTATTTATAGATGACATATTATCCAGTTGCTCTTTAAAGTCAAGATGGACATCAGGACATGGGCCGCTGTGATATGAGCTGGTGTTTTACCTGGTAACACATTGATCTAATACAGCTAAAAGTGGAGCCAAACTGAGACTCATTAGCGATTAAGTTTGATAAATTAATTAACTCCCACTCGATAATCCAGCTCTACCGTCCAGCACCACATCATTAGAGAGATAAATTTAAATCAAATTATTGATAAATGGATCGAAGTATAATTATTTGACATCTACATGATGAATTAAAGTTATCTGAGCCTTGGATCGAGGTAACAAAGAAATCAAGGCAGCTATGAACAATAAATCACATTCCGATGGTCATTAGCAAAAGAACATCATCTCATTAGACACAATGAAACAAAAGATCACAATAAATCCAATCTATAACTTATATCTATCCATCAAATGGGCGGTGAAAGTTTATCGAGCATTTGTAGTGTTTCTTTTTTATGCTATAATTAACTCTCATTTGTACATCCACCATACATTGTTTTCTGCATAATAAGCTGCAAAATTTCTTTCAAAAACCTTTAGGGATGACATTTGAGAATGATAGAAGATCAATGACAATGAGCCATTTTGCAATATGTCGAAAAGTAATTATGATTTGGTCTGAAAATAGCAATCATATTCAATAAGCCAAAATGTAATTTATATTTTATTTACATTATTTTGCTGTTAATAATGAATTATGATGCTTCCTCGGGCAGAGCCAAGAATGAGGAAAACATTAATCAATATCTGCCTACCCAATGTTTGACTGCTGGAGTCAGGTGTGGAAAGGAATTACACTGAATGCCAAGATATCCATCAATGCTTGCAGACCAGCAAAGTTGTTATTTAATTGTAATTAGTTTGAAAAGTGGCATAGTACCATAAAAAATACCCTGAGGTAATCACATTTATATACCAGTGGGACTTGCTGATCAAACAGACCCTACACATTCCATTTAATTCTTGAGCTTACTACCACCACAACCACTATCCTTTTGTTAAATTGAACATGTGGCATGCGCTAATAATATACCGACCAGTAAACGTTGCTTTGGCACATTGTTGAGTTTGTTGAAGTCTGTGCGTGCAACACCAATTTTTACGTAATGATCAGAACATTACTAGGATGCCATCCATTTTACCCTCATGCTAAGTCTTGCAAAATTTCCCAAAAACTTGAATTATCTGCATAGGCGACATTGTATTCAAAAAATTTCCATTCATCACAAAAATAATCTGCATATCTAGTGCAGCAGTCCAAGAATTTGGTCATTGTAGGACAAGAGCAGAAACCAGATGGTCTACTTTTTTATAGTCTTTTACAGTCTGTACTACAATTAAATATAGCAGGAGCATGAAAACCTAACAGAATAAACTGCTGTTATAAAGCTGGAAATGGAACAACGCTACACTTCCACACAGTCATTGGGAGAGCAGTAAAATAATGGTCAGTATACTTGATTCAATTGTGTTAAAATTTTCCACAACTTTTTGATAGGTTAACTTCAAGAGGAGTCATTTATGGTCTTACTCACCATACATCTTTCCTTCGTCAGAGAGGATAATCTTCCTCCTACCACACGGTGGATAAATAGCCAGGGCTTCCTGAAAGCTCTGTTCGATCTCAGGGCTCCAGACTCCCTCTGCGTCATTAGTTCCATCGTCCTCTAGATCCTCGTCTTCTTTAGAGCCGTTACTCATACCGCTGACACTGGGTACAGATTCGCTGCTCGGTGGTACACCTCCAGCTCCATTACCCCAGGGCGCTGCTGACGACATACTACTTCTGTAAACCTGGTATTAATACACAACATAACACATTACATACAGTGTCGATAAACGCATCACTTACAACAGCCATTTACACCGTTCGTTCCCTATAATAAATATTATCATTCTCCAATTGATCTATTCAGGGCAATCTCTCTGTAGAAGATGGATACTGGTTTTAGTGTTATTCTCCCTGACAAAGTTAAACAGGTCCAACCTCTGCACAGATTTAGTTGAACCCACCACAATCATAACAAAAATTGTGAGCTGCAAAAGATCACGACTGCAATGACAACAAAAGATGTATCGTGCACGTGGGATAGAACAACCTAAGTTCTAATGACAAGCATGATTAAAGAATGTACCTGAATAGTTCGGAACCGAGATAATTTGCAAACCGACGAAGAACCTGAAGGTGTGTGCCGCTGTGGTAAAAGAATCTTCTGCAAGCCTCGAGACACGTGTTAACTGTCACTTTTATACACTGGCATTGAATGGTAGTGAAAAGACGAACAATCAGAATTAGATAGCCAAACCAAACCTTACAATACACATCTTCAATCAATAGGACGAGTCGACACAATGAAGTGAGCATTCCCATTGTTGCTGTGAACACAAGGTAATTGTAATCGCTAAAAATCTATTCCTCATTCAGAAAAGAGAAAAATCATTTCAATTCAAATGCCTTTTTGCATTTTAATTAGAGTAATCTACGACATTGCTTGTCTGGCATTTCGTTCAGTCCATAAAAAGTCTCAACCAAATACCAAGACTTGATATTATGCCAGGAATTAGGGAAAAATACTATGAGCGCGTTACAACACTAGCAATGAACAGACAACTTGATAGCAACATCATATTTTAGAGAATTATATTCTCCTGAATGTGAACTTTCCAAATTCCTTGTTTATTCCCCGAAGAATGAGTTAAAGAGAGAGTACTGTGTGGAGATATAATGTTATAACCTCAACGACATCAGATATAACTTGTCACAGCAGCCAACAAACTACAATACCAAATGCCTAACAAAACATTGCATGCTAGATATAACATCAAATTCCATGCCAAATCTGGTAATTTTAGAATAATTTCCAACCATCAAACATGAAACATTCAGAAATTGAACAATGGTGAATAGAAAGACGAGTGACTCAAATGGTGTGGCATTGTGTTACGAGTATCACACTAAATTCTCTTAAATCCACTCCGCATGACGATGACTCGCAGAGCGACAAACCCACCTGTACAGTCCTCAGATTATTAGGATTTTTCTCATAGCACTCTGACGGCACACAACACATATTTGACTGCAATTCAGTCATATTCACCCTGTTGCTATCCTTGTTCCTCTCAAATATCTCGACGAAGAATGAAAGTTATCTCACCGCCTTACAGTAATTTATCCAATGCAGATGTCACAAATACTGGAGCCCAGGTACACAGAGAGATGGCGATGATGAAGTGAGGGTAGCGTGAGTTCTTATTATGAGGGATAGGATGAGGGTGGTGTCTGCGCCAAACTATTATTTTAACAAACTTACTCTATCCTACCAGCAAATTTCCAAAAAACGTTGAGAGTTTCTACACTACCATGAGATAGGTAAAATTATGCGAAAAATGTCAATATCAACCCGAAGAGGATCTAAAAAAATAGTGGTATACCAGCAAGAAAATTCCAGCAACAAACCACAACTCACAAGCCACATAACCACCGCCACGTTCATATCAGAGCAGCTAGGCCTACATGACTTAGGTACAGAGGCACAGTTTTGTAACAAGGTATCAAGCCAGCTTACAGGGGGAGCTAAATGTAAAAACACAAAACTCCCACAAATTATCATACTAATAATATCTGTTAATAAAAAATAGCATTTTGATATTGACCGTATATCTTACACTCTAGCGAGAGGCTGCATTAATTTTAGTGCGAGAAAAACGCAACAATTGATGGATGAGTGTTATCTATAGTGTTATTTTTCGTTTACCTGATGTAGTGGTATAAGATGCTCAGTCAGCACATTAAACAACATGATGATTCTGCTGCCGACGTCGAGTTGCAGAGAAAATCCAGATATAATATATTATTTTTTGTAATTTCCCTCTAATCGCTGATAATCAGAGCTTGTTGTATGATCAATAAAAGGTCAAATATATTGAGCTAAGAGTTTCGTTAACAGTCTGTTCTACTCCAGGTCCAAATCGGAACTGCACACGCTGCAATCTCTCTCACGTCTCCAACACAGCTTAGGGATCCTTGAATAAAATGGCCCTGCCTATTGAATTCTCATACAAAAGGACTATTTGTTGATATTACTCATAGCTTTGCCCCAAATAGAGCCTCCAATCAACAATACAGCACAATGAGATTGTACTTTGGCAATAGAATTCTAATGTTTTGTTCCAAATTAGATTGGAATTTCACGGCTTGCTTTCTGAGCCCGACACAATAAAATCTAGACAGAAAATCCTGTTACAATGAAACCAACTCTAACATTGATACCTTTATAGTTTTTGTGCTCAAGACAACTCACTTCCAATTGTATGTCAACTATTTGATGAAAATAAACAATAATATAATAGCTAAGAGAGGGGATTATCAGCAGATTAGCATATAAAATTACACAGATTGTACTAAAACAAACAATCAAACACGTGAAAAGATCTGTGGTGTGGCCTATATCCCCCTGCAGGCTGCACCTGCACAGGCTTTCTGTAGCCCAGATCGCTGAAAGCCAAGCTCCACAAGTCTGAGAAAAATGCTTACAATCAATCTCAGCATGATTTAACATATTAGCCAAAGTTTGAAGTTTCCTCAAAACCAGGAGAAAGTGTTTCAATGACTGCCTACAATGTTCCTGGAGGAACCAACACCATAATGTATTTTCCAAATACAGAAAAGACGATGAGCAACTAATTATCTGATTGATGTCTCGATGAATTCAGAGTTGTCTACTCATATCACACAGTGAAACAAATCAATATAATGTTTGAAAATCTGCTGACTCCAACTATTACATAACAGGGGGCCGACAAACATAGATACATCTACAAGCTGCTGGTGTGGAGCCAATCTAAATATGGTCTGATATCCTCAATCTTAGCTACCAGCGCTGAACACGGAACATTTATTGTGTGATGCACGTGGAGTTCGGAGATCCTTAGCCAGCAGGATGGTCTGACAGTGTTAAAGAAATAAACAGCGTATGCAGTGTGTCAAGGCTTCTGTATCCAGCGTCTAAACCATGGCTGTGTTTCAAAAGGCAAAAACAGGAACAAACAAGACCTCAATCATTGTGATTGACTGGCACTCATTATGCGACCACCATGTGAAGTCACGTCGTGGAACCGAATCCTACCCTAGGAATAATAATGAGACACCTTCAGCTTGACGGTAACCGAGACCAGTTTCAGCTTCGATGTCCTCGATTTGTATAATGGTATACTGCCCAACCTTAATCTTATCATATTTGGACATCAATGAGCTAAATACTAATTCAACCAATAACTCAAATTCATATATTTTCGTTAGTTTATATAGTCTATACTACCTGAATCTAGGATCAATTTACAAACTCATAAGCTCAATCAGGAAGTTGTCCTCTTTACTTATGCTGTAAATCAGACCTATAGCAGCAGCAGAGGGCGGTACATTACTAGATAATGCACAGTAAGTTTAAGTACCCTGGAACTAAACAGCTGTTTCCGCTGTGTTATGTTGAAACATCAACACAGCGATGCCTCATCATAAAAGACACAGATCAGCATTTTATACATGCAACTACTTTATGTAATACATGTGTTCTAAATCCACAGTCGATACAAATGGGCGAGTCTAACAAAGGGTAACAGTTGGCGCTCTCCTTGGATAATAACAAACGTAAGAGTTTGGCTACAAAAGTACAACTCCCTTATTATTCAAAACTCAACTTGAGATTTTGACTGCCAGGTTTCTGTTTTTGGTAAAAATCAAACTATGACTACAGTGGTGTAAAGTTATGAGCCAAGTTTGGATAAGAAAAACAATAACAACAGACTGTGCTAGTATTTGTCCAAGCTTTTAAGAATATCACGGAACCCTGTCCAACTCGACTTAGATTCATTGAGGGGTTGATAATGAGACTGTGAAGCAGACGTGATTTGTAATCATAAGTATCCTTGTACTTTTTCTAGAGCCATGTGAAAGGAAATACAGGTCAAACTAAAACTCATCCAAAGATACACAGAATCAAAACAGAAATGCTGTTTGATTTTAGATATCGCATAAGGGTAACAGCCAGGAGTTTGATGATTATTCAGCGGTGTTAGCAAAATAATCAAAAATCAAGCGCCACTATTGTCATGACAACAGAGTCGTGCATTAAACATCAGCTGCTGAACAGAGAATCGTCCCAGTAAAGAAGACAAGTAGACAAGGTTGTCATGACGATGGTTGAGCGATCATTGGAGTGAATAATTACCTACCTTTGACACTGGGCAGATTGCCGTTTATTGTACCGTTTGGTGGTTCGAAATTCAAAGAAAATACTCCTATCAAAAGATTTACGCAGCTTTTCAGATTTCTGTGAAAATAAAAATATAAAATAGAATACGATAAGTACCGCAGTGATCTATCAGATTGGGTATAAAAGCTTGTCATCGGAAACCAGCTCGGCTAATGCAGGGTGTAACAGACATTTAAAGACCATCTTCGGTGAATCTGATCAACTTTCAATGGCTGATATAAGAAGCATAAAAGCTTGTCTCATATCTGAAAGTTAGGATGTAAGCCTTTAGCTAAGAAAATTGGCCATGTTGATGAAGATCCCCATACCGGCATGGATTGTGACAAATAGTCAAATATTTAGCAAAATTTTGCTGTGGCCGTTGCATTATAAATATGAGGTTGTTAATAGTATCCAGACATCCGTTTATATTGGGAAGTTTCAGTTCATCTCTCCATGGAAACTCGGCATAGAATTACTTCAAGCAATTTGAAAGACCTCAGTTGAGCAATCTACAAGGTTCACAATAATACCCTTTTTCTAAGCATTATCTCACCCAAACACAACCTAGTTTTTTTGCAGCATGACCCTGGGGTGATCGATAGAAAACGAATAGACTAGGCATCACAAGTCAACAGTGTTGTGTAGGAGTCTAGATTTCACTGCACAACAAATAAAAGGATGGGAACAATACTGTCTCATTCATAGTGTAGTCGAATATTCAAACAACTTAGTAGGTCAATCCTGAAACTTCCGGAACTATCAAAATGAAAACTGTTGAGATATCTAAAATTTTGAACAGGTCCAGTGGTGTTGCCAAAGGTAGTTTGTTGCATCAGAATTGTTTTCCATCAGGCATTCGTTTGGATAGCAGGAAGTACCAAGAATCATGCTTCAGGGAAAATCATTGCAGGCCCATAAATTATTCCAGTGAATTTAAATAATTTACTTTTCAAAACATTATGGTGCATTGACTCATGTATGTTAATGAGTGTATTGGTCAACACCGCTTCATCCATGAAAACTTAAACTAATAAATTTGATCTCCGGCGATGTTGGAGAGATCATGTGCATTCCCTCCTGAACCATAAGCTATCAGGGTACTTCTGAATGGTAAACATGTTTAGTTTAAACTTGTAAACATTAGTAACCACAAAGACAAACCAACCCTTTGAATTTATTACACATGGGTTTGAGCCGTAGGTACTCATGGACAGAATGGTATCACTAAGTCTAGACTATGTACGATATTGGGTCATATTGTGTACTTTCATCAATAAGCCATGTTCACCAGAGTTTTGAGGAGTTGTTCAACCCCGCTAAAATTACCAGATGATGTAGCTGGTATCTTTTCTTACCTGTTGAATATCAAACAGGTAGAGATAGTAACTGTATAGAACTGGAGCCTTGAGAATTATAGAATGAGTATAGAGGTTTGTTGCGGCAGTTGCGAGTTTTCTTGGAAGACTGCTTATAATTGCTATAATCTAAAGTTGGCAGTCAGGACTTCTTTTTCATCAGTAAGCTCTGCGGTGGTTTGATGGTCCCATGTGATTTCCTCTGGGGTCTTTGAATGTACAACCGTCAAGAGGCGTTCTAATGTCTTATGTTGAGAGTTGGGGGACTTGCATGGATGAAACTAGCACCTTAGGTTTCACTGATGATGAATAATAATGTTCTTTAGGAGCAATACATCAAATAGCACCAAGTTCTCTTCAATATCTCATTGGTATGACCTGAAAATATAAACATAGCAGCGGTTGGTTCAACTAAAGAATAATGACTACAGTTACCGAAATAAAACTGCAGTTGTTGTGCATCAAAACAAACGGCTGATACTAAATGACCTCAACCCCCCAAGCTGTATCGCTAACAGTAAGCTAAGGTTACGTTGTCACCGCCTGGATGATCTGACTGTCACCTGGATGAATTGGTTGGGGCCTGGATGCTCTGTCACTTCTAGGTTGATAAGCTGGCCTGTAAAAATATGCCTCGTCATGACAAATCAGGCTGTGCAATTTTTTATCATTGTCTACTTATTCCGCAAAATACTTAGCATACTGGAATCATTGTAAATCAGGCGCTAATGAGGTCTCATCTGCTAATTTTACCCATGATAGGCCGACAAACAGCCAATTGTACCAAACCAACCAAATTTACCAACATCACAAGCAAGTTCCTTTTTGACTCCATTTAGCAGTGCTCATTGCATTGAGGCCCCTGAAATACCTGAAGGTAGTAGACGGAGCGATAAAACCCTGATGGTTTCACGATAAGGTAGCTACTAGGGCGGTTTTGGGGGAATAATTATAGAAATGCTGACAGAACCCATAATTACAGTGACTGATAGTAGAGCAGAGAGGGCATACACACAATTCTCCAGACAGGCTCAAGTAGCAATAACATTACCAAAAAAAAACTCTTAGCAGATTTCGAGTGATTTATTGAGTCATTTGCATTTTGTTCAATTTATCATTTAACAGTGAACAATAGATAGTGTGGCAACACAACGTTAGCTGACCTGAATTATACCAACAATTTGATCATTTCTTCAACAATTACAGAAAAAATCTCTGGTTGTCTGATCAGCGAATAATCATCATTTCCCATTTACTGACCATCCCAGCATCAAACAACAATAGCAGCTATAATTACGAGGTGCTAAAAAGTAAACTGCAGTACTTTTTTGGCATCAGCTGAATAGTAACTGTTATTAATTTACTACGAGGGTCGGAAATGACCTTATAATATCCAACAGAATAAGAAGCCAGTAGTGAGTACAAGACTAGGCCTATGTCGATCAGGAGGCACTCTGGTGAGCGGGACCCTTCTATACCGTCAGGATTCAGAGGAACCGTCTAATCCGATATACCTCTACAGTGGCACTACGACTTATTATTCGAATGCCACCTGAAAAGTTATGATCTGCCGGGACGCTTACTTTGAATTGATAGAAAAAGAATTATCTAAGTGAAAACTCTTCCCCAAAAAAAATATACCCAGATCCTATAATGGAAATTACAGTCAGTTAAACTAGGTTGACATAATTAAAAAGCGTTCATTGTCAAATGTATGACAAATAAGCCCTACTGCTTCTACGCTGTAAAGCAAAGCTTGTGGTTAAAGTGACAGCTCATATATCATAATGAAACCTGTTTTTGTATATTTTTTCCTACAATAACAAAATCTAAAGCTGCAGCATAGTTCTACAATCAAAAGCTAGTCATAAAATAACAGGTCATGTTTTTCAGCAACACAATCTGTAAGCTTCGGCTGATCAGCAAAGGTTGGTTCAGCTGGTCGCGGTAATAATCGCTCACAAGGAAAGGATATTCTAGAGCTGACTTTTAAAGCATACACACTTATATCCACAAACTATGTGGCAGGGGGACAGTACCTAATGCCATCATACCTAAGTTTCAGCCAAAGGTTGAACCAATATGGATTCTTATTAGCCTACCAATCATGTCTGCAAGAGAAATTTTGGACTGTGCTGCATCTATTATTTTTTGACAATATTGTGAGAAATCCCTGTGGCCACCTGATATATCATTTTCTATAGCGCTAAACCGGAGAGGATTTAATTAATTCCAAATTTGAGTTAATCCATTAAGAGTGATTACGCCTTCTCTGAAAACCGAGGCAATTTGAAACCAACATAAATCCCATAACGCATCCATCTCAGGAGTTTTATTGAAGCCGTTAAATTGAAAATAAAACAAGATGGGGGATTGACTTCGTCTTCCTATTCAAAAAGTTGTTTTTACCATTATTTGAGAAATTGGTCAAAATTGAATCAACAGTTCAAAGTGAGTGGGCGGTGATAGATTAATTAATCAAAAAGGGCACCTTCAACCTGCTAAATTAAGCCGTTCAGCCGAGGCTGAAATAAAGTTCATCTCTAAACTGTTTGGGATCACAAATACTGGTGATTGCATCTGTGCATTATATTCTACACCCATAACATAGATACTATCCAACACAAGACAAGAACCACAGCATAGCAGGTGGTTTAGAATTTCTACAGAAGACCAGATCAAACACCTCATCAGCTAACATCTGAGACAATTATACAAATACAGCGTACATTAGTTCATAGACACAAATGTATTTCAAACCTGCAAAACATGCAGGTATTTGTACCAGTAGATGTTTGCCCATATTACGTCAATTTTAAATTTAGATGATGAAAACTGCAGACAACTTGAGCAGCCGTCGCCAAACTGACTCCACAGGGGCACAGCATTGTCGATGAAGACCAGACTAGTTCTACTGCACAACACAGGACACAAATAGGGTCAGCCCAAATCAAATAGAAAGCCAAGAAGGCTAGAGGCACAATGAAAAAAACATTGCGTCTATTCAGAATGATTGGGATGCTAAAAAAAATGATCAACTCGAGAATATTGTGATACCATGCAAACAGTGATTTCCCAAAAACCTATGCTTTTACAAACATTGCCTGCAACTAAGTTCGAAATAGCAGGCAGCAGGCTTTAGTCTTTCATCGCAAACATCTTGTTTGACCCAATAGCATAACATATCTAACGATTGTGCATTTACAACTACCGATTGAACTAGTTTATTCCTCCAAATCACAGCAATGGTCCTACTGCTCATAAACTCACCACCAGAGCACTCTGCACTGACAGTGACATACACCAACAGCCCTCCCTTAGATTGCAGCTAGTTAAACACCAGATCACAAAGAAAGAACAACTAAATCAGGTATCACCTGGTGGCGAATTTCTTCCTATTTTATCATATATATCTTTATGAATCAATTTCAAGTTAAAAACAGCATGGATATGTTATATACATAGTTTGTTGATGTGTATGTGAACTCGACATAACTTAATTAAGAGTTTCTATTTTACCACTTGAAAAGTAGTATTCTAAGGCCTAAACATGGCCATACAATTGCTGCTTCAATCATAACTCATCCATATGACTAATTACATTCCACTAATCCCATGGGACAGCTTGAACCAAATCAATGAAATGCGGAAGCAATAGGAATTCCTAAAGAATTTCAGTTATGCCAGCCATGTTGGAATCCCCAGCCTGTTTAGAAATCTATCCGAGTATTTAGGTGGTTTAAGAAGCATTTTGAGCTACAACGTGAACTAAAACATAGCACTTACCACAGCTAGGATATGTATCAGTCAGTTTACAACACCAATTCTCTTACCACCATCTCCACAAGAGCATAGTATCAAAAGTATGCAAGGAATGATCTAAAAAATGCTCCACAAGCTTATCATGGTTGCGCGCAATGACCTGCGCTGTCACCCGGAAACATACGTCATAAGGCGCATAACATTAAACTGATTTGTAAACATTGCCTTAGGATTCCCTTTATAGTTCACATGATAGTGAATAGAGAGATGGTACTAGTAGTAAATTCAATTTAACAGCCAGTTGGACAACATATGGATCAAATGGAGAAGGCAGGTTGCCTAAATAGATTGAATACTTTAAATTTTTTTACATGGAAATGAAACTTTGGTGGAATATGCACACGGAAATTGTGATGTACTGCTACCATTTGCGATGATCAGGTTCTGGTATTTATAGCTTATCAGGTGGCAGTTCCAACAGCTATCATTCTGTTGTTGAAGCAAGCAGAGAAATGGTATGTATGTATGACATACTATGTCGTATTTGATATCTTGAACCGTTTGCAAATGACGATTGGTTGGACATGTCTACATCATTATTTCACAAAGTTCACCAACCTTTGTCTTTTGATATTTAATTGTATGTTGCGTGCACTATCACCTGGCGATGTCAACCAGTTAAGATTTGAACAGTGCTCTCTAGTTCTCCTTTACATTAAATTATAAGTTCTACATTTAATGAAATTGTTGGGAGATTCTCTCCTCAGCAAATACAATACTGGTCAAAAGGGACTTGCAGACTAAATGATGATAAATCATCATTAAGTCTATAAGACTCTATATGTTACAGTTAACGCCAGATAATGTCTCTATATTGACTAGATCTTTTGACAAGAAGGAGCCAATAAAACCCTATCAGTAATATTATGTTACGGCCCCTCATACATGTATTCAGAGACCTCCAAACAGCGTTGATTACGGAAACCATGATTTAATAGCTTTTCTAAATAAGAAAGCAACAAAGAAACTGTATTTCAGAAACTAATGGCAACTTGCATACTATTTCATGTTGTCTGCAAAATCCCGACCCAACCACTCTTCATTTTATTTGTTCATGAGAAGAGGTTAGCATTACAAAAGGAAATTGTTTGTATCTTTCAGGGGCTGTACTATTATGCCCATACAACTCTGTGCTTACATTTGAAATAGTGTTTATTGGTTTTCCATTGTTCTCATCATGTCAATCACTCTTTAGTGAACATAATTATTATATTGATTAGTTAAGCCTTAATCCAAATATAAATAAAACAATCATATGACACGGACAATTGTTTTCATTTATTCTAATCACTACAATAAAAATAGAGCAGATCAATAAAGCCAAGTTCTTAGTCCTGTGTTCGCTGACTACCTCTTAATCACAGGAAACAAAAATATAACAGTGGATGGTAAAGGAAACAAAGTCAGCCCCCTTATATCAACATAAACTGTTCGCGTCTTTATTTTACCCGGAGTAGTCATATGCAGCAGGTATCTTTTTAACATTTTTTTAACAACCTAAGTGTCTTTCTTTTAATTGAATAAGATAATTAACACAGGCAGTGACACATTTTAGTTATTAACTTTCATGTATGCGACAATGATACTGTCTTATCTAACGAAGACACCTAAATCTCCCTCGAAAACCAATACACAAGTAAATTGATGTAGTTATCCACTCTTGATATATAGGCTAACAACTCCATACTACCAGCAACATGGAAGCAGGATGTAGGAGTCTGTTTTTGTCCCAAAGGACCTGGAAAAAAGGTTGCAGAGTTTGTTTGTGGCCAAATATAAAAGAATGGTGATAACTTAGAATCTCTTATGTAAGGTTAATTCTTCTTAATCATTGTGCGGAGAGGAACATTTAGCTTTGCATGGTCCTAGAATAGTTGAAAGATGTTATACCGCTCGCGGCAGCTATCACCCAGTCATGGCCTGATGATGATAGACCAGGTTAAGCCTAAATTAAAATTTCCTGCTTTCCACCTACTATATGCCATCAGTTTATTTGTAGAAGAGTAAGCACCACAGAATGAGGCAAATTGATCAAACTTGATTAAAGGGTTGTCTAATAATTGTGATATTGACTGGTTAATGGTGAGTTTTTGAGTTCTTAGGTTTCAATTTCCAAATAAACCTGACTGTGATCATTGGTTGACGCTTTTATATTTACATATTTTTGCAATAGAATCTACCATATTTCAAGCAAGTATCTCAAGTATATGACTTGAATATTATGGTCTTACTTAGACTACATTATGAGTAATGATAGAGATTTTCATTTTTGTGAGCCTCTCACTTATTTTGGCCTTTTCTCAACTTACACTTAAGATCTCAACATGAAAAAATTTGTTCCCTTTTGATAGCAGAGAAATAATTTAAAAAGGGGTTTATAAAAGGTGCCTCAATACGAGAATTTTACAATTGTTCTCGACCTAAGCTATTTTTCTTTTCATCTGGCTGCTTCTAATTTTGCTGCTTGCCAAATCATTAACTATGGCAGAAGAAAAGTTAATAAGTCATTTGTTTTTCTGTTACCTGCTCATGTTGCCGCTTCACTGTAGCATAATCAAAGTTGAACACTGAGTTGCCATATAAAATATATAGAGTAACTGAAAGCTGCTGCTGCTCTGCTGTATTCGAATTGTATCTAGAGAATTTTTAATTTTACAACCTTTATTTGGCTAACAAAATAATCCTTGTGGTCATCAATTAAAATATGATATAGACTGCATATATAAATCAATGATGTAGACTGCCAATAAAAACGTTGAGATGGTTTCTTTTAAATTTGCTGATTGCTGAGTGAGCAAGATCTTCTAGGGGCCCCTCTCCCAAATTTCTCACTCATCATTGGAACGTTACATTCTGACTACATTCTGACTACGTGATTTGGGAAGAGATTTGTCTAAGTAAAATACCTATATAATGAACATATAAAACCCCATTTAAATTGGTGATAATAACACAATTGTTTTTGAATAATTTCCATTCATTTGAATTTGTTAGCTTGAGATACGCAACAAACAAAGCATGGGTGGGATATTTCTTGCCACTAAAAGTGTGTTTGTCAAATGTATTTTGATGATGTTAATTACGCGTATGCAAAATCCGGTTAGCTAGTGGAGGGGTCTTTCAATTAAAATGGGCAATACTTTTTAAATCAAATTAACACAATCACAATATGGCTCATTGTGGTCTTCCAATTAAACAATTACGTTCACAAATTGTTCACTCACACTCTATATATTTCCATCAATAAGTGAGCTTTTTGGGTACGAGTCCTGAGCAGGTCCGGCACACTTCTGAGTGAGCGATCAAATAATGATTTTAGCTGGTCTTAATTGAATAACGCCCCTGTAAAACATATTTGATCACTAAGACTGCGATATCTGGTGTAGTCCAATCGGCTAGTGATCTGCTGATAAGGCAAATCTAGCAGTGGAATGTAGATGCATGGTGATTTATTGTTATTTTTAAAATTTTTGACCCTTTGACTGGTGGTTACAACTACCCTCTACTCTCTTAAATCAGCCAAAATCTACCACAGGGTGCCGTCATTGGGAAGGATTGATCTACTTTAAACAATATACCATTTAATTTAAGTTCAACTATCAAGCATCGATCATTCAAACGTTATTTTTTCTGATTACTTTTTTCTTCATCTAGATTGAAAAAATTGTTTTTTTTCCCTTTTTCTCGAGGGCTGAATTTGAAGAACATTCTCATCGAATGAAAGTTATGCCAATAAAATTTTTTAAAAAAAACATCAATTTGTGCACTGATATTTTGAGCAATCCCGAATAGAACTGCTTTATTTTATGGCAGTGATATAAATAAATTCAGCCATAAATGAAAAAGATTACAGTCTAAATTATTTTCTAATTTGATATGATCAAGTATGCAGCTGCTGTATAGGGTTTATTATATTAACCATCACAGTATCACTCATGCAAAACATGTAGATGAAAATGGATGGTCTATTAAAAAATGCAAGTTATGCTCTCTACTGAATATTAAATCTCATAAAAAATTTAAAAGAAATATATGTCCTTTTTTGAGTGCGGGCTTTATCTGGACGGAGTTTAGTGGATGCTCATAAGGATATTTTAAGATCATTGAATAAAGTGGATGCGACTGATTTGACAAAACTTTATCAAAATGATTTTGACTAAAACTAAAAATAAAAATCATTCAAAGAGGGAACTGTCAACATGCAACGCCTGTCATCATAAGTCTAATCTGGATGAATATATTGACCTGGTACTGACTGAAACTTGTTTTTTTTTGTGATCAAAGTTATATCCAAATCCAATTTTAAGTTACGCTGACTGAATTTCTAATTTTTATTCATTAGTTTATGTCATCATAATTTAAAAGTGCATGTATGAAAATTATTACCAAAAATGCAATAAGAGATAGTCAGATGGTTCGAAACTAGAGTTGTGACAGCCCCTCGATGCTCCTGCTGTTGATTAAGAAATGTAACTAACAACAACCTGGACTAAAGGATAAGTTTTCACATCAATGAAAGATTTTCTTCAACAAACATTTTCACAAATTTTCACATTTCACAAAGTTTTATAATAATTCTTATAAGAAGAGATTCATGAATTTTATTCGTGTAACACAGTCGGCATTTCATTCCTCGGTCTCATGGAAGAGCTTGTTAGCCACATCGCAGGGTAGAAGGGGCGTGGCTTGTTTGATTATGAGAGTAAAGACAACTCCCTATTTTCTATATATATATTGACACAAATTAATGTAATGTAATTTCAAATGTTTCGATGTTCTTTCATCACAGATTTGATGGTTTCAATGTAGGTATTGTTGCAAAGCTTAGAATAACTGACAATACCTCTTAGAGACCTAAATCAAAGCGCAGTCGGTGTTTGCTAAAGTCACAAGGATCTAAAATATATACATCAGTTTGTTCCCTCTGTGGTGGAGGGATATCCCTCTGCGACCACAGAGGGAACAAACTTGTTCTACAATACTTATATTCAAATATGGTAAATGCGAACTCTTAGTTGAATATATCTGCAGCTATTTGCTCCCATCATTCAACGGCAGTGGTGTCTCATTGATAACCTCAATATTTGTGACAGCACCATCGAACGTTGTAATCTATTATTAAAAGCAAGTAAGGTAGCACTTGCCGCAACTTGAATAAAAACATATCGAGGCTGCGAAATGCAAAGAATATTCAGCATCCTCTGAGACCATGTTTGTGCAGTTTTCAAAGAGGCTACTAGGATGATTAATAAGGTACTGACCAAAATTCAGCTCACTAAGTGATGTTTTCATTTGTTTCGTCGAGTTGTTATTTGTGATATAAAGTCTAACATTAGCTTGTATGTTGGAACTAGTAAATGTTTAAGTGAAGTTTGAAGTTTGTTTATTGCCTTATTTCTAATATCCATCCTGTAATTGGTTGATAGCATCGAAAGTACGGCACATAAGTAAAACAAAATAAAAGGAGTCTGAGCTGCATTAGTTGAAAAAGCGTAATAGCATTCAAAAAGGTGTTTTCTCTCTTGGTGTTCTACATTGGATGGCTGGTATTTATCCATCTTTGCTCTTCAAGCATATTTTCTGTTTGTATTTTATTTTAATGCGGGAGTTCAGGGGGTGTGGTGATCTTAGCTGGCTATTTTAGTGAAGTGTCAGAGGCATACATCATATATGCATATAGAGAGTATGTAGTATTAGTAAGGCACTACATCTATAAAATACATCTAATATAACCATGTGCTTTCACAATGTCTGTATACAAATAAGTGAACCAATGAAACAAGAGTATCAGGCCGCGCCCCTACCCTGCTATGTGGCTAACAAGTTCTTCCCGGTCTCATGGCTATCATTGATGTTACTCTTTATATGCATGTCATATCAGCAATGAACTAATGAAGCAATGAGGTTTAGTTCATTGATATCAGCCATTCTCCCTGGTCATATGTATTTTATTTTTATAAAATCAAGAAACAAAAGTGATACAACACAGACGCGAGTTATGGGGCGGCCTAACATTCCTTCATTCCTAGTTCTGGTTGATTCATTTATTCTAGGAACATTTGAACTTAAGGTTCGGGAAAACTAGTCCTGAGAAAACTGAGAGGCTATGTTATGATGTATCGAAGTTATCTTCTCTTTCTTTCATATAACCCAAATTCCTAGTTTAACAAGAGAGTAAAGGTTTGGGTGTCTGAGATAAGCTTCACTAACTTGGTAAACCGGAAGTTGAGTTTGGCAACTAACACATGACATCAGCCTTGAATGAGATTTTTTTTGCAGTCATTTCTCAAGGCAAATTCTGTTGATGCTGGGATTATGGACGTCCTGCATATGTTCCAAGCCTGGTTCTTTCATCTCATTCATGCTGCAGTGACATTTATGATAAGTGTCTGCTCATATTGGACAAGCTTTGCTTCCAAATTTCAGTTCCAAAATGTCACAAAACAGCTCGATTTGCTCCCCACAGGATACTACACACTTCCAACTGCTGATGAGTTGTATTTTTCTGGTATGAAGACACCACTGCATCTTGGTCTGCTGGTGCTGGAGGATACTTACTGTTTGGCTTCAATTGCACTTGTAATCAGCCTGGCATACTCCATAGGAATCAGGCATTTCAGTGTTTACACCAAAGGTAAGTTGTAATAGTAAGTAGTACTAGCTAGTAACTTTTTTAACTAGCAATCAAGGACAATAGTTTTATTAAAGAAAAAACCACCTGACCTTGATCTCATATTTGATCTCATAAGTTAATTTTTTTTGGTCGATACAATGATTGTGTTATCAAGGTGTGTCATTGGTATGAGAGGGGTAGACCATTTCAGCATCCTGTCAGTTATATGGCGGATGGTGCTGTACTTGGTGTGCTACTCGCCTCCCTTTTTTAAATTACCTTGTCGATGTCAGTAACTATCTTTTCTCACTAAGTGAGTGAGGATGTGATACGTGAAATGTTGAATCTTGTTATCGATGCCAATCGATGTCCCTTGTCCTGTTTAAGTTCTCCAACACACCCAGTGCTATTCCACCATAATTTGGGTCTGAGTTTGAAGAACTTCTCCTAAGACTATTTCGGAGGGGAAGATGGACGGACATTATTTAAATTGTGTTGCTGTATGCAATAATGACTGCAGAGACACTGGTCTCCGCCGTTCGATGATAGCCAAGTTGTGGCTGCTCTAAACCTGTTCTGTTGATGACATATTTGTAGACATGACTCATGGTGAATACCTGGATCTAGAGAAAAAAATATCTGCCTGGATGAGCTCAAATGCAAACAGTAAAACTGCTCAAGTGAACATACATCATATCCTGTCTCCTCCTCTAAGAGCCCATGGTAAGAGATTAAAGCATCAATCAACTAGAAACTTGACATCTTTCTACCCAACTGACGGATGACACACAAGCCTATATCCACATAACTGTCAGCTTTTTATGTCACAAAAATTAGGAACGTAGTGTTGTAGCCTAGACCTACTCGGGTATGATTTTTTCAACTCAGTCTTCTTAGGCAAATAAACGCATAGGCCTCTCCACTTAGCTATCACAGTGAATACGACCTTGATTTACAAATAGTAAATAAACATCTAAATCTTAAATACCAAGCTATTTTTTGACAAACATATCAAAGAAGAAGACAGATTTTGTTTGTGATCTGGTTTGCTTGCGTCTCTAAATTCCGCTCGTACATATTGCACAGGATGAACTTCCATCCTGTGGTTGTCCATACGAAACAATATTGTTTGTACAATTAGTGGGCCTGTAAGCTCAGTTAATTGACGTCAGATGGATAAAAACATCAAGTTGGTTTTGGCACACTTTGTAACCCTTGGCACTTGACTAGTAGGCCTAAGGTTACTAGAATACAGCAGTTAGTAGGCCTATCCTTACTTAATTAATTTGTGGAATGTCAACTATCAGAGATAGCAGATAAAATAAACTGTCTGTGGTATCCTGTGAAAAAGATAATTTCTGTCGTATGGCCATGTGTCTATTTATTATTGGTTTGGTCCATCAGTGCTAGTGGTGGCTTTGTTACCTATTGTAGCCTTCGTTAACATCACAGCTATTAAAACCAGAAAATAACGCTAATAAATAACTCCACCCAGCTTCACCAGTGATCTTAGATAATCTGTTTTATGTCTCTAACACCTTACTTACTTACTTAATTACTTACTTACTTACTTACTTACTTACTTACTTACTTACTTACTTACTTACTTACTTACTTACTTACTTACTTACTTACTTACTTACTTACTTACTTACTTACTTACTTACTTACTTACTTACTTACTTACTTACTTACTTACTTATCAAACAATCTTTAACCACTAATGTTATAAAAGATGGTTTGATTTTGCAATTTAGTAGGGTTATTTTCCTCTATGTGGCTAGGATTTGGTTTGCTAGGTTTTTTTTATCAAAGTTGTGCAGTGTAACCAATAGAAGCTACAGCCTTCTACCATTGAGCCTGTTCAGTATAAGGAGATCTGCAGATTGAAGCACAGCGGATTTAGAGTTTAAATCTGTTATGAGCTTGCATGTAAAATTCATTTCAAATAAGTTCTCCTTCCTGATCCGTTTAATCTCCATTTATGTTTTTATGTAATTGAGTTTGGAGATTGATCAGTATAAAGCTGATTGATCACCTAATTTTATTTTGGAAGAGAGTCATGACATTTTGGTGATGTGGATTATGTTTCATCAGTTAACATATTAGGAGAGGATAATTCTTCATCTAGTAGGTCACTGACCTGTCTATTTCATAACATCAGCCTGCTGGTTACTTTGCATTCCAGATAAGGATACTCTGAATGTCAATATAGTTCACCCACCAGATGGAAGGCAGATGATAGTAGATGTTACAAAGCATATAGCACAGCTTATAAAGTCTGGAGCGATATCGTCTAACGATGTCAGTCCAGAGTATGTGGATAAACTCTTACAAGGTTTGTGGCTCTCTGCAATTCACTATACCTATTATTTACTTTGTCATTCAATAAAGTACTAGATAAATATCATCGTCCATAGTCATTTAGGAGCAGTCTTATTTTGGCGAGATAGATTTTGATCATTAGAAGAATATGGGAATTCCATGTCGTCTTCGTAGTGCTCTGACTTTGGAGTGTGTATCATGTTATGCCTTTGTTATCCTTACAGGTAGATTGAAGTGTCCAGATCCCGATCTCGTTCTGAAGTTTGGTGCAGTACCTAGCACAGGCGGCTACTTACCCTGGCAAATGAGGCTCACCGAAATCATGTAAGTCTTCATTTTACCTCCAACATGTATGATTTAATACCCATAATTGTTAAAATCACTGTAATGATAAGCCTGCCCATGGGCGTACCATGGTCTTAGATGTGCATGCGCCTGGCAAGGGTGTTCATTGGATCAATCGTTTAGTAGTCAAATTTAAGGCTAAAAGCTCAAAGTCAGTCAAAGCTGTTTAAATTTTGTTGGTCCACAAACTTGATAGCCTCCAATGTTTATGTTACAGATCTATTCCATCACTGAGGAAATTTACACCGAGGATGTTCCGGCGAAGTTTGATGTCATTCAGTAAGATAGAACAGAGATTTGGGAAATGATGAATTCCATATCAAGTTTTCATAAACAATATACTCTAACTGAGTGTCATCATATTATGCAATGCAATGTATATATAACAGTACCGAATGCTGCTTCAGCTTTTTCTCCACTCCTACATATGATAGATGAACCTCTGATTTGGCCATTACATCACAGTGAGTAATACAACATGTGATACTTACAATATCTGTGTAGCATGTGAACTACTACAGTACATGAACGTCCATCCTTCCATAAGGTAATAAGCTGCAATAACTATTTCTACTCCTAAGTCACCACCATTCTGTGTGTCATGCTTAGCTTTGTTATTCATGTTCTATGTATATATAGGACCTAAATAAAAATGCAACTGCTCATCCATTTATCCCGCCTTATTATAATTCTTGTTGTTATAATACTGCCTTGATCATAACGTTTTACACGTTAATTATACATGTAATTTCATTTTCACTCTTTGTCTGAGCTTTTCATGTTAAACTTTGGTAATGCTTCTGTTCAACTTCAGTCCTTCACTATTTTCATTAGATTGGGTATTTTGTTCATGAATGAATAATCCTGATAGCACATGGATAATGATAGTGAGCAGTAGTAATAATTTATAGCAATAAATACAGGCCATGTACATTCCTACTTTATGAGAATTTTTCCAACTTAAAAGTTACTACTGTGTTGTCTTCTCTTGTGCAACGGGGAAACAACTGCCAAAGTATGAACTACAGATTCACCATAGATCAAGTTTGCTCCATTTGCTCCAGTTTGCTCCACACACAATCAGGGTCTGGACCATCATGCTTCATAGTGGTAAAACAGAAATAGTGATTGGAGAATCTATGAAAAATGTTATATTGAGATTATAAATAATACCGATAATAATATATCAAGAAAAATATACTTTTTACAATAATTTACAATGTGGAATGAACATGCTTTTAGCGCATCAATATGTAATGGTAATCGACTGACAATGCATATAACAAGTATTGCACGCAATGACAACTGACAAGGGCTTTGTGTGACTTCTGTAGAGCAGTTTCACTTCAGTTGATCCAGGGAGTTTAGGATATTGTCCCAAACCCCTGGTTGATCTCGGGGTATAATGTTTTTGTTGGCACGGCAAACCTAACTGTTGTCTTACAAAAGGGAATGATAGCTGTTAAAGCTTGACAAGAAAAGAGGTAAAATGCAGAAGAGATTTAAAGTTTTGTGGCATTTCCAACTGTTTGTTAATCTGGAATCAGCCTGTGGTCCTCTAAAGCGAGAAATCTAGGGTCACTTTATCTCCAAACATGTGTGCCAGATGATGCCAAATAGATAAAGGTATTTTATATGTATGAGGAGTGCTTCTTTGTTGCGGAGTCAACAAAGAGGGTACTGATCACTTCTAGCACATGTGATCTGTATAGCAGAAGAAGACTTATAATAAGTTATGATTACAATACTGTGGGATAAGGTTGTAAAATAACAACTCCCAATATAGATGAGACCCATATTCTTAGGCGCTTATGTGGACTAGATATCTATAACATTATAATGGCCAGCCCGCTGACATTCAGACATGCTCTTCAGCCCCTGCACTACCGTTGGCTATCGTATAGTTATGTGCTCGTGCACCGTGATTGGTCTTCACTAAGACATCCCGCGATGAAGCAGATCTAGCCGCTGACGACGATTGAGGAGACTTCACATTGTCTGCGTGACCATTTATATCTGGTATAGTGTCTAGATATGCCTTTACTTGTGACTGTTTCTGCTGTGCTTGCTTTTTTTCTCGCTCTTTCGCCATTTTTCTATATCGGCAGGTGATGATGATTCCGACTATCAACACTAATAAAGCCACGCCACATAAGGCTATGCCTATAATACCACCAGTACCAAGTTCTTTTGTTGGAGGTAATGTTGTAGAGGTTTTTGAAACACTGTTGTAAACATTCCGATTACTTCCAGGCTTATTTGGGGATATACTTTCCACGCGCTGATCACATGCATCCACCTTGCTTTTATCTACAAAACAAGATGGGCATCTAATTTATGATACTGACTACCAACACAGGTGAACACCCTCATGAAAAGATACACAGCTTTTTAATTAAGTTTTAAAATTTGCAGTTTTTCTGAGAATATCCAACTAATGATAGTCATTTTAAGATTGCAACATCCATGAAAGACGTCTGCCGCACTCAATGACGTGTTTGCCTCCTTAAAATTGTGGGAGTCATCCTCGCACTACACATGTTGGTTTGAATAGATAACTGTGCGGAAACTCAATAAAGTGGCTTACAGACAAAAATATTTGGGTTGAGCTATCAAAAATCTTGTTTAAGCTCCAGGAATCACATCAAGGCCAGAGAAGTACCACTTCAAAACAGTACTAGAATTTGGCAGAAGTGGAACATTACTCACATCCTACTGCAGCGATAGAACTGTTGAGTACATCTGCGCTGATCACGAGCTGATGGCTGATATACTTGGCAGCAGAAGTCACCCTCAGAAAACAGCGTCTCAAATTAACACAACTCTGTGGCACCAACTGATATTGTAAGATGGTCCTGAAAGGTTCAGAATGTAAAGTGTAAACATATAGGAGAAATACTAGGAAACTTAAGCTCATGAAATAACAAAATCAACACAAAAAACAGACGATCTCTACTATCATTCAACATTTGCAAACATGAATAGGTGTTTTTAAAATTGGCTCAAGACAGGTATGTTGTTGAATCTAGGCACTGGTGTTAAACGACCGTAAAAAATGACAGAATGCTAGCAACTCTGTCATTTTTAATCGCAATAATGCTGGTAGAATCTGTCAACTGGCATTTCCCAGAACTCACAGATTGTTTTGAGCTATCTGAAACGCAGCAGGGTTGAGATATGTGACATGAATTTCGTCGTTGTCAGTGGCCGACCATTCGGTAGGCTCTGTATTGACTTTGACTAGAGTAGATAGGAGTATAGATATCCGTTGAGAAAGTTTAGAGATCTGTGCAGAAGTATAGATTGTGGGGATAACTACTGAAAGTGTCTCTCTGGTGATTGACTGTGTGGTCTGTAAACAGTCTCCTCCATCGAACCCACACTACAAAACAGCAAAATAGGTGTTCTGTACAGGCAGGGTAATTTACATTGGTGATCGGTAGGGTAACACTTTGCTTGGGACCAAAGAAAACTAAACAAACGCGGTAACTGTAAATTGCTGAACAGGCTGAACGGGCTGAACAGCTGAATAGAATTTCTCAGACTAAAATTATTATTTGTAATCTTTTCTCTGGCTGACTATTACTTCTCAAACACATTCCTCCTAACCAAATGATTTGATGAGTCATTAAGTTCCTGTTGGCACCTAACATAACCAATTTAGGGCAAGCAAATGAAGCAATCAATGTGCCAATTATGACAAAAACTGATGGTGTTCTGGAAATTGGATACCAGAAACATTATCCAGCTCAACCTTCCATCTAGCCAGTCTTAACAAGCTTTGTTTATAGGGGGGGGGGGGCTACTTTCCATCCATTCACTAGTCGTGTAATGCCGGAAAATTTGCTGTGAATAAAATTGAAAGAAACCAAGGTGAATACTTAAAATAAATAATTTAATGAGAAGAATATAAAGAAATGTCCATGCTTATGCAAAATTAGCCAATCATGTAAAGAATCAAACAAATAGTAGTCTGAGAAATTCTGTTCAGCTGTTCAGCCTGTTCAGCAATTTACAGTTACCCAAACAAACGCACTGAAATGACTCTTATCTAACTCCTAGAGTAACAGAGTAAACGGAGTACTGAGCCTGCGATTGTAACAACGCTTGAAGGTCATGTGACTGAGCATGTAGCGCAGCATATTTCGGTAGGTATCGGAAGCCTGTTGTAAAAGTTAACAGCGGATTACTAATCAAGGTAACCATGGATTAACAAATATCATGCAACCTAAAGCTGCAATTATCCCTTGATTGATTGCCCTGTGTCTCCATCAGAAGTGTGCACTACGTGGTCACCAAAGAATGGTTTCAGCTGCTCAACTTAGAAACCAGAAATACCAATGGACATATCTCAGTAACCCCCTCTCTTTGAATGACTGGTGGGTTGAAAACGGGATTAGCAAATCATATTACTGAATAATGCAGGACAGATCGAGACTTACTGAAACATCATACACCATACTGGGTGAAGTTTATACTGAGGAAATGCAGTATTAATACCAACCTGAGGACTAGAACAGTTCCTCTGACAAACTCCATCTTGATACAGTGTGTCACAGTGAGGCGTGCCACACTTATCCTCGAGATATGAGTCACAGTCTCCTCCATCGAACAGCTGATCCTCTGAGTCACAATGCTCATCACACTGTCCGTTAGCAAAGACATGAGTACAACTATCCTCAGTAGTAGTCTGAGCACATGAGACTGCAAGTAAAAGATTAAATGGATGTCAGTCACAAGATTCCTGAGAGTTGTTTACATCAGACTTAGTTTGTGATTGCAATCCTCATGTTTTTAGCGCCATTAAAGCATTTGAGATTCAATACTTGGAGGGATGAGAGGGTCTCCTTGTAAGCATAGAACAACATGAACATTGGGCTAGGATAAAGGATATTTTTTTAATTTTCTCTTTTTGATAAACTTTTATGCAGTTTGTATATGGCAACATAGATATAAAATTTCCTTACTGAGGCTGGTGGCGCTGTCTTGAACACACAACTCCATTTTAGTGATCAGCACTGGGTCAGTAGTCTCACAAGTGAGAGAGCAGGTAAATATTCCTGTGTCTGCATCTTGGTCAATTTTTCGTACCCTCAAAAGGGAGGAAACTTCTCCTGGGGCAGATTCAGTCTCGTCCCAAATTCCTATGAAAATAAAGAGCATTTCTTTCAAGGAAATGTTTACTCACTCCAAACACGAGCAAATCACAAGGAAAAAACACCAATAACAGCTATTAATCAGAAAAATTAGATTAAAATTTGAGAACCTTTGGCGCCTCAACAGGCCATTTTGGGTAATAATGTAATTTAGTGAAGCAAGTGAAAAAAACATATAAATAATCCAATACGCAACTCGTGGCATGTAAAGAGTGTCATTCACCTAATTATTATAGGCGGGATATCTAAGACCGCTTGGAAAACTGGTAGGCAACATAGGTAAGAGGGAGAAAAGTCTCCTTTAATGGATGCAAAATTTATCATAAAATGTAAATGTGTTTTTTGGTATACATAACAGAAAATATGATCATGGTATCAATTGGACTATGCAAGGGTATAGTAGACAATGGGCGGACATTTATGATGAGTAGTCTTCATGCTGGTGAATATAAGAAGTGATGTAGTCATAGCATTCAGACACAGTGATTCGATATGCCAAGTGATACCAGGGCCTGCCAAATTTTGTAGTGTCAGTATAGGGGCAAAACTATGGGGGCTGGAATGCACTTTTACTGCCCGTAGTTATGTGCCAACGATCCGCCAACCCTATCATATCCATATCTCTATACCCTTTCAATAGTTATTAACTATACCAAGCGTCTTTTTTTTTAAATATAATACTTTGCTAAGGGAACTAAATCCATAATTTCTACTAATATTATAATCAGCGTAGGAAGTAATGGAAGGCTAGCATAAGAATTTATTGAGAATTTTTGTCAACACATTGATCCTAGATGGGCATAATCATCTGTCATGCAACCTTATATCAGCTTAATTAAATTAGCAATTTTCATGTCATGAAATACTGCAATTTGTCATCTGAAGAAGCTCTGCCCGATACCCTCAAGACTCAATCTACCTCATATACAGTCCGGACTAATCAATTCTAAACCTACAGCTTTTTAAATCAATAATATGGTGTTGAGGAATAAAGACAGAGAGGCGTTGTTTGTCATAGCAGAACACCATCTGGATCTCAAACTATCAACACAAGCCATCTACTAAGAGCATTCATGACAGCAACACTCACTCCTGAGATCTCTAGGACCATCTATTAACCTTTTATGCAGTCATGAGGTTGCTAAATAGAAATGCTAACATACTGATAAAAAATCACTGCGTTTTATCACTCTTCAGAAGACCAAATAGTTGGAGTCGTAATTTTCACATTGCCATTACTATCATACCTATAAGTATGTTTGTTTAGTATTAGTTGACAGATAGATGTTGTGGCATAAAATATCGGCTGAATTTGATACAACAGAAATTTTAATCTCTAGACATGCAATTGTGGCACACTCCCTTTAATTTGCAATGTAACAAAATCTGACAAGGGAGACTTATCAAAGGTTCATTCTGTCTACATGCAACAAATATGGGAAAGGGAGTAAATCAAGTAAGGAAAGTATGCGGTATGTAGCAGGAACTTCTGAACAGATTTAGGCCCCAACCAAAACTGCAGTGGTTATACTCTGGTGTTGGTAATGTGAAGATTTGGGTTTGATTGCACAGGCATTGTGATATCAGTGATGAAATCTCCCTGTAGTGCGGTACCTTATTCAAGAATTTTCCAGATAGAGGAAAACTGTGCTCTAAACTTTTGTTGACTCTTGTAAAATATACTTATTTACATATCTTTTTGTCTAGTACACACACCTTTGTCTTAGTACTTGAAACTGGGTGGTCCCAGTTAAACCTTTTTACACAAGACAGTAAAAATAATTATCGGGTGGCCAGAAATTTTTCAATCCACCTCACTGAGCTCTTCAAAGTGAATCTTCATTAACGATGTCACAATCTACATCTAGATCAGCACCACCCTCGCTGGGGCCGTTGGGCGAAGGGCAAAAGTCTGGGGGGCTCAGACTAGCACCACCCCTACAGAACTTCTGACAGCTATTCAAATTTCTTTATTACATTATCAATCACTTGTCTGCCATGTAAATGGCGTCGTAATGTCAGAATGGTGCTTGCAGTTTTTGAGGCCAGTCACTATGGCAATTTGGTCTTTAGCCAAATGCAATAGAGATTTGAATTTCAAATTATGCCTTTCATCATTTTGTGTGATCAACTTATATGTTGTGCTTGATTAACAATAGGAAACAAATTTCTGAATAAAAACGAAATAGATGATTAACTTTTGGGTATTTGCCATCAAATTGATTGCTTCATTGAAATTTATGCACATTTAAAAAACCAAATGAGGTAAGACCTCCAAAAAGTAAATACATTGGCTCTTAATGATCTGCAAGTCGTCAAAATAATGTATGATGATATTGATAGTTGAAGTTTTGTTGGCACACAATCTATAAAAGAATAGCTGAGAAATTCAAACATGTAACTCTATTACATAATGTCTTCAATGAGAAATGTCTGTGGGCAAACTACTAATGCATTTGTGACAGATTTTGCAGACTTAGCAATGCACCGCTAATAAACTAAGCATTGAATGTCATACTTTTACTTGTCTGACACATAGCTAGATGAGAAATCTGAGCCTTCTAACCCAGCCAGTTTTTATTGACAGCGATATTAGTATTTTTATTGGGATATTAACTGTCCTTCTGATGTTGACTCAGCATTCTATGTCACTGTTCTGTAGCAGGTAGATCTATGTTTAGTTTTCTGATTATGGTGTCTAGAAATCTGAATGGATTTGAATACTTTTGATTGGCATGACCACACATATTGCAGATCACTGCACTAATCAGACGAGGTTAACACCCTGCCAAGAAAGTTCTTGAAGTTTTGTTGGAGTTGTCCTCCCAAAGGTAAAGCGTCGATGAGACGGACCCAGTTTTACAATGTTCATAGTTTAAGTCTGTGTCATGTGCTCTTTGTAATACAGCAGTTTTGCTTTACAGGTACAATCAAACACAGCAGAATCTCAACCTATGGGTGAGGTGAGATGGATATGAGCGAGAGAAATGTAATTATATTTGTATTTTTGTTAGCCTATACGGAATTTTGCGTCATGGTTTTGCTTATTTTCATTTCACCTTGGTAGGTATCTGCCATCTGAAGTACATCGAGTTAAATGATCAGGAACAGGAAAGGCAAGACCGGCACTTGAAGATTTTAGTCTTATCATAAATCAAGTGAGCTTTTCCTAGTAAAAAATGATGGATATCCGATAAGTTATAATCCACCAATCATCCATTTCAACATTACATTGCATAAAGGATCCTCCTAATTATGGTCATGGCTGAAACTGATAAATGGGAACCGAAATAACATCCATCATCAATCATCATACAATATTGAAGTTAGTTCATAGTTGGACAGTTTGTGGGGTTTCTAGTCGCCAGCAACATGGTGAGTCAACCCATAACTGTTGAGGATCGGTAGAAAAAATTTGTTTTTCCTCTTTTTAACTAAAAAGACGCCCACTGCTTACATGACTCATATTTATGAATGAAGTCAACATTGCTTGAAAAAACACCAAATTCCAGCGAGTTCCATCCGATAACAGACAAGATTGCTCATCTTGCTGTCCAACGTGACTTAAGGTATCTGTTGTTGAGTCAGGCACATGACTAGGTAGGGTACATACTTCATGCTATGACTACTGCTTGATCTTACACAAACTCTGATTACAGTAGAAGTGTAAGCGAGGCAGGATGTAAGTGGTGATGAATGTAATGATAGGTTTATTTTTAGCACAGTTGAGGGAGGAGGAAAGTCCCTCCCTAACTTACGTTTATTTAGAAGAAGGTATAGAAATTCACTCTGCAAAATCCCCAACAATATTCGTTAATTCAGAATTATATATAGGATAACAGCAGTATAACACTCACCAAACTTATCTCCATCACTGATGGGAAATCGTGCTGTCTTTGATGAGAAGAACCAGTGTATTCTAGCAGTGGATGAGTTGTGACATTGTTCTTGTTGTGATATGGCTAAAGAGCAGAGGATGTCTACTGTCTGACCTTCAACTCCGACCCCTGAACAACCGCTATCAGTCCGGAGCTCATAGAATGCTAGAAGGGAAGAAAATAAAACAGATTTTCAATTTACTGAAGAATAATGAGGAGGAAGGTTCTGCTTAGGTTTAAAGTGTACTATCTATTCAGCGAACCAATTTGGAATCAATCACTTGTGCAATAGTCAAACTTGTTTTGCAATTGGGCAAGCAGGAAAAAAAACTATGATAGTATGTATTAATGACCTTCATCATATTTATACATATATTCAGTTTTTTGTAATTAGTTGCAAAACTAGCGACACTGGCTTAGAACTGGAAGTTGAGCTTTAGGTCAGTTGATATGCATCCCATGTCATGTATTGATAAATATCTAAACTATAGAAACACAATATCTGATTTGTTTTTCACGCAACACAAACAGTATTATGTTGTCCATTAATGGCCAGACAAAATCTAGGCAGTACAAGATTAGAATTATATAATGTCTGGGAACAGTGCCTAAATATGAAATCTAATACAAGACATGGGACGTTTCTATCACAGTTAGAGGGTCCTCACATCTATTGACGCCCCTCTCACCAGTTATGAAGGGTACTTATAAGCTGTATATTAAATGGGTACTCTTTCAGTACTGGCTCTGCTCTTTGTCCGCGATATGTAGTATCAATATAATACTTGCCAGCTTATTCAATCCATGAAATAACAGTGTTTTAAAATGATAATGGAGCTTGAATTAATTTAATGTGTTTGTAGACCAAACCAAATATCAACAGATTAGAGCATTAAAATAAGTTGATAAATGAACATAATTAGCTTATAATTATAGGATTGAAAGGAATTGCGACTTCTGTTACTTTAAAAGAGACGCAGAGTTGTCGGACTGACCATGCAAGTCCATATTCATACCATATGTCGAGGCACTGGCTGAACAAGACCCTGCTCAATTGAAATTTCGGCAATGGCAGCCATGCTAAATGGGATCGGTCTCTCATTTCCTTTTTCCCAAAACATTTGACTCGCTCCACTTTGTATAAGATGGTATCAGACATCTTGCCGCACTTATCATCCTAACACTCAATGACAATTTATTTATCTCATACTCAGTTCCACAACACATAGCATTGTAAACCATCCCATCTCAATGGTTCTCTAATCTTATATTAATCAGCATGGGTCACTGGTTCATATCAAACAGCGTGTCCGAAAACGCATTCAAATCTGGACTATTATGTTTCATCATGCAAAGATAATTGAGTATTTTACAAAGTTATCTTCAAATTCCCATGGATGATTTCAGGACCCTTCCCTCAATCAAATTAAAAACTTAAAACTGTTGAGAAAATATTTATCAGGTTGAATGCTTGAATAACAATGCCAGCATCATTATCAGTGCACATATCAAATCTGTGGTACTGTAAAATGTATTTTAACTTTTTTAATCAGTACAATTTCCAATCAAAGCTTTATTTCAAGTGTAGGAAGCATACTACGTTCCAGATTCCTTTCCGTATTCTAAATCTTTTCGAAATCGGATATACCATTTTGGGCCTTGATTTATCTTCGCTCCAAGAGGAACCATTTTCAGCAGGTGTTGCATGTTCTCATGTGATTAAAGTATCGATGGGATGTTTCCTAGCATCCAAATGTTTATCACTGCATAACATAGTCCAAGGCTGTCACTTGGTGGACCTGCAGAAACCTGCAAACCTGTGACCATCTTCGACAGGTGTCGACACAACATGCCTTTATCACCTGATGAGCTCATTGCCTATAACTATGTGGGACTTGCCTCCAGATATTTCATAATATTTTATACCCCTGATAATTAAGATCACATCAACGGTCTTCATTAAAAACAAAGATTGTTGATGTTCAGTTCATTAACTGTTTTTCCCATATATTAATTTCCCATGAGGTAAGATTTTGATCACTGGTATAGTAATTTTTTAATCCAAGGGGAGAATATTTCATGAGAATTAATTGTTAGCTGTGTGAGAATTGTTTTAATTGGTGATGACGCTATCTGGTCTGTTATTTTTTTAACCTGTCCAAGACATAAATCTTCAATCGCTCAATATTGAGCCAGATACCTCGATAGACAGTTCAATGTGACATCCTTTAACCAAAATTCACTTCTGTATTAATTGATCGACATTCTCGCACCTTGATTCCGAGCGAATGACATTTAATAACAAACTCAAATTAAAAAAATAATGCTAAGATGGCACAGAGACATCCCTAGGACCTGATGGTAGCCTCACATGTCAAAATAAATATAATATAATATTCTGGTGAATGGAATGTAAAAGCAGAATGTCGAAATCATAGACTCATATTTCATTTCATTAAAAATTCTACTGGCAGATGGATGGCGATGCTTAACTGCTGGTAGTGGTAACAGATTTTATTTTTGTCCATTTCCTTCCATTGGTGCATTATCAGATGACCCTATTTACCTCTCATATTCTTGCCTTACAAATCTTATTATTGTCCATCCTTCACAGAAGTCTCCATAACAATTTGTCACAAACAGATTTTGAAGAGGCAGATAAAAGGCTTACATGGCGCAGGTAAATCAATTACCTTGATATGTGGTGACTTGCACTGCACTGAGGTGGTCCACCCCCAAGACATGACTGCCTTTTGAAACAATAAATTATGGATTAATAAAACAATGGGAGACCAAGTCAATCTTCCACTACGCTGGTTACTCCATTGATTGTTACATTACCGGATGGCCACCTTGAATCTATTTTTAGCTAAGCTCATGGCAGCCTGTATAAAAATAACCACGAAAATGTGGAAAAAAACAACTGGCATTATTTATGTGTTATGACAAGGTTACACATTGGTGATGCCAGACACACCATACCGGATATGGTGAGGTATTATTACTGTGCAGCTACTGCAGCTCCGAGTCAGTAAATATCACAACTATCTAACTTACAGATGGCCGCTATCAGCTCACATCTAGTCTTTTATTGCATTTCCATGCGGTTTACTAAATATTTTCCGGCCAATCTCCTATTTCAAACCATTGCACTCCTATACAGGGGGGGGGGGGGGGGGGAGGATTATTCAATTTCCTGTTAGAGCTCTAGTGAGGAAGACCACAGTTTGTTTGGTAATGATAGGCTGATCCTTCTAATTACCCAAACATTTACACTCAAATCCATCAAGATCATCATGATATTTCTCAGGATTATAGAATTAAAAAAGAGGGTGTATCAGACACGCTGCAGCTTTTTGTCTGCAGTGTGAATGAGCTAATATTGAGGTTTGAGGTATAGTAAGGCTTGAACTAAAATCTCAGCAGTCGTCAGTCAGAGAAGCCATGTACCCCTAAGTGTACTGTAAGCATGATATGGCGGTGAACATGAAAAGGTTATATCTCCTATCAATGTCTATGTAAAGATAAGGGAATACAGGCGATATGTTGAGTTGGATAGAGCATTTCACTTTTAGGAGTAAATAGAAGGAATGAATAGACTGGTGGTAACGAAGGCAACTTTCTCAGAGAATAAAACTCCACGACACATACCTATGCAGTTATCTGTGAGAGAGTTTGCATTGATATTATGGACATAAAAGTGTGTTTTACCAAATAACCAGATAAACAAACTCACCATCGTTTGAAGCTGCAGCTGTGCATTGTAATGCCGTTTGTAACATTAAGGCAGCGATAGTAATCCACATAGTCAGCATCCTCCACCGGCAGCGACAGCATAATGATTGCTGTGTCATTGTTTGTATTCTGATGATATCAATACAATATCTGATCAGTCAGAGGTATTGGCTGTATCCAGTTTTTACCCACACAAGGGAAGACAATATATTTCCTCGTCAACTGCGGTGAAGATATATCATTATTATCTATGAACGTAGCGTGTAGGTGATTGTCTGGCTTTATCAGAACATCTGTAGAGACCAGCTGCTTTGTGCCTGTTCTTCTTTTGATAAGGAGACCTGATTCCTGAGATTTGATGTTGTAACTCGTAATCACTGCTGTTTTATGTTCACCATCGAATATGTTCACCACCAAAAGAAGAAGAAATGATGACTGTGGAATCTGCAATTTATAAGACGGAGAATGGTTAATAAATACAAATCAGAGAAGACAATTTAGGTAAGATGATGTAACATAAGAATGAGCAGTTTTAACTCAATGGGAGTATGTACTAAAACCGGCATTTTCAATCAGCAACAGTCCGACACAATAAAAGTGCATTTGATCTTTAACTTCTACCTGAACTAATGATAGCAAAAATGTCAAGAATTATCAGGTACCCTATTCTGATCTAAATAATCCGTTAGAATTATGATGTTTTTGTAAGAAAAACCTGCAGATGAGCAGCTGTTTCTTGTACTTCTGTTGATCCTAACAAACTGTGATTAAAATCGCTCTTGGCAAGAGGCAATAGCCTAAATGATTCTGTCTTGTGTGTATAAGATCAATACTTTTACACGATTGACAAGGGCGATGAACAGCAAAATTACACCATAAAAGATAAACAATTATAATAATTTTATCTCACTTCGTCTAGCAAAAACAAAGACTGACGGCAGATGCTTTGACTGCAACAAAAAAAGTTAACGAATCAAACAGCTTGTATTGTGATAATACGCTACAGTCTGTTCTTGTATGAGTATTTACATAGCTCGAGAAATCACCAAGTTACTTTGTGTATTAGATCGTTAGTTGTTTTTTCAGGCTCTTGACACAAAGGGAACATAAGGCTAAAAGCTGATAAACCTCTTTCCAAACTTCATATTTGACAACTAGGCCTAAGCAGAAACTATATAATGACGCTGAGCATTATTTAGAAGAGAACGAACTGCCCCTTATTGTAATTTTGTTTTGCCGTTTTGCTGTCATAGATATGTTCCTGCTTTGTGGAATGAAGTATATATCTGTAAGATACTAATTTGGGCAGTGGCTGTCGATCAGTGCCGAGAAAACAGGCAATGAAATTGATAAATGGCAACTGGCAAGAGGTGTCTATGTGATAAACAGGTTGCGAAAAACACATTCTCCAATGATTAAAACTGCCATCCCCGCCAACCAAACACTGAAAGTGAAATTTGGCAACTAAACTGCCGTTTTTAATCAGATTAAATTCTACCAAAAACCACCAAAAATTCACCGTTATCGAGTGATAAATCAACAAGAATTACATATACCTGTCAAAGCTTCTGGAAATTGTTCAAATTTCAAATGTTTTTGCAAGAATTTGCGTCATGCCAAATCTGAGAGACAGTTAATTGACTAAACTATGTGCGTCTCATGCTGATGTCCCATACTTGAACAACAAGTCCAGCCCCATGGAAGGCGTAACGCTGAGCCCCTTACCAACTACCAATCAGACTGCATTTGACATGAAATACAGCTTGTTTCCTATTATGCTGTTTGAGATAGGAAATGATATGCATCTTTAGCAATGATAATCACAATAGCTTTTGCCCTGTTCTAAAGGTATATTACATAAATCAACTCCTTGTATAAATTAACCAGAATTAATGACTTGAGATTTAACATTATTTGGCTTGTCTCCTTGAGGATGTCAAAATCAGCCTCAAACAGCAACTTTCCTAGCAACGGCAAAATGCTATCAATCTGTCAGACATTCCTGCCCTCAACACTGTCCACAAATAAGAATAAACATTAAAATTGCGTACTGACAAATATTAGCAGAGCATCTAATGATTTTAGTCAGCGGATTAATCCTTGATTGCAGCACAGCATTTGTGTTTGCCTTCATATTCGCATTTGTGGTGACGAGGAAAGTCCTTTGGTTATACTTTGCCTCAGATTCGAAAGCAATCGAATTATTTCTGATATGACCTACCTGAAAAGATGTGTAACACTAACATACTGCCCTACTATATTTTGGTTGCAGAAGTTCGAAAAGTTGTGTTTTCTAGAAAGAAGGGTATCATGCTACTACCTGGAACAGAATGTCGATTAGTTACCACCGTTGTATATTTTACATGTATGTATTGTTTATGAAGTAGAAAAGATATAAATACTTATGGCTTCCAGTAGATCGGCTTCCTGAATATTGGGACATGTATGTTGTATTGTGACTTTATGACTGGTGAAGAATGATTGAGTGGCATACTGCAACAGGTGCTACATGTGGTAAGATAGCGCGGGGCTTACGTCATATAAATTAAACCAATGAAAATCAAGGTTAATCACAGAGGTCAAATTAGTGTAAATGTTTTAATTGCAGGTAAATATTTAAGACGCAATAGAATTTGATATTTGAGCTAGGTTCTTTCAAAGATGGACTATTTACAGCAGTTGGTCATGAAAAAGAGTTGATTTTGGAAGAGTGAATTTAATTTCCAATTTTTGAATGAAATAACGCCTTACACATCTATGGAGGCTTTCCAAATAACATAGTCCAAGGTAAGATACTACCATCCACCAGGTCTCATTCAATCACAATGTAACCATTATTCAAAATATCTCATTTGCAGAAGTAGAGGGTTCTTATCTTCTTTCCCCATCCCAATCAACATCATTCATTATTATTACAATGTAAATAAATGTGTTATGTTTGTTTGAATGTATGTTTGTGTGGCAAGCTTTGACTCCTTGCCTTTCCATTTCCTTGTCTATGCAGACAGAATTCTGCCTACCTTACCTGGCACAGACTGCAAAGGAATGCATATTGTTATGCAAGTTGACAACAAACTCACTGCTATCAATTGGTCTATCTATGCATTTCATTGCAAGTCCTGACGCATATATGGTGGTGATACAATTGAACCCCAATTGAATTGGTAAAATTAATTTAACATACCTTTATCAATGAAATCTCTTAACCTGGAGGGAGTTCGTTGCCTTTATCAACTACACCTTGACTCACAGTCACAGACTGGCCTGTCACTTGTGTCACACAGTACAGCAGGGGGTATCCTTGAACAAATATATTGGTAGGGCTTTGCACCAGCTGAGTTGACCTCTACTGTTGTATATATGCCAAAATTGGTAGGGCTCAGCCCAACCAGCTCTCATTGACGATACCCCCCTGCAGTACAGTGAAAAACCAGAACTGTGTCCATTGATTTTTAAGTGGTAGGTTCGAGCACGAGATGTGTACAGGAATTTAAACCTGATCTTGTGAACACACCCAGTGTTTGAAGTGTATCAGTACTGGCCAATATCGAGTACTGGTATGAAGTGGTAGTCACTAGAATACTGCCACTAACACTAAACTACATTTCATATGTTATATATATATATGGGTGTTAATGATGACAATGTGGGGGGGGGGGGTAGTGGGTGGGTGCAAGTTTTAATGACAAGGTGG
This sequence comes from Membranipora membranacea, assembly GCA_914767715.1. NCBI lineage: Eukaryota > Metazoa > Bryozoa > Gymnolaemata > Cheilostomatida > Membraniporidae > Membranipora > Membranipora membranacea. Next base: position 20,915,832 of record OU612073.1, read on the forward strand.
TAAAAGGTTTGGAATTTTTTAATGATGGGGAGGAAAAAGTGGAGCCCAATTTTTCAGAAGGGGGATCGCTCAGTACTTCCACCAGCTTATTCCCGATTCAAACACTTAAAACACCCGTGTAGGCCTACATTATATAATGATAAGCTCGGAACTTTTTTTGATTCATTGGATACAGACCATTAGCCAAGCGTTGAATAGACAGAGAAGGTTCAAATAATTGAAAAAACTGACTTGTGATTTGAATATAGTTGCATATCTAGGGCCAATATGGCTTGACTGGTTTTGTTTTTTAATGCTTAGTTTAGGGCGAATTTAGATCGGTCGAATGCAGTTATTGCTGCCCATGGCCCATCATATGACAATGGTGTGATGCTCTGTCCCAGGCTATGATCTCGGTTTTATCTCCCTGTGTTCATGTATTATTGCTAATCAGGTGTTTTTGCTGTTCGAATACCCTGAAATGACTGTGTATGCATGCGCAAGTAAATTAAAATTTGGTCGATGATCGCTAATGGCCTATCTCCGGTTAAACTTTCAATGTAGTCCACAAATTTTTACTCACTTCAACTATGGTTGTTCCCCAAGCAGGCAACACAGCCCATAACAGCAACAGGCTCTGGTAGAGAAAGTTGTATGCTTGTTCCTTTATTATCACATAACTTCGGAGAGAACTATATGCGTAGTCTTTTTTGACTATGTTTGGTTTAACCCCCAAAGATGACACTTTTTATTGGTAGATATTGAGGGCGAAGCAGAGTACTAGGGCAAGTAGTAACCCACCTAGGCCTATTCTGCACAGCTTCGGTTGACTGATAACCACTCCTTATTTTTTTATCAAGGTCACAAACTGGAGTCTTCCATATAAAATTACTATATATGCATATTGTGGATATTTTTAACACGAGTCCCTAATGTTTCTCCATATGCCGTACATCTATAAGCTGATCTGCAGAATCTCTGCATGTCCATATCTCTTCTGTCCAAACATACGACCATCCTCATGTCAACATCATATCATTGACTTACCATGGTCAAATTCACTGTTCGTCGTGCTCACACTAAAATTCAGTAATGTATGTACTTCAGTGTAAGGCTTAGGTAACATGTGATGGCTCTATTTCTATAGTTATAAATATTTATTTCATGCTTGTGTTCCGAATTGCAATCAGTTTTCACTCCCAGGACATGATATTGAACTCCTGTGATAACCAAACGATTGTTTGTAGGATGCAAGTTAAGTCTTAACCCTGCAACAATGTCAATGTAATGTAAGGCCTCGTAATAGTGTGTATATCAGAATGTATTGACCTTGTGTTCATGTCCTCATATTTCATGAGACTAAATCTATTGACATCTTCCTGTTTAAGATCGACAGCATGTGAGATGTCGAATATAAATATAACAGGAAAAGACTTCGCTGTTCCTTTGATTGGCTTTACACTATAAAGTTGCACACAATTAGAAAGTTGCATCCACATGGCCATGTGTGTGTTACTTCACACCAGTTATCAATTCTCAAAGAACATTGATTGCCTAGACCACCTCCAACACCAATAACCTGGTTTAGCAAGATAATTTTTTGTCAACAAAAAATTCACGTGTCTCATGCCATCAATCTAACATTATAACCATGTCACATATAGAGGCTAATGACTTAAGCTGTAACTCAGTTTGTTATTGTTTAGTTTGCAGTGTATGATGGTTGGCAGACAAGTATGTTATGGTGAAGGGTGGACTTGCGCATAAGTTTTAGTATTGAGATACCTTCAGGAGACTGAACAGTCAAGGAGTTGAAAAATATCCAGTCAAGCAGAGGGAGCTAAGAGCACTGACCTTCATCATTGACAGAGTGTAACTAGCTAAAGTATTGGTAAGTATTTATAGGCTGTAATTAAGTATGAATCCAATAAGATTTACTTATGATAAATAGAGAGAGGATGAAAATTTAATTGTGTACGAGTGGGTGGAACAAGAGGGTAATTTTATTAATTCATAGTCAGATTGTGATCTTATTGAGACCTTCAGTCAGTGTGGTATTACTGAGTTACTATACAACTGGAGGTGAGCATCTACTTCATCTGCAGACTGCTCTCTGATAGACACTGATAAGGTGACACCTGTATCTCAAGTGGTGAAGGGAGTTTTTTAGTAGAATTGATTTCGTCTTGATAAACTGCCTGTTTAGTTTTAGATCTCAGCTTATTGTCAGATGGAGTTTGATCATTTCACCTTATCACAATATGCAGCATGTAGTCGCAGAATGAGGATTGATATATCCTTATTCTGTGATGTTCGAGTGTTGAGCCACATAATCCCCGCTGACACCCAGCTGAGATCTCTAACTAGGTCTGATTGTTCATGGTAACTCGGTTACATTTTGACTAGACTAATATATTTTTTTATTTATTCTTTGCAATGTGATGCAGACAGGACTCACAGGAGACAGTAGTTTTAGTAACATACCAGAATGCAGCCTGCCCGAGTACAGCGGGCGCGGATACGACCCCCGTACCTGAGTACTCTGAGAGGAGACTTAGCTGAGGTCACACAGCTAGTATTTGTATACTTCCTCGGTACAGTTGTACTCTGGCCTATCATCATAGTGATCAGTATACTTTTCATACCACTGGTAAGTTAATATCACTTAGATTGTTCACATACACATGCAGGAAAGTAAATCCTTCCTACGTTTGTGGCATTTGTGTGTGGCTGCAATGTTACAAGCTTATAGTCTCATAATCAGATTGCGGATACTTTGTGGCCTCAAAGTATCCAAACTGATCTAAATAGCAGGAATGCTGCCTGTGTTGTCCGAGCTTCACTGCGATCATAACCCAAGTCCTAGACGAGTGAATACCTACATTGAGGTATTTGCTGGACTGTGTGGAAAGCAATTTGTTGGACTTAAAATATATAATAGTTTGCCTTGTATGTGGTGATAGACAGCTTGGTGCAGATTCTCAGCTAGGATACTGGCAGCTTCTGTGACTATGACTAGCCATAGAAGGAGGATGTTAGCGTGACCTCCATTAATGTAAACTTAGATTTAGTAAGACGGGGAACAATGAACTGCCTCTCCATGGGGTTTCATTGCTGGGTAGGCTGGAAAAATATACACATTTATTATGCAAACGCTGAAATATCTTCATCCAAATTGTGGGAAAACCCGATCATATGTTCAAAGTGATATCAAGGTATGAATCTAATGTCCCCTTTGTAGGCTATCCTGTGCCAACGAAACAAAATATTGACCAGGGAAAAAGGATTTCTAGCGTTCATATAATAAGACATACATGCCCAACTAGCTTACTGTGTCAATACAATTTTAGATAACTCATAATCATGATAAAAACAAAACTTGGACTGAATAGTAATAAGAACACTATCGTTTATTAGTCTCTGGATATCAATAGTTAAAATATGTTGAGATATTATGTTGAGATATGTTGCACTAAGGAGTTAGAGAGCTCTCTAACTCTTTGGTTGCACTGACCACACTATCGCAAGTATGTTATGTCATCAACATTCCAGTAAGTAAGAAGAAAAAAAAACAAATCTCCTAGCACGCACACTGTATTAATTTTGAATTATATGGGGTGGTACCTCATCAAGCTAGTAAAATCTGATGACTTGATTGTTCAAGTGCATGTGTGCTGAATTTCATATCAATAATTATACTGAAGTTACCTGTTTGCACATCAAGGCCCTCATGTAAATCAATATGCTGAATATGTAAATTGTTTTGAGAGCATCTTCTGCTAGCTGGGGTAATAGACTTACAGACTCAGGCTGTCATCCACTAGACTTTCAATATGAAATTTTAGGTCGATCAATCTCAAGAACTTGTAAATCCTATACGGTATACTTAACTTTAATTTAATGTTTAAAGTACATCCATTATTTTATAGTTGTAATTATTTCTGCATAAGGCTAGATGCGCACACACTTACATGGTCGCTGATCTGCCTGAGAAGTGCAAATGCCTGTACTCTGCTAGTCTAAGTGCTCAGACTCCAAGGCGCAGGGAGTTACTTGCGCAAGCTATCAAGCTATCGAGTTTGATAGCTTGCGCAAGTAACTCCCTGCGCCTTGGAGTCTGAGCACTTAGACTAGTACTCTGCCAACCAATTTTTCTAAGTTAATTTCCGCTAACTTACCATCTAGCTTGACGATTGCCTAAGATCCTGTTGCCATCAACTATTTCAAAATCGGTTTCTAAATCCGCATCAAAATCTGCCAGCTTAAAAATAAACTATCTATACTGGGGCCTTATAGAGAGGAGCAGTGGATAGTCAGTGTTGTAAGCCATAGTGGTCCCCTAGTAGTAATCTATTGTAGTGAGACCAGCCAGTAAACGCATATTGTGAGTCTGCATGTAATACTGATATGGTGTATAGTTGTTGTGACCGTGTGCTATGTCCGTTATATATTTACAGACATGGTTAGTACGGAGGTTACTGCTTGTTTGCTCCATACCTTGTACCTGTACCCGATGTGGGTTAAGATGTAAATGTAGAGTAGCAGCTACCGCCCTGGAGACCACCTGGATAAGTATGCTATTGTCTCACCACACATAACCCCTCTCACTGCCTCTATAAGTCCCGTGTGTCTGATGTAATCCTTTTATCATTATTCGCAGTAATCAAGTTAATGAATGATTCCACCCCAAACTATGGAATTATTATGAGTAAATGAACTGATCTGTGATTGTTAGTAGTTGTCATTTCTTGCTTTCGTAGGAGACGACTCAAAGTTGAGGGCGGTCAAACTTTGATCGGTCTTGAATAATACATCGGCCAAAATTACACACTTTGTTGGCTCCTACTTGAATGCAAACATTTTGATCCCAACACAACAGGCTCATACCTTATGAGGATCTATCGATATAACCGTTGTTATTTGTTATTGTTTTATAGAGAGTACAGACAAGGTGATGACACATGGAGAGTTTAGAGCTAGATTGCGGGCGGTGCGGACAGCTCCCAAACACAGCACAAGTGATGAAAACATAGAAGCTCAGGCTCAGGAACCACTGATGGACGCAGCTGATAACAGTCATATTAACCCTGCAGTGCCTTTTAGATCAGGTAGGTGTGTCTTCATGTTTATCATGCAGTGATTACTATCCTGAGATCGATCTGTATTACTGGAGACTGTAAAAAAATGGTGAATTTTTCACGAAGGTGGAGCATCTTTATTCTTTTCTATGTTGAAACCATGCTTTGAAGCTCTGCAATTTAGGCTCATGAAAGAAAGTCTTTCGGCAAAACATTGAGATCATCAGAATTTTGATATTTTACAACAAGCTGTGATCTAGCTGGCATAGGCTTTTGCCGTTATACCATAGAAGGGAATATAAAGATTGAGTTACCGACAGCATGATCATTGACTGAGGAAGAATAAATGGAATTAAAATCTATTTTACATAAAGTCTAAAGTCGCGTTTGCTTTACCAGGTAGACAATACGAATATGATGACTTGTGATGAACTTTGCCAAAATGTGGGTATATCAAAATGAAAAGTTGTCACAAAAATAACACAAATTTCTATATTTCCAGACCCAACTTCACAAGTTGCGGATGCGTCGCTGGATGAGGCTGATGGTGACGTATATAGGGATAATATACATACACTAGTCATGGTAGTCGAGAAATCACTAAGCCTTGTAAACTTAGTATCTAAGATAGATCAAAGGATTACTAGTCTTACTACTAACGGTAAGTAATATTCCATTCCACACCTGGGTTCTGAACAAACTAGCAACTGTTGCTGATATTGAAATAGGCATAATAGAGTAATGTAGTTATTGTTGTATATATTATTGTCAGTCTCCAAACACACATATTTTCAGTTAATATGGATATAACTTCGTAGGGCATCTATCTGAAGAAAAAATGGCTCACCTCAACTGTCAGTGAGGGAAATGATGAAAAACAAGATTTTTTCTAGATAGCCAAAGTCAGCTGTGAGTTTTATTTTTACAGAGACAGACGGTAAATATTTCCCACGGTTCACGCAGTGTTTAGTACAGTCAGTATCCGGACATCATTACTGGGCAGACGACCCGGCGTTCTCTCTAGCTAATCATGTACAGATAGAGGAGGAGAAGGTGGTTGATCAGAAGGGACTTCAGGAGCTGCTAAATCGTACAGCCGAGGAAGGTCTGCCTGTAAACAGACCTCTCTGGCATCTTATACTAGCATCAGGTAAATTTCATGAGCAACGATTTTCATTCTGACTCTGTATGTGAAGCTTTGATAATGTAAGAAGATTATTAGCGGACATGTCTGCTTATGTTAGCTTAATCTATAATGTTCTTTATTTAACCTGAACTGTTCTGGCTAAGTTTATGAGAGAATAGGATAAAAACCAGTGTTTATTTGGAGTTGCTTGCTCATTGACATTAAGGAGACAAATCCTAAATACAGTATAAAACTATCATGATCTTAGTTTTTGTCACTATTGATTAATTGATAATATTAATGTGATAAACGATTTGTTTTTTTTTGTAGGTTATGGTACATTGAGTGACACAGTGTTGATATGGAGATTCCATGGCACCATGTATGATGCTGTGACCATAGCTAAGATTATAGTCTACGCTCTGACAAATCCTAAATTCATCACCTTCAAAGCCTTTAATCAGTATTATCATCATCATAATCATGTTATCAAGGTAAGGAACTATATGAATGCAGGATATGTATCATCTGTTTCACTGCAGGTGAAAAGAATAATATGACTCGCCATTACTAAGTGGTTCACTCATGAAACGTGACAGCCACCTATATCTTATCAGAGCTGCACTTGACATTTTTTGCAGCTCATCATGCTCGATTCTGTCTATGTCTTTACTCATTCAGAATATATTTACTGGTCCAGTGCGATTTCTGTACCTTCTGCTTTCCAAAAAGCGGAGGAGACAAGAACTAGATACTAATACTAACAAAGAGGGAAGCAAACCTCAGTCACAATCAGGTATGACTGCTTACTGTATGTTCTATTCAAATTTATCATTTTCTAAGGTGTGCACATAACTGTACAAGATGCCATAACTTTTTAACGGTCTTAGAAGCAGATAGTAAAAATTTGTAATAACAATATGGTATAAGTATGAGATTTTTCAGAGATCCAACCTTTCCTGTTGCATATATGTGTGTTATATTCTTAGGTTGTAATGTTGTTTGACTTATTGTTATACAGCTCACTACGCATGGACAGAGAGGACACTGAACTTGTCTCAACTACTCAAAAATAAGATGCTTCTTAGCATGAGCTTCAATGATCTGATATTATCTATATTTACTGGTGCTGCAAGGGGACACGATCCTAATACATCTGAACAGACAGATGATGATCCAAATATACTACAAAACAATAACAGGTCTGTATAATGATGTTAGTCAGTGGTGAGGTTAGAGTTTGGCATCATTAGAAACCTCTACCATGTTTTGTTTGAAGCTTTTTCATATATCTGGAAAACATTTTGGCATATTTTTAGATTTGACAAGAACTTTGGTAGCCAGAGTCCAATTTTGCCTCATTGCAAAGTTGACGTTAGGTTGAGTTTAAACGCCATTTGATAAACAAAAATTGAAAGTTTCTCAGTGAAATACACTCATTGCTTATAATTCAGTTCAGTCAGTTCTGCATTGCGGTGCATTGATTGGTTTCTGTTTTATGTTGCAGTGTGTTGATACCAGTAGACTTATGGACTGGTCTGAAGAATAGGAAGACTTTACCTCAGGGAAATCACATGATATATATGCCTTGTGCTGTCAGTAAAGTGCCAGGTAAGTATACCTTGTGCTGTCAGTAAAGTACCAGGTAATCCAACTGTCACTCTAATCACAGGCTGAAATGCTGCGGAATAATTCTGATTGCCTTGAAAGTTTAAGCTTGCGTTCTCTTTGCATGTGCAGTAAAACTGTAATGGACTCTATTGTTGAGTCAAAGTCAAATGGTTGCAAATCATACCATTTATACAGCACTTTTGAAAACTTGATTGGAGAATCAGTTAAGTGTGTTTTCAAAAACTTTGAGAAAAATAAATTATTGAATTTTCAATATTTTTGGAGAAGCGCATGTCTCACAAGGGATGTAAAAACCATTCCCCTCCGTCACCATTAATCTACTAGGATGATCAGGTCTGTGACATTAGAATTATCAAAGACTTGGATATCACCTGAGAATACCCACTTACATTCCATATTGTGTTGTTTATGTTGTGTGTTTATATTATAGAGGTGATACCTCGCTTGTGGCGTACAGAGCATTTCTTCTCTGAGATGAAACAATCTGGAGATACAAGAACACAACTCTACTCACTTAACTGGCTAGGTTGTCTCCCTTTCTCACAAAATCTGTGTAATAAAATACACAATGGGTTACAGGGGGATAGCAATATACTCTTCACCAGGTGAGCGGGTCAAAATAACATAACATCAAATTGAATTTTGGGACATTGATCGATTGAAATTTTTTCCGAAAATAGTAAACTGTTTCTCAAGGTGGAATCCAAACACACTTACAACAGACAAAACTACAAGGCAAAATAACCAGTCTTAGTTAGACGAGATAGGGATGGCACACAGCAACTTGGGCAACAAATCTTGCAAAATATCATGTTTCAATAAACTTTTTTCCCACATACTTTAACATATGGTTGACCTCTCATCTTCAAGAGATATGAAGGAAGCAATATGCTCCAATCAGAACACATATGACACCAAATGGTGTCTTATTCTGCTCCCAAACACACCATATCTATATGATTGCAGCTGCCAAATTAGACCGTATGTATTTTACCTACTGGCCGGGTATTTGGGCATCAGTGATAATATTCAATGTTTGGTTGTTAAAAAACATTATTTACTAATGAAACCTATAATACTATTATTCTATCTTACTCCATTGCTTTCCTAGAAACTTTGCTTTCAATTCAGGTCATCACTGTGGTCTGTATGGGTTTTAAATCATTATTCCAACCTTATTTCTATTCTCTTAAGTACAGTCAATGTAGGGTTAACTGTCACTCTGAATTTGCTCGAACATTTTATAACTTATAGTTCCTAGACATCATATGGAGTGATCATAGTGTCACCATATGACAGGACATAACTGACTCCACCCTATCTGAGCACTAAGAATATTCTAGTGTTTCTTTATGATATTTTACAATGTAGATGTTTGTTGTTGAGTAGTTATCTCCTCATTACTTTATTTTGTAGTTTTCCTGGGCCGAACACATTAGATAATATAGATGGTGCTACTATACACGATATAATGTACTTTGCCAGCCCTCCTGCCCACGTCCAATACTCATTCAGCTTCATAACCTATTCAGGGACTGTCAAACTCATGACTCAGTCAGCTGATAAACTACCGGAGAATTACCCTGATCACCTAGTGCAGCGTATGGCCTCGCAGGTAAATACCACAAACAAAAGTTCATGAAGTTGGAGGCATACTGACTCTCGTGATCTGACTGGGCATGTAGATCACTGATAAACTAGGCTATCATTACCACAAAGCAGGTGTCGTAAGGCTAAGTATGCATCATGCGTGACTTGAATTTGCGCATGTGCAAGAACAATGAGTTTAGTTTGGGTTCTGATTGCAACTTTGGAAATGGGATATCCCCTGCATAAACTGTCAATCAAACTCAGCTAATAATGACAAGAGAGGATCACTATTAATAACAAATCCGCACGCTTTGGGGAGTATGTCACCAGAGCAGGTAGCCAATCAGATGGCTTCGGAATTCCGAAACTCAATTTTGCAGAGATCAGCTCATGCCCAGAGCTGAGCATGCGCAGAATGAGTTGGAGGGTATCACTTTTCCAATGTTGCCAAACGTGGTTATTAGACATATACTACAACATAATATGGATATAATATAATGTGTTTCACTTGATTCAAAATGATTGGCTGCCCTGGAGGGGAAATATTTACAGGAGGAAAAATTCCCCATTCCACAAATGTCATGCTTGAAATAACTTGTTAACATTTACACAACCATTTTACTTTTTACAAACTCTCACATCAGCTAGCCAAAAATTAATACTAGCTAACATAAAATCACCCACAAACTAGCTAAACTAAACTCTAGCTAACATTTACTCCTCTAAGGTCAACATAATGGTAATCTGCTGCTTTTTAAAAATCAGACAAAACAAGAAACAAGAGAGCTATTGTAAAATTGCAAAACCATAACATAACCTTTGTTATATTATATATTATATCTTATATATTATATTATACAGCTGTCAGTGATAAATAAGATGATATTTCAGAGATATTTCCCAGATGGTTTGGATCAGAGTACCTGTCCCTATGCTCAACCACAAGCTAACAGAATGTATTCTGATGTAAGTATCTCTGTTAATGGTATTATACCAACCCGATACAGTGGCTATTACTATCCGCGCATGGCGGAGATAGCTTTGGCGTTCTTATCACTGTCACTTTGCTCAAAAATATTGCCTTTTTGATCTTTCTAGTTGACTAACTCTTTCAAAATTGGTCACTCAAAATGTATATAGTTCTATCAATGAGTGAGCCATTTGGAACAAGACCGCTTGCCAGACCCGCTCACTCAGAGAGTGAGCAAACAGATGGTACTGCATTATTCTTATATCGAAACTACAAGTTTATTTTTTACTAACCTGTGAGACGACAGATTTCAATCTGGAATACATTCATTCTTCATGTTATTGTAATAATTAATCATGATTTGTTTTGATCAGCAATATGTTGGACAGGTGAGATCGACTGCTGCCCGCGAGGCGTTGTAAATATGCTCAAGTTTTGGGTTCTATTCGGAGTTATGCTACAATATTTTATTTGCTAATTTTGTATTTTTCTAGAAACACCCGCTAAAACCCTCAAACTGCCTGCTGCCTTAAATTTTCTTCAGTAAAATTTAAAAAAAATAAGATGAGGAATTGTACCTTTTGCTGGAGTTTTTGCCTAATCTCCTAATTATTACTTCTTAACCTCAAAACAACCTGATACCTTTGGAGGTTTGAGCAGCTAAGGTTATGCGGAACTAGTTTACATGCCACACAGTTCTTCACAGAGCATGTTGCATATGTGATTTGCATATGCTAGGTGCCATCATTTTAACACATAAATTAAGTTAAACTGCTGTGTTGATGGTGCTTTCCAAAAATATTCTCTTTTAGTTTATGAGACGCATGCGAGAGATTGAGGAGATTCAGTCCTGTGCTGACAGGCTGGCAGCCTTACTGGTGCCTGCCCAAGAGGGGGAGATATCCTCCCGATCACAATCTCGCTCACAGAGAAGCCGTAGTGTCTCACCCACACTCTACCCTCATCAGCTTGTACATGACGATGTGGATAGTCGTCCCACTAGCAAAAGGACATCGCCTAAATTAAATAGATCTCGTGAGTAAATAGTGACAATAATCTGTTTTACTGTGACTAGCAGACGGAAAGCTGAATGTGAGCCTATTCAGCGCTTGAGAATGGAAAAATATATCTTCTAAATATCATGTTACTGTTGGTGATTTGAATATTGAGTCAACAAATGCTTTGTCATACCAGGGAGTTTGGGACCCATACCCATACCGAGATTTAGGCCGGGAATTTGGAGCTATCTACTCAAGTTGGATGTGAATAGACAACTCCACATTACAACAAACCAACATCCATCAGCCAATCAAAACATAGCTAAAACACAAGCTTATTAGTCCACTGGTAAATGAGTAGATAACACCGAAAACATGCAGAACACAGACAGGGTCCCATCATTGGCCTGAATCCCACGACCAGGTTCACTGAACTGGTATACAATTTGAGTTGCTGGTTTTCAGTTATGTCTTGAATGAGATACAAGCTTTTAGAATACATCTGTTATATTGTACTGCTTGAAAGTTGAAGCAATCCTTTGAAATAATAAGCTTACTTTGAATTGTCTCATAACTGTATTTTGGTGTGATTGTGTATTTAACAGGAACTCCGTCCCCTCAGATGACAAGGGATAAGTTGACTACATCTCCACAGATTGGAAAAACTAAATCTCTGAGTTTAGCTTCTGCTAAAACTGCTAATACAACAGTAGATGACAAGTGAGTATATCAGATACATTCACAAACAGTACTCCCCCTCCCCTAGATAAGAATCACGAGTGATGGAGCCTTCTTCATTGTCTACAAATTTGATTCTGATTTCACGATTGAGAGAAGAGATAGTGTTTCTCTTCGTTGTTTTTGTCATCATATTGGATCTGTTGATATTACTGTATTCCTTACAGATTGAAGACAAGCGTTTGTAGGAAAGATAGCCCAGTACTATTATCTGATGCTAATCTAGGACTAGGTACCCCTTCTGCGTCGCTGTCCAGTGAGAACGAGAAAACTAGGTCGCCCACTCTAGACTCTTCTCTCTCTAACCAGTGAGTGTAGTGGTGTACGTAAATCACAACCAATCTGAACATAGATATCTCATGCAGGGACCGTGTTAGAGGTAAAAACTCTTCGATAACACAGTTACGTACTCCATATTATTCTCTTCATGCCTTCAATTAAATTTTCTCCCTAAATAAAACATCCAAGCCTACCCAGTCATGACCACTGCTGAATACTGCAATATTTATATTACAGATTCTTAGATGCAGTTGGACCGTCAAAGATAACAGTACCTCAAACAGCCACTGAAAATAAAACCATTGCCATAACCGTCCCAAACGGTGATTCTACGGGGATGGTGACTCCATCTGGTGGCTGTATAAATTCCCCAGCTACATCTGGAGATATAGCGATAAATCATGTGGAGATAAACACTAATGCAGAAGCTGAGCTGGGTTTAGTTACACCATCAGAGAGTTTAGAACTCCAACCAGAGATCAACATCAATAACCACTGCAATGAAAAACTATTAAAAGGGAACTCAATGGTGGAAGTTCATAAATCTCATTCTAATCTAGACATTGAACAAACCGGTGCAGCTTTGCTAAAAGAACAAACGGCTGTTGTGACAAGTTCACCTGTTACAGCAACCAATGGATATTTGAGGCATGACTCTGGATCAGATATTGAACTGTGTATTCCCGATGTGGATCACGAAGATAGAATCAGTCAAAAGTCACCAGTAATGATTTTATCAAATGGTGAGGCACAATTAGCTGACTCTGTAGGAAATACAGAGGAAATCCTGAATGGTATATCTGTAGATATTTGTCAAACTAATGAAGACCCAACATGACAAAGTTATTTGGGCACTAAAATTTATCATCCTGGTTGTGATCTCGAGCTATCCCCTTGAATTCTTTTGTTTTGGATCAAATATTATTGGTGTGGTTTCACCATTGATCTTTTTTTAATTAACCCTATTGTTCTAAGCTGTTGACTTGAAATAAAGGAAAAATACTAGACTGAATGATTAGAACTTGTCAGTTTGATTCCATGCGGTCAAATTATGCTTTTAGCAATTATGACTAATCCCACACCATAGAAGACAAAATGCATTCACAAGAAAATTAATATGTATGGGTGACAGCTACCAAAAGCTGCCGCAGTACTCTTTTCATCTTGCTACTTAGCATCCTATAAAGGTAAAGTATGTAATGGCTCCTGGTGCTGGCCATGAGAATGACTCGTGTACCAGGATCTCTGGGAGGAGGGAGCATGTTTTATTATACGGACATATAAAATAGGGTTGTGGTAGAGGAGCAACGTATTCGCATGAGGAAAAGTTTGCCATTTTGCACCTTGCCTGAAAAAGTTACTTTGAGGCTAGCTAACATTTACTCACCCAGCCTACTTTAGGCTAGCTAACATTTACTCACCCAGCCTACTTTAGGCTAGCTAACATTTACTCATCCAGCCTACTTTATTCAAACTCCCACCTTAGCTTGTCAAAATTATGTGCTAGCTAAGCTATTTGATACTTTCATAATTCATCTAATTTAACGATACCATCATTGTTAACTTTGTACACTCCATTTTGTATTTCATAATTTGTAACTTATAATTCAAAGGCGAATGTAGTTGCCTATTCTTGTACTTGTAGACCATAAACTCGACTTATTTGTATCTATTCAACATAGATCAAGTTTGCTCCATTTTTCCCCGTTGGAATTGCCCCCTTCGGCGTGTCAGTAGAGGGGGGGGGGGGCAATTCCAACGGGGGAAAAATGGAGCAAACTTGATCTATTTTCTACAAAGGTCACTTTGGTATCATGAGAGACGGTTGTTCCCATTGCATATAGATAAGACATGAGCTGAATCAGCATTTCCACACTCCAGATGCCCATGTGGCTATAGGAATGAGTGATTTAGAACGGGTGGCAAACGAAGTGATTGGTTACTGACTAAAGAGAAAAGGCTTCGCAAATGGGTTCACCAAAATAAAAAAAGGGATGCTGGAACCTTTCAACCTACCATACCTTGCACTTCTTTATTTTCATTCTTCTGCATGCATGACACATGCCACAACAACATTTACGACTGGTCATAATATAAGTAGTTTGGCAGTTATTTTGACTCGCTGTGTGCATGAATGTGCATCACACGCGATCGTCTGTCTGGACAGAGGAGGGCATAGTACTGCAAAACTGCAAGAACTCAAATTCTCTAATCATGGCGATCGCGCCACTACAGCTTGGGATCCTCATGCTGGTCAGCATAGTTGTTGGGTCAAGTTGGTAATCTTTTGGTCAATGTTATAGCGTACTGTTATAAAAGCTTACCTTCAACCTTGCGTGCCACTACGGCCATTAGTTTATTTATTTAGTCATTCTTCCAAATATTATTTTTCGCAAATAACATGATCATTTTTTTCTCGGTCAATCTTCCATTTATAAATGTATTTTTCTTTTTCTTTTGTGGGCTAATATTGTAAGCCGTTCTTTTCGAATGAAATTATGCCATTGAAGTATTAAAAAAAACATTGCTTGGGTGGTAAGTTTGGTTTAAAAGTTATTTTAATATTTATTAAATTCATTTATTTGTTTGTATGGATTATACCCGAACTGGAAGACCAATTATAATTCTACCCATGTTATTCAAAACAGCTAGACTGGCTGGCCTCTTTCATTTTCATGCTGTAATCATGAATGGTCATGATACCACAGTCTTTCCTTTTATTAAAAAGTTCAATGTTTAAAATAAAGAATATTGGCAGGCTGAATCTGGATGTATTGAGAGAACTTAGTGGCATAAAAGTAATTAATTCCCATTCTTTTTTGTTTTCTGAAAAGACTCATCTCCAGTCACTGCAAATACTTTTGAGATAGAAATAACTACCAGCACAACAAAAATTGGTAATGAGATATGGGTATATGGAGATTGTGTGGAACTTCTTTGCGATGCCAACAAGAAGAGACACAAAGATTCGACTGTTCACTGGTTAGCATGGAACAGAGCAGAAACAACTTGGAAGTTTGTGAAGAATGGATCACACGGTGTAGTTTTCATCTTTAAAGATAACAGCATCTTAAAGATGACCTGTCAACTGCATATATGTGCCTAATCTGGTGGAAGAACAACACTGTGTCATTGTCAAATAAGGTCATACTACGGTATCCGTGGGAGTTTTAAGAGTTTATGAAGTCACTATTATACTGAAAGCCATATTATTGGTATGCCAAAAACGTTTTAGGTACTTGAATAAAAGTTTGGTAAAAATATGATATGCGTGTGCATTCAGGCCCCATTTGAACCACATCGCAAGCCCTACCCAGAGCTAGTAATATCTTCGACATACAAACAATGAATTCAGACATGCTACTTTACATACTTAAGTTGTTGTGCAATGATTAGGTATTTGGTAAAGGTTATCTTTTGTTCTTCCAGACATTGAATTTAATCCGACGGACATCTGTTGCGCTAGTTGATGGAATGCTGGAATCCCTTCTAAGCTGCTCTTAGGCAACATAATGTGGAACAATATTGATATTCTTGGTACAGGTAAGAAAAAGTTGAGCTTCCAAATATTGTCGTGCAAAAATGACGCTAAAATGCACTAATTTTGAAAATTCAAGATGCAGCACTGCTTTACAGTCACAGAGTGAAAAATGGTGGTTTTAGCCAGTTCCCAGACTTATTTTTTTGCTATGGCTAAATAATTATTAACTGCCTAGGCTGTTTTGCCTAATAAAGTCATAGAATTTCATATATTATTATTATTATTAGTGAAGTGTAAGGCTATAACACAGGCACACGTTTATCCATCATGATGAGAGAGTTTTCAATTTTTTTTACAACCATTGATGCATCATGATCATGTAGGCATCAATGGTTGTAAATCTGCTCTCACCATCAATCAATGAATTACAGGCATGTCCCACAGCATCAATCGAGTCCTGTCGTAAGTGTGTACCATAGACTTGATAATAAGTCTATGGTGTGTACATACAAACATCAAACATACAGAGGAGAAAAAAATGTTGGTGATGAAATATACCTACCAGCAAATGTATTTTACTCTATTATTAGCTTATATACTACTATTATTGAAAGATATATATGTATCTATCATTATCAATGTAACCTCTTAATGTTTAGGAACAAAGTTCTGCTTCAGTCCTACTCCAAAAAGCACTGTCAGTTGCAACCTGAAAAGCGCAAACACTCTGTTTGGAGGAGGCAGAACTCATCTGAAGACGTTTTCCTTGGTATTGAATGGAGATGGTGCACCATGCAACTCATCCGACTTTAACCAAATACACGAAGAGCTAGACAGGAAGGACTGAGGACTTGTTAATTTATTGTTATAGAAAGATTATGATAATAGTAATAATTAATCATTTCTAACTGGACAACTGAATTATCGTCCAACATATATCAAGTTATGAGGTATGTTTTTTGTTAAAGCAGAGACAGCAAATTATGGTATTTAAAGTAATTCTTTCTATAGTGTATTACCAGCGAATCGATCATTAGATCTTAGTGGATAAATGGACACCAAAGAGCAGAATATAATTAACCATAACACTCGACTTTTGCGTGTAGCTAATAGCAAAACATCTAGAGATTATGGTGTCATTATGGTGTTATGTGCAATAAATGTCTCTGGGCCTGAGCATGTTGTTCACATGATCTGATTTCACATCGTCAATTATGTTATCAAGTTAAAGCCTCGAGGTTGGGCTACAAATCAGACATCTCTGGACCATACAGCATATCTTATTATCAAACGATACACAGCCTTGGGATATTTGGTACATCTGGAGCAGGGTACTCATACTGTCATGATAGGAGCCAAACCGACATTGACATAAGTGAGTTAATAAATGTCTGATTTAAAATGGACAGGATCTTATTGCTACCTGATTGCTATGATGGCACATACAATGGCATTTGTATTTATATTAATTACAACATATTTAGTTTCTTTGGCGTTTGCAACTTCATTCCATTGCATACAGTAGTTCATATTTAAAAACTTAGTTTTTCTCAATTCCCTTTATTAAAACTGTGACAATTTCAAATTCATTAGATTTTTGTTTACCATAAAATCTTCACTGCTTAGTAATGTATTTTTGTCAGAATGCTGTAAATTCTTTGGACCCTCTGAATAATTTCTTGAGGTTATTGTATCGAAATAACTGAAATAAGATGAAATTGACCCGAAGTTGACCATATATGTAGTTTATCAAAGCGAAGGTTTTTTTTACAGATTTCCATTATCATAATGAGACTAGCTTCAACCAGGATTTGTTCTGCTGTACCCGAAACGCTGTGAATAATACCACGTCATGTTGGACAATAGAACTACACTATCTAGGTGAGCCCACAGCAGCTCCTACTTCTCCAACAGAATAATTCATCACCTCTACAACAGAAACAATTAACAGTAGTATGCTATTCATTCCATGTATACTCAGTACAATAATATAACTTCAGTTAGATGTTATACATATTTTTTCAATTTTTGGTGAAATCTATATATAGTCAAGTTCGAATTTCTCTCTTTACACACGAGAAAACCAGCAAAATCTGCAACTATCAATTTTATATATAATTATGTAATAAGATCAGGTATGAATTTTATCATGAATTACGGCATAAATAACCAAAAAGGTTTTACGCAATCTATGCCCTTACTTTGGCACAACTTTGGAATAAGAAGTTTGCCTTGTGACTGTTGTTGTTTTATTGGCATAAGTAATTTGGGCTGCCTCCATAATTTTTTATTATCTGAAATAGCCAAGCCATTTTTTTCTCTCAAGGGATCTTTTTCTGTATATACCTAAATTTATACAGCAAGCTTCCGACATTCTTAATGTAGAATAGACAACATCCGCTTATGTTCTAAACTTTCTTGTGCAATGCGTGGCTGTGTTACTGTTGATAT
The DNA here is from genome assembly GCA_914767715.1 of Membranipora membranacea. Classification (NCBI taxonomy): domain Eukaryota; kingdom Metazoa; phylum Bryozoa; class Gymnolaemata; order Cheilostomatida; family Membraniporidae; genus Membranipora; species Membranipora membranacea. Next base: position 20,934,154 of record OU612073.1, read on the forward strand.
TCTGGTCCAACCGAAAATCAGTTTCAACCCAGTGTTAGTTTCAAAGATGTTGGTCTCAAAATGTCATCACCATTAGAAAACATCATTTTTTTTCTAATCTCTTTATTGGTATCATCGTAAATTACTTATTCTCAATAATTTTATTCTTCCAACTGAACGTTTAATTTCTAAGATGAATTTTTATCCTGATGTCATAATCATGAATGATGATTTTTTTTAAAACTACTGTCTATTACAAACAACAAAGGGTAGTAAATACAACTAATTCAATTTTAAAACTGTTATATCAGGGAGAATTCCATTCTCCCTGGTTATATTAACCCAAATAAATCACACTAAGCAAATTTTCCGCTACCTTGGTTGGGAATTTCTGGTTTCTTGGTGACAATATGAGGTGGTTTGGATAGCGCCGTGCAAGTTTGGCCTAGGTTGTAAGCATGAGAGTACGTGGACAACTATTGTTGAAGTGAAACAATGGATAGTTAGCAGCCTTCCAAATGACTGTGTACAGCAGTCAAAACGATTGCATCATAATGCTTATCATGTGAAAATATCTACATATTACATAGGTGGCTCCTGGTGCTGGCTATGAGAATATTTCTGGGAGGAGGGAGAGTGATTTAGATGGACATCTAAAATATGGTTGCACTAGTGGAGGAAAGTATGCGCACGAGGAAAAGTTTGGGACATGCTTGAAAAAATAAATTTGAGGCTAGCTAACATTTGTTCGCCTTCATTACTTTTTAATTTTATGGACTTTCTCCTTAATTCGGCAAAATTTAGTGCTAGCTAACATCTACTCCTCTGAGGTATTTGATAATCATCTAAATTAGCGATACCATCTTTTTTCACATTGTACACTCAATATTGTAGTGTCACTAAAAATCCAAAGGCGAATGTAGTTAAGTTTTGACACTTGAAAAACAGTTCATGGTAGAAGGGCCTATGCTTGTACTTTTAGATAGAAAATAAACTTGACTTATTTGTATCTATTCAACACAAGCCACTTTGGTTTTGGGAGAAAAGAGTGATCCCATTGCATATAGATGAGAAATGAGCTCAATCAGCATATTCCTTACTTAAGACGCCCATGTGGTTATAGGGATGATTCAAAACAGGTGATCAACGAAGTGATTGGTTTCTGACTAAAGAGAAGGCTTTGCATTAATATATAGAAAAACTAGGTTGTGCTATAAACAAAAATGGGATACTGGAACTTACCAGACCACGCTCTGCTTTTTTTTGTTCTTCGGCCTACCTGACACATGCCACAACAATAACCTCTAGTCATAATATAAGTAAAGTGGCAGATATTTTGACTGGCTGTGTGTATGAATATACACCACACATGATCGTCTCTCTGGAGAGAGAGGAGTGTAAAATACTGTATCACTGCGAGAAACACATTCTCTTATAATGGCGGTCATGTTTTGGATCCTCCTGCTCGTCAGCACAGTTGGTAAGTCAAGAATCTTGCTCGGATCTTCAGTTTGCTTCGAAACTGGTTTTCAGATGAAACATAGCCCGAAATTGAAGATCATTAGTTCTACCTGAACTAAAAATCAAAACAGGCAAAGTTCTGTGGTGACTTGCGTCTAAAGTTTACTGATGTTTTGGGTTATTATTTTCGTGATAAGTGCGGGTTATTAAAAATAATACCAAATATATACACTGATATCCTTTATGCTAATTCTGTTGATCCACCCATGATCTAAGGTCACTGTTTTCATTTGATAAAAAAGTTCAATAGTTCACATAAAGCCTTTGGTAAGCTGTTTCCGAATGTATCGAGGTATCTTATTTGAATAGCAAAGTGTGACAAATTTAATATTTTCCCTATCTTATTTTGAAGAATCATCTTCTCAAAATTCCGATCCTATCAAGATAGAGATACTTACCAACACAACCCCAATTAAAGATGAAACTTGGATATATGGAGACGGTGTAGAATTAGTTTGTGACTCAAACAAGCTGAGAAGCAAAGATTCGACAGTTCACTGGTTGGCATGGAACAAAACAGAGACAACTTGGAAGTTCGTGGTTAATCAATCGTGGGGTCTCATTTCAACATCCAAAGAAAATAACATTCTGAAATTTACAAAACAGAATAATGCTGGATATAACTCCCAGAATATATCGTATGATCTGTCGACCAGATATATATGTATGATCTGGTGGGAGGACAACACTGTGTCATTCTCAAATCAGCTCACTCTGAGATATCCAGGTGAGTCTTAGATATATTTTCTAAAAATTTGAAATCCTCTTTGTGGAACAAGCTTGATTTTGGTGGTGTTGAGCTACAGTTGATTCATTATCTGACTTGTGAAAGCAAACTTGTCTAGGCCAAACAAAGGCGGGTTTCACCTTTCATCCTGACAATTGTGATTGATGTTCACGTCGGGTGGTAACTGCGCCCACATAACGACCAAACTAGGGGTCTTGAACATTGAAAGAAAAACTCACTTATACTGGATTACATAGATGATGACTAGTCAAATGAGCTAACTTCATAGCTCTATCAGAATATCTTCTTCAATGATGATTGCCATTGGCTTCATATTGGAAACAGAAGAGAGATGCAAATATACAGATATAAATATATATTTTTTGTTGTTGAAAGATTACAGACCTAATGATAAGGTGAAGATATTCATGAAGAATGATTTGGAGCAGTGCTGCATCAATTGTTCGGCCATCGGAATCCCTGCTCAGCTGCTTGAAGGCAATATGAAGTGGTCAGACGGCGTAACTGGTATGGGTGACCCAATAAAAATATTACTTATCAATGCCTCAAATATCACAGTGAGAATTGCACCACTATAGCCAAATAATAGAACTATAACCCCTGTTTAAACTGTGTAACATCATTACATATTTTTTCTTTAGAAATTCGACACTGCTTCACCCATACTGGTGAAAAGGGATCCCAACATTGTCAACTCAAAAATGGAAATGCTTTGTTTGGTGGAGGTAACAGCCCAATCCTGATGCAGATTAGTTGGGAAGCCGACGAGACCAGTATACCATGCAGCTCATTTAATCAGACATACAAGGGAACTGCAGCACTTAACAGTGAGTACAGTAACAGTTTCTGATGTTAGCAAGTTTGCAGGACATTGAGGAATGAATACAAAGTGCTGCTAATGGAAGTGATGCTGCTATTTGATTTTTAATGAGTTAAAGTTGATGGTCAAACCGCCCAAATCTGTTCTCACAAATACTCACAGATAAATGACTCAATTGCCTCTGAGTTGAGGGTGTGAAGAAAATTCACATCAAGCTGCATAAATTTTATTCTATCACAGGACTTATTTTTCACCCTCAACTTTGTTTTTTTTTGTATTTCCTTCAATAGACAGTTTTTTGAGCTTGATTTTAAGCCTATGTTCCATGAATCCATGAATCATTTCAGGAAATTTGTCAACAAAACAGGCAGAAGTTGATATAAAGGACTAATTCTACTACCAAACATATTTCCAAAACTATGTTCCCATCGGTTTTCGATGACGCCCACACTGAATCTGAAAGAGATTTTATCCTATCTTAAGCAGCTTCCAAGATGCGTCCATTTCAGCGCCTTTTTCCTATGCTGCGTGCGATAAAGAGTACTTAACTGGATAGAGGACAGCTCCGAACATAGGCTTAAAATCGAGCTCAGAAAACTGTCTATTTCTTTGTTTTTACTTTGTATTAAAGGAATAAAGAAATTGTTGTTTTAAAACTTTCCTCACTAATTTGGTTTCTGGAATTGAGCACATTGTGCACAAGGTCAATTATTATATCCTCAGTTATGTTATCCAGTTACAGCCTCAATGTTAGACTTCAACACATACTCCTCTGGACCATACAGAATATCTTATAACCAATCAATACACAGCCTTGGGATATTTGATATGTCTGGGGCAGAGTACTCATACTGTCACAACAGAAACCAAACTGATATCGACATCAGTGAGTTTGCTTTTATCTGTTTTTCATGGACTGTATGTTATTGTCAACTGAATGGTATGATGACACATTTATGACAAATGTATTTAGTAGCTTTGGTATTTTTTACATTTCTCAATTCCCTTTGTTAAAACGTAACAACTTACAACGATTTTTTATTATTGAATAGCTGTTTACCATAAATCACATCTTCACTGCCAGTATGCTTAATAATTCTTTGGTTACTCTGAAAAATCTCTTGAGGTCATCGAAATAACTGATTCACATTGATTCTGTAAAAATAAATTGCTCCGAGGTTTATCATATATGTAGTTTATCAAGGCAAAGGTTTTTTTTACAGACTTCCATTATCATTATGAGACTAGCTTCAACCAGGATTTGTTCTGCTGTACCCAAAACACTGTGAATAATACAATGTCATGTTGGGCGATAGAACTACACTATCTAGGTGAGCCCAAAACAGCTCCTGCATCTACAACAACAGAAGAGATCATCACTCCTACAACACAATCAATTAACAGCAGTATGCTATTTATTTCATTATTGGGAGCCTCGATGCTTTGGTGGTTGCACTTGTGCTGAAATTTCCCATATCAGGACTTAGTTACGTGATATTTGTGTTTTCGGTGAGAGATTTTTATATAATCAAAGAAAATTCTCTTATCCTGAGAAAATCAGCAAAATCTGCGACTATCAATATCATGTATTGGATTAATTTTGAAATAAGATCAGGTTTGAAATTTATCCTGAGTTACGGCATAAATAAATGAGATGATTTTGGCAATACCTGGAAATATGATGTTTGCCTTGTGACTGTTGGAATCCAAAACGTGATTGAGAAACCAAAAACTTACTTTCTGAGGCATAACTGTGAATCATTGTTTTTTATGAGCATAAGTAATTTAGGCTGTCTCTAATACGTGATGGTAAACCAGTTTTGGATATCAGAAGTCAATTCCACTGAATAATTTTATCAGGAACAACCGAACCACCGCCTCGAAGACTTACAGTGACAGAGAAGCTGATCAGAGTATACAGTGCTGCCGCTGGAGGGGCTATACTGGCTATTATATATGTCATCGCTGCCGGCGTGTATGTCTACAGAGATATGAGCTGTGCGTGTGGTGTGGGCCAGACTAACCAGTCGTACTGAGAAAGTTATTATATCACCAACATATAGTGACTAACGCAAAGTGGATCATTATGTTTTAATTTGAGGACAATAGTTAGAAAACTCTAACCAAATGTTGTCTGGCCTTGTTTGCCTTTGTTCAATGCAGCTAAAGTTAGGAAACTGCATCAATTTTTGGGAGTTGTGTTCTTAGTTTTCAGTTGATGAAAACTCCCTCAGTTTATGCTGCTGAATTGCTGATTTGTTATTCAGGTTAAAATAAAGAACAAAATTTTTTTTATATTAAGGTTATACCATAGTGACAACCTTAAGTTACTGGAAACACAGTCAGACTGTCTTAAAAGTATAATAGCTACAGCTGTGGCAATATTTTTCCCGCTATTATCAGAGCAATTTAGTTTGCCGAACATGTGGTGCCGTGGTCTTTACTGCAGTGACCACCGATCGTTTGTTACGGCTCCTTGACTTTGCCCATGACTAGAGTATTTTTCCGATTGGCTTTTTCTATTGATACCAATGTTTACAGTTTTACACAAAAAAGCATTGCATGGTTTGTTGGCTCCTCTCATTTTTATCTTCATTAATTGGTTCCATAGAAGGCAGAGACAGGATATTCTTCCTCAATTAAGATCAGTTTTAGATTTTACAAAACAGAAAGTAAACCTTGTGATTTTTATATGGGACTGTTGCAAACCCTTTTCTGCTGGGTGAGCTACTTTGGCACCTTTTTGCAAATCGATGAGGTATTGTCTGTTATATACAGATATTTATTATGTGTTTAAATGGCACTTTTCTGTAGGAAAAGATCATCAATGAGTTGGTTGTCTGGTGACAGTATTTCATTGGGAAAATAATCATTAGTACACAGGACATGGCATCTTGACACTGAGATTCGTCCATCTACTTATCATTATAGTTGAAGCAGCAAAAATTGAACAGTGCTCATGTCGAAATGAAGGAAAAGTATAATGTAACAGTAAACATGTATGCTGAAAGTGGATCAGTTAACTCAAAATCTTTTAAAGGGCTGAGTTTCCATAAGGATCAGTCAGATCATGTGCTATGATTGTGATTTCTTAGTAATGGGCAGTTCACGTTTACGCGATATTTTACATTTATTAGTGGCATGCTCTCCCTCCACATGCAGTCCTACAGCATCTCCTGTTACCTCCGCAGTCAGAATTTCGCCTACAATATCTCCCAGTACTACGCCTTGCACAGTATGAGGATGATTTGCGGAATCTTGGTACTCTCGGGCATCTGTGAAGGAATGTTAAAAGCAAAAAGGTTCAGCCTAACATCAAATTAATGTGATTTATGTTTTATTGATGTTACTGTATATTGAGGTGAGAGGGTAAGAAGGGATCTGTTGATGCAGGCGCATTTTTATTTAAATAAATGTAGTACATATCTGCATTATTTGCGCAGTCGTCATATTAGTGAATGCAATTTAACCAAGGTTCTCACCAGCTTTGATATCATTGAGCTTGAAAAAAAGTTTTTCTTCTATTATGATTTAATAGTTCATAGCGCTGAAACATCATAGATAACCAAGAGATGAACATCTCATCTTTTTTTCATTCCATGTTGAAAAACCCACTAACCTCCTTCTCCGTTTTGGTGTTGGGCGCTTTGGTGTTGGGCGTTTTGGGGTTGGACGTTTTGGTCGTTTCGGTTGTTTAGGCAGTGTAGGAGGTGTAGACGATGGCAGACCTGGTGTAGTTATACACTGTCCCCCTCCACATGTTGATGCAGGACAGCATAGTCGGAACCTTCCACAGTCGTTATCTGAGAAACACTCTGCTATAACTGAGGTGCGAGCGCATACTTCGGGCAGCGGACTTGCCACTTTTATCGGACAACTGGTAGTAAATTAAAAAAAGAGAGTGGATAATATAAAAATATTGAACCTACAATCTTCCCGGTTCCCACAATAATTATAACAAAGCTAAAGAGAGCATGAAATAAGAAATATAAGCTGGCATTGAGAGAGACATTTATACCATAAGTATCTTTTGTTTTCTATGTTTATGAATGAGTACACTGAGAGTTCTTTCTTACAGAGGATTCCTAGTAGATAAGTTGATACATTGCCCGGTGTTACATCTGTCTCTTGTTCTACAGCAGGTTTTACCCCCATCGCAATCACTACTGTCACCCTCGGGATTACATTCAAAGGCTAATCTTACTCTACTGCAGAATTCTGGAAGCGGGAACTGCACAGCTGGACAACTGGTGAAAGAAACAATGGAATGTTGACAGAAATAACATGGCAGTGTGAAACTGAATAATTTTGGTTTGCACATACATATGATCCATATCCAACATAAGTTAGGTTGTCATTATGATTACTTTGGTATGCACTACACAGCAGGGAGAAGAACTCTCATACAATTCACACAAATAATGGGAGGGCCGATGTGAGAGAGATATAAGTGTACTTGCACTCACTTCCTGTTTTGTCCTCCATGCAGGTTTGGAGTGGTAGTAGTAAAGAAAGGCTGTGTGGTAGTAGCAGTTGATACCACAGGCTTACAAAACAGTTCTCCGCACGAGTCAGGACAGCAGCCCAGCCCTGACCCACAGTCACGCTCTCTATTGCACCTAGGTAGGGTGGTGAGTGACTGAGGACATGTGCTGGATGGGGGGACAAGAGGGCAGTCCAAGTTCAGACAGAGAGTGCCCCCGCACTCTACTGGACAACATGTGCTCCCAAAATCACAGCCTTGGTCTAATCTACATTCAAATGGTGGGAGTCTCAGACTGCAGTCCACAGTCTGGTCGACAGCTGGGCAGGTCGCTAGCGTTTGCTGGCAGGTGCTCGGTCTCCCGTAACAAGTAGGGCAGCATGAATAACCATTACTGCAGTCAAGGCTTGATGAACAGGCAGCGCCGAAATCGTGTGTTGGGTCATTGCATACTCGATCAGCAATTGGTAGGCACACAAATCTGTATGAACGTAAGATAACATGGTGGAAAATCACAATCTTGGAATAATCATGATGTCATACTTATCACAAAATTAAGGTTTATTGCATGTAGTAGCGGACACAAGGCCAATAATAAAGAACATGCAATTTGCAACATGTTTAAGGAGTTTTAAGGAGTTATGAGCATTGAATAAATACATAAATACATAACCATCTTGAGATATCATACAGAATGAGTTAGCTTCAGTGATAAAAGAAATATGAGTACAGAAATTAAAGAGTTTTGATATGTCTATGATGAATATGCTTTGACAATGCTGCCAGGTAGAGTGATGGGTGAAATTATGTATGTAGCTTATGAAACGCAAGAGGAAAGTAAAGCAAAAGCAGAGTAATAAACTAGTAGAACTCACATTGGCACGCGGTTAATACCTGGTGACGACTGGCCATTCGTATATACACCTTCAAGAGAAACAGAGAGATGGAAACTATTTACAGCAAGGTCTAATAGGTGGATAGATAATCAGAAGGCCGACATTATTATCAAGCAGGTCTATCATCTAGCAGACATACTACGAATCTGACAGAAGTTGGCAAATCTATCAGGATTCATGAATGAGAAAAAAATTACGTTCAATTCGAAATTGTTTGGTAATTCCAAGTCTGTCGATTGCTCAGGCTGTTGATCGGTTGATCAGTCAAAGAACTACTTACCTCCGAAGATAAAGCAGATTACAATCAGCAGCTTCATCCTGGCGTTTATCTCGTGGAAATAATTACAGACAGAGGGAAGCAAGATTTTATACCCTCATTGAAGTTTCAATCATTTGGAACACATTATTTATGATATAAATGGTCTAAAAAAGTGATGGGAAAATAGGATGGTCTGATTGTATTGTTATAATTCTGAGATTAGCTCGCCTTCTCACGGACCTAAGGTTGCTACTACCATATTTTAAGAAGATTAATGTGCGGAAGACGTTACTATTACTAAGTGAGTGATTTATTGAACATTTCAACCAAATGTATTTCTTTGGTACAATATTATAGATGGATAAGCCAGACGATGATAGACTGGGTGGCTATGTTTCTGGAAGTATAATCTAGAAGTATTCCAAATTTTCTATTTTAGTGATTTATTTACTTGTTACTACAGAGAAAGATACAAAACTGATCTACCACTAGATAATCAGGATTTGTGACAGAATTTAGTTTAATTTATTTATGATCGATTTAGTGTGAAATTGCTGGCAAACAAGTTTGCTGATTTATTGGGCAGGCATGCAAAGCATCCAATTTTCTCATGGGATCAAGAGCAAAGGCGGTCTTTGGTAACTAGTGTCTTCACTTTGAGCCTGACCAACCATCTTCTATATGTGAGTCCATTAACTTTGATGGAAAACCTGACTTCTCAGGCCAGCTTTATTCTTGGTTGATTTCACACAGATGATTTTAATTCAAACAATGACAAATTTTTCTAAATTATACAAAGATGGACAAAGTTGTCCTAATATACCTTGGACTTTTGGGAGTTTGGTTAAAATCACTCGCCACAACCCAAAGAAATGGTTGCACAATAGTGGTTGGCTTAAGGGCTAGATTGCAATATCTGTGCCAATTTGTTCACATACTATACTTGATTCGGAGTACATCAGTGGTCTTACACACCACAGTACTGCAGTGAGATTACTGATGACAACCTTCAACACTGGCACGTTGAAGACACAGTACCCTAACCAACGTAGCCGTCTTTCGGGAACACATCAGAAAAAAATCATATGCATATTGTTTCTTTTTTTGTTAAATTGCAGTTGAAACACATTAGGTGGTGTATTTGTATTCTTTGTCTTTGGTTGTAGGAATTCTGAAAAATGAAAGTGTAATAGAACATTACCCGCCGAGCTGAATTGTAGCCAGATAGATATATCGTGAATATTTCCAGTGATGACATGGCTAATGTTATTAATTCTGATATGTCATTATGCTATTTGTTGTTGCAACAGTGCTAGTTATTTGGAGTTCATGGAAATTGCTTGATTGAATGCTGATAAATAGAAAAACGAGAGATAGATTCTGAAAACAGCCATGTGCGGCTTGATATCTCTCAACTCAGCGGCCACCTATTACCTGAGTTATCCACCCTCTGATCATGTCCGGACAACTTCAAACATGATGTTCCAAAAATGACATTATTTCTGCTAAAGATCAACCAGTGATCACACAGTCTGCAAATAATCTGTAATTAACTATCATAATATACGTTATGATGCAGGATAGTTTGAAGCTCGCAACTTCTCCTTTGTTTGGCGTATGTGTGTTATAGGCTCAACGGTTGCAACCTTTAAGAAACTATATATTTAAGGCTGAAAGAAATATAAAATTGGAATAATAATGGTTTGTTATACCCCAAATCAGTATATTGTGCCTGAAAAGAAGCTTTTTTGTTCACCACGTCACAAATAGAAATGGATGCTTTGTTGCTTGATTAGGAAAAGGCGAGGAAAGATTACGCGACCAGATTGTTATAATGTTGAGCTAAAAAAGTTAATCCCATATGGGCTGTCAGAGCAGCAGCGGTGGCAGCAGCAGAAGCTAAGAAGCAAATATAAAAATGACTGCATGGTATCGATACATCTTCAATGAAGTTTGAGATCTCTGGAGCGTCTCACACAGCGCTGAGATTTGATCTATTTTACTCTGTGGTTGTTGCGATGCTAACCAGTACAAGGAAATAATAAGGAAACAGAAATACTTTAGAGACATTATACAGCATATAAATTAATACAGATTATCCTACCAGCCAAGTACACAAATCAAATGATCCATAATGTCATGATAATGTTGATTGCACTGATTTATAAATCAGTGGTTGTTTGCCATTGACATGTCATCACGCATACCTGGTTTTATGATATAAGTTTTATGATATTTTTATAATATTGTTATTTTATATCAATATTGGGTCGTGAACAGGGTGAGAATTGTTGAATTTGGCGTCAAGTCAAGCGTGGTTATTGTCAGTCTTTAATCTCATTGGTTAATGAGCATTTGCAATTACGTACTCACAGTTTGTCAACCCTGGCACCGATTGATTTACTCGGGAATAACCATGAATGATGGATTATGGCCATTAGTCTTAGGTAAAGCATGATACCATCAAGATATAAATTCTGTTGTTTGGCTAATTAAGCGCTATTTACCCACTGGCTGTGACAACATGCAGTCATTTTTTGTGTCAATACTCTGCTGTAATTTGCTCTTTGGAGGTAAGTAGTGTTTTACATCTCACTATTCTTTTTACCAAACTTTACCAACCAAATCCTTATCTTGTTGAACCTCCAGTTTGCTCGCACCAGATAAAATATGTTATGCCAAAAAAGTTTTTAAGAAAATGTCACATTTCCTAAAAAAGGTTTTGTTGATAACAGTTCTTGTAACAATATACCAATGTGTAGCAACAATGTAATTGTCCAACTGAAGTAATCCTCAGAGTTTCAAATTGCAGGCGGTTATGCACAGCTCTCATCTACTGGTGGTTGTCCAAGTCCAGGCCCATTCACGGCGAGCTGTCCGTTTAACTCTGACGCTACATGTGACAGAGATGGAGAGTGTCCAGGGAAGAAGTTGTGCTGCGGCTGTCCAAGAGAATGTAAAGACCCGAGAGGTCCTGCTCTGCCACAAGTGGGCAAGTAAGTCAAGATTTTAGTACCACTCATTCAGCGATATGAATATTACGATGAGTGGCGGAGGTTAGCACCGAAGGGGAATGATTATTGATGTACTATAAGAATCGAAATTATGTGTTTTCATAGCTGCTGTTGCCAATAATGTTTGAGCCGATTGTGCATGTAGGTTAATTTACGACTCAAATGGAATGATCCAATGACTTTTTTTATAACAGTTGTCCGATAGTGTTTGAGATACCATTGAGTGAGTGTGCCCGCCGAGGGACACCAAACACCTGTAGTAATGACAATCAGTGCTCTAATGGCCAGTCCTGCTGTCCAGGTGAATGTGGAGGACGATCATGTAAGTCCACAACCGGAGGTGGTGACTCTCCTGATTTCAATCCAGGCTTCCCAAACAATCCACCATTTTACTCACCAAGGTAAGAAAATCCTGTCTGTGCAAATTAACTATGGTTAAAGAAAGCAGATGGGTTGTTGTACATATGTTCACCTGTCTCCAACGATTAATAGTGATTGCGTGTATTATGATGTGTTCTAGGGTCCTGATAGCCAAGTAATAGGTCAATTCAGATAGTCTTTCTGTTAACTTTCGTCTTTGACCTTTGAACCTTATGACCTCAAATAAATTTGAAACTGTTTCTAACTTTGTAGCTCTCAATGCCCAGTAGTAGATGATGTGGACTGCAGGGCGAGGTTCCCTGCATTCCAGTGCAACTCAGACAGTGATTGTGATTCTAATAAGTCATGCTGTCCTGCTGAATGCGGAGGCAGAGTTTGTGCTCGACTCAGAAGGACCCCTCCTGCCGTACATACTACTAGACTACCTCCACGCAGACCCGGCAGAGTACAGAAGTATAACAAATCGTGAGTTGCCATAACATATTAATTCTTTTGCTATGCAGATGTGTTGGTATTCCACAAATCTAATCTTTTAGTTTTGAATTGGTTATCAAGAGCAAAAAAAATGTAAAATAGAGATTTACCCCCTCCCTACATTGATCATGGTTGTTCTGGAAAGTTGTTTGATTCTCGTTGGAAATCTTCATAAGAAATGCCCCTTGACTGCACTTTGACCACACTTTTTTTTCTGCTTATAACTTTCATAACCATAACCAGGGACTAGAAGCTCAGTTGCTTAGAGAGCCTGACCTCTAACACACTCCTTCAAGCAATAAACAATATCGATGATATATATTCCACTAGGTGCCCGATCAAGGTTCCAAGAAGATTACCAGCTTTATGTGCTAGAGTGAGTGTGATTGCAGACTGCTTCTCAAACCGAGATTGTGGAAGAAAAGAGATGTGCTGTCCCTCATCTCAGTGTGGAGGAGGCAGCTGTGTTGCCAAAAGAACAAGAACCAGGAAGAGGTAATAAATTCATCCTACATTGGACAAGTTTGCTAAACACTCATATCACTGCCTCTAACCTCTTATTTACAAAATCATGAATGTTGTACAACATGATGAGGCTTCACCACAAAAATAGGGAATTTTTGATAAATATTCTACACAGGGTTCGAGTTGGTGGATGATCGCTCTTTTTACTTTTATTAGCAGGTGCCCTGCAGTGCCAGCCCGTAAGCCAATATCCTGCTCTAGAGTGAGGGTTGGGAGATTGTGTAACCGTAACAGAGACTGTGCTGGTAAGAAGAGGTGCTGCCCCGGTACATGTGGCGGGACAAGCTGTGTATAAAGTGAATAGAGGTACATAGTACAAGAAATCTATGAGTCACTGCAGCAAGGACAACCATAGCGTTGTTATATACTAATGTATAATATATAATATATAATATATAATAACTATATGGGGACAACTCATGTGTTTGTGCTGATCATTTAATTAAATCACGCTTGATCATAGTCAGAATGCTCTGTGAGGAATCCAGCTTTTTGATGTAGGTACATTTTTTGTTTAATGTTTCAGTGAAGACCATAATATTGAGTCTATGTTGAAGACCTACTTTTTGCATAATAAACAACTTGCATTGGTGCTTTTTATTTATGTATTTCTGAAATAAAATGAAATAATGTACATGAGTCAGATGGGATTATTGATTTATTGCTAAATCTACCTGGCACGCTATCACATAGGTGTCATAAAAACCAGATTATCTTAATGAAATTTCACGAGCTTGCACAAGAGATTAGCATTAATCCTTTTGGGGGATAATCCTTCATATGTATCTCGGGCTCTACTACAGTATACTAATGTCTTCAATAAGACTGTTAGTGCCTCGGTATGAACTTTATTTTGTATCTCGGCGGTTCCAGCACTATCACAGATTTTGTTACAGTAGTTGGAGTTGTCTCCTGACCGCACACAATCTTATACTTCTGCAGCGTCGAAACGAGGAAGATGAATATCTCTATTTTGGCTAGCTGCTCACCAGGGCATGCTCTCCTACCTGTTAAATGAATAGAATATAGAATAACAATATTCTAAGACCTCAAGGATGCATTCTAGTATCTGAAATAAATTGCAGGCTATGTATGAATAACGAGGGTACCTGGTAAGCCCCAGACTCAGCTATTCTGTTTTCTAATAAATACCACCATATAATAAATGTAAAAGCGCACTGAATCTGGAATAGTATACATATTTACTTGTATCAGTACAATAGACAATAGTGCAGACATGTTCCGTGGAAAAAAAATTGATATAATGTAAAATGCTATACACACAGTAGCTCTCAAGTGTGTATGGGATTTACAGTAGCTCTCAACTGTGTATGGGATTTTACATTTGATTATTAATAATCAATTCTCTTTCCACTCCCTAAGTCGACTTTTGCCTGGAATTAAAGCTCATTACCTGTGCCAAAAGGAGTAAACTCTTTGCCTTCAGGTTTTTTGAACTTTCCTTCTTCATCGAGGAATCGATTGGCTTTAAAGCTGTACGGGTCCTCATAGAGTGCCTCATTGTGTGATGTACACCACAGATTTCCAGCCACCACCGTTCCTGTAAGAAGATAGCAGATATGGTATTGATTGCCTACAGTCGCAGGCTGATTGTAAGAATACTTTTTAGAAAGCGATTTTTGGAGCGACAGTGCGATACAAAAAGCGATCAAAAGATACCATTGGCGTTTATATTTCTAGGTTCTAGTTTTGAAAACCCTCAGTAGGATTGAAACGATTGTATGGTTGGTTTTCTCAAATCAGATCAGTGGCTGTCCCCTAACTATTGGTATATCAGACTGGTAATGGTTGTAATGTTTTCGGTTTATTTACACTTGGATATGAATGTTATCCCTTGCAACTGAGCTTTGTACTCAATGTTGTCTCACTTTTGTTCTATCAAATTTAGCGACCTGTTAGGTAATCATACCTTTGGGTATAGTGTGACCACATACAACTGTATCTTCAGTGGTGTAGTGACTCGCTGTCATCATAGCGATATCTGTCCTTAAGATTTCAGTCAGAGCTGACATTGTGCTATGCATCTCCTGTCTGTCTGAAGCTTGGGGAGTTCTCTCTCCTGTAAAAATTAGACAGGATATCCTGTTAGCAGTCTTGTCATGCTTCGATGAAGTTAAGTTTGACATGAGAACTTGAATGGCAATTTTTCGGAGGGCATTGTTCATCAATGTAATCTTGATTAGTAAATTTCCTCAAATTCTGGGAAATGTGACATACTAAATTATGGATCATACCCTACCTGACAGGCATTAAATAATTGAAACTATAATTTTACCAAGTGCATACATTTCGAGAGAGTTCCAAAAAATTATTGCAACAATACAGTTTTGCTCTGGAAACTTTCAATTCTAACTGATGACTTCACAATAATGCTCATTATTGCTTCACAGTCTCCATATTTATGGAATAAATTAATTATGGAACTAAATTAATTTATGGAATAAATTAAATTATTATTTTAGTCTCCATAAAATGTTCTGTCACTGCATGAAAACATTCCTAAAGATGATGTAGAATGACAATAAAAGTATATATATATATATATTTATACAAAATCCAAATGTGAAATAGAAAGACCCTTAGAAGCTTACCAATCACGTCTTTGATTTCTTGGTATATACCTTCTTGTACTTCAGGGTGGAGCGTCATGAACAAAAATGCCCAATAAAGTGACATACTGGATGTATCAGTTCCTGCTAGATACATCTGGAGAACTGTTCCTAACAGGTTGTTTTCTGTTAAATAAAAACATGTATACAAATATTAACTGATATTTTGTCAAGGAATACAACATTATCTGATATGTTATTTTGAGAGCATACTATCAGGAATGTTGATGATAGACAAAGGGTTGACCCTCCCATATAAAAATGATAAAATATATACATATCATTGAAAGAACTATATTTAAATGGAGGAAGTACTTGCCTGTGTAGATTTTTGAATTGGGCTCGGCATTCCGCATCTCTATGAGGAAAGAGTCGACGTAATCTCTGGGGTTTTCTGGATCTAAGGTCTTCTTGTGCTCTTTGATCTGTCCCAGACAGAAGTCCAGGCCAGTCATAGCTTGCTTTTTAGATGCTGCAAAGCCTAAGGGATCTATGGGTAACCACTGTAAAACAAACAGGAAAGTGATGGTTTAATTCTCTGGTGGAGGACGACTTCTGTATTTGAAGAAAAAAATATGCTGGTTTGCTCATTCTCAGGCATAATGTGATGGTCGACCCCACTATTCATTTGCATTCTGGAATTTAAGAAAATAACTTTTTCCACTCACACATCTTGCATTCCTTTGTCAAAAAGGCCAACAAATCCTCCTTGGTGAGTATTCTGATTTCTTACTCAAATCTCAAAATAACAATAATAGCGATTCATGAGGCTTACACACCTTGAGGAAAGGCGCCAACTCCATCATAAAGTACTTTCCAAAGAATTCACCAAACTTCAGGTTCTTAGCCTGATCCCTGTTGTATTCAAATCGTTTTCCGAATATGATATGAGTGGCTACATTAGATACTGACTGCTGTAGCTGCTCGTGTAGATCTATTGGTTGCTGGTTTGTTTTTTCGAGCACTTCTAAGAAATATCTCACTTCCTCGTGTATGACCTCTTCCATACCCTGGCGTCCTGTTGGGAAGAAACAGTCAATGATTGAAAATTACTTTATGGAATTTGGTATCTATTAATTATTAAGTTCCATTCGAAGATTGCAACTGATTAATGGTGGGCAGATAGTTTGTTTCATGTATATCCTTTTGAAACTTGAAGTTGTCCAATTACACTGAACGAGAGCATAACTACCACTCACATGCTTTGCTTCTATTGGGTCTCACCAATCAAAAAGTGAAGGTTACATTTTGCCGCTATGGTAATAGCATGCCTTGTTCAAAATGTGTCGGAAAATTGGACCCAACACTAGAAATGTCTTGAGTACAAGACACGCCTTCTGGCTGTTTTTAAATGTGTCTGGAGGTAAACCATGGGTGTAGCCAGGCGAGTAGACCGTGTATTATATAAGTGACATCACGTAGCGGACTGTGTAAAGTTATTTGACCTGAGTGAACTAGCTAAGGCAAGAATAAGTAAACAACACACACATCTTGATTGTAAGATCATACAGCGCCTGTTACTAGATAAACACTGTCATCCATATAACTCACCTACACCTCTCTCCCTGAACACACTCAGCATGTGACGTCTTAATGGCTGCCAGACACCATCTGCGCTGTCGATCATACCAAGAGCTGAATATATCATAAGCTGATGTTAGTAAAAGACTATATGTAAATAGTGATTGGAAATGAATGATAGGCATAAGGCAATGCTGTCTGAATATGACAGTTGAAAGCCCCATTTGAATACAGTTTTGAACTTGGTTGATAACCTCTCAATTATTATTTTTAACTTTTGACACATATCAGAAGCTGAATGGTGAACAGTGGGTATTATTCAAGGAATAGATTTTCTGCACTAATTCTGTTGCCTCCGATCGTCTTTTGCAATGAGAGTAGATTGACAAAATAAATTTCTTTATACATTTTCGTTAAAAAGTCAGAGTCCCCGATTTTGGAAATGAATGATGTGTAATGCCCTATTGAAATCATCGTTTATTACCGATAGGAGACGGTGTAGTTGTGTCTATACAGAATGAGACTGTTATATTTACCATCAGGGTAGCCCAGAACTGCCAAAGGAGTCCTCTCTAGCGTCTGTGGAGGACGCATACTAAGAGTATTAGCATTCTTTATAAAAGCTTCGTGTAAGGCTTTAGGAGAATTGAGGATCACTGTTGGATTTTGTGGCCATCTTACTGTGAACACCTCTCCAAAGTTTTCTGTAAACACATGGAAGAGATTTGTATTTTTAAACCTAAATGCTTGCTTCAGTCGTGTGTGATGGTTGATAGTGGTAGCCAGTTTACAGTCTAAGACTTTACAAACATCACTTATTTGAGGTGTCTACTAATTGCTATTTTCTGAACGAATTTCTCCATTCTTCTACAATGAACCGTCATGCAGCGATATCCTCACATAATTGCAACCTGCACATGCTGCAGCAAAAATATATAAACATCTTAAATATTGAACCAATCGATGAAAAAATCCAGCTTATGTCTCACCGTAAAGGTATTGTCCAAGGTTGTCGAAGTGAAATATAAGTTGATGAGAATTCCCGATCAGAGGTAGAGGCATAGGACCAGGGGGATATCGGTGTCTGTTCCATACTGGCCAGTAGTGTAGGAGGAAAAACACTGTCCCTGTGCCGACTAACACCGAGGTGGGCAGAGATGTTACATATTCTATCGCCGAACTGAGATTGTCCATCACAAGATCTGGTATTAATAATAACATTAATAATGATCAAATCACTCCACGGCTGACGTCTTAGATACAATAGCAAAATGGCAAAAATCAAATTATGCCCTCCTGTCCTGACTTTTGCCACCTTTTCTCATGAAATTCAACATATTGTATAAGGGTTTAGAAGTGTTGCGCAGAAAATCTGAAGTTGCAATTAACCGCAAATCAATAAGACAGATTCTTCTGACGGATCAATGCGAAACAAACGAGAAAAATCTGACAACACAAAACAGTCTGATGGAAAAGTTTGTCCAGCTAATTTGCAGAATAAGTGCAGCTTGCTTTAAAACAAAGCAGTAATACCTGTGGTATACTCACCCATTATAAGTGATTAACGGCTTATCAGGCGCTATGCAGTAGTCTATCAGTATCTATCTTGAGTAAAGTATTCAATTTCAAGCTCAACCTTGCAACTGCAGTCTACATTAGCTGTACAAGGCACTTTTATAGAGGGTGTAAAACCCGCCAATTATCTTAAGCGTAGTGTGTAATCTGGCTTAAGAATTCACAACAGCATCACATGCCTCTGCAACTTTGTCACATGCTACTGACGCAATAACGTTAGTCATTGTCAGGGCTCAGCAATTCCTGATAGCAGACTCCCACTCAAAGACAGGATTAAATATTTATTGATATTGCAAAACACAAAACTGTACTAAAAAGCCTAAGTCAATAGTGGCCAAGGCCGACTCAATTTATGCATTGTTCAAGTGTAGATATATCAAGGTATTTGTTAGCGTGCAAGTTGCACAATGTATAATCAATAATTCGTGAAGCAGTCATGCAGAGTGAAGGCTAGAATGTAGGCCTACTTTACATTATCTGGAATCCTTTTATGCACGCAAAGCTGAGGGATCGCCTGATGTTAATGCTGATCACCTGATTCTGCATCCAGCTGAAACTATGAGTGCTTATGTACTATGACTCAATAACTTGCAGAGCTTATGTCCGTGCTATCACCTTGGCCAGACCGGAAGACCATAGGTGCATATGTACTATGACCAAATTTGCAAAGCTAGCATAAGCACTAACAACCCAGCCAGACCGATCATCGCATTTTGGGAACACAACATTTTTGGTAGGCCTCCGAGGCAGACAAGCCAAATTATTTTTGTATGAGATATCCTAAATCCAATTTCTAGCTTACAATTATAATCGGCTCTATAGAAGTGAAGTGTCCGCAGGCACACTTTTCAAGTATTTTGTGACATAACCACTAGGGGGAACCTTATCATTTATTCTAAAAAAGTGAGGAGTATTTAAATGTCTCTTTTTCACTATTATAGTTTCTTTTTTTTGGTCTTTCTTTCTTCTGTTTTGGCACTAAATGATTTAGATTGCCGATAAAGTATTAAAAAAACCAACCTCATGTGCCACTATAAATGAGATACGCCTAGCTTTAATCTTGCATCAGCTCCAAATAAATACAGATGCCATCCATGTACGGAAGAGAAGTTGGGAGGTGGAATCCTTTACAGCGAGAACAAGTGAAGTGAAATAAAGCAGCAAACAACAACAACATACTCCACAAATTATTCGTCCCCACAAACAGGCTAGAAAGCACAACCATCAGTTGAACCTAATACCATACTGGAACACTGACCTCCACAAAAAGAGCTTTTTTGTTGTCACTGTTAATTGTGGTATTACCTTTGTAATATATATAGATACAGTGTTAGAATTTAGGGGGATGCAAGGGGATGGTGTCCCCTTCCTACTTTGCCTAGGGGGATGCATCTCCCCCTATATATCATAACCCAGGTTACTGTCAGCTGGTGAGTACATCAATATGAGTTTTCCAAAATATGGCTAAAATTTATGTATTTTCATTTGCAATCACCACAAGGCTCCGCAGACCTGCCGGGGGCCAAGGCGGCCCCCTGAAGCCTCGGCTTGGTTGGCATCCCCCTACCTCATGTTTTCCACTTCTAACACTGTATATATATATATATACATTTTGATTTGCATCCACCTTCATCCGAAGAGTTTTCCCTGATGCGCAAAAAAAAACAACAAAAAAACAACTGAAATAAAATCAAGGGAATAGGAATTCTGACCCAATCCAATTAAAACTAATGGGACGACAATGCAAACTGTAATGACTGTTCTATAGCTAATAATCATTGATGGACCAATAAATTTTAAGACCCACAATATTTCAACAATTAAAGCTGCATTCAAGGTCTTATGTCGCATACTATTTCCACTATTTTTATCTTAATATACACTTTATTTGCTATTCAGTTCCCCTTTTGGAGCCAATGAGAATATGCTGACGTTAAGGTATGATACATGATACATGTTGCGGCTTATCTTTAATGCAAGGTGAGGATGGGCAAGCTAGGGTTATGTATGAAGAGCTCACCTCCATTAGCAGCATGGGTGGTGACCGGGATTCGAGCCTACAAGTCTCAGAATAAAAAGCTAGAATCCTAACCACCACGCCAACAAGCAGGTAGTTATGCGAAACATCTAACATGAGAAGCAGCAAGGTAAATAATCTAGATAATGACAGTTTTGGTGCTTTCATAAACAAATTATTAGATGCTTTTTGCTCGACGTCTCTCTGGATATTCCGAGGGTAAAAAGCTGATTACCATTACATTCCTAGATGAGCTTTGAGATATGATGAGCTTTGTTGCATATTACTTACATATCACCATTTTAATCTATCCATTGATCCCTCTCTGAACAATCACAGGGTTTGGACCTCCTGGTATCATGTATGTACCTATAATAACAACACACATTATGGAGTTGTGTTCTCTTTTTACATGAGAGGATAAGGAAATACTAAAACAGATGTTGTACTCAGGATGCAAGTGAATCATTTCAGCCTGGATACCCTAGCCCTCTAACTTTTCCCAGCAGCAAGTGCTGTGCTTTCAAAACTGGTTCATCCAAAGGAGTTTGAGCATTTTCAGTGAATTCAACTATTCATTCATCATTATGAGACCAACACGAGTGATTGTTGATCCCTGCGGCCAGCAAGACAGGAAGCTATAGAATGTGACAAGTGTCACCTGTGGACACACAGCATATCAGCAAAGATTCTAATATTTGATATCCGGGATTAAACCAGAGAATGTATTTAAACTCTTTACAGATGTGAATTCTGCAAACAAAGGTAAGCTATTTCTGTTGAATGGGTTCTAATTTTAAAATCATTGCAAATGATTTCACTTTATTTGGTAAATGGATGTGGAAGACGGGACAGAAAAATAGTTCCCTGATGATGACAAGCAGAGAGCAAGGTGGGTTACAGCTTTCAGCCCTGCATGCCATCTTTCATGAAAGGACAGTAGACATACCGTTTTGAGCAGCGTCACTAAAATATGTTGTCTGAAAAAAGAGGTTCTGTTTTTAAATCACTACCAATAAGTTCACTGTTTCAAAGATATGATTGTGGCTGAAAGGACAGAAGACCAGTCTTCTGATGATGGCGAGCAGGGAGATGCAGGTTACAGCCCAAATGCATTTACAGCAAAACATTCATGATTCCGTAATTGTAAAACCTTGTTGAGAGCCCTACACAACAACGATTGTCACTACATCAACAGAAGAAGACACAAAAGACCGAAGCTTACAAACATTGTTATTGAAACATTGTTGTTAAAAAATTGTATTATCATCCTCCAACCTTGCTTCATTTTTTTCTTAACAATTTTGTTTTTGGAAAACTAAAAATTAAATTCTATAAAAAAAGAGAAAGTTTTGAAAAAAATAACTTTAAGATGATGATAATAATAATGAAACTTATTGCTACAGATGCCCCTTTTTGGGGCAATGAGAATTATAATGCATCAAGAAATGATAAAAATGTTACATCGGATCTTTTTGGTATAGGGAAGGGATTGAATGCTTAACTCATGACTCATAACTCATACATACAGCTATACCACACTGCCATCAATATATCATTCTGTTGCAAGTCTTGGGGACGACAGTTGTAACATTACTTTTCAACTCAGCAAGTACGGTCTGTCATGACAGATCCTCATGAACATTAAATAATATATTTGTGCTTCGTTGTTGAATCTTTTGCTCTTGATTCACCAGAATAAATATGTAATATATCTATTTATAGGTTTGCATATCGGGTGCCCTTCCACTAGAATGACATGGATTTGAAGATAATTTAATTTTATAAGAATTTTTATGGCCCACGTTGAGAAACCTGTATAGTTTCCCATGATAGGACTCGTGTCCTGCAGTAAACAGCTCTCCCAACGAATATTTCCCACCACAACAGTTTCCGACAACGAACAGTTTTCCCACAACCCAAAGCTTCCCTACACCAAACGGTTTTCCTACAGAGGGTACCACAACATTACGTGACAAGGCTTGGGTGCCCCTAAATATACACGCTAATAGCTGATGACAACACAAAAACAGCTCAAACTACCACAATTGTATAAACTATGCTTTACGTATCAGGGAAAACTGAAACACTTGAGGTCATAAAATTCACCAAGTTTCCACAAGTTTCGTATTTTAAAATAATATACTGAATTGAAGCAGCTTTTGAATGATCGATAAATGGGTCACCTGTTTGATGACTTAGCAGAGAGCGTTAAAGTACATGTCAAGGAAAATGGCTGGTACCTACTTTCATGCTATAAATAGTAAGGTATCTCAGATTGATAAATTTCCTTTTCCCGAATTTGTGGCACGTTTTTTGTTCAAAGCCTTCACAAGTGTTGTTTCAGTTTGCTGCACCCACCTAAAATTCAGTTATTCAAACGTGAGGAGTTCAATTACAGGCTTCAGGCAAACCAGTGCTGCCAAAGCAAACATTGCCACCAAGATAAACAAACTCTTTCTAAGTGACCACTCAAAGGCACAAAAACAAAGTGATATTTTCTAAAGAATCATGATTTAAATGACTTTCATTGAGATCATAGGAATAAAAAAACTCTTATCAACATCTTTAGTTTTGGAAGAAACAATTATATTCTAAACAACCAGGTCCCGTTATATAATACCTCACATATTATTCATAGTTTGTTCAGGCAAGAAACAGCCTTTTAACAACATCATTTCAAACCAGGGTGTATTATGAATGTCTTGTGTTTGCTGTGAATATTGAGTTACTTCGTTAGCTTGATAAAGACAACTCTTCTGAGTGATGTCCTTTGATTATTAGTTCCCTGTATGAGCATAAGGTATAGACAATGGATAAATCCACAATGTTGAACGAGAAAGGAGATTTAGATACTAAGCCTGTTTATGGCTTTACCACTGCTGCCGGGGATAGAGGGACTGCGGCACATCAACTTTCTTATACAGAGTTGTGGTCAGGATTTAAAGAAAGGACAACAGCTCATGGAGTCTCTCCTATAGCCGACGCCAGAGGTAATCTTTTACCAAGGAGTAAAAAAATACACCTTTTTTTCTCCTTGCTTGTGCATTACTTGGTTTGATACTGAGAAATATTGTTATAATCATGCTTTTAAAGATTCATTCCATTCCTCTTTCCTTGTCTATGGCAGGCTTATTAGCATAACAGCCTTTCATTAGAAAAGGCTGTAGAAAGACTTTTCTTGGTCGAACATACCAGGCCTTAGTTCTAGGGACAGCAGGATAGGATGAAGATAATGCTTCAATACAAAGCAAAATTATGAGTTGTGTCCAAACACAAAACGCTTTATTTGCAAAAAAAACATGTTAGAATAATCTCTGATTGGATTTCCATTGGCATATTACTAAGAAGTGCTTTGACCATTTGGAAATATTTGGGCCTCGGTAGTCTGGTTGGAATAATGGTTATCACAACAATTTTTTGGTAAGTATCCTCCTTCCGATCCGCTGGTCACATATACAATGTATATGTGTATGTGATCACATGTTTACCCTGATCACATGTACTTTAACTAGACCTATTGACTAGTATCAAGTGCCAATGTGTCAATGTGTGAACATGTCAACATGTCAACATGTGTCAAAGTGTCAATGTCGAGAGCTGATATGAGGAACCACACTCTCAGTACATTAAACTGCAAATCAATGATTGTTGCTACACAAGTCAATTGTGTAACTGCTTCCACAATTGCTTAGCTGTATATGGTGTCCTTTCTAGCTTTATTATTATGTCTATGAGCCATCCCAATATTATTTACTGAACAGTAACAATTCATGTAGGCAAAAGAAATGTATCGTCTCAACTCAAGGAAACTGATATCCACCGGTACTTGTTCCATATGATGAATTCACTAGAATGATCAGATATACAGATATTAATAGTGTAATCATTCTCTAAGCCAGCGGGTATCTTTTATGGTGTATCCAGTCCACTGATAAATCCGATTGTGCGATGACATAGTATTTTGTAAATGCAAACATCTTTTTCCTTTTTATCAGGACCTGTAAAGAAGATACTGTGGACTCTTGTTATAATAGCTATGACAGCTCTGATGGTAAATAACCTTCGCCAAATTATCACAGAGTATAGTGAGAGACCCGTCAATGTCGTCATCAAAATGGAGAGAAAAAGTGACCTCATATTTCCCGCTGTGACATTCTGTAACATTAACCCGACTAGACGATCACAGCTGTATAAATCACCCGCCTTGTCTTCTGTATTAGAAGATGAAAGTAACGACAGGAGACGACGAAACGGTGAGTAAGTCAGTGATAGTATCACCCCTAGACCTTACTGTGTTAAATGATAAGGGAGCTGTGTTATAAGGTGCTTGTCCTTGCTTAATTCGATCTCTCTCTTCATTATTGTTCCTTTGATCGAGCAATTTGTAGTCAGTGTTTCAGTTAATTTATCAGTATATGGTCTTCCTTTTGTAGTTCCCACCACTACCAGTACCACTACCCTCCTTCCAATCTCAACCACAGTTCCAGATGGTGAGTTCTTTCAATTTGTTTATTAATTTGTTATTAACCTAGAAATCAGTCCTACTTCAGATATAATGACTCCGATAACGTAACTGATTCTACTCCTAGTCCTTTTATACCTGTATGGGTAAGCCATTGTATAAATGAGGTTCTCTTCTACACTTACTGTAGGTAGCTTACACACACAGTCATGTTGACATACCATAAAAGTATTTGGATTGCCTCCCTGCCATAAAATGATATGTGAGCATAAGGGGGTTACATCTCCATAATTCTACATACCACGTAAGCATTTTTATCAATGCATTACTGTTATATAGTCTGCCAGCAAAAATATCTAAAGTTATGAATAGACAAAGTTATCTTGAGACAATTTTGCAATTTAGGTAACCAAACACTTGAATGATTCAATACATTAAATCGAACGGATTGAAACAGGCAAACTGTTCCAAGCAACAGACGCTTGGTAGTCAGGTTGACGATGACCACAGGCAGATGTAGAGGGAGGGTAAGGCAGGTCGAGGAGAGATTTGCGAGTGGGAGGCATGAGTAGGGGGAGTTAATGAATAGTGGATTTTGTGTGCTAGTAGACAGATCCTGTGAGTGTAAAGTGATGGAACAGGGAAGACGTTAGCACGTTTAAAAAGTGGTTTAGCATGGTCCCCGGGGCTTTTGCGACAAACGTTCCTGATTATCTTTTTTTGAACAATAAGAATTTTGTTTAAATGTGTTTCAGGAGCATTTTCCCAGGCTTCTTTGCAGTACACAATTTTACTTGGAGCCAAATAGTTACAAAACAGGACGATTTTGATGATTTTTGATCAAAATATATTGAGTTTTCTTAACTTTTAGTGAAAGCTTGTTTTTATTACACCACTCATGCGTCTCGGATAGCTATGCTACTGCGCATATGGAGCCTCATCATCTTAAACTCACGGATTTTTTATACATGAATTCATTACCTGATGAAATAAAAACAGCAACAATAATCGATAATGCATGACCATCTGCTCTAAGCTATATATCACCATTCCAAGAGCATTCTGAACATCCAAATATATCTTCAGATAAAATATTAATTAACATTTATTCATTGCAAACCTTTCAATAATAGTTTGCGCTGCTGTTTAACCAATCTCAAGAACAAGCTCAACAAATTGAACAGAAGACACAAATGCTTGACTAGAGCTCTGCCTAATATACAACTTGTACTTAACAAGGCTGTTACGTTTTCACAAAGGTGCTCGACAGGCCTATTCTTATCTAGCTGTTGCTATCAATTATACACCAATATCTGTGTGGGATTTTGCCTGTATCGATGTGAATTCAACCAATCCCTATATAAGACCAGTGACAGCCCCCTCCTAGGTTCCACTTATCATTAAAGCAAAACCACATTTTCCATTTTCCTACCGCCTGGAAAACTGGCTTGAGATATACATATGGCCACATATAGATCAGATGGTTGTGTGGTGGCAACAGAAAAAGGAAGAGGTTTATTGTAACTGCGTTTGGCTGTTTCTCGAATTTTAAAGAGAGTAGACCCATGAAAATTTGGACATTCTCTAATTCTGAAAAGCTCATTCTTATTATGCATCATTAACTTTTCATCACTCTACAATTTACCGGCAGCGTTTGTGGCAATAACCTGCCTATTGGGCATTGTTATGGAAAGTTAATCATCACCATCCCGATAAGCTCGAAAAACTCTACCAGAAACAGCTGTCAAACCTTATATTGCAAATTTTCTAAATTAAGTTGCATTGCTAGCCACTTTCTGCAGTAGCTGCCACTAGGCCATGCTTGTTTTAAGAACTAATAATTACAGAATGGGCCAGGGATTACATGTTGTACTGCAGATAAAGACGAAACATGCTGGTTTGGCCTGGATTCTGGCATCTGGCGGTAATACAGCATGTCTAGCCTGCTTGTTAGCATGTGTTCTAAGCTCTTATTCTAATCATCATTATCTATTTTAGTATGTAACAGTACATACGTATTCGTATGTGAGAATGGAACTAATATTTATCACCAAGATAGTTATTGGACAGGACTCAACTGCGTTCCATCACATTACGCTTGCGATCGTTGTGTAGATTGTGTGGATGGAAGTGATGAGGTGAGCTTTACAGTACTGGTCCAACTCAAGTGTGATGGCCACCTCCATTCTACATAAGTGTTGGTTTGGCACATACCATTGCATCCTGTGACTGCATATGTAAACGCTTGCAAATTTTGTGGGTTTGAAATAAGTTCTGTTCAGTTTAGTTCTGATTGAAACATTCAACTTTTTGAGATGAATAGTAATATCGAAGCTATAAAAATTTCAAGTATGATCCCAAATTGCTCTTGATTGGAAAACTAGTTGTCTTCTTATTTCAGAGTAATTGCACCTACAATTCTTCAACTCCAGCCTACCCATGTTATGACGGTGAGTTTATTTGTGATGCAATAATATGCAATATCATAATCAGATTCTCTAACATAAAATTGTCTTTGATCTTAATAAACCACCATCTTATAGAACCACGAAGGGGCTATTCAAAAAATTCCTTTCCCAAAAACTCAATTCACATAGTGGATAGATTCTTCAAATATATTGCAATCTGGGAAATTGGAGACAGTGAATGGCAATAGCCTGGGCAGGCTGTTGGGGGTGACTGTCTGCTCAGGCTAGAATGACAACAAAAAAGTCAATCACACACCCTTTTTGCAATGAGGAATCGGTGAGTTTGAGACCATAGTTACCCTCTGGAGTTTGTATAACTGATAACGGTCACTCTATGCATCAAATTCTATAGTTTTCAACAGGAAATAAATCACTGTTACCTGTTCCAATCCATGTAGCATTATTCAAGTGTGTATTTTGAAGCAAACGAAGAGTGAAGACGAGTTGACTGAGTGTTGGTTTGATGACTGACATGGTTGTTGCGGTGCCTTGTGTATTTACAATATCTAAAGGAGGAGCCATATATTAGGCATATATGTGGTGGCTAGCGTAGCAATAATTGCTAAGAGGAGTGAATTATTACTCGTTCATTACACCTTATAGAAATGATTAAAAATTGGATTGATCTAACTGAAACAAAACTGCGAACTCAGTTGGTGTATTCGAACAGTGGCAAGTAGAAGGGAGTCCTAGTATTGGCTAGATAGCTTGATAGTCGCACACTTCTATCCGCCTTTCTGCTGTCGATATGGTCACAAGATCTCACATATATCACCAGAACTGTAGGCATTAGTTTGAAATTTTTAAACGGAAACAATTTTTACATTTCCGACAATATTGAGTCGAAAATGCCATCAACTGCAAAAATCTTTTGAAAAACGATATTTTCAACAAAACTGCTTCAATGGTTTAGATATCGAGATTTTAATAGCATAGAATGCCTGTTGTTTTAGGGAGCACAACTCCAATGACTCCACCAGCAACCTCCACAACCGGACCAACTACTACTCCAGGTAGGCTCCTTTTATAGCTGATTTAAATACATATATTATACTGACGTTTTTTGGCAACAATCTTTGTCTTGAGTTTATTGAAACAGAATGAGATGACAACGGTTCTGAAATTCAGTTTAATTTTGTATTTTATTCAGATTTAACAAACCTAATGGAATTCTTGTTGTTTTAGGGAGCACAGCAGCAATGACGCCAACAGCAACCTCCACAGCAACCTCCACAGCAACCTCCACAGCAACCTCCACAGCAACCTCCACAGCCGGACAAACTTCTACCCCAGGTGGTTCTTATTAAGGCTAAATTGAATGCAAAATAATATTGGAATATCTGGGTACAAGTCCACAATAAAAATGGAATATATACATGGTGACAATCTTTGTCTTGAGTTTAGTGAAACAGAATGAGATAAACAAGGGTTCTGAAAACCAGTTATATTATGGATTTGCAATATGTGCATGTTATCGAATTGTTATATCTTCTTTAATGCCATTTGATGCACCGATGGCCCCAGCCTAGAACAGGAGGGTAAAAAAAAAAGGGGACAAACTCCAAGCCATGATTTCAGAGTTTGAATTATATTGTAGTAAGCACATCATCAGCGCTTCCAGAGTCAACAACTACTGCATCAACGTCAACGACCCAAACTACCGGTCCTATTACATCCTCACAAGGTAGGTTTGTTGAATTATTAAATTAATTATTTTGAGATGTTTAAGTAATTTAGCTATTCTCATGATATATAGTGGAATTGATGAACTTTACCCTTAAAAGGGCATTAGCATATAAGTTGATGGTTTTTTATTGCAGTTATGACATCATCAGCACCCTCATCATCAACGGAAGCTGCTGGGTCACTAAATGAAGCAGAATTAAACTTCGGGTGAGTTGGCATACAACAACACCTTGATCATGTGTCAAATAATAAGTGTATAATAAGTGCAAGTTTCTACATATATCACATGATTCGATAAATTTTTGTAATGTCTCATGCTACCATATTTGGTATAGGTTCAAAATAAAAGTATCAGCATCAGCTCCACAGCTCTACAAACTAAGTTGCGCCTAAACCTTATTCAGATATTAAATGTGTCAGATGGGCACAACAACGCGCATAGTTCAGATGCGATTGTTTTATTTATTAAATTAAAATAGTAACTTTCGGTAGTTGGGAGTAATTTTTTGGACAAATAAATTCTGCAGAAGTATTGTTTCAACCATTGATATGAATTGAATGAATATATATCAATGGTTGTAACTAATTTGAAGTGTTTAAAGTTTCCTTGCAAATTATTAATGATGTCATGCTATTTGCATAAAAACATGGGATGTGTGAATATCATATTTTGATAGCAATGGAAATTCCCACAATCGCATTCTGGGATACAATAAGGTCTCATAGTGACAGTACCTAGCTTTGTTGCACGGCTACTTTATTGATTTAAGTACTTCCCAAACCAAAGAAATAGCCGTGTGACAAGGCTAGACAGTACCATGCAGCGCAATCAATGATAACCTAGCAAACTGAAGCTTGACTAAAACAATTAAAAAAAAAAGAGAAATTGTGACTAAACCTTTTTGAAGTACTTGGTACCAAATTAGAGCACGTTTTGTAAGTTCCTATATATCTGGGCAGGGGTGGGAGAAAGAAAACTGAACTTAGGTCCCTCTTTAAGATAAATAGTTGATAGATTTTGCGTTGTAGTGATGCAGACGAATCACTGGGAGAGCCAACTAGAGAGTTCAAAGTCACACAGAAGTTTACCGAAACCCTCGCAAGTGCAGCTCCTGAAGAGAAAATACCCCTTGGCCATCAAGTGGAGGATTTTGTATTGGAATGTTCATATAGAGGTCGACAATGTAAAGACATGTGAGTCATTGATAGTATTACTTCTTTGCTGTTGGCTAAAGTTTCTCTTATGTTGTATGGTGCACTGATTGTGATGTTGAGGAGCGTCATTAAAATTCTTTGGTGAGACTATGAAATTTTGATGATGATTATGATCAAAAGATGATTATGCTTATCATCTTCGGATGATGGTTGTTGCAATAAAAATGTACATATATATATATATATATATATATATATATATTATGATGCAACCTGAATAGCGATGAAAAAGCCGATCTTGTGAGTGAAGAAAGTTCTCTTGAACACTTTAAGTTATCGATAATTGATTGTCATCATTGGAATGATATTACGGCGACAATTGACATCCAGCTTTTCATCAGGATTGGGGATAGTTTCCTCATCCACACTGTATAATTCCTCAGTGTTTCAGTGTGCAGTGAGAAGTAAAGTCAGCCAAATATATTATCAATTACTGCGCATTGAAGGAAATAGTAGACATTTGTGGCATATCTCGTAATCTGAATATAAAAGATGCTTTGTAATCTGATTGGATGGTCAATTTAAATTAATACAAATATCTACATTCACCATTTAACTCCGTTGTACGGCCCTTGATATATTTGTAAGTAATGTATGTAATTGTATGAGCCAAGCCTGGGCTGTCTCTTTTTATAACATCTCACATTTATCAGATTCAAATATGAAATTTCACGTTTTGGTTTGAATTTCACACTGTGTTGTTACTGTTGTTTGTTATAGAAGCTCAATGTTTAGCTCATTCTTCAGTCCCACACATGGTAACTGCTTTACCTTCAACTCAGGCATAGGGAAGCAGGAAACAAAGCTGCTGAAGTCATACAAGTCTGGAAGACAGTACGGTGAGCAAGTAAATCAGTTTTAACTTGTTATTTGTTAAGTGATTAAAATGGATTTTGCTTTTAAAAATCTTCAAATATAGACTTGTTGTTGTACAAGCAAAAGGTAGACTTTCTTGGTAAAGAGTAGTTTTTAAATATGATTGTGTCGTTTATGGTGTTGATACAAAGACAGCTTGAGTGGGAAAATTTATTTTTACCTGATTGTAGGATTGAAACTTACTCTTGACATAGAGGTAGATGACTATATAACAGATTTGGCTGACAGCGCTGGTATCCGTATGCTTATTCATAATCCGTATGACATGCCATTCGTCGAAGATGAAGGACTATCTCTGTCCTCCGGAAGGGCAAATCTGATTGGCATCAAGAAGGTAAGGAACTCATCCAATCAGATGAAATTCTCTTGTTTTTAAAACTGACAGAAGCAGTAACAGGTAGTTAAAATCAGGTTATTTGACCTTATACTAATGTAGTTCAAACAAAGCTCAGCATCAAAATTTCAGATTTAAGGTTTTTTCTCTGAAATACTAGAATTGATATGGGATTTTCTGTTAACGATGTTCATTGAAGCATTACAATACAGAAAACTCACAGATCGGCAAAGGAAGCTGCATTAGAATTCCTATCCAACTCCAAAGTACACATTTTCTGTTTAGTTTCAAAATTATGTATTCTTATGCACAATTTTCTGGTAATTTTTATGACTGAAGGTTCTAATCAACCATTTAGACGACCCATACAGCAGCTGTCTCTTGGAGCTACAAAACCAGGAGGATATAGATGCATATCAGGAGGAATATGGAACTAACTATACAACCCAGGTACTAAATGTTGGGAAAAAAGTGTTAAAAAATATTAAGGCTCATGTAGTTCAGGCTGATCAGTTTATTTTGGATGTGATCAGTCGGCAGGTTTTGATTTCTATCATAATACTTTAAGCACTTGTTTTAAATGGCAATGGAAGTCATGAAACCAATTCATTAATATAAGAATTTCAGCACCAAAAAATGTTTTTCCAATTAGAAAATGGTATAGACAAAATATGAAGCGCAAATCTAGCATGTGGTTGAGTCCAACTCCCTCTGCAGTGGACCAATTTGAACAAAATAATGATACTGTAGTTCGAACAAAACTCTGGATTGTAGGCATGTCAGAAGACGTGTTACCAGGCAGCAGTGATAGCAGAATGCGGATGTGCTGATGCTCTCTACCCAACTTCTGGTAAAGCTCTCAATATACCAGCTCATCTTAACCAGACGCATCCTCCTATATGCTCTTCTGACAACAATAATGATGGTGAGCCACTACACAATTATGTATTATCAGAGTTAGTAAGGTGTAAAACAGCATTCTGGTGTCTTACCATGTATACTTGTCAACATGCAATGTAGACCTAATTTTTATTTGGTCAACGTTTTTTTCACCCCGGATACCAATTGTCTTAAGAGCTAAAAATGATTTGAAAATTTTTAAACAGAGAGACACTGCTAATATTTAATTCATGTATGTTGCAGTGTTGTGCCTGAAAGAAGTAGCCACCAGATTCGAAGCTAACAAATTGGAGTGCGCTCAATGCAGAAACCCGTGCAGGTAAAAGTCAGAGGTAGATTTGGGTGGAGGATTGCTGATTTCATGTATACAACTATAACTATGTGATTAAAACAAAGATGACCTGGCGGTGACAATACTCTCTGTCCAGCCCACAATATATCCTTAGTTTCACTTGATTCACTACAATAGTTGAAGTATCAAAAGACTACGCCAAAACTAAATATATTTGATCAGGCCTCATGCCCATATTTTTGAGGATACCAATTTGTTGGCATTGTTTTTTTTAGTGAGGAGGTATATAAATACAGCTTATCATCGAGTATCTGGCCGTCAGAAGAGGCGCTAAATAAAACCATAGATCAGCTTTCAGAGATAAGCGCTAAAGTCGAGAACATCAATAGTGAGTCAGCTACGTTATCCGTAATCATGGCAGCTACGTTATCCGTAATCATGGCAATCCTTGCTACAACATCATCTATAAAGCATTAATTGGGCTAACACCTAGATTATTATAGGTCCAATTGGCCTGCATTTGGGTTCGCTCCCCTTCCACTGATAAACCTACAGCTGATCAGTAGGAGAGGCAATTCCAAAAGCATGCAAACAGGACCAAACTTGGTCTAGCTTACACCTATATAATACAAAATATCATATGATTACAAATACACTAAAATGATAATAGGTAGTTAGTTATTGACCATAAATTTTTGATTCAAATAGTGTACTGGAACTCTCTACACTGAATCGCCGGGAATTTTACCAGCAACAGGTCAAAGTCACAATTATTATTACCAACATCATAGTTATTGATATATTCTTGTGTTGAAATATAGGTACGAAAGAGTTCAGAGAAAGTTTTCTCAAAGTGAATGTATTCTACGAAAATTTGAACCAGGAAGCTTATTCTGAGAGGGCAGCGCTTCCTGTGAGTGGAATTTTACTTTTCTAGTCAGCTACGCAAATTATCAATTTCTCTGAGTTGAATATGTGACAAATCAAAGAGTTTAAATTGAGGACATGTAATGAGATTGATTGCATTGGTGGTATATGCTTGGGTAGGTGTGTACCAGAGAAAGAAACTACCTGACCTTAGTGTTGACTGGTGGTCCTACTGTCACCCATGATTAGTCACGACTCTGGATATGAAATCACTTACACTTGCATCACATTTTTAAATGGTAAAATAATGTTCGTGAATAATTCCATTCCTTTTGCCCTAGCAGATTCATTTGACAAAAATATTTGTTCCTTTGGATCAAAATAAGTACACATGATAGCCGACAGCATATATTAGTAGCGTCACCTTTCCGTAGTATTTATCACCTTGGATGCTTTTGTTTAATTTTTTTTAATGTTTTACAGGTTGATACACTGATAGCGAATATCGGAGGAACACTGGGCCTATTTATTGGAATGTCATTTGTGACTGCGTTTGAGATGATTGAATTTTTAGTTGATGTGATAGCTTTGACACTTTATAAGGCAAAGTATCGTAATAAGGTCGTATCCCATAACGGTCAGGCTTAACATAACCATATCAAATAAGAATATCCTCAGGAAAATTTTAAACAATGCATCGTATATGAAATGTTGTATGAACCCAAAGTTTGGCATGGTATTGGATCGAATGTGCCCGATTGAGGATATGCTCACCACTTCTCAGCAACAATAACAAGCTTTTAGCAATATCCACACTCACAAAAGGTATTAATTTAACCTTGCTACCTGCTTAACAGAGACAGCTCATCGATTATTTTCTTTTAGATGATTTCGCAAATATGTATAATCTTTTACAGATTTGTAAGCGATTTTGGTTGATGCTACCGGCTGTGTTTTTTATAATTGTGTCAAATTGAAGAAGTTGAAACACAAGTTTGATACCGCAAGTTCAGATATGGTTTTTTATATCAGAGTAGCAAATTCAGAACATTCCATATGCATCATCATTTTTTATTTCTGCGAAGGTATTAAACCTGCTAGTACCTGATTGAAACAAACAATGTTTTTTGTTTTGAGTACTATTTCAGTGACTGATAAGCCGTTTCACTTCCCTTGTCAAGTATACTTGATGCGTCTTCTCACCGTCTTTTTATTGCTTGCTGTTTGCTCGAGCACTCAATCATACCCATCCAAAAGAAATCACAGAATTATTTGAGACTTGTTGTATTTGATGGGATGCCATAAGGTTTTTCAAGTTGTTAAACAATAATTAACTAAGAGGTCTCAGATAAAGACTATAATAAATATCACCCAAATTACTTTGAGCTACCACTGTGTGCTCGATTGAGCTAAAATGTTTTTATTATGGTCACAATCAATACTAATAGTGGTTTTCACTTTTTAAGGCCACAGTAACCTTATTGCTCTATGTCATATAATAATTTCAAGATTTATTTTCTTGTTTTAGCATTTTTCTTAAATTTTAAATTTTTATTTTGTTAAACATGGCAGTTTTACTTGAGACTCGACCGACGTGATTGAAAACCATGCATCAGTTAAAGAACATTCTGGATTAGCTGCTAAGGTCAATGTTAAATTTTTTTAATTCCAGTTCTTACATACATAATAATATACAAAGAATTGTATCATGTGTGGAACTATATTGCCTTGTCACAGGATAATCAGAAAAGTTGAAAGTGGGTTGAATAAGAATTACTCATGCTGAATCTGAATTAGGCAGTCATCATGGAGGTAGGCCAAACTTTGACATATAGCCTTCAAGTTAACATGGTATTGTTCATCGCTGGTACTATGAACTGCAATGTGGGACATTTTGTATATGTGTTGGACACAGTCTTAAAGAACAGGAAGGAATTGATTATCAAATAACTACATACCTAATATACCATTAAGCTTGAGATAAAAATGGCTGAAATATATTATGTGTAACTGACATGGAATATTTATTTTTAGTCCTAGGCATGCACTTTTTCAATGTCCTGTCCACAGGCGACAGTAAAAAACTTTAAACTGGCCCATATAATATGTATAATGA
Source organism: Membranipora membranacea (assembly GCA_914767715.1). Classification (NCBI taxonomy): domain Eukaryota; kingdom Metazoa; phylum Bryozoa; class Gymnolaemata; order Cheilostomatida; family Membraniporidae; genus Membranipora; species Membranipora membranacea. The sequence continues at coordinate 20,970,216 of OU612073.1, forward strand.
TATAATTATGGGAGGCAGTGTAAAATGAAATTGAGAAAACAAGTTATATCTGTCATGCAAAATCAGAGTCAAATGTTTTTTATCCAATATTAGTCATGAAGTTGCCTAAGGCCGCACAGTTGAATGAGAAAGGGAATGGTGGGAACACTCCCTGACCAGCAAGATTAGAAAAATGGATTCCATGCAGAGCTGACATTTGATAAAATCCAGAAGAGGTTTAATATTGCTATGCGAGGCATAGGGTTTAACCATGCGGAATACTTCATCATATGTTAACAAAAATATTGGGATGAAAAAAAGGGCAAATTTTTTGACCTTAATGAGGTAGCATTCATTGCTCTTATCTGAAGATTTGACACATATTTAATTAAGGGTAACATAAGTTTGAATAGAGGGTCAGAAACACTTAAACATACTTAAGAAATGGGAAGGGAACGTGGCCGTGGTGCAATGGGTAGGGTATGGGTCTTTGATTCGGGAAGTCCCCTTGTTTGATTCCTGGCGGATCACGGTGGTGTTAGGAAGGGCATCCAACCTCAAATATTCTTGTGCCACATTAGGATACAGTCTGTAGACCCGTACTAATACCGGAAACAAAAAACCAAGCAACATGAAGGATTCTCACACGGTATCACAGGGCGTCAAGTTCTGCAAGTTCTGCAGTAGTTACGCAATATTGATACACTAAAAAGTTCCTAGCACTTCTGGTTAGAATTTTAAATGTTTAGTGTTAGAAATTGCCCTCCCTCCTCATCTATGACGTATTTATGATTGGCTCTGTAACAGCCAAATAAAAAACCACTTCCCAATCATTTTTCATTACAAAATTTTTTCGAAATAAGTTTAATACAAAATATAGTTTCATAGCATAAACATCTCCACTATGTCTCAAGTCTAAACCTTGGTGCTTACTGGATCAGTTTTGGTTTGGTACTTTGCTTTATAGATCGCCAGAACAATCAAGTCAACAATAAATTCCACAAACTCGAACACTGTTACAAAAGACATTCCGATGAACAGTCCAAGAGCACCTCCGATGTTTGCCATTAGCGTGTCAATCTAAACAAAATAAAGAACACAATTTTACTAAGCTATCAGATTGAAAGTATTAATGTTTGGTTGGGATGTGACGATTCTACTGAAGAGTGTATCCATGCGGATGCAGTAGAGGCTATGATGATTCTTGCATCTCTTGATGTTTTATAAGTAAGTTCTGAGGTGGTTTAATCTTATTTCTAAGGAGCAAGACAATCGGAAAAACAAAGATATAGTAATGTCAATACAATGTTACTTACAGGAATAGCAGGTCTTTCAGAATAAGACTCCTGGTTCAAATCTTCATAGAAGACATTCACTTTTAGGAAACTTTCTCTAAACTTGGCAGTATCTATAACACAGCATCATACACCAGATGTGAATGAGGGGTATAAATGAAGTGGTGAGATCTCTCAATGCAACCCCAACAGTGCTACATCCGCCCCCTCCTCGGTAACAGCGCTATAAAACCACCGTAACCACCATAGATAGAATGACAACTTTAAGCGTACAGTTTAACTTGATATTTTAGCTGTATTTACAGCAAGCTAATATAATTTACCAACAGCAACAAGTAAAACTTGAATTCCTCATTGCTATGATTCGATCTAACTAGACTTAACTATAACTTACTATCAATATTGGCCACCTTTGAGCTTAATTTGGAGAGATGTTGTATGGTTTTATTGAGCGCCTCCTCAGAGGGCCATATACTAGAAGACAGGCTGTACTTGTACATCTCTTCTCTGCAAAATTCAAGGTGCTTTGTTACTACAATGACAGAGCCTGGCATACATGAATCAAACCAGGCCTTAAATTTCCCTCCACTTGCATATAGACGTGTCAGAAGGTTTGTGATGTTAAAACACTCAACTGGTGCATACTGCAGATATTTTTGCTTGACTCAGCAGCAAAGGTATTGAACTTATTCACATCGTGCTAATTCGGAAAAATCTGGACCCTATGTATTTGGTTTTGGTATCTCAAAATCTTGAACAATAGGAGTTTCTTTGCTTGATGGAATGCGGGATCACTGTCGCTGTTTGTGAAGGTAGTCTATATGGGATGTTCGCCTCCAGTCAGCCTTCCGTTATTGTTTATCGCTGACATTGTGTCCAAACAAATCTCAGCCCAGTGGGCAGACTTATGAAAACTGGCAAAGTGTTCACACAGGGAGGGTTCAAGGTAATAGCGATACTGAATCAAAAGATTACCTGCATGGATCTTTACATTGACTGCAGTCTAATCTGTTTGCCTCAAACTGAGTGGCAATATTCCGCAGGCAGAGCACTGAAAATAGTTTCATAGAATACAAATATTGTCTGCAGTGATTGGAATAGCGATTATTTGTATGTCAATATTTTGTATGTCATGCAAAGGGAGAATCAGGTAAAAAAAATATGATTCTCTGATACCTAACTTATAAATACACCTATGACGCTCGAAGTCAAACAAAGTTATATTTCATCATTTTTATTACGTTATCAGTGTTTAGTTCATTAATCAAGGACTAAATAAATGTTCTCACTTCTCACCATTATTCCTATCGTCAGAGGAGCATATCGGAGGATGCATCTGGTTCAGATGAGCTGGTATATTGAGAGCTTTACCAGTAGTTGGGTAAAGAGCATCAGCACATCCGCATTCTGCTATTACTGCTGCCTGATAACATGTCTTCTGACACGCCTGGGTACAGCAAATATGAAAGGCTTAGTACAAATTGAGAAATTGGGTATCTTTGGAAAGCAGCAGTTAGATAAAGAGCACAACACTACTCCAAAATTCATGGGGAGAACCCGAAACTAAGACTTATCAATGGAAAGTTTCTTATTTTATATAGTTTGACATTTTACCTCAGAAAATTTCTGACCAATTGAAGCTTGGAAATGACAGAGAACATCGGTGGGTGAACACATGCCACATCTATATTACCTGTGTAGTGTAATTAGTCCTATAAATCTCCTGATATGCGTCCACATCCTCTTGATTCTGGAGGTCAACGAGACATTTACTGAATGGTTCGTCTAAATGATCTACTAGTACCTTCAAACAAAGTCACGATTTCATAAGAAGTGAATCGATCACATCATTGCCAGAAACTCCAGACTATGTAGGATGGGGAGTAAGGTTTCCATTGATCCTGGCTCAACACCATAATAGAATATACTGTTTAATTATGACAATTTATGTACAATCAGTCGTTACTCATAGCTAATGAAAGCACCCCGTCACGAATACGATACAGTCAATATGCAAGAGAAGACAAATTCAGAGTCCTATTGACTGGGCAAGGATGAAGTTGTGCACCAAGCAAGCAATCCCAGAGAAATCATACAATATATAACTCATTATCATGTTGAAAAGGAGCAAGGAGAAATAATACCTTCTTGATGCCAATAAGATTTGCTCTACCCGGGGACAGAGATAATCCTTCATCCTCGACGAATGGCATGTTATATGGATTATGAATAAGCAGACGGATACCAGCGCTGTCAGCCAGGTCTGTTATATAGTCATCTACTTCTATATTCAGTGTCAGCTTTAGACCTAAAACCGGCACAATATCACATTGTTGATCACAGTATACTCTGTCATAACCGTGTGGTTGGGTAGGGGAGAGTGAATGATATCTCTGCTAAACTCTAGTATTCAGTCAGGAGATGAATTGGATTGATCCAAGGAGTTAGAGACACTCTTGGTTGATCCCAGTTTAACTGCATGTGTAACATAGCATTCCATAGGGTGGATTTTGATATGCCGAGTAATGGTCGGTGTTAGCTTAACGCGAGAAAAATCCAAGTCTCAATCATGTTACTGGTCTCTACCTAGCCGTTCTGTTTACTGACACAGTATTAATTCAGGTTCAACTATGTTTTATCATTGTAACTTCACGGCATATTTTTGACCAAATACCCAGACCTTATTGTAGCGATTTGTGCCAATTACAGGTAGTGACAGTTGAGCAGATTGACATATGACACATAGCATGCTTAGTTTTGTATGCTTACCAAACTGTCGACCTGATTTGTAAGATTTCAACAGATTTTTCTCCTCTTTTTCCATCCCTGAGTTGAAAGTGAAACAATTCCCGTGTGTAGGATTAAAAAACTTGTGAAACATTGTAGATCTAGAAAAGAAATAAATAGTTACAGTACTCTTTTATTTAAAATATTCAAACTCAGGGAATATTTATCTTTGAGGTATTTTTGAAAATTAAATTCAATTAAAATTAAACTAAATTCAATAATGAATTATTCCTTTTTCTAAGTCTGACAAAAAATTTAAATGCAGCGAAACTGACATAAATAAAATGGTGGATTATCACTAGTTCCGACATTTCATTTCCTACAGAACTATCAGTCTTCGCCTTACATGTCTTTGCATTTTCGCCCTCTGTATGAACATTCCAGAATGAAATCTTCGCTCTGATGACCTAGAGGAATCTTCTCTTCGGGTGAGGCCATGGCTAGTGTCTCTGTGAACTTCTGAGAGACTTTGAATTCAGCAGTTGGTTCTCCGAGTGACTCATCCGCCACTCTGGTAATGTTAAACACATGGTGATACATAAGTTATGCAGAAGAACATGGAGATAAATATACCTGAGGGTGCTGGAACAATCAACATCGAAAGCTCTCCTGTGGCACCAATCCCCTAACAGTGAATAGCTAAACTATTGCGCCATCTCACCATCTCGAAAAATTAAGGATTGATGGCGCTAATTAGCAAGCAAGCTATTCACTACTAAGTCCATTCAGGGTTGAGTGACAGGGTTATTGGCCTTACATGCTCCATTGCTGGGACCCCTTGAATAATATGTAATTATATATAATAACAAATTGGGAAGTTTGTTTGTTTGTGAAAAATGGTCCAACATGCTTCCTAGCATGGCTTGCAACCGCCTATACTTTACTTAGCAAAGATAGGTGATCAACCCTATGGTGGGAGTGGGAGGGCCTTTAGATTGGATTTGTGTGTCACAAGTATACCACTATACTGCCTGTACCTCACAGTGACTTACCCAAAGTTCAAGTCTTCTGATTTCAGGGCTGCAGCTGTTGGCTGACTTGTTATTATGGCTCGTCTGAATGTTGAATGAGTAGTGGGCATTGATGTGACTGCTGAATCAAGTGTACTCGATCTTGCTTGTGAAGTGAGAATTTTGGCTTCAGTCGATGAAGCCACACTTGTAGAAAAAATTGAGGGTGAAGTAACAACCTGCTCTGAGGTTGATTTGTTACCCAAATTTGCTGGGAAGGAGTTTGTGGTTGTAGTCACCACAGCTGTTGATGTTGAATTACTGCCCTCAACAGTGGTATCCTGTACAATGAATGATGTTGTTGGGTTTGATAGAGCAGTTGACGTTGTTGTTGTTGTCGTTGAGGTTGAGGCATTCCCTGTGGTGGTGTCCACCTGAGTGACTGATGTTGTAGTGTCTGGATTAGTGGTTGTTGTATTTTGTATTTCTGTTTGTGCTGAAAAATAAAATTGTTCACATAATAGTTAAAAGTCAGACCTCCAAATTTCTAATGGTAAATAGTAAAACTCACAGTAAAATGTATGCGGCCAGAGGAGGCAACTCGATTTAGGTTTAAATGGAAGTAAATAAAAGTATAACTGACTTGGAAAAAATGTTCTGCTGATAACCTAATCCTTTGCTGAAATTCAATGCAGGTTTAGATATCCCCAGCAATGTGCTAGTTGAAAAATGGCCCTTGGTTTAAAATGGTGTTAGTTTTATTTGGTCTGAACTGAGAGGTAATTTACTTACATGACCAGACTATACGCCAACCTTTTTTAGCAACACTTAAATCAGTGTGAAAGGTTATCATTACAGAATGTGACAGGCCTTCTACAACACTTTCACTACTTCCACAAAGTCGAGCACCAATCAAATCGTTGGTATGCCCATCATGAACCTGAAATTATAAAATAATGAGGTGTCTTACGGTTTTAATAAGCAATCGCATCAGCCTATTCTAGACGGGCTTACCATAGTTCAAACTGGTCAGCGCAAGATGAATCTCCGAGTTCAGTGCGAACCAGGAGGCATCCATATGGTTGAAACAGACCCAAAATTTGCTCAGCTCGAGGCTATGGAAACACAGTGTTCAGCTCAACCTCTGCCCATGGGTACAACAGCAGTTTTTTTAGGGCGAGCCAAGAGGTGACAACTCAGTTTGAGCTCAAAGTTGACATTGAAGCACAGCGAATGTAAATTTGTTTGATTTTTAAATCTACCTCCAAATAGTCATATGTACAGGACGAATGACCTTCTATATCATATTCAGTGATGTTAAGTATGATCTTAGATCCTGAGTCAGAGCCAACGGAAAGCATGTAGATGCAGTGTGTGAAATCCTCATAGTTTGACGGCCAATTAGGTGAGGTGAGAACTCCATCTGAACTCGTGTAGTTAGTGTTGCTTTCGTTACAGGAAAAAGGATTTGGATCTACAAACAACATAGAGTACACGCTAAGCTGCATGACTGAGCTATTCCACATTTCTAAGTAAAAAATAATTTGAAAAAAGTGATCTTATGCAAAAAAATGGTATAAAAGAGTTCAGATACGACATGCATACGCTAGCCATAAAATCTAGACAACAAACCTTAAAATAAATCTGGCAGCTAGCGTGATGAGAGCATGTTTGGACTAGTTTGACAGAGCAGTGAATTATGAGGCTAAACTAAACTATGTATGGACATAACATAATTCTGATATGATGTACAGCTTAGCCTTACTTGGTGTGGTTACAATGTTTCTAGCTGATGAGGTCACCGCCCCAACTGTGCTGGCTGAAAAATATAACATAAATGAAAATGGTTGATAAGCTCAGATGAAAATGTTAGAAGATGTCACACATTTGAAGCATACAACAAAAACATAGCTGACAGAGGCCTAATAGCACAGCCACAATACTGTCCAGAGCAAACTCAGTTGACAACTGCCTTACGAGGATAAAATGATCGTTTTGAACAGTATTGGTATGAACCACCTCGTATGTGTCACACACAACAAGTGGGTCTCTTAGCAAATTTGAATATTTGATATATGAGAAAACAGCTATAGTCCAATGACTGCTTGGTCCAGTATACCTAACAGCTCATGTTATCATCTTTATTTAATTTCTCACATACATGGCTCTTCACAGGCTAACATACTGCAAGTAAACGATGCAATCGAGCACTGATATTGTAAAAGCAGTTTCTTCTATATTTATCCATTGTGTGCAATGCCAATACAGTTTATTTCTATAATGTTATTTGGTTCCTTCTTTTGACATTGACAACCTTTAACTGATATTCAATAATAGGATTGTTTTGTTAGTCTGGCATCTTGCTTCGATTGACTAGCAAATCAGCCTTGAGTGGTTCAATCTGGTATATCAGAGAATTTGGACACACTTTGGAGTTGTGTGTTCACTTACAAAGAGGGCACAGGCAGGGAGGTACTCAAGGTTGGCCTACTATACATCTCATAACCTAATGGGGAAATAAGCTATTTTCATAGTTGAAGGACATATTATTATTGCAGAAACTCTCTCAGCTGTATAATTTTAATAATTTGGAGGCCACACAATCGCACCATGTCTCACTCACACCTCTTCATTCACACATCTATCAGTTGGAAATAGTGCTATTGAATGCTTTGCATAACAGAAAACTACACAGCAATCATCACCAATGATGACAGAACAGAATGTTTTGTGTAAAGGCACTATTTATTTAACAGCCCATAAAAAGTCCCTCTGCTCTGTTCATCGTCATGATGATTGATTACTCCTTGCTTATATCATTATCAAGGAGTAACACTGTTACGTTACTCCTTGCTTATATGGCCTTATATCTATTCTATTGGAGCCTGTGACTGTGAGTATGCTCCCTATAATCTTCATCAATCAACTAGATAATCAATGGACAGTCATTTTGACAAGAATTGGCTTGATAATTTGCCTCTAATTAGATTCAAGCCATCATCTGTCATCTTAGAATTAAAAAATGTGGAACGCTTCACGAATTTGCGTGTCATCCTTGCGCAGGGGCCATGCTAATCTTCTCTGTATCGTTCCAATTTTAGTATATGTACTGCCGAAGCGAGTACATTTATATAGGAAAAAATTTGACTATTTATAGACACATAGCCCATTGTAACAACATGTCATGCACTTTTGTGCCTTAACTTTAATATTGCTTTTCTAGATAATCAACAGCCCTGTAGCATAGTTTGAAGGATCTTAGAGTGTGCAACTACTTGATTCTGTTTGGAAGAATTATCACAGATGGTGAGGCTGCCTTGTAAACAGGCCTATGTTTATAATGTTTCATTTCTATTCAAAGCCCACTGTATCCCAGAATTCCCACTGCATCCTATTACACAGATGCCACTATGTTACTATAAATACATCCTTTGTTCTTATTGTGCCATGCGCTGTGCTGTACTTTAATCCAACACAGAGTGTCATTACCACATAATTGTATGGTCTCTTTGTTTGAGGACAAATTATTTGTAGATTAAGTTGCTCCCTGTTGTTTAAGTGCAGAATATTTTCCTCTGCGGAGGAACTGATAAGTACAGTATATAAGCCAATGTCAGCTCACCCTTCAAACCAATTAACAAACATAAATCTCTTAGTAAAAGCCATGTGTATTTTGATTGATTCGTTGATGATGTAAGCGCACGACATAAACACTAGCCCACAATACTGTGGCTTGGAGAACTCTAAGTCTATAGTATAGCGTTTGTAATACGAAAAAATAGAATAAGGATATCTTATCTCTCTGTGGTGATTAATCTATTGAGTTTGATTGAAGATAATTAATTGCTGATATATGCGTAGGTCCACATTTTGCACAGATAATTTACTATAACAGCTGCCATTGTACTTTAGTACTTGCTTAACTTGCCTATGCTACATTTAAGCTGAGTATTTCCCTGTCAACTTGATTGAGCTGGCATTTAGCTTAATTCTAGAGTAGTCAAGAGAGTTTTAGTAAAATAATCACTGACTACAATTAATGATATATCTCAGGGAAGGGAAGGCTCCATCAAGGAGTAAAAACGAGTATTCATTACCTCGATTTAGGGACGAGCTAGCCGATGTGTTGGCTCCATAGACTTAATAATGAATATAAATATTAAGTCTATGGTTGGCTCTGATGTATATCAAGTTAATGATAACTCACCCTGCGTGGTGGTACTGTTTGGCGTTCGCTCAGATGTTGATAATGATTGTGTTGTGGTGTCAGTTGTAGAGGCAGCTCTTGTCACTAGAATGGAAAGGAAATGTTGGTGCTAGAATCATGCTTTCTATATTTGTAGTGTTTAATATGTACAGACCTCCTGGTAATACGGACAAGGAATATTGGTCCTATCAGCCAAATCTCAATTAATACTAATGTCACTTAATTCAGACTGGTTAATTAGGGCAAAACTTGGTGGTACACAGGTCTTAGATCCCAAACTGTGCTAACAATACTGAATCGTTACTGGTCAGCAATACAAGTAACATAGCTTAATACAGTTATTACTGCTTGGGTGTTCCATTAAAAAAGTCTCAATAGCTAGATAAGACTGAGGAGTCTAGAGTAACCTACTTGGTATGACATAGCCTGGTCATGCGGCTCCTTTTTTTGTGTGACAAGGCTAGGTAGGTATGGCAGATAAAGCAAAGCTAAATATTTAGTAACACAAATCAACAAAGAACCAAACAACTCAACGCAGTAGAACACAGTTAGGACTGTGTTGAACAGGATGACGTCGCCTGAGCATGCTCACACAAAGCTGCAAAAAGCTCTTTTCAATTGAAGCTGCATTAATTGACATTATTATGAAGTGCGAAATATAGAATTTACTTTTTTTGACAGCTCACCTGCTCTTTTTTGTCGTGAGTCGCTTACTCCGGATCCATCAAACACAGAGTTTAACAAAGGAGAGTTGTTTAGCTGAGATCGCCGCGTTGGGTTAATATTACAGAATGTGACAGCGGGAAATACGAGGTCACTTTTTCTCTCCATCTTGATGATGACGTTGACCGGTCTCACTGTAAACTCAGTGATGACTTCACGTAGAGTGTTACTGGTCAAAGCCACCATAGTTATTATTATTAGCACCCATACTACTTTCTTCACAGGACCTGTAAAAATTGAAGAGAATTGTGATTGCTAGTTTTATATCAATTTTCTAATCGTAGGTATGGGCAACAGCAAATGAAACACTGTTGTAATAATATAAACACTTCATAACTAAGACTAGTCAGATACAATGTCAATATCGAACTATTATCTTCTATCAAGACCAATAGGATATATTAGTTAGGATCGTTGACCTTAAAAGATCCTGACATGTGTGCATAGTTAGTCAGGAATCATAAGCACTTGAGGTGTGATATAAATTCATAAAGCAAATAAACTGATCATAAGACTGATGTCAATGACGTCATTGACCGTAAGGAGCGATCTCCATCTCATTTGTTTTAATATTTAGTCTCTTGTTTTAACTCACTAAAAATACTAAACCCGTTACCAATCTGCATTGATTGAACAGGCAGGTGCAAAGCTAAGTCAGAGAAAAAGTCTCGCCTGAACCCGACCAAACTTCATAATTTGATATCACTTAACATCCTCTGCTGCCGTTACATCAAGTTATGAGTTTGGTCGGGTTCAGGCGAGACATTTTTCTCTGACTTAGCTTTGCACCTGCCTGTTCAATCAATGCAGATTGGTAACGGGTTTAGTATTTTTAGTGAGTTAAAACAATAGACTAAATATTAAAACAAATGAGATGGAGATCGCTCCTTACTGTCAATGACGTCATTGACATCAGTCATAACTTGATGTAACGGCAGCAGAGAATGTTAAGTGAAATCAAATTCGCCATTTCTTTATAAATCAGCTGCAGCATGCAACTTAGACCATACCTATCTTACTGTTTTAATACTCTTCATGGCGTATGGTCAATTGTCTGAGCATCAACATTTGAAAAATTGGACGGAGCTCAATATTTTGTGGACTTTAGATCAGAAAGGTTTTGTTCATAATAAACAAAGAGTTATTTCCTTGTGTATCTTGAGAAGACAACTCATCACCAAACAGATAGGTATACACAACAATGATACCTGACCAACCATTCTCCCATGATTCAAACCATTACCAAGGAATGATCAATGCTGGACATGTACTATGGACTTCTAGTGTAGAAGGAAAGAAATTGTTTTGATTTTAAAAGATCTGGGCCTCAGCTTAACTTGTTGATATATATATTGAAGTCAAACGCTCAGATGAATAAAACCCTGGTTGGTTGTAAATCATCAGCATCTAGCGCTAACCTCGAAGCTAGATACAAACATTTATCAGTAAAAGATCAGTCGGCAGTGATTGTCTGCTGGCCTAACTAGCCAATTCACCTAATGATCAGCACTGAGGTTACCTACTAATAGGAAGACTGATGGTATCTGCCTGTTAGCCAGACAACGTCAATAAAGTGCTAAGCACCGGTGGAGGAATTCCATAGTTGTGGTGAAATTGTATAGGAATGTGGGTAGCAAACAAAAGGAAGGGAAGTTCAAAGAAGTATTTTACAGTTTAGTTCGGTAGGATGTTCCTATGGGTACCAGCGCTTCATGTTATGTAGGTTCTCATAAGTTGGCTATGGAGTGTTCGGACCCAGTGACCAGTGATGTAGTGTAAAATTGCTTAGAAGTACCCATTGTGGCTTACATTAAGCGGTATATTATAACAAAACTCGTTATTGTTATTTTTATTATTATGTATTTTATATGCTTCCGTGGTGTCACGGAGTACATATACCTCCTAACATCCCCCAAGCTTAACTTAGATGTGGATGAAAACCAGACAGTCGCACATATGATGTAATGTCTGCTTCACCTGTTTTGCATGTAAATGTGTAAGTCAAGCGCAGATTATCTGATGATTCGACTACAGTAAGTGATCTAACCTAAATATGGAACATAATCACAACACTACGTGTAGAGAATCCTTAAACTGAATCTAGTTTATGTCCTTCAATGTTCAATGCACTAATTATTTGAACTCCACATCAACAAATGCATGAATTGAACTGCGGTCAACAGCTTGTTCTAATTAAACTGTAGTCTGACTTCCCATTTCCAATGTGATCTAAACATTTACGGCGTGTATGTCCAGTTTGATGTATGCTAAAAAAATAACACTGTTCCACTGTTCCAGCACTCAATTAACTTCAGAGCTAGATTTGAAATTGCCCACTGCTTTCACTAGTTAGGGTCTTGAGAGGGGAGTAAAATAGTATTGTACTTTAAAAAAAATTAATATTCTAATAATAATTGGTTATGTGTGCCTCGTCTGCCAATAAATGTTGGTTAAAATTTTACAATATTATCTGAAAGTAATGGTCATTGATTTTCAATAAAAGGTCGAGAAGGTCAATCAAAGTAAGTTCAAAGTTAGAGTCTGATGAAGCGCTTTGACCTACCAAATAATTTTATTACGTACAAGGAATATTCAGAAAATTCTTCTCTTAGCATAATTTGTCCTTATACACCACTAGATCGAAAGTGTCGGAATACTGGCAATTGGTTGACCGATAGTTTTGATTGCTGGTTTATTATATTTTTAGCAGTTCTTTAATTAGAATTATTCTTTTAAATTTTATTGGAGCTTCTGTAAAGCCAGACAAATCTTTGCCAAGGCCAGTTTTCTACCCGGTAGCAATGATTTTAAGCCGTCTAAACAGGGCGGGACAGACCTGCCACTGTTGACAATCAGCTGTGACAGGGAAAGCAAACATTTGTAATAGCCAACCACAACAATCTGGCAAAGAAATTCAACTTCAATTGAAACATATTAAATATCGAACTTAACTACTAATAATATTCATCACAGTGTGATTTTTGGCAAGTTGCAATAATTTCTAAGGCTTGTTATAAGTGACACTAAGTCTTTGCCTGAGTTTACAGCCAGACGACGTGATGTGGAAAAGTCCGACTACAAAATGTTTATGATTTTCATTTTCTATAATGGTATTCAAACTAAGAATATACAAAAGTTTGGCTATTTGTTCCACTGGGCTAGGCTAGAAGGAAAGCTTAGGCAATTGCCATCTTTATGTTCACTAAGGTCGAAGATTGTTGATAAATATAATCAAAGATGGGCAGATCATTCAAGGATCTATGAATGAACGACTGAAAACAGCTTTTTATCCCAAAATTCTGTACCATGCAATACATACCTGTTATACAGAAAAGATAGTGAAGCCGTGATTTTTTGAGTATATGGCGTTTCAGATAGCTAGCTAAATAAAATCTGACAACCAGGTTGAAGTAAAAATTGGTTGAAAAAACACCAAAATATATTTATATGCTCAGTTTGCTAATGACTTAATCGTTCAATAAATTTTTTGTTACAACAACTATTTTACTATTTAGGTGTTGTTGTTCACTGTCAAAGTGACAAAATGAATCATTCAAATTTCAACTCAACACATTTTGCACACGCCATTTGAGGGTCATGTTGTGCCCAGTGACAATACCAGTAAACAATAACATACCTCTGGCGTCAGCGATCGGTGATACTCCATGGGCTGTTGTTCTTCCCTTGAACCCCAACCACAAGTCCTTATAACTCAGCTGCTCTGCTGACGTGGCTCCATGCTCACCTGAGGTGGTAAACCCATACACCACATCCTCTTCCCAAGCATTCTTTCGAGCTACTTTTTCCATCACTCCGGCATAATATTATCAGAGCCCAATTTTTTTCTTATGTTTTGATGTAGAAATCCTCAACGTAAATGTTTTCTATTCTGCAGTTATTGAACAAGCTACAAAATAAGGTCTGCGCTGCGTAAGTTTTTATGAGTTTTTGAAGACATTCATGTTTGTTGCGCGTTTTCAGATCAAGAAATTTCCAATAATCGAGTAAGACAGCGTGTTATTCGCAGTAAGTGTAATTAAAACATGGTCAGCGACCTAGTGAAATGCGTTTGACTGACAAACTGTTTACATCATGAAGTTTGTTATGTCTCACCTTATAGGATGGAAATATTTATAGTTCTGCTTTTCTTATCCCAATAATAACAATAACTGCTAATTATTGTAGATTGAATCCATCCCAAATATTTTATTATCAGCTAAAGTGATTGAAATAATTACGATCAGAGCAGCTTGGGTTATTATTTATGAACACCTCAGCGATGACTGTATACTGTTTGCTATTCTCTTTTGGGGTTTGAATTACACAATAAAACAAGAATATAACTTAGGATTGAATAAATATAGGAGTATGAATTTTCTATATCATGTCGTATTAATGGCATCCATCGTATTATTTATTTTGTGCTAATGCATGAAGACTTGCAAAAAGTTAACTGAGCTGAATATTTAAGCAAATCTACTACATTGCTTTCAACCATCACAGTTATTAGTGCAAGTAAATAGCTTTCTATTTATTTCTCTATCAAAACTCAATCAAAACAAAAAAAGGTAGCGGTGAGATGTATGATGATCAAACCTCCCAGACAAGACAAATGTGGTGAGAGGTACACAACATGAAAATGAATAGATGATAACCAAATAGGCAAACGGATAAAGAGAATAAAGAAATTAGTACCGACTTTCCAACGAGTGCCTTAGCACAAAAATTTTGATCACTTTTTGATTGACAGAAATACATCTTGTCAATACTCATAAAAAATATTTATGGCCTTAGGTTGGTTGCTGAGGGTATTATGTGTATGTACCGATATATCTCGCTCTCTGGCATATTTCCAATTTTCGGCTTCTGGTTGCTGTCATTCATAGGGTAAGAAAGTTTGTCAACCTTTACATACAGATTATTTGAGGGATATATAGAGTTACTAAAGGGCTGCATTATTTATGTGATAAAAGGTAAAACTGGAGCGCTGACTTTGGCACTACTGTCTGACAGTAAACCTATATGGATCAGCTGTTTGCTTTCACATGTTATCACTCTTCTGACTGTGATCGCGCTATAGCAATAGTTTCAAGTAACACAACATGAATCTTCTAAAATGTGCTTCTGTTTTTGCTCCTTCATCTTTGCTTGCAAAACTTACAATTCTTAAAAATTGAATCATGTTAACTTTTGAAAATCAGATGCATAATTATCATGTTTTTTATGTCGAGACTTTCAGAGGTACTCTGTCACTGCTGTAGCTTCAAAGATATTCCTTGGTATTTTTTTTGGCAAATGAGGGCTCGTAGACCTTATCTACCAAATGACTCAACTGATCATTCGTTGCTGGCGTCAGACATGAAATCAATTGTTGCTATTTACTTCTCCTACTTCCCTTTTGTGCCTCTAATTTAGAATTGCTTCCACATTGGATTAATTGAAGTTGACTATCAATCATCTTTGATCTTTTTCCTGAATGTACAAGGTCAAATATTGGAGCATAGAATACAAACGCTATTCTAACATGCGGCTCGTCGATAAAGGAAAGCAACTCCAAACTCATGCGAATTGATTCAAATTATCGCTAGGACTATGTATCATACACAGTACAGTGGCTCCTATCTGCCACCTAACTCTGCTCAAATAAATAGTTCCAGATTCGTATGTTCTGATAAAATTGTGTGGGTGCACAAATCTGAATTTTGTGCAATTGTGCAAGGAGTTGGATCTTGATTTGTCCAAGCATGTTTAATTTTTCATGAAATAACTTTAAATTTTGCACGTTGCTAGTGAAAGTTACCAGCCTCCGTATAATAGATGAAACTATCAACACTCACAAAACCTTATGGTACCTGTCAATTAGATTAAATTCTCCCAGTGGTTTTAAGTACTGTAAAATGGGGCTGTCGAAACATATTACAACAAGGGTATGAACAGGCACCTGGTATAGTTCTTCTTTTCAATTATCCAGAAGTGAGCTGTCTTCCCAAGAGAAGAGCAGAAAACCTTCTGTCAGCGGAAAATCTGTTCGTAAGTTCATTGTCAGCAGAGACTGATCCAACTGAGAATAACAAAGAACTGAGTGAAAACAGTTATACAGCTGTGTATGATATTAGTCACAGCCCAGGGCAAACACAAAAGGGCCTGTTGTCGATGAAATACAGGTTTTTGTACCAAATAAACATTTGGCCAACGTGTTGGCTCTTTTTGATGGGTGGGGAGAAGGTAAGTCAATGCCAGGTCATTATGGTACTTTCAGGAAAATACCTCCGGCCTTGCCATTGCCTAACTTTTGATAAATGGAAGTAATTTTTGTGATGGCTTTGATCTGTTTTATGATTAAGGGTGGGTCCAAAACCACGGGCAGTCAAGTTTTCATCTTATTAATATCTTACATTTATATAAGATGGCAATGCCAAGGTTGAAGGTATTTTCCTGAAAGTACATATGACCTGGCATAGACTCTTCTTCACCCCACCCATCAAAAAGAGCCAACACATTGGCCAAATGTTTATTTGGTACAAAAACCTGTATTTCATCGACAAAAGGCCCTTTTGTGTTCGCCCTTCGCTGTGAATTGAATAGTAGAACTAAACCAGGTGCCTGCTCTAACCTTGTTGTAATGTGTTATGACAGCACCCGATAGATCAACTACCACGCAATAGTAATTCATTCACAAAAACAATTATACCTCAATCATTGCCAGCTGATCAAAATCTTCTATCTGGAGGTTTGGCAACGAAAGCTCTATAATTACACTCACCTAAAATCCATTTTGACATCTTGTCAGTATTAAAAAATAGGTGTGAAATAGTTAAATTTTAATGATTTTCACACCAACGGTTCAACCAGAGACTATAGATATAGAGACCTTCCACTTGCCATGATAACGTATATAACCGATGCGAACACATTGAAAATTAGGCTCCGCCCCTTTCTGGTGGTAATTGCTTGGAGGTAAGCGTACCCAGTGCTATGAATTTACTATCAAAAATTGACAAGGTGAATGATTTAGCTGTTTATTTCATTTTTGTACATTCACACAAAACTCTCAATAATATCAACTGGGACAAATGAAATCTAAGATGTGCAACTTTTATATAAAATATAGGCATCAAGGAAACAAAATACTTGGTGGATGACCTTTTGGTAATGAACCCCCCATATGTATAGAAAATTGAATATTCAATGTGAAAATAGTTTAATGTGTACAAACACTGATGTTATATTCTCCAGTTCCGGTGACTGAATTGAATTCATCAGTTAGGTCTGCACAGAAACTTTCTATAGCATAGGTCTGAGAAAAGTATCATCCTCAAAAAGTCTAAGTTTTCCCGTTTTAAGTCAGCATACTGCTGATTGTTGTCTGAAGATATGTGCTTTAAACTGCTCTGAATCTGTCTATGAAGCCCAAACAAGTTTTCAAGGCGATTTGTAAAAATAAGCTTTCCATAGCCCCAACCATCCCACAATAACTTTGAGGCAGAGAGGGAGGTCTTCTATCTCTCAATGCAGTAAATTCTATACATTTGTCAGCATTGAAATGTCAGTATGAATCTGCTGACGATGCACTTTACTCTGATGCCATTCTTACTTCAGTTTTGAATGTGTGTGTATGGTTGGTACTAGTCACCATGATTAAATTCTTTTATATTAATCTTAGAGCATATATTAACAAACAAAAAGAAGCCCTCTTCCTCTTGTCCTCACACATGAAAACTTTGTCCGTGAAACTCATTACAACAGCTAACCTATGGCAGGCCATCATTACATCGCAGTGGGCAACAATGATGGATTATACTGCACAACCCCCTTACTTTCTTACAAAAATACAGGCCTGTAGAATATAAATCTCTGGCTAAGAATGCAACAACAAGTTGATAGTGACTTTGTTGCTGTCTGATCTGGTTTTGTCATCAAGATTGTGGTTATTTTGCCTCAAATAACTCAGGTGAAAAACCTTAAATTTTATTGAGAAAGCCATTGCTGTCTAAGGCAGAAGCGCTTACTATACAACCAGAAGTGGGCGTGACCGTTAAATAACGCTGATTGGCTATTCGCATTTTATGCGCAAGTGGAAGGTCTCTATATCTATAGTCTCTGGTTCAACCATAAACACCTACATCATTTAAAGGCTTTAACCCTACTTCGGTTATGATTCTGCGAAAAAATACGTGCCCACACCATAGCTGTTACCTTCCTCAATTTTCACAGTTTATGCTACAAATGTGTTTCAAGGATTTTTTAATTGTTTTCAACTATTTCTAACGCCGTGTGAAATACATGTCTGCAATTCAGTGAAGCCATGAGGTATCTTATTTCTCAAACATTTTCACTCATTGGATGCTTTTTGATAGAAAAATAGAGATGGTGTAAGATTTGTGAGGGATGGTTTTACTCGGGAGGTTTTCACCCCTAGGGAGATGATTACATCTGCAGCAGGTGCTATCCAATGACCACATTCAATCATTAAAACTTCGAGTCATTCGCTGAGAAGTGTAGTCAGTTTTTGTCATTTAAGTATATTTGTAGTTATTGGGCAATTGACAATTCCCATTAACTTATCTTAGCCTATGCAGGCTGTCGGGGTGGGTGGGGGGGACTCACCCCGACAGCCTGCCCAGGCTACAGCACTTCCACTACAAAAATTGATAAATAACTGCTTATTTCTGCGAGATAAATAACCTCTTTCTACAGAAAGATATTGTATAAGCGAACTTTTGCTATATAGAGGGGTCATTAATTGGAACGCAGAATTGTTTCAGGACCCAGGTTAGTTTTGATAGTGTTGACCGGCGCTCTCGGTTTTTGTCCTAGGATTTCATTGATAAGGTAAGAATTAGGATATAAGTGTGTTTGCTTGTCAAAGCGTAACTGATTGCGCTAATAATAATATGTGTAATGCTGACACACAATTCCTCAATCGATTCATGTTATCAGCGATTCAAAGAACAAGCAATGACAAAGTTCTATTCATGCAATGCAACTTGAAGCATGTAGTACTAGCTTGTCTAGTTGCTTGAGCAAGCGCTAATAATGCTGTTTACAGAAGGAATTCCTACATTTGAACATGCATGGAGCTTAGTGGTAGAAGACCCTAAAAAGACAGCCGTCTATGCAGGGACAGCGCTGCTCGCAGCTTGTATAGTGAAGAAGTTACTGTTCACTAAAAGAGCTAAGCCCATTGATAGCTGGCAGAAACAGTATGACTTTATAATAGGTATGTAACATGTTTTTTAAAAAGTTCTGTACTGGTTTGAGGCATCTTGTACAAATGGGCTAACAGCAACATAACATGCTTTATCCCCTCCTTCGTCTGTGACCTGATGTGGTATCTTCACATTGTGTATTAGTCTGTGCTAACCACTGAATGTTTTCCAAACGGTCAACTGACGCGTCAAGGACTTGAATCACTTGCATCCTTGTTTAGGATTCAGCACTTGTTTTTGTGCTTTGCTCATTGTTCAGAACACCGACATATTTCATTCTGACTGATTTTGCATGCTGTAAAGCCATTTTTATTCTATCTGTTGTGTGTTCAGTTGGAGCAGGCTCTGCCGGCTGTGTACTTGCTAACAGACTCTCAGCTGATGGAAGGTTCTCTGTTCTCCTCCTGGAGGCCGGAGGTGAGGAGATGGCTCAGTATTTGAGGATTGAGGCTCCGATACTAGCGCCAGCTGCCTGCTCTCACCCTAATATAATATGGCCTGACAGCACCATTCCTCAGCCAAGTACCAGTAAAGCGCATATAGATCAGGTAACATGTGCTGTATTCATTCACAAAAACAGACTTGTAACATACCAAAACAAGCCTGAGCCCCCCCCCCCCCCACCCCCACACACTCTTGCCCCCCAGGGAAGACAAGAACCGGTCTATTACCAGGCTTGATCTTTGCCAGGAAAGATCTCAATCTACTAATTTGATGTTCATCGTCTGGTGCCCTGAATGCACTTACATACGCTTGGAATGCAAATCCCTCTCAATTAATTTCAATCTAACTGTAGTTATGATTACTCGTTGCAGAAAATCTGCACACAGCACGGAAAGGTACTGGGCGGCAGTAGTTCTGTCAACTGGATGGTGTATGTGAGAGGACACCGAGCTGACTATGATAGCTGGGAGAAGCTAGGCTGTACGGGTTGGGGTTGGAGTAGCATTGGAAAATACTTCCAGCGTATGGAAAACTATTTCCTTCCACATGGTGTGTACCAGTGAGCAGATACATAAAAATCTATCCTAATTATGTAAACCACAGAGCTGCTCATTTCCATCTGCTCATGCCCATATCGACTCAATGAATAAAAGTCATCAACGATTTCAGAAGCCTTGATTTGATAAGTTGCAAAGCAGTGAGCAATGAAAGCATTGTAATTCACATATGGCCAACTGGCTTGTGTGTGAGCAAAGAGTTAGAGACAACTCCTAGGTGTGAGGTATAGCTATATGACATATGAAATTGTAACACATAAAATTTTGAAACCCTATTTTTCAGATGAGCTTGGACATGGTGGCCCTGTAACAGTAACTGAGAATCTACCTGAGTGGGGTATGAATGACAAATTGATCGAAGCAGCCGCTGAACTGGGGGTCAAACATAACAGCAAATACAACTGTGGTAACAATCAAGGTACTAATCTAACACTTCAGGTTTTGTGATTGGTGTTGCCGTGTATATTATCAAATTTTTTATTGAACTTAAATTGATGAAGCGATAGTTCAAAAGAATACAAAACAGATTAAATGTACGGTGAACATTTTTAGTCGTTTTACTCTGCTTGTCATTCAGGCTGTGATATTTTTTACAGGCATATCCAGATCTCATCTCAATCGAAAGAATGGTAGCCGATGTAGTGCAGCTAAAGCATATCTGAGACCAGCAATGGAGAGAAAAAACTTGGATGTCGTTGTCAATGCTCACACAACCAAGGTAAGGATTTTCCTTGATTTTTTGGACCGAAAGTTGCGCCATAACATAGATGGGTTCCAGATAAAGGGTTAGAATAAATATTTGTCGGTAGGTCACTACGCAATAAATGTGGGGCACTTTGTGACTTGGTTGAATTCAATGCACTCCATAAAACTTTATCGAGTTCACATGTCCATTCCACATATTGCGGATCCAATTTCAGATATATAGATTCATTGGTATGATAATGTGGATAATTAGAAAGCTATAATTGAGCGGTAGTGACGAATAACTGCAGTCACGGCACATTTTGAGGCAAGCAGTTTTTGTATACATGCTATTTAAAAAAAATCATTTGGTTTGTCTTCTTAGATCATTTTCGATGGGAAGAGAGCAGTTGGTGTAAGATTTGTGAGAACTGGTGGATTTACTTACGAGGTTTTTGCCAGCAGAGAAGTTATCATATCGGCTGGTGCTATCAACTCCCCACATTTACTTATGCTCTCTGGAATTGGACCGAAAGAAGAGCTCGACAAACACAAGGTGTGTAAAGCCAAGTAAAGCTTGGCATTAAAATCACTTGATGAGTCAATATGGATAGTTTGGATGTTAGGGCAAATTAAAAGCTGTGACTAGTCAACCTTCATCAGTTCTGTAAGGGCAGTGTGTTTGTGAGAGAGCCAAGTTACAGCCAATTATCTGAAAGTAACATGTATGATGAAAAAAATGCAAGCGTTAGCAATAGCAATAGATCGCATATACAGTTGCTTTTACAGTGATCGCCTCATCAGCCTCAGGACAATCCGTCTTTGTTATTTAACCCACATGACTATGATGAATCAGTTTTCTGCATGTGATGTTGTAGATTCCTATGGTAGCAGATTTATCAGTTGGCAGAGAATATCAGGATCATAGCTCTGTACCTTTTGACATGTTCTTTGACAAAGTACCTGTACCTCAGAGCGAATGGTTCTATAAACAAAACTTGGAGAGCATACCAAACATACTCCGCTACCTGCTCTTTGGCAAAGGTGTGAATGCATTTTATGGTTCACGACACAATCAGTTTGTTTATTTTCAACTTGTTTTAATGCAATGCAATGTTATGAATATATATAATGTATACGTGTTTGTTTTGCCCTCATTATAATTGGATAATGTGTTCATATTTGTAGGATTGCTGACTGCGGGTCCTGTTGCTGCTGTCAGCTTCCATGATGCCAATGATGGTAAATACCTTCAGACGACAGACATGCCAAAATTCCAGATACATTACACTGTGGCTGCCTCAAATCTAGAGCCACAAGCTGAAGATAGTGTCAGATTTAATAAAGTATATAACTTCACTAATGAATATGTGAGTTTGTGATCAATTACCAGATACATCAAATATCTTTCTTTTCTGTATAGTAGATTAATTATCAGCCAGCTGCACACTCACAGAGTCCCAACCTAAAGCCACAGATATTCTGTTCAGTGGCTGTAGCGGTTTTTTCTAATTTCCGCTGACTTCGTCAGTGAAAACAAATGAGAGTTTATGGTTTAAGTTACACTGTGAGCTAGCCAGTCTGTTCCCGAGTCAGTCGCTTTTTGATTTAGCGATTTTGAGAAAACATTGAGATCTCACTTTCACATCACATTACATCACATTACCCACACAACAAATTTTGTCCGCGACGAACAAGAAATCGTTTATAAGAATTATCTTCCCGAATTGCTATAGAATTCCCTCCATTGACTTTTAGGATAAATAGGATAAATAGAGCTGTACCAACAAAATATAACGCAAGCAAATGCTGACAATCAACACACTCTGTTAACATGTGATTTGGTTGATTAAAACATAATCACATGTTAACAACGAGATTGTAGATATGCTATTGTACAATATCATATCCCTTTCACCCAACTTGCCAAGGAGTCTATGTTACCTCAATGGCCATGAATTGGGACTACTCAAATCCAACAATATTTGCGTAGTGATTACCTTGCGCTCTAACATAGATGGAAGGAGGTTAAAAAAATACTGACAGGTAAGCAATCTGTAGCCAAAGTGCGGTCTTAGCTCAGAGTGAAATACGGCCTGGCTGGTGCAGGCCGTATTTCTAGGGGAGGCAGGGAGGCCTTGCCTCCCTTAGAAAGCTGAATGGAGTGGTCCAAAGATGATATAATTGATTATTTCATGTCTGAACCAGGTCTTATGGGATTTCCATTTGTTAATTAAATGCCTTAAAATTGCTTAGTAACAGCACCCACCCCTCCTATTGATGCTTCTGACTAGCCTCTGAATTTTGCCTCCCCATCTCATTGTTGATAGCAGTAATTGATAGGCAGAGAATTCTTGCTCACATTTCCTGCCTCAGCTGAGGTCATGAACCTGATCTGTCAGTTTCACTTCCTATAGAGTAAACAAGAGGCACGTCTGTTGATCACAATTAAAGATTCTCAATCATCAAAGGCTAAAAAATGTTGGAATATCATTTGAAATGATTCAACTGCCAATTTGAGTTAGTATGTCAAGGGCTGATGTCATTATTTCACCTAATTCGAATGCATCCCTTAAAAAGGACAATCTGTTGGGGAAAACTATTTGCCAACCAGGTAATCACTCTGATATGTAGCCTCAATCTATAATCTTTGAGCTATACCGACTACATCACCTCAAATATCCAAGACCTGTAGCAATAGTAGCGATTGATTACCCAGCGTCAATTTTCCGTAAACAAGTTTTTGATACAAATTCAATTTCGGAAATTACCGATTTAATTAGATGAGTATTTGTGAGCGCTTGAAAGTCATTTGAGATGAATAATGGGCTTGAGATGCGTCAAGATGTATCCTAATTGCGCAAAAAAGCTTACTTTCTATACGAGTATTTATGAAAACTTGGAAATCATTAAGATGAATTATGAGCTTGAGATGCGTTAAAATTTATCCATCTTACACAATAAAGCTTATCTTCCGACCAGTCTGCAGCGACTCATGACAGGTTTGGTGGATGTTTTGCTGAGAGAAAATGTGCTTGGCTGGTTTTCAAAGCATAATTTTAAATTTTATGGGACACTTTTTTGCTACTTTGTCCTACTTTATTAGCTTTATAATGTCTCACAACCTTGGCATGAGCTTTTGAGAACTTGGCACTCCTCGAAGACTGGTATATGGAGCCGGGTATACAAACAATAACTCTCGCAGGCCTGCAGTTCAAGGGGAGGCAAAAGAGGCACTAGCTTCCCTAAAAAGCTAATTACAATAGCCTAAAACACTATGATTGAATAATTCATGTCAACATCATCTCCTCTCGGATTTCAATATCAACCAAAATCACCTGCGAAACCTCATCATCGTTAACAGTTGTGTGCCGATTAGCTACACCACCTCCTGCCCCTAATAAAGGATTTATTAACGGGATCGAACATAGGTGTGGGTATTCAGAACGTTTGAGAAAAGTGAAATGGAGTGGACATGTGTTTGAAGAGCATCTCATGGGTACAATATACAATCGGATATGATGTGGCCTCACCGGCGTTGGTTGTTGTTTGGAATGTTCTGATATGTTTAGGCCTTGCTTGTGATGGTGGTAGCTTAGAACTTTTTGATAAACATCTATAAAATTCTACATCAAAACCAATATATTGGCCATAAATTTATTCTGCTTGGAGATTGTAATATTAATTGGAATTCCTCATCAACCAAAAAAACACATTTAGAGCAGAGCTTTAACTCTGCAGGGCTATTACAGCAAGTTAATGGGATTTCATACATTAGCCATTTAGGGAGAGAAAGCTTATTAGACCATAACTGTGTGAAAATTATATGTTGGTCTCAAAACATGATGGCTCTTCAAGAGAGTGGTTTTGGGTGCCACCAGCCAAGCCACCAGCATTGACCAAAATTCTGAGCTAAGACGGCACTTTGGCTACAGATTGCTTACTAGTTGTCAGTATTTTGTTATCCTCATCTCATCTATGTTGGAGCGCAAGGAAATCACCACCCAAATATTGTTGGATTTGATCCCCCTTCAGTCAACTGCTGCTGGGTTATGTTGGGTAATTATGTTGGCTGTGTCGAACCTGAGTAGTCCCAATTCATGGTTATTGTCACTTTTTCAAGTCGGGTGAAAGGGATATGATATTGTACAATAGCATATCTACAATCTCGTTGTTAACATGTGATTATGTTTTAATCAACCAAATCACATGTTAACAGAGTGTGTTGATTGTCAGCATTTGCTTCAGTTATTTTTTGTTGGTACAGCTCTATTTATCCTCAAAGTCAATGTAGGGAATTCTATAGCATTTTGGGACGATAATTCTTACAAGCAATTCCTTGTTCGTCGCGGACAAAATTTGTTGTGTCATATAAATGTGTGAGATGTATAACCACCTAACAAACTATACGCTTTTAAAGTCAAAGTTTTACCCAGAAGTAGAACAAGTTTGTTCCCTCTGTGGTGGCGGAGGTATATTGCAAAAGTCGGACTTCTGTAACGGCTCCTGGATACCAGACCTAGGCAATATCCCTCCGTCATAGGCATCTAAAGTTACAATTGTAGGGGGGGGGGGGGAGGGGTGGCTGATACTGGACATTGGCAATTTATGCATGCTTGTAACTCCAGAAGCCTATGACCAGGACGCATAAATGAGCCGCGGCAAGGATGTGCTTTAGTCATTACATAATGTTTATGCCGCAATAAACCCACCAACCAGGTTTGAGTTTAAATGACTTTTACTGCAACGACTTTCTAACTAGATGGCGGTTGGTCAAGGATTAGCGGATTTCAACAACACTGTGCTGACAGGCGGCTGTGTTGGCCTTTGTCAATTTAGATTTTAAAACAACCATCTTTGATCTCATCTAATATTTCATTTGGTCAACAGCCTCAAATTTATGTAAGATATATTACATCAATGAACTAACCCCCATTGATTACATGTCAATGTAGTATTGCAAACAAAACATCGGCTGTATGTACCGATAAGTATTAAGAAAATTATTATCTTGCTGAGATTATTCAGTACAATACTACATCGAGACGTGGATGAAGAAAAAAGCAAAGTTCAGCTGTGACAAAACTGAACGATTAATTTGATATGATTTCTAGGGGAGAATTTTACATTTTTTTAGAATTATTATCTATTTTTGGTATCTGTGCAAGTTTTTAACAAACAAATCCGGAGGAAAGAAAAACGAGGGCTACAAACAAAACGTCTAAATATCTTTTATGACTAAACAGATGCTAAAGGACATCAAGTAAGATGTTACAGCCCTGCCATATCATTGCACTCCCACTCCTACAAAACCAAAAAAACCAAAACCCGTGTGAACAGGGCTACCTCCTTCCATCTACGTTAGAGCGCAAGGTAATCACTACGCAAATATTGTTGGATTTGAGTAGTCCCAATGCATGGCCATTGAGGTAACATAGACTCCTTGGCAAGTTGGGTGAAAGGGATATGATATTGTACGTTAGCATAGTACAATAGCATAGTACAATAGCACAATGACAGTGTTGATTGTCAGCATTTGCTTGCGTTATATTTTGTTGGTACAGCTCTATTTATCCTAAAAGTCAATGGAGGGAATTCTATAGCAATTCGGGAAGATAATTCTTACAAGCGATTTCTTGTTCGTCGCGGACAGAATTTGTAGTGCCATTATCGTCAGGCTTACCATATATTTCATGTGCATGTACTCTATTCCTTACAGTCAGATAGTTATATCAAAAACAACCACCACAGAACCGGATGTAATCTAGCTGCGGTTATCTTACACCCGTACAGTAGAGGGAGTATAACTTTGGCCAGTGCTGACCCATTTGATAGACCGATTATTGATCCTAATATACTATCTGATCCGAGAGATCGAGAAGTGGCTAAAACAAGTAAGTGCAGTGTATGAGCACTTCACCTCAGACTGGTCTATTGTTGAATGATTATTATGGTATGTTGATCACAAAATAGTATGTATGATTGAGGGCTTTAATCCTCTAGGTGCTGCACTCCTTTCAGTGGTGACAAATGAAAAATGTTGCATCATAGCTGATTCAACACTGTGAGCAAGTATGAGTTCAACCAAGATTCTCCCATCTTGTCATAATATCACTTGGGATAATTGATCACATCTAAATATTTTTTTTACAGGTTTAAGATATGTGAGAGATCTATCACAGACTTCTACTATGCAGTCACTTGGAGCTCACTTTCTAGATTCTCGATATCCAAACAAGTCAAAATTAGCCTCAGAACCAATGAGTGATGAGTATTTGGATGAAGTTATCGACTATAAGGGAGTGGTGGTCTGGCATCCTGCCAGCTCCTGTAAGATGGGTTCGATAGAGGACAAAACAGCAGTTGTAGATTCTAACTTGAGGTGAGTCGTCTGACTGTTATCTGGGGAGCTATCGCAAAAAATTCAATCTTGAATACCTGTAACAATTCATGCTAGGGGTTAAATTTCCAACTATTTCCTCGCGACAAGAATTTTACCTTAATAACGATCAAGACAATTTTCAACCAGGTGCCAATTCTACACTCATATTGCAAACTGCAGAGCAGGTTGTGTTGTTCAACGGTGACAGGATTTGGCTCTAAGATGTTAATTAGGTGCCCTACAGTCTCATACATGTTATCATAGGCAATATTTTAGAATGATGAGATCGTAACACCCCTACCCCATCTCCAGTCAGAGTTATCATAGAGATGACAGAGATGATCCTACTTGTTCCGCGTCATTACTTGAAAGCATAGGTACTACTTAAGATAAGCCTAGTCACTAAGTAAAGTTTATCTCTTGTAGAGTTATAGGACTAGAGGGATTACGAGTGGCCGATAACTCTATAATGCCTCATCTTACATCAGGTAATACAAACGCCCCGGCTATGATGATCGGAGAGAAGGCTGCTGATATGATTCTACAAACTTACACCTCATAGCTATCAAGTGAAATGTTCTGGAATCACATTTTGAGTGTGACTCAATGATATAGCTGATATGAGGATGGATACAAATGATCAGGAAGTTTCGGCCCCCTGATCATATGCAGATCTATAAAAAAGTGTTTTTATAAATATATGAATGTATGTGGTTAGAGGTGTTTTAAATTCCCACATGTCATGGTTATAGGCTTTCAATTAACATTTTATTAAACAACTTTTCAATCAGTTCCTCTCTACTGCCAAACGTGCAATGAACAATATAGTTATTACAGATTCTGAATATTTTTAAAGAAATAAAGAAGTGTTATTTTACTAGATCTAATTTTAATTGGAATTTCATTCAGCTACCTCTGATCATGAAAGTACGAGATATGGTCAGTATACCCTTCCTTAGACCATGCTTTGAAGAAAGGAGTACCGTTGTTTCACCTTTGTGAAGGATCACCGCTTATGTCCATGTCGACAGCTAGAATTCATAGCCTTGTTTTTCTCACATAATTATTATTTGAAGAAGATAAGATGAGAACTTCAAACAGCAACACACAGTTTTAATGGTCAATTGATTGACAGAAAAATAGGGCCAACAGGATTAAAATGCATAATATAAAAATCTCATATGATATATATATATAGATGCCCAAAGCACCAACACTATCGAGCGGCAGCAATAACTTACGGTGCAAACATTCATGTGAATTAACTTCATCTGTGATAGGACAAAATTTAAATGTTAGTGACTAATTGTAAAAGAAACTAGGTTGGTTAATGATATAGCATAGGAATGATCTAGTGTTGCATATTCATATTTTCAAAATTTAAGATAGATCTTCCTTGAATTCATTGTGTGACCTATAAAAAGGAGGCTGCATTGTGGGCTAAATATTCTACAACGCAACAAGAAAATGGCGATACATTTCATAAAAATATGCCTACTTAGACTCTGTACCAACAAGTGTATTTTGTATACCAGATCTCTCAGAGTAGAGTTAATTCAGCCTAATCCACAAATAATCTCTGAAGGTAAATTTATCTATTGGTAGGGGTGAGAGGTGCACCCGCCCGCTTTGAGTGAACTTGTCGTTGACGGGCTAAGAATGACTGACCATTACTGTATTGACTGAGACGTTCTTCTACTGCTTGTCTGTGCTTACTCATCCCCATATTATACCTGCAGATATAATTATATATATGTATATATATATATATATATATATATATAGCATTACAATTCAAAATCAAAATATAAACTCGAAAGCGCAAGTTGTGCGCTTAATATCAAGGGGGAAAAAACTCCGAATTCATATCAACATATGAGCCCTGTTGAGTTAGTTTATCATTAGAGCGTCAGTGGCATACACTACAATACTGATGTACATCACCTCAAATCCAACACCCTAAACTTAGTACATACAAGTGTTGATGGTAAATTCAGAATATTAATATCAAGTTCCTCAGTAAAAGAATATTATGTGTATATTTTTAAAATCAAAACTAGCCATATTTGATTTCTATGAGTGGCAGGTTGTCAAATACATTACTTGTGTACTTTTATGTTGTAAAGTTTGTTATGGTTTGCAGAGTGATAACTTTACTGAGAGAATGAGCCCACAGGTGGGTGTCTAAGATAATTATACTAACCATGCTGACACCATAAGCTTCTCCTCTGTCTCTCGGATATTTTTCTGTCTCTCTGATTCCTTTTGAATCTGAGCTACCAACTTCTCCTTTTCTAATAGCTGACCCTGTAAATCAAATCAAGATATTATTTGTTGAACATACCAAATATTTCTGGGGTGAATAAATTTGGTGTTGAAGAGAAAGAAACTGATGAAGAAATCAACAGAACAGAGAGAAGAACGACTGGAAGCTAGGAAGGAAGTTACATACAACGGAACGCTGAGAATAGGCTTCTCTTGGTTTGGTTGTGATTAAGATCCCCATCTCCCTTCTCCACATCATACTCATCACCGCTGAGACTGACACTACCCTCCTGGTAGGGAGATCCACTGGCTGGTCTGGGTGGAGTTAGTAAGTGTCTGTGTATGCCTACAGGCCCGTATAGAGGGATCGACGGTATCTTAGGGGGTTCTAGGGGCGTGTAGTGAGGGGCAGGTGTTGCAGTATTGGTTATATTCAATGCTTTGTTAAATAAGGAAGATAATGAAGTTGGATGATTGAGATTGTGGTGGCTTGGTGAGTTGTCTGGTTTGGTAGGAGAGTTTATAGGTGAAGGTTTGTTAGCGAAGGCAGCCTGGCCAACAAAAACGAGATGTATTAGTTTTCAAGTGAGCTTCAGTTAATATATCAGTCACCTGCCAATACTCAAGCACATAGCAAAGTGACAGCACGCACAATGTCAGAGCTAAACGAGATTTAAGGATTTGCTCAATATTCAGTAGATAAGCGGGCCCCGTGGTGAATGAAAGACTATTTAGTGAATTGGACGGAGAACAAGATAGAGGGATCAGGTACCGCATTGTTTAGAAAATATGTCAAGGTCACTTTTTAGCGAGTGAAATTGAACTTTTTATTCTCAGCTAACTATTGATAAGTAAATCTTGTACTTACTCGGAGCATCTCTAGCTGAGGAGACACATTAGGATCGGCGTTCTGACTCGTCTCCATCTTGTTAATAACAGCTTTAGCCTTCTCCAGATACTTCTTATATTTCTCCTCGATTTCCTTCATCTCGTTTTCTCTAAGCTGTAACTTCTCATCCTTCTCTTTGATGATTTTAGTGAACTCCTGTATCCGAGTATCTGCTGTCTCGATATGCTGCTTCTTCTTACCGAGATCCGACTCCAGAGTTTTAGATTTATGCGTCAGCTCAGTCAGCTTCTTACGAAGCTCTTTAGATGCATCACCTTGTCCTAAAGATTATCAGATTTGCGAATTAAGTCATATCCCAGATAACATTACTGCACTATTAAAGAAAAAGCATGATATTTTTCCCAATATCCTTGAATAAACTTCTGCTGACAACGGAAAAATAGTTTCCCACTATTAGCATTTGGCGTCATTTTGGTCCAACAAGCTTTAAATATCAGTAATTTTAATCGAGTAAGATACATACCTGCAGCTATATTTTGGCTTGCCTCCTGGAGATCTTCGACTTGAGCTTCTAATTCCATCACCCTTTGGTTACTGATTCTGCAAAATTAAAGCAATCAATCATTGATCATGGTACAGCCTCCTTATATATTGTGATAATAACTTCTCACATTTGTCTTGCTGGTTGCCTCTTACCAAGTTCAACTTGTTCTGTTGCCATTTTTTAATATATAATTCATTCCTTCATAGTCCATTGATCAGTGCTATCTCAAACAAGTAATACACATTGACAGGCAACATTCCAAGTATCACGCCATGACCATCTACTATGCATTGCAGTTGACTTCGCCTTGTCAAAACAAATTTTTGTTTTAGCATGTCATGCTATATAAAATGATCGCCGATTCTTCTTTCCTCTGTTCACGTACCTGGCATCGCTCTCGAGCTCATTGACTCGACTCTGAGCATCCTCGAGCAAACTCTCTGTTGCTGTGTTGTTCTCAGTGTCTTTAAGCTTCTTGTTGAGCATTCTGTTCTCAGTCTGTAGGCGTATATACTTCTCTTTCAGAGCAGGAGGCAGAGACAACAACTCCAAATCATCCTCGCCTAATACAAAACAAGAATTTAGTTGGATGAAAAACAACAACAAAGTTGGATAGACAATTTTTAATTGATAGTCAATCAAATATAATTGCTTTAGCTTTGTCAGCAGCAGCAACTTTGTACAAAACACAATTTCATTATTTCAGGATTGAATTTAATTCAGCAAAAGCGGGGAATGTGCAGTGGTTGGTGCAGTAGGCTAAGTTACAGGTAGATTGGCGTGATGGCTACACATCGCCTGTTTCTAACCTGTGCTGTAATAATTCTACCTCCCGCTGACTCATTGAATAAAATCAAATTCAATTCAGAGTTGAATTAATTGAAAGCTGACTTATTTTACTAATGGAATGAAATCAAACATAATGGGCACTTGCTTGGATAAGCAACTCAACCCTATGGAAATGATGTTTACTTTTAAAATGGACCCATTAGCCAAAACAAAAACAAGCCGTAACCTTCAGCAACACGAGTCACTTGATTCACAAG
Organism: Membranipora membranacea; assembly: GCA_914767715.1. Classification (NCBI taxonomy): domain Eukaryota; kingdom Metazoa; phylum Bryozoa; class Gymnolaemata; order Cheilostomatida; family Membraniporidae; genus Membranipora; species Membranipora membranacea. Next base: position 21,002,138 of record OU612073.1, read on the forward strand.
CCTAGAATGGTTCTTATACAAATATTTCACTGGTCCACCATGCTTTCTACCGCTCTCTTTACTTTCTGCTATCCGTCGTCAGGGTTCTTTTAATTAGCACGAATCAACAGCCTCTTGTTTGTATTTTTCTGTTGATTGCAGGGTAGGTGAATCAGGATTTCAGTGATAATAAAGTATTCGGAGAATCTATGATCATCACAAACTGTATCCAGTAGTTGACTCAAACTATCCCACCCCAGTAGCTAAGCTGAAACATCATGAATTTCCCTCCCTTACATCTGAGATTTCTAATCAGTTACGACTGGATGACATTTGATTGCAGTTGAGCTTCAATTAAATGTACTCAATAGTATCCCTTGTTGGATTATTTGTAAGCACTTGAGGAAACAATTTCTATAAATCTGATAACAACAAAGTAATTCTATACAAATACTAAACAGTTACAGCCACTGTGTTATACTAGTATACATAAAGGTAGAGAGGCAAGCTATAAGTTCACAACCAAGCCATGCTTCCCAGCAACATGCTTGTCTACATTATGGCTGGACTTACTACAGCAACCAGGACAAATCCCATTACTCAGCATTACACATATTTTGTTGTGTAATATAAAATTAAGTTGTAAGAGATATGCCTAGATAAAACCATAAATATGTGGCTATATCCTAGCTATTAACTGGATAACTGTAATGAATAGACAGATTATCTATGTGCAGTCATAAACCCTGTACTACCCTGGTAAAAAAATCCAACAGTACCAAATGTTCAAATCAGCGCCTCAGATTTTTTCCATCTGAATGTGCACCAGGGAACATGGTTACAAGGAACATCCGTGCCGGTTTAATAATTAATTAGTTTTCCTCAAAAAAACCAATTCATGCAGACAGTAGGTTGTATAACCAATGGCCTCTCTCGCTCTCTCTCTCATTCATTTAATAAATACAATACTGATTGCACAGGTAGTACTCAGCAGTTCATCACAGAGGAGAGATTACATTGACCATTAAACCATAGATTAAAGAGCAATGCCAGTCTAGAGAACAGTAAAAGGGTAATGTAGTAAACATGCAAAGCAAATTAGCAAAAGGTGATATGGGGGAGCATGTGGACTGAGAAGGTCATTAATCCGGTTTTGGGGGCGTCAACGTGACACCCTGATTCCAAGCGGACTGGGTGCTCGGGATAAACTTACTATTGGCAGATGCGAGGGAGCCAACCTCATTGAGCTCACTATATATAGAGCCTGAGGCTAGAGGACTAGATACTACAAAACACACACACAGTAAACAGGACTAGTCAACACACACAGAAACATAATCGCTGGATATATGTGGCAACACAAGCAAGTTAGGGATGGCAGGTGCTTAGAAACTCACACACAAGTGAACACACCAATCCCTTAATAAAATATGCTTTGAAACAGAAAACTGCAGTTTGGAGGCCGAAGTGAACATTATTACCACACAAAATAAGGAGAGGGTCACATGGAAAGTGACTGTGAATGGCAACACCGGTGCATGGTGTGGTGACTGTGTGTAGATATCACAACTGTTGTGGGTTTAAAACTCATAAAACAATGCCTACCCGCCCCCGATTCTCGTCTTCCTTTAAGGTTTAGAAATGAATAATAACTTCAAGATCAACGCTCAAAAGATAAACGTGCGCTAAACTTTGAGAAAATTGAACGTATAAACTGAACGGAATCTGAAATGATTACCTTTGACATTTGGACTAGGAGACACTTTGACAGGGCTAGCCACTAATGTAACAGAAATTAGCAGAGCTTAGGCTCAGAAAAAGAAATGGCATGAGAATGGAAATCAAAGCAGTATACGGCCGTAACATGTCAGCCATTGTGAGAAATGTGAAACATGAGCTGATTCTGAGCTTGACACTGAAGCACATTGAGTAAACACCAAACATTGTAGTGTGCTGCTTGCATGTTGGCAACAGTTACATACGGGCGCCCAATTAGGCCAATTTTTCTGGCATTTGACAGGAAAGGAAGAGGTGATGCCACCAGGGCTGTATACTACTGGATAGATAGTAGGGAGGGCACACAGCTGAACTATTAAAGCAGCGAGCAGGTGAGGCCTACCTGGATTACTGTCGGTGGATAGACCCTGTAACTTAGCAAACTCTAACTCCTCATGGCTCTCCTTCAGTGTCTGTAATTCTTGAGCTAACCTAAAGAACAATAATGGAATAATGTGAAATATACTGCAATAGTGAGCAGTAATAACGCACTGTAAGATTGATTTAAATCTGCCATTGCCAGGCTTGCGGCATAAAATGCAGAGTTCAATTGTACAAAGGCTCTTTCATCAGAAACTGCCGAAATCTTTACATATTCGATCATTTTTGGAGTGAGTGGGAGCTGCTAGAGGTTTATTCTCAAATCACTCTCTCACCTCTCTGGTCGTTATGATTATTTTAAGAGAATAAGCATCAAGATATCAGGTAAAACATCATATCAATAGTATCTATCTACATAAATTGGGGTTTGTTTGGCAATAAAATAGCACTACAGGACATTTCCCTGTACTTTAAATGAATAATGGCTAAAACTATTTCCATCCAATTGATATTTCTGGCAGTACAACAGTTGTAATATAATATCTTATTTCCGAATCAACAATGACACAGAGGTGCTCCAACTTTCTACTGAATATCGCCAATCAGTAGATCTATGATTGAATGAGGGCAATAACAAATTGAATGAAAATTATTACACAACTTCAAGGATCAACTAGAGGAGTTTGACATTGTTATGAAATCTCACTACTAGCATCAGGGCAGCATTGTAGCTAACAGCGTTGAGAGAAATATACAGATACTTTGAAAATAACATCCCCAATACTGTGGGTTCATTTGATGCCAGCATGCATGCATGATATTTAATCAGCAACAGTGCCATGTTTCATAAATTTCTTCATTAGATTTAAATGGCATTAAATTATCATGGTTCATTTATTTATATCTGAGCTAGCACTACTACCAATCTACAGCAGAAATATTTGTTGCCTACTAGATGAGATTAACCCAAGGGATAATCTTCAAAATGTTCCAATTAAAGGGAACTTCAATGGTCACGTAATATGCTGTATTAAATATTTGTTGAAACTATTTGACACTTAAAAATCAGAAAACATGCAGAGAAAAGTGGAGCATTCTGTATACACAATGCTCTAGGGTTACAATGCAATCAACTGTGACTTTAACCAAATTTACGTTTTGATCAGGTTACAATACCAGACACAAAGTTTGGACTGCAGATATGATTTTCTGCAAGCCGCATAGAGGGTATGGTTAACTATGCTTATTGATATGAGTACTAACCTGTCTTTTTCCTTTTGTGTACTGGACATTTTGTCTTGGAACCTCTTGATTTCAAACTCAGACTTGTCTGCCCGTTTTGTTTCAGTGGTGATTTTATTTTGTAATTCTTGCACCTACAATAAGAATCACAGGTTTTATGAAGTTGAACCATAAATCATTTGCCAAGGAAATTGAAACCTGCATGAAAACACAGAAGACACTCTATAAAAACATCATCCATCACTGTAGCCGGCTCATCACATTCTTCCCACAATGTGGTCACACTTAAGGCTAACACACTGAGCACAGAGAGGTCAGTGGAGGGAGAGATTAGGAGCAAACATTGCGGTCTGATAAGGAAGCAAACTTCTGCAACGGTCTAAGAGGATAGTCATGTAAGTCTTATGCTTGTCTCATATTGGAACCCTGAGCTGTGACAGGTAGGTTTTTTGATTGAGTTCAACAGATTTTAAGAGGAAAGGGAAGGAATGGAAATGGTCTGATTAAAATTAAAGTCAAAACCTTATTATCTTCTAGATTTCCATTCATGTCCCTATAGCACCAGTTAAGCAGATATAATTATAGTTTATTTAGGGCGCTAAATAAATCAAAATTGAGTAGCGGTAGTCTCCATCTCTCTGGACATGTAATTAGCTGAAACCTGAATCCCAAGAGGATTCACATAGCTAATCATTCAAATGGCTCATTAACTGCGAGTATTTTACCTGGCGTTTGTAGACCTCTATCTGAGATTTAAGTGTTGAAGTTTTCTTTGATTCTTCCTCCCACTCTACAGATTTCTCCATATAGGAGGTGTTCTTCTCTTCTAACATCTTCACCTGGAACAAAAGTACTGGTGGTAAACATTGTGTACTTCCTGGGAAGGGGGGTGCATTATCCAACAATGTAAAGAATAGAAAACATGCTATATTATATTCATAACATAATCTATTATTCATTTATAGAAGGCTAATAAACTACACTACACTACAGCTGATAATAGCTCAACATATATATCTTTGCTAGTAGAATTGGACAAGCAGTTTGTCAAGTATTGTGCTAAAACAATAACACTGTGTAAGTGTAAGCGATTGTAAAAGGGCACGTGCCTTGTGATTGTGATTTCATTTATCAGATAAGCAACAAGGTGTATATGTAACTACAAGCAAAATAGTCTTTACTAGATAAGAAAGTGATACCGCCAATACTTGTTTGATGATAACCATACTGATTGAAGATTCCGAAGGGCTTACCCTATGGAATATCAACGTCATTCTTATGTAAGCAAACAAGGAGCCAGGAATGCAGGGGATTCAAGTTTGAAACAAAACGCTCTTAGATGGGTATTTCAAATATTTGAGATTTAATTGGTATGCAGTAGAAACGTACATTCCGGCGGAGATCAGTCATATCCTCCAGTTTACGTTTATATGATTCGATGGTAGACTCGTATTTTTTAACTTTCTCTTCATTCTGCCTGAGTATATCCACTTCATCTTTTAACCCCCGTGCCTCTTCAGCAAGAGCCGTCAACGAGTCCGTCTACAATCACAACATCATCTTTAGAGAAATTCAATCTACCACAAGTGATGAATGAGGCGCGCATATGTTTTCGGGGGAGAAACTGCTAACTGTAGATACATAACCAAAATCTTTTTTTTTCCGGCTGTTTAATTTGGACCATGGTTCTAGATCACGATCTGCATGGGGATTGCTTTTATTATCTATCTCAATTAATCACATATATGTAAATTCTGAGCGGCCTGAAAAACCTAGACTGCAGGGAATTATATATTGAGTACCAAAAAAGTATATACCTTTTCTTTGAGATCTGCAGCCTCTTTGCTAGCATATTCATATTTATTCCTGTAATCCTCTTTAGCAGCATCTAGCCTATAGACTTCATCCTTGTATTGCTCCAGCTGTAATAATGTATATGCTTTTGCAGTCATTGACAGTTTGGGGTCTGGGATTAACACAACGTTATACATGATATTTTGATGGGATTTCAATGAAGGCAAAATTGAACTGCAATTTAACCACATCAGTAGTTCTCTTTGTAAATACTGTACAATATCATATACTCATTGCACTTCTAGTTCTACTTTCATAGCCTGTAGGGCGACTCTTTAGGGCCTACCTCTCACATTAGTGCAACAAACAGAATATTCCTACCAATCACCATCACTCTGACATATCCAGATAAAATATCCTTTGTTTTTTATACTTATAAAGCAGTTTGGTTAGCTGTCCTGGACATTATCATATAGGCCTATGATATATATCAACTGACAAAAAAAATTGTGATGATCCTGAGCTTATGAATGAATGGATTGTGGAGACCTGTATTGTACACAAGCTCGCTGTTCAACTCACCTGTTGTTGAAGAGCGAGATATTTTTTTCCTGAAGCTGTATTGGGATCTTCTAAGTCATCTGTGGTTTTGTCATGATCACTAATGGCTTCGGAAGTGGTTTCTAAATGTGACTTCTCTTCCAGAAGATTTGCTACCTGCAAAACAAAAGGGTTCAAAACATTAAACGTTAGTTCAGTATCATCCTGATGATGAAGTGTGGCAGTAAAATAACAGTCAATTTTTTTACAGAAAAGTTTAGGCCACACAAGATTTTCAAGACTCGCATGTAATACTTATAAATGATTTCGGAGGCAACCTAGTATATATGTGGTGTGTAAAGTAAAGATACAGAGATAGTATTTTTACATTATTCTATCGTACTCCTAGAGACCAATTAGACTAGTTTCAGCTGTAAATAAGCAGATTCTCGTCGTACCTGTAAATCTAGTTCGGTGCACCTTTGAGAGAGATCTGCATTGGCTTGCTTAGTGTCGGATAGTTCACGCTGTGCGTTAGCGAGCTGAGTAGCGAGATCAACACCATCATTCTCTACTGAAGATGGGGTGGCATCTTGGGTCATAAGTTCCTGAATAGCAGTCATTACACCATGTTGCACTGATTCCTCCATTCCCATTATAGTTTGGATATAATCCTGTTTGTTGTCACAGTTAACAGCACAGCCTAAAACCAGCTGCAACAGCCTACCCATCTCAAGAAGATTTGAGTTTTCAACAACCATCTTCAGATTTGGCTTCTGACTTTCTTGAATTCTCATTCCTATTTCATTGTCATAGTATGTTAGAACAGCATTCAGTATTTTCTTGAGGTTGCTGATTTTTATATGCTTGTTACTGGCTTGGTCAGATTTTACTCCAGCTAGTTTGTCAGAAAAATAATTGGAAGACACCTCCAACAAAATGTTGACAAGTGCAGCTCCATCACAGAGTCCTTGAACAGAATCTTTCTCTCCCTCAACATCAAATGTCTGCACCCACATAAGCAGACATTCTGCTAGCTCCTCATCCATCATTCACAATATGGTTAAGCCACTGCAGCAAACTCCACAATAAAGTTCTCTCTAGTGCATCCGAGATGGAGAGGTGTGTAAACAAAAAATTAAACTCAAAGCGGAAATGAGTCCAACATGACCGCCCTGCAGTAAATATAAATCAAAGTTTTCCAGCTCACTTTACTGGAACTCTCAGGCTAGGAGTTGTACCACCCTTGAAGAGCTGACTCAGAGAGGACACAATTACAGTATTATTAGTTGATTAAAGCAGGGAGTTTGGGACAGTCCGATTGAAGCAGGGTTTCAGAATTAAGTTTTTATTGGATATTATTGATTAGACAACAATTGAACTCCTAGAGCCAACTCAACAGCTTGATCCTTCATCTATGAATGCAAGTGTCATAATTATTCCATTCCAGCCAAGACTATGCCAATGAACATGGTCATTTGTCAGATCAAGGAGGAATTCTTGCTCCTTGCTCAGATTCCGCTCACAACTACAGGTTCTTCTAATACTTGTCTTGGACAAAAGTATCATATATTGGGGCGATATCGCTTGTTCTTAGACAGGTAAATAGCAACTTATTGAGAGAGCACAGCAAATAAGGGAAAAACAAATATATCACGCAAAGGATAGTAACGTTAGTCAGATGCATGTCATTGGAACTTATTGAGTAGGCATCCATAGAAACAGGTCCATCAAATGAATAAAGACAATTGATATTCAAGTCCGAACCAAATATATGTTAAGATCCAGTTTGTATCATAATTGGTCACCACATGTTGTATGATTGTGATCCTCCTTCATGCAAAATATGTCTTGATCAAGGCCCAGAAAGTTTGTGAGGCTGGATCATTTATCAAGCTGAATACTATTCATAAAATTGTTGATGCTCAGGCCTCTACAGCTACTCCTGTTTTAGCCTTTTCTGCTTGACGCCGCTTAACATCGTAATTATATACTCGAGCTATACTGACTTCTGTGGTTGTTGTCTGATCTCTCAGAAAACCTAAATCTTCCTCAACCTAAAAATTCGGAACAATCAATTGATTAACCACTTCGATGTTTCATTTTAAATGTAAAGAAAATGAAAGAAAATGTTGGAAATAAATCACAATCAATGCTCTCAGATGTTGTATCAATTTGTTGAGAATACACAGCTTTGTTATGGATGAACTAACTATAAATCTGTATTGTTCCAGAAATCAAGGGGCTGGAATAAAATTATAATTACATAGCCTTACTAGATTAATAACATTTTGGATCTGGATCTTACAGCATATTTCATGAAGTAGTCATAACTCAAGCATTAGCATAATACAACACTTACTGTTTCAAGTGCTTGTTTGGCCTGAGATAAGTTCTTTTCTAGTAATGCCTGAGCCTCATCCAACGAATATTCCAACATAATATTAGCCTGAAATAAACAAGTGAATATCAGAAGATGAATCAGTAATCATGTCTCCACTATGCTTTAGCTCCAACTGGTCATATCATGGACTGATGGGACTTTAATTGGAGCAAGCGCACTTACAAACACTACAATGAGGTTATAATAGAAACAACTAAAAAATCATTTTGGACGTTTTAAAACATCACAAATTGTGATAAGTATATGGTGTTTCTTGTTCGCCTGTTTTAAAATGAGGAAACTAAACTTCAAGTAAGTAGGTAAGTAAGCAAGTAAGTAGACCCATGAATGAGATTTACTTTTGTTAACAGGTGAAAAGGACACTTGTCCATCAGATTGTAATGCATTGATGACGCCGAACAGCATCGGATCTATTGGTTCAAACCTTTAGTGAAATTAATTGATCCAAGGATATGAATGAGACTTACCCCCAGCCATAGCCCGACTTTATCTGTGGGTGGTACCTGGGCTTTCACGTACAGATTATCAGCTAACATAAACTGAGTTTTGATTGTCTCAGTCTTGTTCTCTTTGAGATGTTTCACTGTTTCCAGAGTTCCTTTTATATCCGGTATCTGAGTTTTAAGTCTGTGGTAAAACAAATATAAAAGCCATGATAAATGTAATTGTATGAATCTATCATGAAAGGGGAAATCAGTTTTTTAAATCATGAATTATTATATACTCAAAATGATTACATAAAACCGGACAAGATCAGAACGGTTTCACAGTATAATGTTCATAATACGCTCTACCATAAAACTACCACCGATATGTTTCAACGGAAGACCTAGGCTAACTGATCTTTTTTATTGACACTTAGCTCACAATAAATTTGGAATATTGTTCAGTTTGATCATAGTCCTATGTAAAATTCGCTTGTAAGAATACATAATTTAATTATTGATAGCGCCTGCTAGGATCACTCACATATGGCAAACCCCAATGTTCATTGTTCAATCCGTTTAAATAAATAGAAAATCAGTAACCTATCACTCAACCAACCTTCTCTTTTTAGTGTGCAGATTCATCTCCATAAATTTATATTTCTGGTGCTGCTCGTTAAATCTTTTGAGTACATCTTCTACCGATTCATTTCCTGTCCTTCCCATGAATTTCTCGACATCTTCCTGTGGATAAAGGAATCATTTGTAAGAAATAATGTTATACACTATAGACTAAATAATAAACCTAGACAGGACACCACATACGGCTGAAGTGAGGCACTTAATTTTCATTTACGTTAGTGCCCTTACAACCTTCAAAAGAACTTGAAACCCCTTAATCAGACAGGAAAGTAGTGAAGGGCATCAAATATAGGCAAGGTCCTCCTCTGGGGTAGTAAGGGTAAAAGTAGAATCACTTGAATCACCATACAAGAAGATAATAGTAGAATGAAATGAGAATAATAATCAAGTCAATAGGTTGTTAGTTATCATTCTTGTTTGTATTCTATTAGGTACTGGGATAATGAAGCAAGCCTTTTTTTCATTACTTACCCTTCTCTTAGGCCTATATCTAATCTATCTACTAATCTTAGCATTTCAATTTCATTCAAAATTGGATTTCCAAATATATATGAAGTTAAAGACATTTATTTCTTGTAAGTTACCACAAATACTGCAGCAGGGATCCCAGCCCTCTTTGCACCATTGTCAGTAATTTCTGTAGACATGTTTCTGCAGCTCTTTCTCTGTGCTTGGCTGAAGTATTTTAGTAGGTTTTAAAAGTAGTAAAGAAAAAAGTTTTGTTAAAATTTATTCTTTTTGTTCTACCGCGGAGGATCATAATCCTTCACACAAAGACTACACGAAAACTTGAGTTGTTCATATTTACCTGCAACTTCTATAATTTAGCAAATAAAGAAAAGCTTAGCCTGGAAGTCAAAGCATAATTTTCCTAAATATTATGGGGCGGCTCCAATACCCTTTCTCACTTGAGATAGCTAGTTTCTCTTAGGAGAAGTAATCAATGTTATTTTATAGTTCATTGGCACTGAATAGTACAATTCAATGTTCATTGGTCATAATGACAGATAAAGAAGGGTCCACTCTTCATAGATCAATAGCTGCATAGCATGAGTCAACTCAAGGAGTCCTTGGTCTGCTGTTTGACTTGTTAATGAATATATAATTATGGGTTCGTGTTTTTATACAAGCTGTTTTTTGCATGCACATTTCAATTTACTAGGTGTTATCTTCTCTCCCTCAGGACAACTGACAACTCCAAAAGAATTACTTACATATACAAGGGAGCAGAAAGTTTGGGACAGCCCCTGCAGGGAGGTACTAACAATTAAAATGGTGCCACTTGTCAGTTTCAATCTGAAATGTCAGTTCCTCCATCTTGCTAGACTGCGTGAATACCTCTTTCCATTGAGTGTCGTTTTGTGCACGCCTCTCCGCAAGGAATGGCTGTGGATGGCGGAAAATTGTACATGACCTAGCTTGACACACGGTAAGTTAATCTTCCTCAGCATATGAAATAAGTTGACATCAGTGCCTTTTATGCTCCTTAAATGTGTATGTATTGCAGCACTAATCTGGGATTAATAATTTTCATATGGTAGATTGACTAAAACCATATATCCCGTTAACCATGAAAAGGTTGACTGGAGAGATTTATTTTCCTTAAAAAATGAATTGATCTTCTAAGGAACTATCTCTAAGTATTAAAAAAAAGCAGGCTTTAATAAAAAAAGTAAAACGGGCTTTACGCATTATCGCCAATGTACATTACATTCCATATTATCTCATACCATCCGAATCCATTACACAATCATTACAACTTCTACCTCTTCTTATGCTTGTTTGTTATTTCACTTCAGTTTTTGCTCATGAGATAAACAATTTTTTGACATTTATTTATATATGATTTAAAAACACTACCAAGTTCAACTTTTGTGGTAAACATTTACTTTTATATCATACTGACAATCTAAGATAAAAAGTTTCTGTTACATACAATTCTTTACCATTACATTTGAGGTCTAAAGAGAAGTTCAGCTCATTTAAAACATTACTATTCAACCATATTTTATCAACTTGACCAACATCATTGATGATATTATTTCCTTTCTGTTTCTTTTTTTGTCACAATTTTTTTTCTGGCACTGAGTGCAAAACATTTCCAATGAGATGACTTTGGTTGCCAAAAAAAAAAGTATATAGCTCAATCTTAACCCCATAAAGTAAAATATCTCGTCTTTGAATGATACATCCCACGATGGTACTGTGTCGAGTCATTCAATTTAAATTGTTTTTATTCAAATTATTGTAGATGATGGTGGGATTGATCATTTGAAGTGCTCATAATCCCGCTGAACTGAAATAAGGCTCAACTTGTTTCACTGTTGAAGTAAGTTGAGCATTTCAGTGTCTTGTCTTTAAAACTTGTTGAGTCTGGCTACATTCCTATATCAGAGCGCAGTGTGTAAGCATGGAATCATCTCGAGTCCTTCATCTGTGCATTACTCTATTACCACTGCGACTTGCTTTCCGAGATGTAACACAGGTAAATAAACATAAATGGTCAATTGTGTTTGGGTGATAATGAAACAATGAACTTGGGAATCTACTATTAAATTCAATATTTTATTCACTATATATATAAATATATGGCAATTTTACCATGTCTGTCTGCCATCATCGCAGACATAAGTATACCATCATTTTACACACATGCAGACAAATTATCCAAAACAGCTCCAAGTTAGCAATGTTTTTGTCCACTTCATCTTATTCCTCAATCAATAAATGAACAGATGTGTTTTACTAGCTACCCTTGTAAGTGCAAGAATCGCCTTCTCTTTGAACATGACAGGACAACTTCACAAACTCAAATGCAGTGTGTTGTCTGCCCTACATTATGATGTGTTGTGGATTGACAGGGCTAACAATCCCACTAATCACCAAATATAAGTCACCCTGAGGAACTGAACATATCTGTACCTTGTTTTGTTTTGCCGTGTAGAAGCTTAACCATCAACATGCCCACACTTACAAACTGATGATGTCCTGAATGAATTTGCTGCCCCGAAAGATAACTGATATAACTAGCTTTTATTTTTCTGCTTCATAATTGAGATGCGCTGGTAAGGGTGGAATAGATTCGATCAGAATACAACTCATATCTCAGTTTGTATATCTGTTAGCTGCTGGTTGTAATAAAATAGCAATAGTATTGCAATTAGCCGTTAGTTTCTGGTAATGATGATTTATTAGCTATCATTAGGGATGTGCTGAGTGAGGCGAAGTCATTATCTGCTCAATCAGATCAGCATGGGATGATGCTTTTGGGTTAAAGGTCAACAACAGGTGTATTAAGGCAGCTCATAGTTTACGCTGTTATCCCTGTCTAGCTTTGATGATGCCATTGATAACGATAATAAAGAAACAGTAGCCTTCTTGTGTAGTGTTTGGATAATACAGACACTTTATAAATGGAAGCCTGTCTGACAGGTCGTCAGTGAACTGCGAGAGGAAATTAGACACCTGCTAGTAAACTTTAAATTTATATTTTAGGCTTTGCGGATATCTGCTAGATTTAGGACACCCAAGTATCTATAAGCGTCAGCCGCCTGGGTAAGCCAACAACTTGAATTTTCATTGACTTTTTGTAGAGGAATTGTAAATATCTGTTTGATGTTTTTGCCACTATATAAAACCTTAAAAGAATGTAAACGTTTTTGCTTGGGTTAGTTTTTTTATGCTGCTTTTTGCAGCATTGAGATATCAAAGGAAAAGTTTTTTTGCATGCAAAAGTTCTTTTTCTGATTTGTTATTGTTTTGTCTGAATAACATGCAATGAAAATGAGCCCTGGTTAATATAAAGAAATTTGCTCAGACTAGATCTGGCATGGAACTAAGAAATTTGAATATAATGTTTGAGGGCTTGCAACATTTTTGTCTGCATCGCAATACCGTCATTGGATGAGGCCAGCGGACAGCTTCTTGTGACCCCTTGATAACACTAGTAACTGCAGATAATTGAAGCCATTTGAAATCCACTAAAAAGTTCAATGTATGAGGAGTCTCCCCCTCAATCAAACATCATCGATCTCACATGGCTTCTTAATTCTATGTACTGAGATTTAATTATCTACAGGCTTAAATACCGCAGTTACGTAAAGGTGCATCCAGTATAAGCTAGGAAACTTTAATTAAAAAAATTTCATGGAATAGTTGCACTCTTATAAGTAAAGCAATTAAAATGACATTTTTACTCGATATGTGTACGCACTGGTGTAATGGAATCCCTCCTGATGTTTATGTTGACATTATTATTCACTTTACTTATTTTTATTTAGGCGAAGGAGACAACTTCACACCCCTTTGAGGGATTCTTTGTTAGAGTACACCTCAGCAGCTGGTCATCATGTTGTACGCTCAATACTGTCTCAACATCCTAAGCCTGGCTAACAATGTGGCCTGTGGATGTACATGTGGCACTGATAGAAACGCTGTGATGAAGGCTGGATGTGACAACCAAACTGAAAGTAAGCCCATGTCTAATAATATTACTATCTTTACAAAATGTGACATATCTCAATAAAGAAATAAAAATTTTCCATAACTTTGTTTGCAACTTTTCTATTCAATGAGCTTTCTATTGCCTTAGAGATGGTTATGGTGAAGAATTGGTAAGGGGTAATGATACTCAAGAAAGGTGGCTGACATGATCTGCTAGTTACCATACAGTTATACAATAATAAGCATAGGTCACATTCAAGTTTATTTGTTGTACTTTGCCAGTATTTCTCAACAATCCCTAGTTGTCGAAATATCAGGTCATTCCTCCAGTCACATATCACACTGTTCTGTGAATCTGTCACTGTACATTCCAAACGTATAACCTAGAGTCAATCAACATGATTCAACACTGAAATTCAGTATTATAACACAGAGTAAGGATATCCTGACATAGACTCAGCGGAATCATTGTGTAATAGTATACGTAACCGTGTACTGCTGACCACCTTGACATCAAAAGTAACAGCTGACCGGTGTCAGTAATTGAATACAGTCTAGGATGTTACGCAGCAGATGACATTGTGTAATCTGGATTTATGCTGAATCATAAAAAAATAACCTTCAAATTTGTCATCTTTCTGGTTTAAATCACAAAACCAGTGCTACTGATGCTGTCACCCTGAAAGAATTTTTGAATCATCACCGGAATGATTAGAGCCATCTTGTTGATGTACCTAGCCGCCCCCTGCTGTTGTTACACGGTTAAGTCATCATATGCATATTGCCGAGCTAGGTGAATATATTCGCATATATATTGTAACCCCTCCACTTAGTTCACATAAAATCCTGACTAACACTATATGGAATAAGCATAGACAAATGGAAATCATGTGTTTGTTTATATAAACAATAACAGGAAAAACATGGGTGGCGTTATTTGCTGTTACACGGTGGTACAATGTTTATCCTACGCAGTATGCCTGCTGCCTATAGGTTACAGGTGCAGGTACACTACTAACACGAGTAACTAAGATCAGCTGGAGGACAGCTTACCACACACCTAGTACAGGACAGGTGACCACATAGTAGTGTTATCTACTCTGTGTCTGTGCCTATAATAGTAGTGAGACTGGTTACTCAAAAAAACTGCTTCTCTATAAACAATCTCTGAGGTGCCATAGTTAAAAATATTGTAATGTAGCAAGCAGGCGGGTAGCATAGGCTAACCATGGCTTATTGAGGTAAACCTCCATGTTGCCTTGAGTTAGCTTACCACTTCCACAATCCATTCATAGAGTAATCAGAATAGAAATATAGTGGATCATTTTTGCTCTCCCACTGAACCACTTATTTCTTTGATCGTGGTTAGGTGGATGAGTCTGTGATGGAATGTGAGTTGTGAGCAGAGAGAGTGAGCTTTATTGTGGCCTCTCTCATCAACAGGCCACTCACCTAACTATCCATAAAATATATAACTACAAACTCATTAACATTTCCATAATAATATCAATGCAATCATAGCACAATCATCTTCTCTCATTCCTTTGCAATCATATGTGTAAAATATCTAATATTCGAGAGTGGCTTGGAGTGGAGCAGATATAGGAGGGATATCAGCTGATACTCTATGGAGGCATTTCATCACAATGCTCTGACTTGGATTCTGAAATTCCTTTATACAAGCTGATCATGAAAATTACCAAACTAAAATCATTAACGAAATTAAAATTGAGAGAACTTCCTATTAGGAGAAAATTGTAGTTTAACATCACTGAAAAATTTCAGCCAAAGGCCATCATCAATTTTTCCGATAACTTCATTAACTTGGACGATTGTATATAATCATAAATTAGTGATATGTCTTACAGTTGACTAGGCAACGTTTGGACTAGTTTTTTTTCTGCAATGTGCCCAAACATGATGGCTTTGACTTTTGAACTTATTTGACTCACAAAATTATTTACGGATAAGAAGCAATTCTGTTTTGTTTTGAGTCCCTCCCTCTGTTTGTAGCCAACAAAGCTAACATTTTACGCTTGTTTCATAATATTATCATGTTTTGGTTTTATAATATCTAGGGTTTCATAATATAATCTCTTAAATCTTCACACCTTGAGGCCCAGGCATATCAAATGGACTAAGGTTATCAACAAAGATGCCTGACTCAACACTGGATCTTAAACAACCCTAACATTTCACATAGCTCACTAATTAATTGACTAATAAATGTTACGCCTCTAGGTACTAATTATGACATTTTATACTCTGCTGCACACTGACTGATGGACTGACGGACGGACGGACATATGGAGGGCATCAATACGCTGCCGCCGGGTTAATGAATGGGGGACAGGGCACTGAGATATAAAGACCTACACACTGATGAGAAATTTGTTCAGGGTTGTGTTCAGATTATCATGTTCTCGGATTATCCTGACTCTCCTGTTTTCAATATGCCTTCTATTCTATATCAGCTTGTCAACATGCACCACAAGTCTTGCAAACTTGAATTATATTGTGGTTTGGGCCTGACAATCCAGTGAAGTTTTGAAGCCGTAGTTAACTTTAATTCAGTTCACATACAAAGCACAAGTTGGACTTGCTATCATGACTATGATTTCAGCTCACTTCAAATATAATACGTCAAATAACCACAGAGGAATATGGCAAGGTTTGACTCGATAGTCTAACCATTCCGGTGTATGTGGTGTGCCATGAAATCTGTGGCTCCAGTGAATTACGTAGGTGTAGTCTCCTCTTTTAGGTCCACTGAGCTTGTATCAAATTTCCCTATAAATAACGTTGAGTAATATTCGCTAAGCACAGATGACTTGTGTAATGTCTACTTTATTGCATGTGGAAATGCCTTAATGATGCCATTCATTCTTGATTCACATGTTTTTAGACAGTCAGCATTTAAAACTCTGATCACTGAGTCAGATTATATCTATCTTGACTGTTTTTATGGTTATTTACCCCAAAATAAGCTCTGGGTAATGACTGAATATGCTTTTCCGTTTCTCGTTTTTAGTTTAACAGCCCTTTGATGGAATTGATAATCAAACTCTAGTCTAGGGTTTCCAAACCAATCTGATCTCACCACCTTAGTCATTCACCAATGACAATAAGGTTATTAACGCTATTATATTTTATCTGTAACTGGTTGAGCTCTGAACATTACTCTGCAGTTTATTTATTTAGGTTTTAATCTTTAGATCTTAGATCTTTAGATATAGATTTGAGTTTGAATTTTGTAACGGTAAACGTTACATTTCTGCTTTACAGTACAAACACCACGAGTAAGAGTATACGAATCTATAGAGACGGTTAATGTTGGAGACAGCGTTAAGTTTACTTGTCGGGCTGATGGTAATCTACTCAGCAGTATAGAGTGGATAGACAGCGATGGAAGAGAGATACAGACCAGGCGTGGAGAGCTCACCTTCAGTAGTGTCAGGTGAGAGATTCAAAGACTAAGATATATACTTTTATTGGCAACCAAAGTCATCTCATTAGAAATGTTTTGCACTCAGTGCCAGATGATTTCTCTGATCACTCATGGTGTATAGTTATTCATTTACAATCACATCTGTGGCGAACACTATTCTTTTGAAGAGGCATCATTTAATTTTGTCAAACAGATCAACCTACTTTCACCTTGAGAAGGCAACTTCATATTCTGATTCCAGTTTTTTTAGTTTGTTGTACCAGGGAGTTTGGGACCGCAAACTTCTCTGATGACCAGTTTAGATCTTCTTCATGGCTCACGAATATTTCCCATTCAGTACAACAGGATTAACCACATGATTGAAATGTTTGGTCTTATTTTTCAGGAAATCGGATGAAGGTGTTTACACCTGTGAGGTATATAACTGGTTAGGAGTAAAAGTTACAGCTACTGGTACACTGAGAGTCAATGGCCCAGGTGTGTACCAAGTTCACTCACTCCTCACTGCCTCACATGTCAGATCAAACATAGCACGCCTTTTGTATTTTGTGTATTGTCTACATCTCAGGCTCTGGAAAAGTCAAACCAGTCATACTGCTCTTGATGTTTCCATGAACTCATTTATAAGATCAAGGAATTACTTCCTGATAAGATCATTCATTGTTATGAGAAAATTAGAATAGCTAGCTGTATTGTCAAAGTTGTCACAGCAAATGACTTTGACTTGTGCTAGACCAAAAAGTGATCTGAACTTGAGATCTTTGTTATCAGGGAAAAAATGACACACTGTATCAACATTGACTTTTTTTCTGACTAAGATAAGGGAGTTAAATTAGATATTATGATAATATATTAGCTTGCTGCTGCTGCTGCTCACATTGTTTATCTGCTGCATATGCTGACTGAATGCTGTCTGTACACTTGAGTAATTAAATGTAGAGATTAGATTTTTTATTTATGAACTAAGAAAAGGATTTAGGAAGGTGGTTTTCCAACTTGTTCTACAAGGTTGGAATTCATTTGAGTCTGAGTTTCTGGCCAAGGAAATATATTTTTGTGCTAGCATATTCGATAACTTGCAGGATGGCTCACCAAACTCTAACGCTGAAATATAATATAGTTTTGTCTCACTTGATGTAATGGGGTAATCCCTAAACTCACCAATCGCTTACCATAGCTCTGATTCATTAAGTGCTAGACCTATCTGCTGCTTATATTGTTGCCTGATAATGTCTAAGCTGTCATACTCGCTATCTATGTATGTAGCTGACCCTTGTGATGACCCAAGAGCTGGGTGTAGTCACACCTGTCAGAGTCAGGGTAACTCCTACACGTGTACCTGTCCTAACGGGATGATGATAGGAGCTGATCGCAAAACATGCGTAACCAGAGGTCAGTTCTGTCTTATTGGTTTCACTAGAAGAGCTCTATTTGTCTGATAGCCTTTTTTATAATCACCTGTTGATACATGATTCACCTATTTATGCACTGTCCATTACTCACTTACATTTACCTCTCTGGTTTCCTTAACCCAACAACCCTAACCACCTCAAGACAATACTATAAAAGTGTAACACATAACCTCATATATCTGCCTTTTTTGTTTGAATTGACAACCTCAACTAACAACAGGAAAACAAAAAACGCTCAATTAAATTACCCAATAACAAACCGGCCTTGTCATTTTGGTTATTTTACTGACAGCTCTTTATGTCATGTCACCCAACCTGTTAAGTATCAGAGACAAGTACTTGTTGCTCACAGTCGCTTCTAACCATTACAGTCGCTTCTAACCATTACAGTCGCTTCTAACCATTACAGATGCTTGTCAAACACTAAGACCGTGTTCTCACAACTGTATCAGTATGCGGGGAGGGGGGTACAGGTGCGCCTGCCCACCTGGCCTCACCCTGAGTTTTAATAAACATACATGTATTCGCACAAGCAGAAGTAAGTACTTACTGCAACAAAATAACAGATAGCTGCATGAATGGTATGAGTAGGAGGTGATGGGTCTGTACAGTGAAGTCTAGGTATAAAGTGACAGAGTTACAGACAACCTTACTGGCTGCCTGAGTAGGAAATCTGAGCATGATTTAGGTATAATCTTTAGGTTTGTCACTCATAAGCTTAGGACCATATGCAGCATTATTTATGTCAACAAAATCTGCAACATTGTCAAGGAAACATGGCTCTGGAAAGGCAAACAGCATAGGTGATCTTTAAAAAAAAATGTCATTCACATTAGATGCATGTGTGTATACCTACCTAGATGAGCATGGCTTTTACCAAAAAGTTCATTTGGCCCAGAAGAAATTTAAACACTAGGCTGCGGCTTCTCTTCATACATAAAGCTTTGATTGAGATATTGTCTTTCACAGGTGGCTTTGTTTTTTTGGTTTTGCTGATAAACAGTAATGTCTGTATGCTGTTGTCATTCATGGGCGTTTTTTGGCTTTGTATGCTTTGCTATGTTCAATCATGTTTTGTTTTGCTGATGTGAAAAGATAAAGTAGGCAGCATAGCTTTATAACCAAACAGAATTATTCCGGAATATGCATGTACTGTACTCACATTGTTACACTAGCTCGGATTCTACCCGTTAACAGTACTCACATAATATCATCAATGTTTTACAGCCCCTTTACCTTTTCTGCTATGCATCTGCACACTTGGTTATATTTAACCTACTTCAATTTGTGTTCTGCTAGTGCCTGCAAATACGCATGCTACCTACTGTACCGATAATTGTAAATGTTTTAGCATTAACTCCCTGGATATAAGGGAAATTGAACTAATTAAAGATATTAATTATTTTCCGTGTTTCCGAATACCTCGAAATTGATTTAATATGCATTGGTTATATATTATATAAGTTGCCAAACTTATGCAAAAGATTACATTTCTAACTGAATAGTCTCTGCATTGTACAGATATATTTTTGTTGAGATAGGACTGTAATGTTATCCACACTTAGGTACATCTTAGTAGGAAAATAACCAGGAATTTGTCTCAAAGTGTAATTGTCTGCCCACACAGTACGCAAAGATGACTCCAACCCTTATCTGCACAATCCTTGCTTCAGCTTATTTGTACATTTCATTGATGACCTGTCTATTTCTCAAACCTTGCCCTAGGACCAATATTTTAAATAGATAAACCGACCACAATGTTTTCAGAAGGATATAAGCTTTCAAATAGAATTAAAATATCATATGTCAGGTAATATGTTGCATCCACAAGGTAAAAATTTAAAAGGTAAAATGCTAGTAATATGCTATGTTAAAATGGATTTGACTTGTTGCAGGTATTTGTGAGACACAGAAGCCATGTTCACACACCTGCAGGGAGACTAACAGGTCACCAGGTTATGTCTGTAGCTGTCCCAGTGGTATGGATATGGGAAGAGATGGCAAAACATGTAGAAGTGGGTTGTTTGCTCAGTTATATGCCACATTTCATAACTCAGACTTATATTGTGATCATTTTATTTATTACTTCATTGGCATCAAAGATCGTCAGCTTTAAAATATTTTTGTATGAAGAACCAGAAAAAATAATGCTTATAAAAATGTAACTATTTATTGGTATTATCTTTATATCGACAAGTTTATATATGTTCCAATTTGGCGTTTTGGTAGAAAGATCCAATTTCCAATGCTTTCTTACTAACTGTTATGTCTACTTTATCACTATCTACGCTGTACAAAAATTGATCAGTTGTTAATTTGATTTTAGGCCCACCTAGCATTTGTGACACGTCACCTTGTACGAACGGCAGATGTATTGACAATGCGAGAGATCCTAAGGGTTATACATGTCAATGTCCCGCTGATACCAGACTGTCTGCTGATGGGAGAAGTTGTATTGGTGAGTCTAGGTTCCCTACGCATGAAGTTGTACCTCTGTTCAGATTTTGATTTACCTTGCAAATCCATTGTGTGGTTCTCCTATACCAATCTGCCTACTTTACTACCTTGTTTGGACCATTGTGTGGTTCTACCAGAGACTATGGATATTTATCAGTCTCTGGTTCTACTATTCCAAATGCTATAGCATATATACTCCAACCTTTCAACCTGGTTTGGAGTTGGATCAAGTTTAATCAGATCAGCTAGTAAAATTATCAACTTTGCTCCAGTTTTTGTGTTTGTATATTTGCCCCAGCTGAGCTCAGATGCATTGAGACTTGTATACTATTTTAGCCCTGGTTTGTGAGATGTCGGCTCCCTGTTCACATTACTGTGAGAATGACCCTAAGGCTCCCAATGGATTTGTGTGCTCTTGTCCTGATAACCTGGCCCTAGACAGCTCACGTACCAAATGTGTTGGTAGGTCAACTCATATTTAGCACGACATGACATCTTTAAACTAACCTCCCCTTTTTTATGACCATATCGTAAGGTGTGTTTATGATTGTGATCACTTTGATGTTTTTCAATCGCAACTTCTAATTTAGGTGAACATTATGTTACCAAATTGCGATTCTAACACTTTGGCTTTTATACATTGGGATCACTTTAATTCATGCCCCTCCGGTCAATCTATGCACTCTCATGTATATTAACATACCTCACCTTTTGCCTTTATATAATATGTATATATATTTAACTCTGTTTTGTTTCTCACCTGTTTTGAACCCAGGCCATCCACCATAGGTCTTGGTCTATGAGATTTGTATTCATTTCTTTTCTTGGTTTATGCTATATCAATGTGAAGCATTGATTTTCTCTACCTATGACCAATGTAACAGTTGAATCAGGAACTGACAACATACAAATCTTAACATACAGACAAGGCCTCCTGTGTTTGCCCTAGATTCAAGACTAGCTGTCTTCGGGCAGAAACTTCCATGCTTCACTCTTTACCCTAGACTAACACCTGTACCTAACCTTCCACCCTTCCTACCTAACTGCTTATATTTGTGTGCACCTCTAGCTCTGCCCTGTAGTAGGCGGCCATGTTCTCACACCTGTACTAACGGTGATAAGTACCCAGGTGGCTATGTGTGCAGTTGTCCTCAGGGATATACGATGGGTGCTGATAGGCGCACCTGTAGAGTTATCTGCCCCCAGGGTATGACTCTCGCGACAGATGGCAGAACGTGCCAAGGTAATTCATTACCGTGAATGTCGAGTGCTTGTGTGATTTTTGGAAGTTCACCATTTAATTAGGATGGTGCTCTAGTGATCTGCCTCCACTGGAATAAGTTGAACTTTAATTTACTTGGAATTTTAATTGTAATTTGTCTATAGTTTTTTTGCTGACTGTAATTTTGAATTTTACAGTGATAAATCTTTCCAATCATCTTGGATGCTAAGGAAGTTGCAGCAAACTAGAGCTCCTTGCTTCTACTAATTTTGTAAAGCTGATTTATGTACAACTATTCTGAGCTCAGGTTTCAGGAAGATAAATGTCACAGTCTTAGTCATAGTAACTTACAACCACATTTTGCATGCACTTACCTTTACTTAACAGCTATATACTAAACAATTTAATCACAATTTCTATAGCTCGTTGTAATAAGCATGTTAAGTACTCTTTTATTTATTAAGAAATAATTATGAAGTTTTATATACACCATTTTATTACCAATAGATGTGTAAGCTTGTTTTAGTTAGAATTGTATTATCTCCCTATCTATCTATCCAGGGCCATGTGACAGCCTGAGACCTTGCTCGCATACATGTGTGGATAACAGCCGATACCCTGGTGGTTATGTGTGCAGTTGTCCCTCCGGCTTGACTCTAGGCAGGGACAGGAAGACCTGCCAAGGTAAAAAAAAGCTGCACATTTTTTAAACATTATTTCTGATGAACTTTTTTACTTTACTGTATTTTACATACCATCAAAATGCCGCCCCTCAGCGTTTTATCCCCTTGCCCCCCCCCCTTTATGATCACCTAATGAATCTTCAGTACGTTTATGGTATATTCAATAGGTGCAATTGAACTTTATTGCATTGATCTGTATTTCACATCATATAATGTATAATGTATATATAATTTAGTTCTGCAATATGATCGCAGACCATGTGGTAAGATATCCATTCTCTCCGTATAAGAGAGAGAAAGCTTAAAAATACTCCAACTCCACCTCTCTATCTTTCTATCTGTCGCCAAAATTCCAGCTACATCCAGCAATAAATATGTTGAGATAATGATCTATGCTGTTACCATACTTTATTCAAGATGAGATATCCGTATACAGGAAGGTATGAGTTGTGGCAATATTTTTAATTCTATGTATACCATGTACTATTGTTGCATTAACATTAGGTTTATGTGTAGACGTATACTCATTTTTATATGTTTTATTTTTAAAGCGGACTGTTCCCAGCAACCATGTGCTCACAGATGTGAAACTACCCAGGCAGGACTTGTGTGCTTCTGTCACAATCCTCCCTGCCCTACTGGTAAGATTTCATTTCAATGTTCTGACAGACTGTTCAAAACTCAAAGGTTTCATTCTTCAAATTGTGTTGCTTACTGCCGTTTACCAGGTGGAGTTGTTCTAAGTTAGCAGTTAGACGAGAGCTTGTTATATATTTACCTATGTCACTTTGCACTGAGTGGACCAAAATCTGTTATATTACAGAGCGAGATGTTTGCAGCAAATACAGACCCTGTTCAGACCTATGTACTAATGTGGCAGGTGGATACAGGTGCTCCTGTAGGGCTGGTAGAGTACTCAACTCAGACAAGAGAACTTGCTGTAAGTTTGTCTATTTATCAATTACAGAATGTACTGAGCAACAAATGCATGTACTTATGGTCCTTTTGATTTTCTCTTCAACAATAGTACAATATTCTAGAGCTCTTGTAAGGTGTGAGAGGATGAGGCTGTTGACAACGTTTCAGCAGTGTTACTCTGTAGCCTGGAGCTCCCTATTTATATGTAATCTGTGTTTGTAGATGGAGCCCCTTCTCTTAGTGTCAGAGTAGATAAGGTAGTAGATCGAGTTAAGATCGGAGGTCAAGTGAGCTTCACTTGTACACATACAGGAGGACAAGGTCGTGTCTCTATAGCCTGGAATCCTTCTGTAAGTGAAATTATACACTAATCAAAACTCAACACTAATTTAGTTTAGGTAGGGTATTGGGAATGTATCCCTAAGTGTAATTTTGCTTATTGAAACCTTCTTAGATGTGGTAAAAATGATATGCAGTTTCTACTGCTCAAGTTGACTACCTGCATACCCCACTAAAACAGATTGCTGTCATAGTCACTAATTCAGCCATCATTCTTAACACCCGTTATTTGTGTGTTATTTACCTCCTGGAATTCCCAATACAATAAACAATATCTACCAATGAGGCATGGCAGTGTTGTGTACTCCATATATTAGCCGTTCCATTATTGTAAAGTAATCCTTCTGAGGCCCTGTTGCCAGCCAGGCTGTCTGCTTCTCATGATAACCTCTACATTCGTACAGGTCGCTGATTCGACAGTAGCTAGCGGTGTACTGACAATATCTAACGCTAATAAGAGACAGCATGAGAGACAGTTCACTTGTACTGCTACTGACTCTGCCAGACAAACAGCCACTGCCACAGCTAACCTCTACATCATAGGTAAACTAAAGATTGTGTATAGCTTGCCTCGAGTAACTTGTTTTCAACGATGAGGACTGTCTAAGCCGTTACAGTGCAATGTCCCTCATCTGGTCATGCAGCAAATCTTAAAATTAGATTTGAGATATAGTCCGATAGTAAAACTCGGGGTAAAGTTCCAAAGTCGCTCCCTTTGCTTTATTTGCATTGAAGTGATCCTGTCCATCAGAAGGTTTCGAGATTATACGACTCCTTAGACAATTCCTTGCTGTTCAGCTGACCTCGATTTAGGAGATACCGATTGAAGTTATGTTTGTAGTTTATGACAGGCAGATAATTGTATCACCAGTAGGCTATTCCTTTCCCAACAAACTTTGTGGAATTGATAGCTTCTCGCACCACATCAATTTTAAGAAAACCTTCTATCTGTGTCTTGTATTTTATAACGTTTACCTTTTTTTGTATTCAGAAAGCGGTGGAGGTAGGTGTGCTTGTATAAACCCCTCATTATTTAGGGTATTGAGCCGCTTTTGGAAATCTCTCTCCTCCACATCCAATGAGCTAACATCATCTCTCTAAAATAATCCACAATATACTCCATTACAAGTTTGAGTTTTTTAACCCATATGAGAACCATACAGTAGATCCAGTACCAATATATACGTCGTTCAATACCTTGGTTGAAAAGTGTGGCACTGAATTGTTCAGCAACTGCTCGTATTTCCTCTAACTATAATCTGATTGCGATGCTATTCTTTGTAATGTATATACATTTTTCTGCTCATCTTTTCACAACAGAGGATCCCACTGCGAGCATTTCACTGCTTCCGAGGTACACTTCCATAGAGGAAGGAGGGGTAGCCACCCTGACATGTAGAGTTAATGTAGGGTCTCCGAGGTCAATCACTATCGCTAGACTAGATGGTCGAGGACTGGGACCTAATGTAGCAGTGAGTTTTATAGAATTAAATAATTTTCCTGAATGTTTGCTCATGCTTCTAGCTCCAACCTTAAGCATAAAGTTAACCTACCAAGCATTGAAAAATTATGGTAGGACTTTATATCGGTCACCGATAGTAGTTGGGTGGTAAGGCATAACTTGGATATCATTTTACCCTTTATGGAACCCCAATAACCACTGCAAACTTGAACCATCCAGTATTGTGTTGTTTGCACACCTAACAGTCATTTTGATGATGAATATTGTAGGTGAGAAGGACTACTTATCCCTCGGACACACTAGTGATCAGTAACGCTCGTCCTGAGGACTCCAGCCAGTATATCTGTAGATATACGGATAACACGCAATCGGCTGAGGCCACAGCTAATCTTATAGTAAAACGTAAGTCACTCATTAAGATTTGTTGTTGCCTCAATAAACACTACAAGGTACATGGGGAGTTTGAAATGTAAATATAAAAGAAGGAGCACTGATCTGTAGGTATTTTGGCTTGTGGCTTGTGTATACATGTACATACTTATTGCTTATGTGTTAATTGTTGTAAGGTAACTAGCCTGCAACCAATTTACTACACCTCCCTCAATATTCGAGTAGTTAGATATCAGTTACATGATTGGCATAATAATAGACATAAAATATCTCTACTATTATTGTAGCTGGTAAGTTACAGCGAGCCAGTTTGGCTGGTTAAGCTGGCTTCTATATGTCTAAGTACTGATGGTATATCTGTTTTCATTACTTTCTCTCAAACAAAAGCTAATTGCCTAATAGCTGCCGAAATGTGTTGAAGAGACGCTCGAAATGCCAATGGACGTATGGAAGTGCTTTATAGTTTACAGTTGTGGCTTACTCATTTATTGCTTTATAATTAGCAACCTATCTCACCGATTCGTAAGAATAACAGAGGAATTTAGAGCGTACTAATGAGTTTCACTTCTGTAGCCTTTTACTTACACTTTTCACATTGCTTCTAACTTATAGCTTCAGTGTGTAAGTCAATGTTGATGCAACTTGTGAATTGATGATATTTCGGTTGAGGGTGTTTATGGCCCTCAACAGAAGTTGTTGGCCGCCCTAACACCATAAGCGCTCAGGCCCCAATGTCGATTGACTAAACATGTTTAGTGATAATTGTTGTAACCCTTAGGTTAAATGTCATCTAGATAACCTAATATCAAGGCATGAAAACTAACTTGGTGTGACAGTGATCTAGATCATTATAAACTTGCATCAACTATCAATGTTTGGTGATATCTGCTAGAAGGAATAGATAGATCTATTTTGTGTTGGTATGTTGCATCAAAATTTTTTAATGTGAAATGTTCAATATAATAATATTATGTATTTTATTATATCAATTGTACAGGTGTGATTTTGCTGACAGCCTTCACTTGCTTTGTTTTGTAGCTCCAGTAGTACCGAGGAATGTCACTGTGACATGTGGAAGTACAGTATCACTCTCCTGTTCTGTTAGGGAAGGTAATTAAAGGATTAAAATATTACCTGACTTGTATTCATTGTACCTACTTGTTGGAGTTGTGTGTCTACGTCTTTTGAGGGAACAACTCCCAATTCTTTGTTAATAATTCTTTAATCTGACGCCCATGTAGGAAAGCTGACTGGAGCATTATCCATGCACTTCATAAAGAGACCTCCACTGTTAGATTGGTTTGAATAACATTTTTCCTTGTTATATATTGTGTAAATGCTCTTTTATTTTTCTCATCTCGTATGTTGTAGGATTTGATGGTGGTAGGTCACAATTGTCCATGATTGCCCTGTGTGGTTATCCAATTTTTCATCGGGTACTAAATTATTCTCGATTATTTGTGTATCACTAATTTTCAATGTTGAATCATGGTATCCCCAAATGGTATAACAAAGATATAGTTTCCCCTTAGTCGTGATAACCCCTGAATATAGTATGTTTTTTTAACCCTCGTTCACTTTCAATCCTGACTGTACACCATTTTATCTCAAACTAACACATGATAATGTATTTTTTGATGTCAGGTGGTCCGATCACCAGCGTATCCTGGAAGTTTAACGACAATGAGATCACGAATAGAGAGATACAGTTTATAGGTAACAGTATAAGGGTACCTAATGTTGACGAGACAGATGAAGGGTTATACACATGTGAGGGGCAGACAATTCACAGCAAGACTAGTACATTCATTAAACTCATCACACAATGTGAGTTATCTCTCATCACCCAAAAGTTATTAACCTGATGCAGTCTAGGTTCTTGTTTTATGCATTGGCTTTGTTTAGTAAATCAGTGATGGTTAAAGTCACAGCATAATAATTCCCTGTTTATTTTCAAAATTTTAAAATATAAATGTATTTTTTATCGGTTTGGGCCCCTCATCAATATGCCATACATTCATACTTTCATCCACAAGATTGTTCTAATTGCCTCCAGTGAACTAACTAGCTCACCTAATGTATCTTGACATTTGTGTATCTTTCAGGCCCGCCAAAGATAGAGGTCTCGGTTAATAGTAATGTATTCAAGGTTGGACAGCAGGCAGTACTGACATGTAAGGTCGAAGGTCGACCTGATGTTACTAATGTTATCTGGCGAAAGTCTAATGGCGTTGTGTTAACCTCCCGACGAGATGCTGGTGTGCCTGACGGGTAAGAGTCAAGCGAGTTTTTCTGATCACAGCTTTTTCCGTTAAACGGTAGACGGTAAAATTTTAATTTCCAGTCAGAAGGTGAGGGGACAAGCACTCATAGCCATGTGGCAATGAGGAGAGAGTTCTGATGCAGCTCCTGACTCTATTGATTGTCACCTATGAAAAGTAGATATGTTCATGCGATGAAGGTGTGGTGTGTTATTTGATACTACTTTATTTAACAGACGTGGTAATGAGAATGTTGAGCTAGTTCATAGTATTCGTAGTCTTACTGTCGGAGATGGTGGTGCTTACACCTGCTACGCTGAAAACTCAGTCAACTCATCCAGTCAGATTGTTACTATAGCCGTAACACCAGGTAAGTCTGCTTATCACTCTACAAGTGTACACGGTTTGTGGTGAGCTGATTTGCCTTTCTCTAGAAACTCTCAGCGCTCTCCTAGTTCCAATTTAAAATCAATCACTAGTGGAAATATATTATTACCTGCCTTGTGCGTTACCTGGTATGCGTATCATACTTGATGTGGAAGTTCAATGAATATCCGAGGTGGTCTTATGAGATATTTGTTATGCAACTATGATGTTAACTCTGTTGCTTGTTGACAGATCCACCAGTGGTGCGCGTATCCGGGGGAGGTAATGTTACCCAGGGTGCCTCTGTTACACTTACCTGTCAGGTCATATCCGGGTCACAGAGTGGACCAATGAGATACGCTTGGACATATTACGGCAGTAACCGACGAAGCAGCATGGAACGCAACGTCATCATGTCAAGCAACCGACTCAGGTATGTGCTGTAAACTTTTAATCCAGTGCTAGTCTTATTTTTGAGATAATATTTCTGGGTTCATGACTTTTATAACTTGTTGATTTTCATATATCTTGTAATATTTCATTATGATCACGTTGTCAGCATAAGCGGAGTAGACTTCTTAAATGATGGTACTTACACGTGTCAAGCCACAGACAGATTCCAGCAGATGTCTGCCAGAGCTTCATCTACAATCTTTGTAACAGGAGGTCAGTGTCTTCATACATCCTCAAGTATTCAGCAATCATTGTGAGATAGCTGTGGTTATTATTGCGTGAGGAATGCTTTATGCTATTTGGGCCCATTAAAATTATGGTTCCAAGCCAAAAAACCGTAATTTTCAAGGGCTGATGTCGACTGACCTTGAAATACATAAAGCTCCAATTTTAGCTAGGAAAAGAGTTTCTTAATTGAATGGCAAACATTTCCTCCCGAAAATACATTACTCCTCTAGAGAATATGAAAACGTCAGTCTTCTTATCACAGGTTACTTTGCTTACAGAGTATACAGTTGTTTTAAGATGAAGGTTGTATGTGTAACTTTTCTAGATATGAATGTTGATAATTCACATAAAAGTAGTGATATATGATTATTAAACTAGACTGTACTATAAAGCTATTATATTTTGTATGTGGTATGGTTGCCCTACCAAGATGGCGCATTATAAAAATGGCTACACTTATCTCTGCATGACATTTATCAGCTTTGATAGTGGCATCAAAATGCTGCACAGGGTTGCTGTGAATATTTATGTCGCACAGTTTTAATTATGAATTATCATTACAGCCAAAATCAAAAAACATCATAACATAAAACATTACTTTTTGACACAACACAATAATTGCAACATTATGCTGACTCTGTTGAGGTTGAAATGACACCCCAGTGTAAAAAGCAATTGAAGCTGAGAAGGTATTGTCTCTGCCAGATAGTCTCATTTTAACAATATCTGTATTCCAGGCCTTATAGTCGACCCGACAGTAACACCACCTCAGGTTGATCGCGATGGTGTTAATATGACATGCTCTGTTCCTCCTGGTACTGACCGTATATTATGGAAGAGAGAGAATGATGTCCCTCTGCCAACCAACAGCCAGTCTATGGGAGACTACGGAGAAGTCCTTAGGTTTGTCTAAATTTTATGTTTTTTTGATATTTATATTTATCAAGATCAACCGTTTGAATAATTTCAATAGGTAGAGGTTTCGTAGGAAATCAACTTAATATTAGAAAAAAAGCCTGGTCTTCAAGTTTGAGAATCTCTCACATAAAAAACTGGTTGCCTGTCACTGTGGCCCAAGGCTCATGAATTTGCCGCTGTACATTTGAATTTATATGTCAAAAGGTTGTCACCGATAAAATTCTCAGTGATGTGGTAGAACACAGATTACTGGCCTTAACAATAGTTACCATTAAATTTTTGACATAAATTATGTTATGCAGGATTGAGCCTGTAAATCCTCAGGATGCTGGTGTTTATATCTGCTGTGCCACTAACAACAGAGGGTCTGAGTCATCCTGTTCATCTCTACCAGCTGTCAATGGTAAGTGTGTGATTAGGGAGCACCTGTTATAGAATGACATCTCCCATCACCATGTGTCTCACTCGCCCTGTACCATAAAATATATAAGCTGATAAGACAGGGTGTTATGTACATGGTAATAACTTGTCTCCACTATTAGTTGCTGCTGCTAACGTGTGGTTAAATCAAATTCACTTATTCACTTATTCGCTTGTTCACTTGTTCACTTGTTCACTTGTTCACTTGTTCACTTGTTCACTTGTTCACTTGTTCACTTGTTCACTTGTTCACTTGTTCACTTGTTCACTTGTTCACTTGTTCACTTTACAAAAGTATTTCTTATGCCACCCTTAACATGTAGTTCCTTTATTTCATGACAGCACCTCCGGATGTAAAGATCTCAGGCTATGTTGCTAGGTATTACCTGGGTGGTGAACTAAGCCTCCGATGTGATATCATACACCCAGGATATCCACAAGTTACATCTGTGGACTGGTTCAAGAATGGCCAGCGATACAACAGGGCACAAGGCAATATCCTAAGGTAAGTTTTGAGATTCTGAACATTCCTCGAGAATCACCGAATAGGCGATCATAAAAGGGATTGTATCTGTGTTACCATTATGTTTTGTATAATTGTATCAAATTCCCTTAATTTGTTAGGATATGTACTGTTGAGAAGTTATATCCAACATCTGTTATATTCAACGTTATCTACTCCAAGTCAAAGACAATATTGTATACCACATTCTTTAACCTACAGAATACAGAGATTGAGACGTAACGACGAGGCCACTTACCGCTGTGTAGCCAGGAATAGCGCAGGTTCTGATTTTGATGAGAAGAGAATATCCTTCACATGCGCCCAGCCATCTGATGTAGATATAGTTGGAGATAGAATTGATGAGATGTATGAACTAGGTAAGGGGAACCCATACCTTGTTGGTTGTCACAATATGATCATTTCGGCATCATCACTTCGCCACAAGAAAGGTGTATTTGAGACAACACAGATGTAGATTCCATATGACATCACAGGCAGTTTTGCTGCTACCTATATATGCTTGCTCAAAAAAGCATGCTTTACTCATATTTGTGGACATTTATGGCGATTTCTCAACATTCCTTTTGTAAAGACAATAATTTGTAAAGATATTTATTTGATGGTTTTGTCTGAAAATGTTTTATGAACATACTTATTATGGAGAAATCTTTATCCATCCTGTACGGCATTGCAGTTACCAATTCTGATACCATAATAGCCCAGTAAGCTCCCAGTTGAAAAATAGGACAATCCTTGACAATTCTTAATGTAAATTTGAATCAAATTTGCAATTTTGTTTAGGAACCAGTTTATTACTGAAGTGTTCAGCTCAGGGAAATCCACGACCAACTTTCACATGGCTGAAGAACGGCAGACAATTTTCTGCTGCTGGAGCTAATCTTGCGTAAGTGTCTCTCTTATAGAAGTGGAATGTGGTCCATATTTCACTGTTAGTTATTGTGTATAATGAATCCAGGTTGGTTGTTTCGGACCTGATAGGAATCAACTGCAATAATATCATCATCATGTTGTTAATCAAAATAAAAAATCTTAACTAGCCAGCTAGCACTATGGTAGCTATGCTACCATATAATTCAATTCTATGCCTGATACTGTAACCTTCCACTTCGCAGGTTGAATGGGCTCACAGAGCAAAGTGCCGGAACTTACACATGCAGAGCCACAAATAACTGCCCCTCGCCTAACACTTTCAATGATGCCTCTATTGAAATTAAAATCAAAGACAAGTCTCCCACGCCACCCAGAGTAAGTATGGAAATAAGTCATAGATGAGGTATTCCATGAGATGAGCAAAGTTTAATGTTTTTGTTTCAGCTATCTGAAGTAGCAGTAGTGTAACACATAATGATCATTGTTACTTCACATGCAGGGTACAACGGAGGTAAAAAAAGACATCCAACTGGTCCATGCCTTTTGTCTTGAATTTCGACTAATTGAACTTCATAGCCTTGACTTCTCCTTTTTTTTCTACGATAGATTGTGGGACCTCCAGGCCCTCACCTACCCGGAGTTAGGATTAGTTACACGTGTATCAGTACTGGAGGATTCCCTGACCCTCTGCTTACATGGTGGTATCAGGGACGTCGCGCTCTCAGTGACTCCAGAGATCAAGCTACTCTGCTGTAAGTATCCTCTCTACTGCAACGATCAAATGATCGGAAGTGAGGCATAAGAGAAAATCTCATCAGGCCAAATATTCCTGCTGTGTGTTCTGAAGATTTCGATTTCGATCTCAAGTATCTGTGGATTGTCTACTATTGTGAAAATGTGAACATCACTGAAAATTTTAAAGAGGAGATAATTTCGTGGAGCATAAGATAATATCACAGAGAGGTTCCATGCATGTTCACTTAGATTGAATCATTTGCAATCAGCACCACATATCCTGTTTCATGACAAGCTGATACTTGCACAATTTGTAAGAAATTGAAAGACAAGTTTACTGCTTCATATAATTACGAGTCAACTCTGGGATCTCACTTAGATCAGATTCATTTGTGCCTTTCTCCTTTAAAGTATCCATTTGACAGCTGAAAGAAGCTTCATTGATGATATTTTATGTTACAGCTTCAGCGCCTTTGATCTGGCTAGGGCAGGAGAATATGAGTGTAGAGCTACTAACTCCAGAGGAAACGCTACTAAGACTATCCCTATACAACCAGCATGCAGTGAGTTACCGATAGGATAAAATTGGGAATATAGCCTATGCTTGGTCATCCAAGGAGGAAATCGACATATTTAAAAAAAGGGTAGAGTAGCTTACTCATGATAGGGTGCTTGTTTCCTCCAACTCAAACAGCTACAAATAATCTCTGTGTAAGGAAAAGGAGCTGTTGTAAAACCTCTGCCTAGTTCCATGTAGGCCAATTACATTATTGGTAAGAATTGAATTCTTTTTCTATAGGCCTGACAAAGCCTGTGATCACAATCCCAAGAGAGATCTCCATTGGAGGTAACTTTACTCTCATGTGTTCAGCTAGAGGATCTTACCCTCAACCTGATTTCTCCTGGACTAAGCGAGGTACTGGAATCACACAACCTACACAAGCGCTTCCGTAAGTTCATCTATCCCGCATAGCCATAACCATTCGTATATTATGTCTAACCAAGGAGTTACAGGAACTCCTTGGTTAGACATTTGTCTAGAGTTTAGTTACTCTAGCATTAATTGCCCACATCGTTGGAAACTGAAGAACTTATATCCTGCCCTCATCACTCACAAGCTCTTCCCAGTAGTTAGAAGAATTTTGTCACTTGCTCTTTGTGGCAAGATAATTTCTGATAATTCCAAACACATGTACCCTCCGTCATCCAAAACATACACACTTTTACCAAACACATAAACGCGCCGTCATTTTCTATCTTTTAGGATCAAAGATGCTAACCCAGGTTGGCATAACGGAGAGTATGTATGTGAAGTGAGTAATATTTGTGGCAGTAAGCAGACATCACAGACAGTGGACGTTACCGGACAAAAACCTGTAATCACAAGTTAGTATCTCACCATATCACTGTATTATTGTTAATGCTATATGTCATACAGCATTTATCGTATAGCATTAGCATATAGATTTCAACTGCCTGTGCCCAACAATCCAGTGATTTCTTGTGGCCATGTTACAGAGCTAGATTTGAGCTACATCTGTCCCAACTGATGACAAAGCAGAGGTATTTATGGAAAAAGTAGATGTAGGCAAATGTGACTCACTTAGATAAATTGCTATAAAAAACCATTTGTCATCACCGCTCATACTAAACCATATGTTACAGCCCCTGATGTGATAATGTATGTTTATGTGTAAAGATTTTTTTATGATTAGTGAAGATTTTATGATATTAAGCCACCCCATTGCAATGATCATAAGATCAAGATCCAATTTGCCTGGATCTGCAATTACTCTTGCTCGACCTTGACCTTCAGCTTATCAGTAGTATTGAAATGTCTGTTTTCCAACTGGAAGGAACTTGATTTTCAGTACGCCTATGTTCCATTCGATTCGACTAATTAAAAAGATGGGTTTGTTTGCAGTTATCGGTGACTCACTGAACCCACTGAGGATCAGTAGTTCTCGTACCTTCACATGTACATCTACAGGATCTCCTCAGCCTCGTATACAGTGGACTAAGGGTAACCGACCCGTACAGTCCTCAGGTGGATCTCTCAGGTTAGTATCACTACTATTTTTATAATAAATAACTTTCGATTTTAATATTTAATCTAATGTAAAATGCTTAGAAATCATTGTTTCTAAACAATTATATTAAGCGGTTTATAAATAAACTTTATTATTATTATTAATATTGCTACTAGTTACTGGTTATAGGTCACGACTAGTAAATGATTATAAGATCATTACTAGTTAATGTTTATCTTGCCTACACAGGTAACTCCAAAGTGAACCAAAGGGAATCTAAAATGTTTTTTTAATGTGACAGAGCAAAGTTGTAGTTGAAAATTGAATACAATAAAACCTGAAAACTTAGATTGTCCAACCTCGCTATTTCCTGGCTATGCAACCTAGCAAAAAGAAAATGAATACATGTAAATACAACCTAACACAGGCACCAGAAAATCTTCATAGTGGCAATTTTATTATTTTTGTTGTGAAATTGGAAGGAAGGAATTATACCAGAGTATTTTTTTGTTACCCAAACGCTCTATTTTATATTTTATTTCACATAGGATAACAAATGCTTCACTATCTGATGAAGGATCATACACTTGTGAAGCTTCTAACAAATATGGTAGTGATCGAGAGTCAGTAAGAATCGCCATACAAAGAATACCTCCAGGTAGGACGCCATAACAAACGGCTCCCGGAGTTTCTGGTAATAAAGGTTGGGTTAAGATTCACAATTGCTTGTCCTTCCCTCATACTTGGTCCTCAATTGAAGCGAAGCAGTCGAAGGAAAATATCTATGTGGTTTTCATTGCGGTGATGTCGTTTGTGCAGACGCTTTCCAACTCAAATATGCATGTAATATAAAACTTTGTCATGATGATTCTTTGCATGAAATGACACAAGGCCATCCCATTCCATCGCTATTCTGTATTTATCATCTGCATGCTAGGAGATAAGAATCCTAAATAACATGCTTTTATATTTACAGTTACATGAGAACTTTATTATAATTGTGTTATGGTAATGTATTATATTTATCAAATTATTTTATTAAATCTCCCAATCATATCACAATAATAATGTATAATTGTAGGTGGAGCTATAATTCAAGGTGATAATGTGTACCGTAAAGGAGACAGGATGCAGCTAACATGTGTAGTTATCGGAGAGGCTCCGAGTCCTCCCGCTACCTATGAGTGGTACTTCAGAGGACAGAAAATGACTTCTGGTCGAGTACTCAGGTAAATATTGTTGTGCTTTGTCGTAATTGTTGCTTATTGAGGGTAACCGGTTTTGAAATATCCCAGCTATATACTTGTGTTGAGAACAAATCTATCGGAATCAATTTTTTTTTTCGCTGTAGTATTGTAGTAGAAACTCTTTTCTGAACGTTATAATTTTGTGCGTTGTGTTTTGACCGGTAGGAAAATTTTTATGTGCATGTCATCAATCAGGTTGCCAATCTTTAGTTAGAAGCTAGCTTCTAGATGATGTAGGTTACAGCTTCACTAAAATAAGAAATGTATTGCTATTCTATAGCCATGTGTACTATAGCCATGTGTGCTATAGCCATGTGTGCTATAGCCATGTGTGCTATAGCCATGTGTGCTATAGCCATGTGTGCTATAGCCATGTGTGCTATAGCCATGTGTGCTATAGCCATGTGTGCTATAGCCATGTGTGCTATAGCCATGTGTGCTATAGCCATGTGTACTATAGCCATGTGTACTATAGCCAAGTGTACTATAGCCATGTGTACTATAGCCATGTGTACTATAGCCATGTGTACTATAGCCATGTGTACTATAGCCAAGTGTACTATAGCCATGTGTACTATAGCCATGTGTACTATAGCCAAGTGTACTATAGCCATGTGTACTATAGCCATGTGTACTATAGCCATGTGTACTATAGCCATGTGTACTATAGCCATGTGTACTATAGCCATGTGTACTATAGCCATGTGTACTATAGCCATGTGTACTATAGCCATGTGTACTATAGCCATGTGTACTATAGCCATGTGTACTATAGCCATGTGTACTATAGCCATGTGTACTATAGCCATGTGTACTATAGCCATGTGTACTATAGCCATGTGTACTAAAGCCATGTGTACTACAGCCATGTGTATATCATCTTTGTAGGAGAAATGGAATGAATAATAACATGGTCGGCTCTTATCAGTGTCGCGTTGGAAATGGCATCGGTGAAGTTACAGCTGAAATAAACATCGGAATGAAGAACGATATTCCTCCTCCCCCAACTATAAGACCTGGAGTTGATGGAGAATTAGTCTATGTCGGAGGTGTGTTGTATTTTCTTTGATGAGGACCAAAATTTAAACATACAGGTCATGTGGTTTATTGTTTTTTGATCGTACACTCATGATGATTTTGCTGTTTGTCTATGCTACATTCCGCTCAACTTATTTGAAATTTTTTTCTCAGTAGCGAACCACCAACTTGTGATCGACTGATCCATTTTTCGCCTAGCTATGATTTGGTAAATATTAGTCTATGCACTTTGCAGGATATGCTTGGATTTTTCCTCTCATTACTTCTACATTAATCTTACATCATATAGCCTAAGGGTCCAATAATACACATTGTATGACCTTTTGTCAATGTCATGAATGACCGCCCTTATTCAAAATGAAAGAAATTCTGGCTGACATTTTCTTCACTACTTGGCAGTGAATATCTCTGCTCATGGGTATTTCCCAAACATGAGGCTACTTTTCCCAGAGTCTGACTGGAAAACCCTCATACCTGGAGCAATATATTAGGTGGCATGAATAGAAATCAATAGATATTGCAGTTTTAGTGCTCCCCTTGACTAACTTATAACACTCAAGGGCAGACAACTCCAGCAAGATCCTGCATTGTTCTCAGACTTTCTCTCGCCCGGGGAGCCATCGGACGAGGGGCAAAAGTCTGGGGGGGGCTCAGACTAGGTAAATATCCTCAAAGTATTCTCTGTATTAATAAGTTTGTCTTACCTTTGACAGATAACAGTAGGAATGAATGGGAATGTCTATCAGTACCCGGAGCTCGTGTTATCTGGAGGAGAGTTAACTTTGATTATGTACCAGCCAGCTTCATCACAGATGACAAATTCAGGTAGGCATTATATTATATTATTTTACATTAAATTAAGTTGTATTTCACTAGTTGATGACTAAATTCTAAATGAGCAAAACAGTTATTAAATAATGACGTCGTGGAAATCAAGACCATACCTTATTCTTCTGTTCTTTCCCGTCCCAATTAAACGGAAAAAGGTTTTGAGTTCTGCGTACATTGTACTATTACATGATAATGGGATTACTTTTCAATGCTGAGTTTGCTAAAAACAGTAATATTTTGCTGTTTTTAGAGTGGTGCAGCCAAATATTGACGACACAGGCATGTATTACTGTATAGCAGTAAATAATGAGGGACAATCTCCGCCTTCCAGCAATATTAACATCACAGTCATTTATAGACCTGGTAAGTGAATGTTATCTCATAGATTAAACTATGTCTATGTCTATGGTATATCCACAGACACGACTAGAGAAATAGTTGTTCACAACGTTGCGTTAAATTATTTGCACCTGATCAAAATGATGAGAAATTGACATTAATGACTATACCTGGTCATGCCAGTCATTGTGGGAACTAACTGATGCATATACCGTTATATATAGTTTGGGTTAGTCCACTTTTATATGCTCTCTCACTTTGAGAGAATTAAACGCAGGTACAATTGGCGTTTAATTTTCACCCTCTCCCTTCATTGAAATGCCTTAACTTCACTCCTTTACTCGTGTGATTACAGGCCGAGTTAACATAGAGACAGCTCCTGCACCTAACCCAGATGGATATTATGACCAGGATACTGATATCACTATGACATGTGAAGTAGAGAATGTCGGTAATAATCAACAAGTCTTCATCTACTGGTCTATGTCTGGATCCTCATCATCATTCAGTCAAACACGACAGTTGAGGTCAGTTTAAAATACATGTTCATTGAACATCACATTCGGTTTCTTTGTAACAGGTTTGCTACAAAGTTTTCATATTGTACAGAGAAAAGTTTCAATACTAGCTTGGAAATGAAAGATTTGAACACACCATAGACTTGATAATATTTTTATTATTGATTATTATAAAGCCTACAGAACACACCTAGTATAGTAGTAAAGTATTCATGGAAGGGGAGTTTCACATTTTTGCACATGATGGAAATAGACTAGCTACATTAATTCATCCTTATTACTTTATGTTACTTTTACCTTTATTTCTTCAGCTAGCTTAGATCACGTATCCTCGGCCAAAGTAGCTAAACTAAACTCCAGTTAATACTCACTCCTTTGATATAGTGTAAATTAAACCAAAAAAGACACTGTTTGAATGACTTTTTGAAACAAACCAAACTGGTGCCAAGTTATCTAGCTATAAGCTTATCAATATTTTAAATGACTCTGAGATATACATTATGTGCTATAGACTGAGAGGTTTACCTCGTGACTCTGGGACGTATACATGTAGAGCTACCTACCCCGATGGTACAGAGATCGGACGTGGAACTAAGGTTATCAGAATCAGAAACAGACAGTGCCCTACATCTGTCACAATAGACGGTAAGTCATACAGCTGTCAAAATGGAAGGCTTCCAGCTGTCACCATAAATATTTTGACCTGTGCAGATGGTCTACTCTGTACACTCAGTTATTTATGCATAATCTATCTGGAGATGATTGACCATTAACTTAAATCAGGTTAATTTCTGAATATCTCATCAATGCAAACACTTAGATGACGCACAATGAATTGTCAAATACATGATGCCTTGTTTTGCTAGCCCATTTCGCTCACCTGTTTAGATATGCCAATTACCTCTAACCTGCAGCCATAATCTTGAGCTGCAGGTGCAGTTTCAGGCATTTAGGTCTAAACATGTTTGTATCTTCATTATGAGGACCAGATACGTGAAGCCAATTTCTATTACGTGATTGTGACAATATTTGTAGATCTTCTGTATTTCTTATACCCAGGTAATGACAAACTGCTTTAGGGTGCAAAGGAGCCATGTAAACGACTCTGTGCAAATGTAGAATCTGAATATGGGTTAACATATCTAAAAAAGTTCATCACTGCTTTGTGCTTTTTATCAAAAGAGCCTCAAGCCTGCCAAACTGCCTATCGATTTTTAGTGAGGGTGTGCGCCAAACAGATTCAAACAAAACATCCTGCAATCATACATCATTGCCGCGTAGTGCTTCCTAGTATTTTTTTCATTTCCTCATTCTCTCACCAACTATCATGGTAAATTATAGATGTACCTAACAGAGGATATGTGAGTGAGGGATCCTCGCACACTTTACTCTGCAGATCTGACGCTTCTCCCTCTCCTCAGTATACCTGGACCAGAAGTGATGGCAGACCTCTCGGTGCCAACATCAGACAATCTAATGGGCGGTAGGTGGTACAGTAGTTATCTTGGTCTTGTGCCATTAACAATTGTGTGTTAGTGAAGCGCTTCATGTTTTGGAACATCAGTAAATAGTCTATGTATCTAAGCATCATAACATAATTTGTGACTGATAAAAGAATATTCAAGTATTTTTGGAAGTATATAAATGTGATTCCTGAACAATTATTTTGGAGGCAAAACACGCATTAACAACACATGAAGTTTTGCGTAACGTGATGATCAATATTGTTCTATTTTTAGGCTTTATATGAATGGAGTGACAGTGAGCGATATGGGAATGTATGTATGCCGAGTAGACCATGATAAGTGTTCGTATAAGACCGAGACACAGAGACTCACCATGATTGGTAAGGCAGCGTAAAATCGCATTAAAAATATACCACTGGACCAATTACATACACATCCACAATTACAAAATGGCAACATAAGACTTTTAATAAGTGTGTGACCTCGGAGCGAGGAAAACCTGTTAACACTGAACAAATTTATGTGCTGACCTTAAACCTGTTTACATTGGTTTGCAATTAAGTATAAAAGGCCAAAGACTCGATTTTATACTTGCAAAACCAGATTCTACAATGAGGAGTATTCTGGAAAACAGTCATCTCTTCAATGATAACCTCTGTTGTGTCATAAAGGTGGTCACACAACTAGAAAGAGTACTAGGATTATAGTTAAAAGGCTGTTATTACACTGCTCGAAAATTTTATTCTTTTTGGATCTTTCCAAATGCAAATTTGTGACAAAATCGTCTTTTGAAAAGATCACATGATGGAGATCCATTATAATGTGAACGATGACGCTCTAGCAGGTTTTCCTTCCCCTCAGTTTTTGAGTAGAATTAATATAACTGGAGGGGGGGGGTAAATTCTAATTGAAAGATTTTCCCAGTATAGCTTTAATTCTTTCTGATGTATCAACAGAGGCTCCAGTGATCATAACCTATAGACCTGAAGGTCCAAACCTCAACCCTAAAGCTGGTGCTGTAGTAGAGCTCATGTGTGAGGCACGCGGTGTACCCACCCCTACTATCACATGGAGATATAATGGTGCAAACAGGCTACCATCTGGTGTCATAGAAACAAACCCTGGCACTCTGAGGTGAGTAAACCTTTCCCTACTGCCTACTTCTACACCTATACAGATGAAGGTGTTAAGCCCATTTTTTTGGATGGAGTGTGATGAGATGAGAAATGTAGAGGGAATGAGGCTCATCTTCCATCTCCTAATTCTGAATGTTTGTCTCTTTTCTGATAATCCAAAATTCATGTGCTCATCTGTACCGTACCAGTGTGCCACTTTGGGGATTCAAGTCCTTATTTACTTTACAAACTTGATACTGATACTGATAATAATACTGATACTGATAATCCCCATTTTCCCTTCAGGATCTCTGACATGCAGACTCTACGAGACGGGACATACACTTGTGTTGCCAACCATGAGTTTGGACCTGAGGCTACTCACAAGTGGTATATTATAACCAGTAATCTGCAGGCACCCCGTAATGTGAGAATCTCCAAGTCATCAGATCAGAAACTTTACTATGGTCAGGGAGGATTCTATC
Source organism: Membranipora membranacea (assembly GCA_914767715.1). Classification (NCBI taxonomy): domain Eukaryota; kingdom Metazoa; phylum Bryozoa; class Gymnolaemata; order Cheilostomatida; family Membraniporidae; genus Membranipora; species Membranipora membranacea. The sequence continues at coordinate 21,043,881 of OU612073.1, forward strand.
TCAGCTGTGTATCTGGTGAGCCGAACTGATTTATCGAGTAGCCTTGTCATGTGTCTACTTTTTTTGTTTAGCAGCCGGGTGACAAGGTTAGTTGGTTTGAGGATGTAGATGTAGGATGTCCTTATTGGGTTGGTCTTCACTTCACTCCTCTGTCCCAATTATTGTGTGTAGCACATAAATTATGATTTGTACCTGTAAAAGATGCCTGCGCATTGGAACTTGAATATGGAGAGAGAATATCTCTTACAATCCGTCTTGAGGCCCTAGTACTACCGCTGCCTTCCTCAGGCACTGCTGGCTCAGGGTTTCGAAGGGTTTACCAGCTCGGGGAATAGCATCTTTTTTTAACTTCAATCTAATCGAAAATGAACCAGAATTCAGAAAATGTGATAATAGCAATCATAATATAGTCTTGTCTGTTCGAAAGCCCACAATACACAGGCATACCTGATGCCATTTCATATAATGTGATCAAAGTGACTGTTTTTTGCATGATAATGCAACACTAGTAGAAATCAGCGCTTTTGTGCTCAAAACACAGCATTATTAGATTGTATTTTAGACGAAAATATGGAAAATAATATACAAGTATTATAAATTGTGATTAACACTTACGGAAGTGGCTTTTATCCAAAGAGTTGAGAGTTTACATAGGCGTCCTTGCTGTCACGACCCGCTGCAATGCATCTGTTTGGCATACCTACACAAAAAAACGCAGTGATGGATGAAAAATAAATGGAAGACCAACATCTTGAGTCCGGGATGTTGTTTGCTTTACCGTCATTTGTTGTTCCACCCATCAAAAACTATAAATAGCTACTTTTACTGGTCAAGTTTGCATTTTTACTGGATTGATTGCAGAGCAGCACCGATTGTATCATAAACACAATACCAATGTGTCATACTTCTCGACAAAAAATAATTCTATCTACCATATCAAATATTATTTTCAATACTTACTTAGAGTATAGGTTGGCTGCTGCTCTGTCGATGTGTTTATCCTAATGCAGAATAAGAGTATAAACAGGTCCGGAAGGAAGCCTATTATCATGCGTATAATATCCTTCTATGTATGCTGACAGCTTTTGACATCTTACCTGCTTGGCTTGAACAAGGCTTTTCAAATATATCATCAATTATCGGATTGAAAGTAGTGCATCATATCACGCTGGTTGACTATTTGTTGTTGACCTAGCCTTTGAAAAATCACTTGAGAAATTTGCCGGCTCATCGATAGATATAGTGTCGTATTAATACCTTTCATTACCTAAACAGACTATAAAACTGCGTATCAATAGACAAACACAAAATACTAACATGTCATTGGCTAATCCAAAGACCATGCTGTGAAAGCAACCGAATTACCTAGTATATTCATGAGCAATACCAAAACAATGTTCCATTGGGTCACTCAAAAAATGAAGTTTAGCAAAATTCTTTACTTCTAGATGATAGACAATGTTTCAATTAGTTGACACAGAAGATCATTTAGAGAAATCCCACTTATAGTTTGCGAGATATGACAATTTGTATGAATTCAATAACATCACTATAATGCATGAATAGCCTTTGTTATTACTGCCTTGAGTCATGAGCAATAATATAAGGACCCTCCTACGTCACAACTATCTACTGCCCAATCCTTGGTACAGGGAATTTCTGACGCAACGATCCCTTTAAATTTAGACTTTGGAAGGCATGGTGAAAATAGGGCTATAAATCCATCCCGACATGATCCTGATGTCAATTAACAAGAACTTTTAAAACAACGCTTTGCTGTTCAAACCCGATTAAACAATTGAGAAAATTGATTTTGAGCAGTTCCAGCTTGGTATAGTCAACCAACAATACAGAACCCAAATTAACCGATTGAAACTTTCCAATTCCAATCTAAAAATTCATCTGAGATTGAGGGAATGTCTTACTCTGCGTCATCTGCACCTTGTGTCACTGACAAAAAGGAATAAATATTACCTGAATATAAAAAGTTAATAATGTTTAAAGTACTGAAGCATATCAAGAGATTTGAAATGTTACATTTTCTACTCCACCAGATGCTACTGAGGTTTCATACAGATGGCGTAAGGAGGGAGAGAGTAGTTTACCGTATGGTACTCGTGTAATGCCTCAAGGTCTCACTAGTAGGCTTAACTTTACCTCGTTATCTGAGGTACACACAGGGGGATATCAGTGTGTGGCTTATAATGACGCTGGGGAAGAGAGCTCAACTACTGTAGACATAGAAATTGAGGGTAAGAAAGTGATCAATTCATTCATTATCTGTTTCATCCGGAGACTTGTTTCTTTGACTTGTATTCCATCATATGAACGTGTATCAGTGATTCTATTTGTGTGCATTCTTCACTGGAATTCTCATACCCATTTGGTCTTACTCACAACTAATCCATTGATATCTTCACTCTCTAATTTAGTTGGCCCGAAGGTTGAACTACCATTGTGTAAATCATACGGAGGAGTTATCTGTATACAAGCAGTCACTGAAGGACGTGATCACCAGCTTGAATGTTCAGCTCTGGGTAAACCAGAGCTCAAGTTTAGCTGGAATGTCGACGGCAAGCGAGTGTAAGTTACATATATTTAAACTGGTAAATAAAGTTTTATTGGTTTTAGCTTGTGGCAGAAAGAAACTTAAGGTCTCAATACTCGCGCTTGACTAGTTATGGCTTTTGCTGTCATACAATATTGTATAGACACATGGGTACTGCCTTGCCAACCAAACTCCCCAGTTATATTTAATTGTTCGTCTCAGGTCACGCCACAGTCAATACACATACCAATGCCTCATAGCAACTATTACATAAGATGCCTGCTTCACTTAATGGTGAACTGACCAGTCCAACTGTTTGGGTCCTGTCAGCTCATCACAGTATATGGTATTTATTGCACAGACTCCTGCTCCTTATGTTTTTGTAATCACAAACATTAATCTAAACGCTGAGGGCAGCCAAGTCAAAAAGGCCCAGGTATGGTTGTCTTACTTTATTCAACTCATATTTTTGTCTATATACTTCCAGTTCAGCAAACTCGATATATGAGTTTAATAGAATAAAGCTGAGTGACACGAACGACTATGTTTGTAAAGTCTACAGAAAGGAGGGTAATACTCTGTTCAGGGATACACCTGATGCTGGTCTCTATCGAATCTATGTCGCTGGTAAGACGTCGCTTATTTGGTCAACCCACAAACTCCACTGTGCTGGGAACTTATAAAGAAGTCTTCTGTGACTGATGTATCTCGTCTCATGGGTCTGCTACTAACCTAACTACCCATAGCCATCGCAAGAACATCACCATTCAACTGAAATTCAGCGGCCGTATCAGCAGAAGAGGATCTAACTAAGAAATGGCAATAATAGAGTAACAAAATGGTTTTTGATTTAAATAATACTCTAGCCTGTGGCATGTATACCTGATGCATACTGATTGATGGAAAAAAATTGAATTATAACATATTGAATTTTTCTTACAATTTCAGCTCATCCAATTGGTTACGAGGAGAAGAAATCATATTCTGCTTGTAACATCGATGCTAACAGAGATAATACACAAGCGAAGATTCTCGTCTCCCTCAATCCTACATCCAACGCTGGTCTGTATATATAATTTTACCAATATAGGTTCCTGAGAATAGAATCATTGGTACTGTTTTGCCTTCATAGTATACTTGATTTTTAGCATCAATACTTCCTGCAAACAAACATGATGGCGCCTCTATTTTAATCCATATTAATGACAATTCTGGGTACTTTGTTGTAAAAATGTCAGTCTTGCTTGTAATACCCAGAAGTTTGAGTGTTTACTGAAATTTGTTTATGCTATCTAATATGACAACCAATCCATGGTTTGCAAGTTAAGATGTTTAATCTCTATTTTATATGTAGGTTTGATTTACTCGTATGCTGGAATAAATGGTGTAGAGCTGAGACTAAGCCTAGAACAAAACATACCAGTACTTAGGATCACACAGGATGGTTTAAGGACTGTAGCTGTATATGGTAGCCAGCAATTACCTTATGGAGTGTTCACTCCTATTGAAGTTACTATGACTTCCCAAGAAGGTACGTCTCCGCTCGTATGAGTATACTGAGAACCAGACTTACTATACAAACAGCTCTAATAAAGTCACATGTTGGCACCATACAGGCACATTTCTCATGTGTTTTCTATGCTTACACACAGCGGTTTGCAGACTCTAGCCACTGTCTTACTTGTAGAAGACAGTTTGGTTTGTGTGAAAACTTTGTTAACATGATCTTACCACCATTTATTATTATTACATATCTTTAATCCTAAGATACATTGTACAAATTTGAACTTTGTTTTTGTTGCTCACATACACACTCACTTTCTACGCAGCAATACTGAAGGTTGGACAGGAAAGATACCAAGAGACTCTGAGAGATCGATACTCAGTACCCACTGAGGGTATGATCTCACTTATGGGCGAGAGAGACAATGATTATTCTGGTCTTACTGGTGAGTATGAGCAGTTGAGCACGTCACCGAAGTGGGCGTTGGTTAATATCGCAAGTCTGTCTTTGTGCGAAGACTGACAAATAAGAGTGTTTTAAGGGCGCAGCTGCCGTTTCCGGTGCCGAGTTGCTCTCAGATTGCAGGCAGGTTAGGTCATACAGTCATCAGTCATTCCAACTTATAAATGAAGGCTTGAAATGGAGACAGCAAAATATTAAATACCCATATACAAGCTAAGCTGAGCATGCAAATGTTTTTATTTGTTGAAGACTTTTATAGACAGTTTTCTGAGCTCTTATTTATGCCTCAATTCGGAGTTGTCCTCTCACCAGTTTGGTACTTTTAACCCACGCCGCATAGGAAAAACCTGCTGAAAGAGGGTTATCTTGAAAACCGCTTATGTCAGGATAAAAATGATTTCTGATTCAGAGTCTGCACCATTGAAAACCCTGTGAGACAGGGTTTTCAAATCATTGGAGGCTTGAATGTTGATAAATCTCAAGTTTAGTGACGAAACTCGTGAACAATTCTGCCAAATTGACCGCAAAACAGGCAGAAAATGCCATAATTGACTATCCAAATACTAAAATTATTTCCCAAACTATGTCCATATGGGTTTTCAATGTTGAAGATTCTGAATCAAAAATAATTTTTATCCTATTATAAGCGGTTTTCAAGATAACCCTCTTTTCAGCACGTTTTTCCTGTGCGGCTTGGGTTAAAAGTATCAAACTGGAGAGAGGACAACTCCGAATTGAGGCCTAAATCAGAGCTAAGAAAACTGTCTATTTGGCCAGTTATAGATAGATAGTATTTGTTTTAGCTGAGAGGAAAGTACAACTCTGATGATAATTATGAAATACTAAATGTGTTGACTTGTAGGTGTTATGCTTACTACTTGCAATCATTAGTATAATTTCATATTATTTACAGTAAAAGTATCATCCTGCCTTTTATCAATAATGAAAATTTCAAAAAGATTTGGTTATTGCCACCCCCAGTCACTCCTCTATTTTAAGATACATCGCCGCTATATTTGTATCAGCTTAAGCTACCATTTATATTTCCCACACCATCGATTTAACAGTATATCATCTCTGTTATGTATTAAAGGTGCTGTTAGTGCGCTGGTAGTGAATGATGAGTTTATAGATACTCATAGATGTAGTGAGTCTGCAGGTAAAGTTGATACTGCGGACACTCTCTGTACGTCTGATACCTGCGGTCAACATGGTTCTTGTGTGCCTGCCAGAACACTAGAGGGGTACTACTGTTACTGTGCTGCTGATGGTATGCCTTCTATGTCCTGTGATGGTAAGTTATCTCTATTACATAACATTCAGTGTATATATCTCTCTGTCAAAGCATGAGAATAAGATTGAAGGCTAAGGACAGATTTGACATAGAGTTGTTACCCCTTGATGCAAAGCTGACTGATTGCATATCATTTAACTTTGCGTTGCAGGAATGTCAGAGCTTAGGAAACAAACAATAGATGATATCAATATCAAGTAGTTGCAGGTAAATTATTGCTTCCATGGTTATAGCAGTGATAGATTATATCTTTTTTTATTTTACCTACTAGTGTTGTGTTTGCGCTGACGATCATTATTTAGATTTTAGATTGTGAAATAGTTGTTCTATATTTCATTTACAAAATTTGTATTTTATAGATCGTGGCCTCAGTGTTCCTTCTACACTGACCAGTAATAGTTTCATTATGAGGTATCAGATGGATATCTTCGGTAAAGCCTTGAACCAGTTCTATCCTATACAACGTATGGAGAACGGAAACTATTGGCTTCGTCTACCAACAGAAACTATCAATTTCATAAGTCGATACACCAATGGAGGTAAGCAACTGCGGACTAGTAGAAAACTATTAACGAGGATTCTCTCTTTAAGATTATATCACCTGTTTGTCATATAAATATGCTGACATCGCTTCAATTTGAGCTCTCTATTTTTTTGAAATACAATTTGGCCAGTTCTTGTATCATATTAAAATTTTATCATCACTTACACTTTATAAACACAGGTAGATACAGCTCTAATTACTACTACAACTATCAACAAGGTATATACCCATACTATAGTATACATGTACCTTAGTGAACATGTATCGAAGGGTACACATACCATAGTGTACCGTACCATAATGTACCCGTACCATAGTATATAGTGCTTGTAGTTATCAGTGCTGTTATTGTTTCTAAACAGATCACTGCAAAACAGTTTTTAGCATGACCGCACTCTATGTAATTAGGAATCCAAAACTGATTAGTACTGCCTCATTATCCAAGCCATCCTTTCCCAGCCAAAAATATTTGCAGGCACTATCTGATACAACTGATGTAGTACGTTCTATCATTAGTAGCTTTATCTTCCATCCCTCGATGTATAATGAAGGGGTTCCACAGCCTGTCTCCCCTGCTGTACAAGTGTAGATATTCACTCTCATCAGAATATAGAACCTGCTGATAGATCGCAATCAGACACTGACTGAAATATATACAAAGCCGAGTTTATTTATGTTGCTGTCGAACAATGTATCAGCGGTTTTGCATGGTGATGGGAAGTTGTCTTACTTATAGCACAGAGTAGCTTCAGTAGAATATAATTTCGCGGACATGGTCTATCATACTTGGATAGGATTTTGTGTTAATGTGTCTATTATGTTTTGTTGTTGCCGTATCTCACCGTCAATGACATGGTTGCATGACTCCACATTAGAAAAAATAGAAAATTATAATTTATGTTGTTTGGAAAATTTGATTAGTAATTATTTACTGCTCATCAATTGTAAACATCAAATGAAATCAGGAATAGCTCAGTTTGGATGGTTGAGCATCGTACTCATGTTTTCAAGGTCATGGGGTTGACTCTCATTGTTGGCGCCTGTTGGTGCACCTGTGAATTAACTGCTGATGGTCATCGATTCACATTGAAAAAATAATAACTTCTCCCCTAAACCAGACGGTTAAAGTAGCTTTTGTCCAAAGAAGAAAAGATTTTCTTTCCTAATTTGGCCTGGGCATTGAAATGATGGCATATGTGTTTGGGATGATTCATTTTGAAAAGCCTCAGAAAAAATGTCAACGATTGAACAGATACCAAGTGGACCACATTCAATCAAGTTACCAAGTTGCATATTAATACTCATCTCAACACTGTGTTGATAGAACTTCTCCACAGAATTTCCACCTTTTTCAAACCATCTGTGCTTTTCTAAATGATCCCGTTGTATGTTTATATAGCGTACTGGGGTTACATAGGATCTTTCGTTTAAAGTTTCACATATACATGCTCTATTTTCAGGTTCATTCACCGCTGGAGGGGCTGGCTACAATATAGACTACACTGGTGGTTATGGGGGCTCAAGTGGAGGATATAATACTGGAGGTGGCTACTCTTCTGGGGGTAGTTATTCTTCCATAAGTGGTGGAAGTTACAATACCGGGATAAGTGGTGGAGGTATCAGGGGTGTAAGCGGTGGCGCAGGGGGCCAATCAGGCAGTGGTGCAATCATCACCAGTCGCGGCCAAAGCAACTCAGGAGGTGGCATCGTTACAAGCGGAGGTCAAACTCAGGGCAACTCAGGAGGCCAAGGTGGCGGAGGCGGTCTGATTGTAAACAATGGCGGCTCACGACAAACAGGTACACAAAAAGCGCCTTAAATTAACAAGTAGGCTTCTCTTTAAAGTATTGGTTGTGATGACAAAGCTAGCATTTGCTGTGGATGTGACAAAAAAATAGTAATGGAAATCCATTGGTAGAAATCTGCTGCTCTGCACAGCTGATTGAGCATGTTTAAGATAAACACCATCAGATACCTTTCCTGACATGCACTCCCAGCTGGTTCCTTAGTTATATCACTCTTTCTATACAATAGATACATTGTACCTTGCTCTCTATCCATTCTATTTTCTGTCTATCAAATTTAAATATCCCTGTAATTGTGTGAGTAGATGGTGATAATAAGCTACGTAGCATTGATGATGTTGTTCATGACATTGTGTGTACCTGTCCCATCTGCACACCTTTTAGTTTAGATTTTAGTGCTCACCACGCTACTCCCTTCTATCTGCATGTTTTCATTGAATCAGGTGGTTCCTACCAGCCAGGGTCATTGACTGGAATATCTGGTGGAAATTCCGGCCAATCAGGTGGAGGATATAGTGGACAATCAGGTGGAGGAATATCTGGTGGGAATTCCGGCCAATCAGGTGGAGGATATACTGGCCAATCAGGTGGAGGTATTGGTGATACTGGATCTGGGGGCACTATATACGGTTCAAACAGAGGTCAAGTGTATCGAGGTGGTATTTCTGGCCAAACTGGGGGAGCTGGCGGTGGACAATCTTCAGGTGGACAATCTTCTGGAGGACAATCAGGCTACACACGAACATCTGGTGCTGGACCAGATTACAGCTACATAGTTGAATCTGGCAGCAGAAATCAAGGCTACATTTTAGCTGGCCAATCAAGCGGAGGATACAACTCGGGTGGCCAATCAGGCGGAGGATACAGCTCGGGTGGCCAATCAGGAGTTGGATATAGCTCAGGTGGCCAATTAGGAGGTGGCCAATCAGGTGGTGGCCAATCAGGAGGTGGCCAATCAGGTGGTGGCCAATCAGGTGGTGGATCGCGCTCAAGCAGCCAATTGTCCGGAGGATCCAGCTCAGGTATCCAAACCTCTGGTGGATACAGCTCAGGAGGATACAGCTCAGGAGGCCAATCACTAGGTGGATATAACTCCGGTGGTCAATCAGGAGGCGGATACAGTATCCAATCAGGAGGGGGTTACAGGGCTGGGAGCCAATCAGGAGGTAGTTACAGTACCAGTGGTCAGTCAAACACAAGAACTTCAGCTGGTGGTGGTTCAGTAGGCTCTGGGGAGTTGTATCAACCTGTAGTATTCCGATCCCAAGGTACTCTCACTAACCAAATCCTAACGACCACTAACCTGAACAAACCTTTTCTCTTATCTATACTTTACAAACCATCATTTTGTATTCAAAGCAGAACTGGCAAGCATGTTTCATTTGAGGCAGTTGAGGCATGTTTAGATAGGAAATCTCAGTATTTAGACGTTTTATTGCGGCAACCTTTGCTTGTGCTGTTTTCTCTACCTCTCTCCTTACGTTACTCATGGGCACAAAGAAATGGGAATGACATTGGCTTACCAGAAATAAGCAGGACCTTGAGCATTTAGGAATTTATTATTGATTGTGTGCACTACAACATCAACTGATCAACTCTGAAGTGTATTCACTGGAATCACAGTACTGAGTGTCTACCGCAATACTTCACCAACTCTTCGAGTTTATGTTTTATATAGCTATTAGTTGGATGGGAATTCTTTGGCGATGACCTTAGCATAGGATTAACATGTTATTTTGTTTTACCCTAACCCAGGAGATGCACTTTTACCTACACGAGGTGACCTGTACCAGAACGATCAACCACAGGCAGAGAGTGAGAAGACTAAGGGTAAAAACTAACTGTTACACGCTTGTGAGCCTTGGTTTACAGCCACTTGGTTGTGCAAAGGACGGGAAGTTCTCTCCTTTGGCATAACCTAGCGGTTTGCTTGAATCAATGTGCTTATTGTCATTGCATGGGTTTATATCTTTGGCTGTTCATTTAGTTACAGTCATATTCGTCAATTTGTTGTATTTGAACTGTCTGTACTAACTGTGCACATCATCCAATACTGATTCATGGTTCAGGTTGTTCATGTTTGAGTTTGAGGTTTTGAGATTTAAACTATTTTATCGTGCTGTAGCTTTTTCTGTTTTGGCTTTACCAGGTTTTCAACTGTGGAAAAAATTCAAAACCCTTCTTAGGAAAAAATTATAGAGAGCATAAGAAATGTGGGGTACCCAAAAACCTTCATCATACATATGCAGAAGGGGAAATTCCTGATGATCTCAATAAGTTTTAACCTGTAAGAGCTTTTTCACTGAACACAATCCTTGCAGACCTACAGCAGATCTAGCTGCCACCTGGCGACTCTGTGTTCAAATATCAGTAGCAATCTCCTGTGACAGCACTCCTATTGATGATATCATTGATTAATAGCAAATAAATTTCTTAGGTGATAATGATGTAAATAATGAGGAGAAGCTGGCCAAAGACACTACAAACGAAGAAACTGCTGATGGCCTGTCTGCGGGATTCTCTGGAAACGGTTATCTGCAGCTTCCTAGATCATTAGCTAACTGGCTGAGACGTGGGGGAGCCTCATTTGACATAACAACAACATCTAGTGACGGCTTGGTTCTGTACCACGGAGGAAGAGAGGGAACAACCATGGCTGACTCTGAATATGTAGCACTGGCTGTACAAGATGGCTTCATCGAGATGAGGTAACCACAACACAGCATGATTATTTTTTTAATTTTACTCAAATCTGTTGCATGTTGGATTTAATAGTGAATGGAGCTCCAACTACAATCAGGATTCACGTTGAAATTGACACATGTTGACTAGTGATACTGGCTCTCTTATTTTTCTAATCACTCTGCCTCTGTTTTTGAGCTCATGTTATTGATTTAGCCATGAGTCATCGGTTGTTCTGGATTTTATTATTTTAGCTATCGGCTATCAAGATTCCTTCAGCCAACCAAAATCAGGAGTAATGTCAAGGTGAATGATGGGCGCCCACATCACGTTTCTCTCAATAGAAACAAAGGCGAGGCAACTCTGAAAGTAGATGGACAGGAGGTTAAAGGCTCCCACCGTAGCTCATACTTAGCGGCTGCCGGGGATATCTACCTTGGTAAGTCTGATTCCACATTCTGACTACTGGATATTACCATAAGAAACAATTTTCTCAAAAACGCTATTTTGTAATACAATAAACAGATTACACAGCCTGCAGAACTCACATTCAGATTTAGCTTTTTTAGAACCTTGTTTTTATGGTGTGTTATAGTGTATGTATGAAGTACACAACTTGTCCCAAACTCTTAGGCTGTATTGATATGTCCTTACAACCAATTTGAGTTGTCTCCTTAATTTCAAGGAGAGGATAACGCTTGGTGCACAAACTGGTGTTTATCAGATTTATCTCCCCCTTGATATTTAGCGGACAACTCCTGTATTTGTCATATGATCACTTTCCAGTTACCTTTCAATTGTATGGTCTTTTCAGGTGGAGTTTCCGATGTAAGCATGGTTAGTGACATCTACACAAATATGTTTGATGGTTGTATAAGTAATGTGAAGATCTCAGGGTATGAGAAAGGAAGAACAGACATTGCATTATTTAAAGAGGCCACATCAACGTCCCAAGCATCTCGGAAATGTCAGTGAGAATCAAATACATCATAAATGGAGTGTCAGGATAGAAGCTCTGTCTGAGTATGTCACATTAAAAAAGGTATTAATTGCTGCCTCTTTCCAATATATTATCCTAATTAGGGATATATCATTGGGTCTACTGAGTGAGAACAGATTTTTTTATAATGTATTGTTCAGCCAAGGAGTTAAAGACTCTTTAACTCCTTGGTTCAGCCGATCACTGCTAATTTGGGATCGATGACTTGCAGGGTGCTTTTGCCATTTTTTATCCTGTTTCAACTTATTTAATATTTTTATTGAAAGTGTGCATTTGCTACTCATGCTATGCTAAAGTTTGAATTTGATCATAGTTAGTGTAGACGTAGCATTATTCTCCGCTGAATTGCGCGGCAACAGTTATCATGATGTTAATGAAAGTATGTATTATCTAGGCTTGTAAGCATTTACTAATCAGGTCATACATTTTATACCATATTTTATTTTTCAATCCGTATGATTGTGCTCTTCACAGTAATAAATATTCTCCCAAAAGAAAAAGTGAAAAATTGAGAAAGTGATATCGATGGCGATTGCAAGTTGACCATACTGCAAGACTATAAGCAATACTTACACAATACAAATGCATAATAAGTTCTTTGGGTTGGTACAAATTTCTAGTGTAAAACACAACAGAGGCATGATAAATCAGTGTAAAAGCTGAATACAATAATAAATAATGATTGTAGAGATTGTGAACAATAGAATAAGAAAATGTATGGGCGATATACAATGTAGTAATGCTCATCAAGATTGAACGCATTGAACAGTGATAAAAATATGAACAAGGTAAAACATTTCTGAACACAATGATAACGCACTCAAAGCCGTATTATATTTTGGAAATGATGCACTCTAGTGCGTCAATACAGGAGATGTTGATGATTGTGTAGGCATAAATTTGGTGTGAAATACTTCCGTTGAAAAAAACATGGAAGTCTCAACAACAAAAAATGAGGAGGCAGAGTCTAAGATCTGACCACTTTTTCCCTGACTGACGTCTCATCAGGGTTGGGGTCGATGACAAGCAGTACTATAACAAACACTATGATGATAAGTGAAGCCCAGTCTAACATGTAAGCCCATCCTAAGCTCCACTCTGTGAGGTCCGATGTCTGATTCAGGCTCTTACTGACCATGACGGGAAATACTATCAGAGCTACCAGTAACACCACTCCTGTATAATAAAGTAAAATGTTAGCTTAGTGTTTAACACTGTCCACCAAACAGAGATCAAACAGAGACCAAGGATAGACAGACCTTAGCGCCGATATTTTATTAGACTACAAACAAATAGTGTAAGTTGTCGCTATACAGGAAATACGGGTATGCAAGTAAAGTGGCACGCAAGATGTGGGCAAGTTATATGAGGAGCTTGTTTCTGCCAGGTTAAGTTCAATCTTTAACTTCTGTATGTGGAAAAGAAGTTATGTGATGCCCATACTTCAAACTAAATTGATCAGATGAGAAGGGCTATGCGAAATTTTTCCCATTTGTCAACAATATGTTTTGGACACTAGTATAGCACTTTTTCTCTCACACAGTGACTTCACAGAAATCCATTTGATATTTGAAGTTGGTGAATTATCGTTCACAAAGGAAACCTGTGTTGATAATCTTTGCCTTTGTCATTCTAGGTTACTTCATAGAATGCACCATGTGCGAAATCATAGATGTAGTCTATGCTCGGGTCAATGACACATGTTCATCAGGGCATCGCTCCTTATGTAAATATTGGCTTGTCACAGGTGCATGTGACCAAGCTAGGTTTTCTGTGACCATGTCAACGGAGAACGCTTTCATTTAACTTTTTGAATCTGCTACGAAACAGATTAAGTGCATCAGCTTTGCTTAGCTGAACTTGAATTTGATTGTTTAGACCAGAGTAACACTACGTGATTACAGGGCAGGTGGGTTAAAATGAGGTAATACATTAAAACGTTTTTAAATAGACTAAGATCCTCACCTGATATCATCATGAGAATAAGGGCTATCCTGTATAGAAGTAGTTTGATATCCTCGACCTTAGAGATCATACCATAGGCAATGAGGCAAGCTGAGGTCAGGGTCAGCATCCAGCCTATAATTATCATTGCTGCTACTGCCTTCATAAAATCTACAAAATATAGTTCTATCAATTTAACAACATAGAGATACACTATAAATATGATAATCGTGATCAGACCTACTATGAGGCCATCAATTAAGTATTTATGTTGATGTAGATGACTTTATAAGCAGACCGGGTTTTGGGCTCTACTCTGCCTGACGGCTTTTTTTCCTTGAATCATCTATTGTATTATGCATCAAAGTAATAATAAGGTGAAACCACTTTCTTGATTTGTCTACAAAAAGATAATATTTAACTCCAGTTACTGGCCCTTATAATGTATCTGACAAATTAAGATCTGCAGGATTGACAACTATTGAAAACATGAATAATTATCTCTTGAGGTATCAAATCGGCTATTCCGACTGAGGTTGTAGTGCTAACCTACACAGTTAATGACACATACATAATATATTTTCACTATACCCAGAATGCAGGATTTTCCTCATAGACAAAGTATGCTGTATGACGAAGGGACATCATTGTGTTTAGTTTATCAAGTGTAATATGCAATAAAATATCTGTTATCACACTCATGCATAATAATTACATCACATACTCATCACGTAAGCTCACACGAATCATACAATTTTATTACATGTGATGATGATTAAAATTTCACTTGTCTTATTTTATTTTGATGAATATTTTCACTCTGTGTGGCGTATGTGATGATCTATTCCTATCTTGTATACAGCCAAGATGGCCATGAATTTAGGCAAAGCCTAAATAGGATATTATAACTGATATGGTGAATGACTGTTCGTTCGTTTGATAAGTCACATCCATTTATATTGTCACTAACAGCTTCATTACTGCTAAAATCAAGTAGTTTATCCAGGAGTCTATCGAATATATAAAATTGACATATTCAACATACTCCAGATAATTTCACCGTTTAATTGTACCGAAATAAAACAAACCTAGCTTTCTATGTACCTATATTACCTGTATATTGCATGATAAGTACGACCATGTAAACGATATTATTGCTGCTAAAATATTGATGTTACTAACCTCTGGGTTGATTGCTGCAGACCCTCTGAGACTCTTCAAGTTTGACACCTTCCAAATTACTGACAGGACAAACCCTGAAAAGCCCCTCTCGAAAGAGTCTGTCTGCCTGCATAGAGGGCGCTGTATCAACCCAATCCACAGGGCATATAGATATTATCATCATCAGTGTTACTATGAAACAACATACTGCTGCAACCACCTGAAACAATATGAACAAAATGGTCTGTTATTGGTTTACCATGAAATATGATCGAGAGTTATGAGCACGCATGTAGCCTAACCATAAGCTTTGAGTTCATTTCTGATCCAATTCCAGTATAATGTACAGAAAAGTCTGAGAGCATGATTGAGAAGCTTACCCTGGTAGGTCTGTATATGGTGACAACCTCTAGATGTGTTGTTGGTGCACTGGTACTTTCCCAATCCATTGCCCTCACTCAGTCAGTGTGTATAGCTACCAGCACCTGTAGTAAATTTTTACAGTCAACAGCACTAGAAATGTTGACTGGAAGTCCTGCACATAACTTTGAAATCACCACTATCATTATGGTATACTATAATATATAGCTAGCCCTGATTGGCTGTTGGGTACATATCAAATTGAGTCAAGCCATCCATTGAGTTTCTAAAGCGGCAGATGATGTGGTTAGTCCAGGATAGAGTCTCAAATTAAAATTAAATAAATCAACTAAACCACTAACAACAACTTAACTAGGTAGTAGTAGCAAATGTCTGGCCTTGCTACTGCTAGTAAGTAAAAGTAGCAAGGGGTAATCTAGCATCATTTTAGTGTGATTTGGATTAAACTTGTTATTGGAAACAAACAGTGGCTACTACCTAGAGTACTAGACTAGCAAGCAACTGCTTGCTACTACTGTAGTTACTTTATACTAGCCACTGTTTCCAATGAAAATAAGTGTGATGCCCCTGCTAAGCTGCTAGATTTTGCCAACGGTATATATATTCCCCTTATAGATATTGCCTACGGTATATATATTCCCCCTAGATTTCGCTTCTCACATTTTTACAGGAAATTGTTTGTTTACTGATAGACAGAAAATAAGTGTACATTGTATTAATCCCAAAAAATGGAACCGGATATGGTTATATGATGGATGTTACTTTGAGTTGCTCCCTCTATCTTGTTGAATAGATAACTCTAGTATAATCCAAATCTCTCACCATCAAGCGGGGAGAATTCCCGCTCATCAAAGTCAAAAGCAAAAAATACCCCCAAAGTATTATGTTTAATGTTGATATGATGTTTGATATCTGGTAGAGCTACACAAAACATCACTATCGCATCACATAAATTCCTCATACCTTATTGTGGGGAATTTCAGTCTTTGACTGTTATATATATTAAGCACTGAAGACACATTCTATTCATACATTCTAATCATACATTCTATTCCTACACATGTTTTGTCTGTTATAATAATCCTTTATTAATGCTACGACTGTAACTATTTTTAGCAAGCTTACACTCTTCCCTCTTACACCTTGACACTTCACGTTTGCTAGCGGACAAGACTAAACGCACTGATTATCTTTACTGAGTTATCCATTAAATCTTTGTAACTCTGTTAGTTTTAGTTAGATAGTTAGTACACAATAAAATCATAGTATAGTTGATAAACAACACATTTTTATGCCTGGCTGGTAGCCTTGTTTTAAACAGACTTTTCGACTGGCAGGTTGCCGTTAAGCCTTACGCGTTCATCAGAACAAGTTGGAGATCGGGAATAATTATGCCAAGCCCATGCTGGCTATCCTGACAAGATAGAATTTCCCGACATTATCTCACAAAACAATTTTATTTCCTACACGATTTGAGCTTACTGCAGCAGAAGAGGTATGGATGTAAAGATTCAAAGGTGTGCGGCTGCGCAGCCATCAGTGTCTGTTATCCATGCAACCTCCCGATAAGAACCAACACAAACAAGTCTATATGAACTTTAGAAACGAACACACTGTTGATTAATTAATGCTTGCCACAAAACATCAAGCCCAACTGCAGTTTGGTCATCTTCAAGGCAGTTGTGCAAGCTTTCATCTTCATTTGTCATGAGCATTTCTGATAACCAATATTGCAAGCTTTATACAAAGTAAAAAGCAACAGAGGACAGGACCATTTAAACATTTGTTTATGGTAAATCAATTTCGTTGCGAATAAAAATGTATATTTTTACATATATATATACTGGAAAATAGTTATCGCACTGGTCTTTGGATGATGAGCGATTAATTCTCATTGTGCACTTTATTTTCACTGATCAAGTATATGGTGAGCAATATACATATAGAATCATGTGTTACAGTCCAGAATAAGATTATAGTTTAAATAAGATGAAAGTAATAAGACCACATTATATGTGATGAATATAAGGACAATCATTGACAAATACAGTGCGAAGAAAAAAAGTTCTGATCAGGTCTTTAGGGAAAAATGCTATACAAATGCAAAAACACAAAGTTTTTCCTCGCAGCGCTGTTCAGCTCTTTGTTCTGACAAGTCCTTTGTAGCTCACATATTCGTCGTTCGGGATGCAAAGTATAATCCCATGTGGGCGGCAGCTTGTGTCATTATTATTTTTGCGACAAAAAGCAGATAACATATGGTTAGGTAGATGTTAAGGTCTGCAACATTTGTGGCCACCAAACACCGATCATGGTCATCAAGATTGTGCAAAAAAACACTTAGGCATAGTCTCTGGGTATTTTTCTAGAGCTTATGTGTGGTTGGTCGATAGAAAGGGGTGTGATCCTGTATATGATAGAATGGAAAGTTTAATGTGTCGAAAGTTGCAGTTGCAGTTGCAGAACGATACGGAAAGCTGGCTTAGATTTGGTTATGATTCTCCCTACATGATGAGGCATTTCATGCGTCAGTCAAATTGAGTACCAATCAGTCCAGCATGGTGAGGGCATCACATGATATTTTCTTGTGCAGGCTGAATTTGATGGATAATGATTTGATAACATTTAATATCATGGAGTTGTCTACACAGCAGGTGGCAGTATATTCGGCTGCTGTCTGTTTGAGGGTGATTGTCCTTGAATTTGATGGTAGCTTTGCATGCAGCAGAGATGGAAATGGTGACTTGATCTACATTTTTGGTTGTAGATTATTGTGGCATCGTCAGCATAGGCCTACATGATGTTAATTGTGTATCATTTTGCAGAGAAACCCATGAACAAAAACATTACCTGTGGCACACAAATACGCAGCTATAGAGATGGTGATGTACCACCTTTGTATCATACTAATGCTGGTCGTATATTTAGTTTCAGAAGTTTGTTGGTGGCGATGTCAGGTCTCAATCGGTTGAACGCCTTGTCAAGAAGGAGGGCCTGCACGACCAGAAAGTCTTTATTGTCACCTGATTTTGACGGTTTGCGAGACTTATCAGTGGTGTCAACTGCTGAGGTATATGCATACTTTCATGGTGGGAAGGTGGTGCTTGATTATGATCTACTCTGTTACCTTTCCAAAATGATATAACAAGGGACATAATCCAGATGTGTTTGAAATTTTCGATGAATTTACCTTGATTATTGGAGTTATCTCTGCCTGCTTCCAAATTGCAGGAAACCTCCTGTTTTGAGTACATGGTTTATAATTCTAATAAATACATATATTTTTGGAGATCCAGACAGGATAATCAGATGAGTGTGTTTTCCTGATATTTGATAGCAACTAGAAGGTGTACTCATCAACTGTTGGCATGGTTTCAGCAGTGGGTATATTTGGGTGTTACAGGGTGGAGGACTGGAGGTGTCATGATTTTCCGAGTGATATGCGTTTAACTTCCTGGCCTATCGGCCAAGATCAAAGTGTCACTGCCGATGTCTGATTAGTGCCAGTTCAGTTTTGGCAGCTCGCTGCACACCCACGTTCATGAGGTCTTCTATGGCCTCACCTCTAGTATGCCTTCTAGTTTTCTAGGATGTATCACATTCTCAGTAAGAGGATTTGGGCACCTTGCATCCCTCTTGATTCCTTAGGGGCAGCCCAATCTTCTGTTTCTTACTAAACAGCAAACTGTTGTTGGACTCACATATTTATTGTCAATATTATTTATCTTGGCAGCCAAGCTGTTTGAAGAAGCCTGCTCACATCACGGATCTTTTTGACATTCAGTCACCAGTTCTTGCTACCTGTCACAGAATGGTTTGTGTCTTTGTTTGTCAGTTTTCTCTTTTCCTTGTGTAGTTCATAAGTAAGCAGTTTGCCAAAGAAATCCTCACTGGACATTTCTTACGGTGTGCCCTTCTTAAGTTTCTCGATTAATGGTGAAGATAAGGCGGGTTTGTATTGGTAATTTGATTGTCTTCTTTGGACAGTGCACAGAATGTGTAATCATTAGATCTTTTACAAACAAGTCGTGATTTTAAAAAAACCGTCATTGATTAAGTGACTGAATGATCACACTCAGAAGGGAATATTTTTTCAATCTTGATTGCTCTGAATTCAGTATCGTATCTAAATACAAAGTTTTATTGCCGTCTCAAATTTCCAAAGACAAAACAAACGTTGAGTCAATACAAAATTCTATGGATAATGTAGACAGACTATAACGGTTGAATAGCATTACAATGTTTCTCATCTGGTAAATCTGGGAATCGACCTCTTCTCTCACTCTCAAGAGATATCTTTAGCGCTCTGAGAAAGAAAGAACAACATTGTGTGGGATGCTATTTAATCTATATATTAGATTAGCCTGGATGTAGCCTACATGAATCTCTCTGATTGAAGCCTTCAGATCTTTCACACTGTGTGTGTATACCATAATCTATTGATTATTTATCACTTTTTTATACGTTATTTGCTGGCCATCCTTTTAAACACTGTTGACTCATGCCATACGTAATCTGCCAAAAAACCTGTATAGTGATTTAGTGATTGAATTTGCTATGCATTACAAAACTTTTGTGTAGAAAATCAATATTGACGAAAGGTTATTTTACAAGCGGCCAAGCAAGGCAATGTTAGATATGCAAGATGTTATCTTCTAAACTACATTTGAGACAAAAGATCTTATTGGAAATCAGTACGCAACAAAGTTTTCGAGGGACTATCCCTTCGAGATTTCTTTCAAATTTTTTGGTACCTGTTTTGACAAAGTTGGTATATTATCGACAGGCTAATACGGACAGATGACAGATTTTTTTCGTTGATATAAATGATGCTGAAGGCCTAGTTTAGAGCTGAGGACATTAATGTGTACATCATGGATAAATATATCATATTAGTTTTTAGCATAGGTATCACTTAACGGGGCAGGAGGCAGTCAGCTGCTAGCTGCCAGGTGTCTTTTGCTGATGTTAAGCTGTGTGCGTCTTCTGTTTACAGGATTCTGAGAGACCAGGTCATGTTCTGAATTTTGTTCTTACTGTTCAGTACCAACAAACATTTAATTAGTCACTTAATGTGATGATAGACATTATTAGAAATAGTTGTGTTCATTCCTCCAGTTTTATTTCAGTATGATATGTGAGGATCAGAGTTTAAAAGTTGGCATCTTGACTGTCATATCGATAAATTAATCAAGCAACCCACTATCTACATTATCACAATATACCGACATTGCTGTCATGTGTCTGTCCAAAACTGTTCCTTTCCTGGGGACATGCAAATACACCTTTTTACATCACCAACTATTGTGTCTGATATATAAACTGGTTGTAATAATAAAATGTGTGTCAAGTGAACTTATAATGAGCCTCGTCACAAACTCTAGTGTTTTTGCAGAACCACGATGCACTGTAAAATATTACTATTTGATTTTAGCTTATGGTTAGACCACACAAACCAATACTGGATGTACTTTTTATCTGCAACGGCATAACTAATAGTATGTGAGCGAGGGTATCTCATGTGATAACCTTATCAAGATAGCCTGAGATCTCAGGATACGGTGTGAATGCGGCTCTCTACATAACTACACAATCAACTATTTAAAGCCCGGTTAGCCAAATATCTGAAATACGACGTCGATTGATATTATAGAATGCGAACCCCGCAGTGTAGTGATAGACTTATTTTCATTGGCTGATATTGGCTGATATTTCATGATTCAAGGAAATACACGCCTACCGCTATGACCATGACTACAGGATACGGTATTGATTTGTGCATAACTCAGCAAACATTGAGTTGGAGCGCAATCCCATCATGCATTGCTGAGGGATGAACGGAAGTATCCTAGTTCTCTCTACAGCTTAGGTAAGCTCTTACAGTTTTACTTTTGATGATTTCAACTTCATGCCAGAGCTTGAGACAATCATACATTCTATAAACAAGACGAAATCTGTGTTGTCTAATCAACTCCTATATAAGTATATGACATCAAATGATATCAAGCGTATTGGATAACATAATTTTAAACTCTGCTGTTTTTTTCTAGATTCTATGAGACAAGATGGCTTCTCGTCGTAGGCAAGGCAATGTCATCTTTCAACAAATAGAATTCAAAGCTGAAATCACTAATCGATGGCAAAATGACTTGAGTGTGGCAAGTGTACTAAACAGGGCAAAATCAACCTGTAAAACATTATTTACGGAGGCTGCCATGATGGAAGGGATAAAGGACACAATGACCTCTATGTTTACAATGATTCAGCAGCTGGAGCTATACTTGTTCACAGGAATCTCGAGCAAAGGAGACCTTGAACAACCCCATGGACTTATCAAGCAATGTATGGATCTGGTCCGCTCTGAAATTATTCCTCGTACTTCAGCTCTCTCCTCAACAAGGGACCCTGTTTCTAGTGATGGCAATGCACTGCCAGTAGTGGCTGACAGACTGCCTAATGCACGTTTCGTCCTTGCTCAAATTCTCAGCTGTGATTTCAAGTTGGCCGACTCCTTTTTTTGTATGACTCATATACAGGAGATTGGACTAAGTGTGCTTACCTCACAACAGTTTGGTGGGAAAGCTATTGTGAATGATTTGCCATCAATTCAGGCAAACCATTCCCAGAATCCAGCAATCGAGCCAAAACCTCCTAAAAGTAAGAAGGGGAAAAAGAGAGGAAATAAAGCACCACAAGTAAAATCTGAAAGAGACGTCACCAAAGAGCTTGATACAGGAAGCCAACCATTAGGTACACAGCTTATGCCTTTGTCACTCCAGCAGCACATCGATACTGTGTTGAATTGTGAGAAACAGTTAGATGAGGCACTGGCTGCCTTGAATGGTCATATCAAAAGCGAGAGGGCAAATGGTTCTTTTGACACAGTTGAGATGACATCCCTAATGAAAAGGCTCTATAATGAAATTGACAAGTTTATAGCAATTACTAGAATAGAGAAGATCGAACAGCATCTCCCTGATCCAAACTTCGGTGCAACACAAGCAGCACATGACAGACCATCTGAAGCCAAAAATGTATCTGCCACTTCTAATGGTGATACTGCTGATAGCGTGACTAACGATTCAACTGAACACAATGAGTCAGAGTTCGAGGAAAGTGACTTCGATGATGACTTTGATTTATTAGATCTTCTACAGAAGCCCAGCCAACCGCTGACGTACACAGAGCCCTCAGATAAACTACTCGAGACAATGGACAGGTAATCCTCTTAGTCAGCAAACTCTGCCAGTCCATATTACAAAACCAATTTTGTGAAATGATACGTATATATTATAATAAGGATACTTTTCATACAATGGAATAACATATTATGTGATCCTACTGACCCTTTACTTTAAAGACAGAACAGTGCTTTTTGGCCTACTTTTTTTCTGTTTAGCCAATGAAGAAGATTTAATTCTGGTCACTGATTGTTTTATTTGTGGTCTGAATCCCATTTTAGATTATGTGAGGAATCCGGAGTTGAAGACGCCGTTTGGTCGCACTCCCCCAAAGTGAAGAATCTGATTATTGTTCATGGACGAGGTGTGGACGGGGAAATCAAAATGAAGCTAGAGACAGAAATGAGCAAAAGGTTCCCTTCCCACCAATACCGGTTTGCTGAACTGGATTCAACATCAACAAATCTTAGCTGCGTTGTTCTGAAAAGAACCTGCAACAAGACTAAAGCTTCTGCACCCTGGAGTATCAGCGAGAAAGCAACGTGTGAAGCAGTTTTCACTGGCAAGCAGCCTCACAAGGGAGGAAGAAAATGTCACTTTGCTGCAACTTCTGCACATCTCTTGTTGGACAAGGGTCAACAAAGTGAACTAGATTCGATAAGAAGTCAGAACTATCAGCTTGAGTTGGACTTTGCCAGACGAGAAGTGTATAAGCGAATGGATGAGTGCGTCTTTCAAGCAACTCTTCAAACAAATAACAATCAAGACCGTAACGTGCATCTCTGTAACCCACCACTAATAGGATTCAAGACAAACTGCGTTATTGAGTCGCCTTTGCCTGAGAGTCAGCAAGATCCTATAAAACAAGTTCAGTCTGAGTTCATGAATGACATTGCGCTTATCCCTATTGAATCCGTTTGTGAGGAGGAAATAAGTGTGTGGGCCAATGCGAGTGAGATGACACTGTCAGGCCTGTATCGCCCTAACGCTGAGATGGTTGAGTCAATCGCAAATGGGGAATACTCTGTATTTGCTAGCAAAGGACGGGAAGGGAGGACAGTGAGAATGAAAAAAACTGTCAGCAAAAAGCCAAACGGGGAATCTGCCATCAAAGGGTTGCACATACCTTTCATCCTAGAGGAAGGGTGAGTTGATTGCAGATTTGCTATGGTTTTGTAAGCATAATATAAATTGTTAACTCTTCGAGCAACCCTGTTAACAGCTTACAGTCAACTTATATAGCAGATCCTCGTTTGAGAAGGGGCTGGTCGGTGTATTTCAAACCAACCTGGGTTGGGGTCACAGAGACCCACAGAATTCTAGAAACATAATTATCCTTGTCGCTCCATCACAATTCATAACATTAACTTTTTCTCATTTTTAGCTGCGAGCCATTCCAAGAAGGAGATAGTGGAAGTGTTATTTATCTTAAGCTCCCTGGAATCAAAGATGGAAAGCAGAGCCAATACAATATGGCTGTTGGCATTCTGAAAGGCAACAGAGGCCAACTAGAGGAATATGTCTATGAGGCGGTTGTATTAGGAGCATGTATTGATGCTATCAAGCGTGATTACAGCCATCTTGTAGCTGATCTACAACTGTTGTCAAATGGACCAGCTTTTCCTGATCGGAGGCGTGTAAAGTCGAAAGGCCCTGTACCCTCAAAAAGTAATATCAAGTGATTCATTCATGCTGACATTTGACTCAGGGATGACTTGTGATAGTAGTGGATGGTTTTCCTGTCGATGAGGGTTTATTGGGAGATTAGGATTTGGTTTACAATTTGTCTTCTAAACTTACTTGATGTAAGATTTACCATTCAAAGCCAATGTGCAATACGGAACTTAATCCAGTTGCTACACTTGCTCTACGTAACATTCAGATTGTCGGTGACCTTTTCAACCACTTCCTGATACGTTGGAGATGGTCTCCCCACGGGCAGGCTCACAATCACTTTAATATTCTCTTTCCAGCTTTGTAGGTTTTCTAATTCATAGCCAATAGCTCATAACTTATATAAATATATTTTTTCTATTTCAATAATTTGAATTCGAGATTAAAGCTTTTGTTTGAATGCATTATAAACAATGTTAATGATAACAGAATTTTCTGCAGTCTGAAGCCTCAGTGCCCAGTTGTGAAGCTTTGTTAAGAAACTAGTAGGTTAGCTTAACTGATAATCACATATAAATTATGATCGGTCCCTGGCTGATGCCTCAGTTTGAACCCCACTATTTTTGGTTGCCTTCTTCAGATCGACAAGTGCGTCTTCTTTCTTCACCATCAACCTCAAGCCCTAAGACCTAATCCAAGACCTTATGCAACTGATTTATACAATCTGAAACAACAGGTTGAAGTAGGTACAATTATTCTCAACAAATTTGCATATAATGGAGATTGAGTTGTTTTGGGAGCTTGTCAGGTGACATCATCAGGACATAAATCTGGAGTGGTCTAAATGTTCGAGGTATGGAATTAAAATCCCTCATGTTAAGCCTCAATTACCTGAGCCAATTTGGTTCTAATGGACCATCATTCTTAGCCAGGTTCTTATGAAAGACACCCATCACATGTTCATTTTGACACCCTCCCTATTTTGACAAACTGAATATCTTGCACTTTGCGGTATTGCCTCCCCATGCATTGAGAGGAGATAACCCCCAAGCAAAGAGTTACATTATTCAAGCAGGGAGTTTGGGACTCCCTGATTCAAGTAGTGCTGATTGATGCATAGATAGTGCATTTCCGAACTCTTAACTTCTAGAACACTTCAGACTTCTATCCTTTTGATATCAAGTTCAGTGATCGTTGTAACTCATGGTAAACATTAGTCTGAGCCATTCAGACTCTTGTCCCCCCCCCGGCTGACAGCCCAAGACAGGGGCAATCATGTGCTATATTTCTGGCAGAGGTAATGGAGGTTACCTGTACAGTCGTAGTCACACATCTTAAAATGGTGTTGTGCGATACACAAATCAACACATAGATGCCTCCCAGAGCCCACTCCATTGGGCTCCCCAGCAGCCCACGAATCTCTTGTGACATGGTTACCATTGCTGAAGAGGAACTCATGGGAACCAATGTGTGTCTAGCTCGCTCCTATCCACATATACTGATTCTGCCTCCCTGTAATAAAGCAGAAACTTTCATAAGGTACAAAAAAATGCTGTGATCAAACGCAGACAAAAAATATCACTGTTACCTTAAACTAGGCGTACATTAATCAGCATGTAGTTATACTCATGATGTTTTTTACCTTGCTGAATGCGCAGAGCATTCACATCGTTAAGCACATTGATAGAATCCACAATAGCTAGGTGTCCACCTCTGAACTTGCATTGTCTAGATGCTGCTAACCATGGCAATGTATTGCTACTAAACAAGTAGCAATCGTTACCCGCTCTCAACCAGCCGCTGGGACAAACACCTGTGAGGGAAGACCAAACCGACTTATTAATCGAATACATATATAAACAATTGAAGTTTCCTGTTATCCCCAGTTATTGAGGCTGGAATAAGAACCAGCAGTTGGTAATAGTCACGTGAAAAACAGTAACAGTGTTTAAGAACCTTATGTCTTCCTACTCCAAAAAATCTACTATTTATACATAAATAAGTTAAGTATTTACCTGGCCAAGTGTACCCTGTGGATACGCTGATCAGCAGCAATACAGACAGTACGCTAGAGAATAGAAAAT
This sequence comes from Membranipora membranacea, assembly GCA_914767715.1. NCBI lineage: Eukaryota > Metazoa > Bryozoa > Gymnolaemata > Cheilostomatida > Membraniporidae > Membranipora > Membranipora membranacea. Next base: position 21,070,085 of record OU612073.1, read on the forward strand.
ATCACAATCATAGTTACATGATAGCAATGAAGAGGTATAAAACACTCATTATATTTTTTCAAAAAACATACTCAGGAACGCCTTTGAGGATCCAAGCGTACACAAATGTGTTAGAGAAGTGTTGAGTTTAGGGTGGGGGGGATGGGAGGTAGTAAGTAGTAGAAGGTATGTCAATTTCTGAATTTTTCTTATTCACATTTGACAGCCAACTTAACTAGAAATGCTGCGATCATAAATGCCACAAAACTTCAGGGGTGTGGATGATATACACTCAGGTTGTCGATTGAGTTTATGTTGGATGGCCGATTGGCGATGTCATTAAAAGTGCTAATTGAAATGGCTGTTCTTTCCATGCCACCTATGAGGTAGACAGCCGGAGTATCGTTGTCCTATTATGTGGCAGAACTCCCCCCACAATTATTTTCAGTGAATACAGCCATAGAATGTAGCGTAACAAAGATGTTATGATTGTGGTATATTTATCGTGTAATGCAGATATACACTGATGATGAACACTTTATCCAGAACTACCTCCACAGATGCCCCTCAGGTCGGCTCAGACACCCTAAATTCCGTACTGCCTGGGGCAAAGATTGCTTTTTGAGACACATGTGCGTTTATATTGATAATACAATTTTTTAACTACTTTTTAATAATATTATTTTTGCATGCAATGCAACTTCATTATTTTTTAGTAGAGTACGTGTACCAGCAACCTTTTTCTCGCAAATTTTACAATTAGTGATAGAATACAAATCAATCAATCAATTATATATATTATAGAACAATAAGGGGTCCTCTCCATGCTCCCTCGCCTCTTTTAATCTGGCCTCACCGGAATTTGACCTCGCGCGCTGAGATCAAACACTCCAACCGCTCAGCCACGCTTGGCCGGTGAAGCTTGCAAAGCTCAGTGCAAAATAATCCAGGTGTTTAAATTTCATGATGAAGTGGGTGTAAGTAGTAATAAATAGGTAACAAAACAAGTTAAACCACCAAGAAGTAAAAAAGACAAAATGCAAATTCAGTCATTTTTTTTTAGTTTTTGTTATTTTTACTGGCACTTTTGAAAACATTTTTTTGAAAATGATATAGATGCCAATAGGGTATTAAAAAGAAAATCCGTCTCCACTAGGATTCGAACTCAGGCCTCACGCTCATCAAGCATGTTATAATTGTGGTATATATAACAATATTATATTATTCTCATTCACCTCTCTGTTTCTTTTTTGGTCACCACCGGGAATCGAGCACCTAGCCACTCGGCCATCCAAGCTGCTGAAGCTTAGTGATTTTCATTGATGTATGCTGGAGATATAAGGGTAAAGTAAGCTGTTTTTTTAAATTTTGATTTATTTCAAGCTTTCATGGCACATATCAGACAAAAAGATATAAATAGCACACCCTCAACTGGTTATACTAAACATAAGTGGTAGAACACAGGACTGTGATTCAGCCGTTTCTTCTATTTTTTACCAAAACGTTTTTGAAAAAGTGATATGAGGCACTGGTTATGGGGTTTTCTATTCACATGCGTTTATCATAAACACAAAACTGAAGTTTTGTGGATGAATCAAATAAAACAAAATAGAGTGGAGAACAAGGGTAGACAGGCACAAAATAATCACAAAAGTTTACCTGAAGCTAAAATGCCGCATCTCGATCATTTTAGAGTGCGTTCTGGATTCTTCTGTGGGATACGTGATGTGATTCTTTACTCTCTGCTTCATTTCGTTATATATACTGCCGTTGACCTTGACATTGCTTGTTTTTAGGCTTTGTACTGTTCATTAAGGAAACTTTAGTAAGCAAGGCTACACATCATCTTACTGTCATTGAGAATGTTTTGTATGCTCCTAAAAATAACAACACGTAAGATAAGGAACAGGACAAGGTTACATACATCCTGCTGGCCTTCAGCAGTTTCCTCAATTTACTTGGGTTTTTGAGGTGATGGCTTCCGAATTCATGACACTGCTTGAAAACTGGTAAACTAGTAATATTTTCTCACACCTAAATAGTATGACAACTGACAATTGGCATGCTGGAAAGTTAAATGTCTCAACTGCTCTTCTCTTTTCCATCGTCTGATCAATCATTCTCCCTGGACCAATCAAACCAATTACCAAACCATTGATCAAACATCCTAGCATCAATGCAAAATGAGATGCAAAACTGCAGAAAACAATCCAACAGAGCTCGTTGTAAAATACCTCCGTAAGCCACTTCTCCCTGTATACAAAAATAGTTCAATACTAAATTGACATATTGCGCATATCGGGGGGAAATGATTCACTCACACTTGTTCCAGCCCTGATATATACCTCCTCCTATGTACAAAACTAGAGGAGTGGTGGGAAAGAATAGGGAGTCTTAAACCAAACCCAGTAGACCACTTCCTCAGGCAAGTGTACCTCTTCACAACCCTTTCTGCCTACAGTGTGTAGGTTTAGATTTTATGACCTAATCCAATGAGCTTAACCAATTTAGTCTTAGTCGCAAACCAAATGCAAACAGCTTAATATATATGTGTATAGTGTATGGTGGGACACTACTGGAAAGACAGCCAATCTGGATCAAACTTTGAGCACTAGATAGTGTATTTATGCCAACTAAGTTGTTGTGTACTTTGCCTGCAGATTGATGTAAAAAAGAAATGGCCGACAGAACTTCCTCTGTCTAAGTAAAGCAACCTCTCCCTAGTCAGCATTATCAATGTGAGCTGCTCTCTGCCAAAGTTATCTTAGTTTCTTGATGACAGACTGTGCTTACAATATGAAACAGAATATTTATGAAATATTAGACCGGGAAACTCATACGCTAAGATTTCCTTACAAGGTTTCCCTGTAACACATACACAAGGTCGCTCTAACGTTGAAAGCTTTTATTTTTATCACATGCATACATTGTGCATTGTGCCCACAATCACTCTTGACTGTACATAATTGCCTCCCCATGCGTTGAGAGGAGATAACTCCTGAGCAATGTGTTACATTATTCAATAGTACTGATTGACAATTTCAAGGATGTGCACTTATATACATATAATGATATTGATTCCTTCAAACAACTATCAAACAAGTCAGCTCTCTGACTTGTGTATGAGATAGCTGTGTGATGCTCAATATGGTTAATTTGATTAGTGAACAATGGAACGGGTTGGGATCCTTGATGATAACAACTTTGCACCAACGATAATGAGTTGACGGAATGCAAACCTCCCTGCGTTGGTTTGGCTGAGAGTTTAAGCTTGTAAGTGATGAAGCGGCAGTCGTTGCATTGTAATAATGAAGAGTTGGCAGCCTGCATAACAGAAAAACACACCGATTATGTCAAAAAACCCGAAACTGACAAATATGCACTGAGGGATAGAAGTGATGGATTGGGATGCTCATCAACACACAGAGGAAGAGAAGGCCTCAAAACAGCGCTTGACTCATGGTTTCTAGCTGAAGGCCTGTTAGTTGTGCAGTGGTACGCACACTACTCCATTTTAATTTATCTTTATCCGCAAGCTTTCTTATTTCCTTTTCCTCTTTTTTCCGGCAATTTTCAGAAAAAATTCCAATATTGGAATGAATTAGACTGCCAATAAAAATGTTAAAAACAGAAACTGTATGTCGTATCACTAGGAATATAGGAATAGTAACCTATATAATAAACATGCCTAAGCAATGTCTTCATTGCCAGTCTTTGTTGGGTGACGAGGAAGTTCAGGTAAATTGATATGCCGAATAATGGATAAATGGATAACATCGTAGCAATGATGACACGTTTTAAAGAAACTGCCTTGTTAGCGCATGGCTATGACCAATACTCGAATAACAATTGAAAGTGAACTTTGATACTGAACAAAGAAGTATCACCTAAGTTCGATCTTGTGATCACTCTTCATTGTGAAACTTCAAGATTGTATGAGGAAGTTGGGAAAGTAGCGGATTTCCCCTCTGCTCTTTGCGATGTCTTCAAAGAGGAAAATACTTACCTTCACGTCAGTCTGGTTTATAAGCTAGAAATGGTTAGAAGAGGCATAAGAGGTAAAGCTTATAACAACAATGCATGTAAGTAATAAAAATAAGCGTAGGCATAATCTGCGCAGAAAGATTGTTTTAAATAACTTAATGAATGAATGATTGTATGGGATAGTTCAGTTTCAAGTGTCTAAACAAGTTATTTTTAGCATCAGTACTTACATATTGTGCCGGTGTCAAATCTTACATGGTTTAGCTGAAGTGACAGTTGACCCTAGTTATGACTCTCCAAGTCCAAAAAGTAAAGTATTTATCTCTGGTTTGTATTCTTACAGTGAAGGCGTCTGAGCATCAATCTGCTTTGTCTTGCGGTTCAAGAGACTGAAAGAATAATGTCCAGATCCGATACGATAATCATCTCCATATCTGTGATAGTCGGTGTTGCCGTAGTTGTTGGTGCCATCTTTGGACAATATATCAACAATGACGATGTCATCAAGAGGACTGGTGTCATGTGTGTGATGATCGGTGTTCTTCTCTTTGCCTTCTTATCAATGGTCATCTTCCTGATATTGAGTAAGTTTTGCTAGTTTAACTGTATTCTGTATCTTTAGATATCCCCCGTCCATGTCCATCCAATCACCAAGCAGGCGGAAAATTTGTTCTGTTCTACGGATGGGCATGTATGAGGTAAGAGGGCGGACTGGCGGAGTGGTAGGGGGCAAATACGCGGGCAGGCAGGCAGACTAACGGCAGTCTCATCCACAGCTCGCCTCTGCTCTGTAACTTACTGACATGTTTTAGCATTATGAGGATCTGGAGAACATATACTCACTTGGATTGTGATCTCAATTTGGAGATCTCGATCATGGCATGACAATAATGTGAGATGAAAAAAGGTTTCTGTTTATGGCATTTGTGAGAATTGGAAGTGAAAAAAAACTGGTTGTGTTGTACCATATCTGCTGCAAAAATTTAAAATTAAAACTAACTGGAACTAAATTTGATCCTGTAGGGACTGTTACCATAACTGATCATGTAATACACACTTTTGCTATATATACCTTGAACAAATAGTGATAAAATAAAATAATATTGATATAGTGTCTATAAATTAAGGTCAATAATAGCAAATAGCAAATATTCGATTATTGAGCCCTGAATGAAAATAGTTTTGTAAGACCTAGTCATATTGAGTGCTTAAATAGCAATTACTATTAGGTTCATGTTGTTTTCAGGCAACGGCAACATGTTAAACATCAATTTACAGATGTACCATGAATTTGATATTGAATCGAAATCATCTGTTGGTTTTGACATTTCTTTCTGCTTCTAGTTGTATTTTCCCAAATGTTGTATTTTCCAAAATGAACCTATAAAATCTTCAGTTGTTGAGCAGGGAATGCAACAGCAATTTATAATTTTTCACCTGTTTTGTTGCACATCTGACTTTCCAGGACTGTGCAATTTCAGGAGATATCAGGTCAGGACTGTACAGCAGCCTGAGTCTAGTTACGGCGTTGAACACCTGTTCCCGCTGACCTGTTTTGGACTAGGGTCCGCCATATTAGGACTGTTCCCATTGCCAGGAGCGCTAGAATGCCAGAGTGTATTGGGTAATAACACAGTCTACCTTCCTGCCGGAAACAAAGACCTTAACAAAGCATGGACTGAAGTGCATTTTCTTTATCAGCTCATACCATACTACTCAGTCATTAAAGGAATGTACATCCTTCTGCAGGTTAGATTTAGTTTTATGTCACCTCAATATATGCTGCCATTCAAGGAGTAACTTCTATTACTCCTTGCTGCCAATGAATTCCAGCTCTGTATATTCCCAAGTAGCTGAATTCTCCTATGCTATAAATAAGTAGTTCGCAGTTCCATTTAGTTTATCCAGAAATTATGTGAAAATGTTCATGCTTCTAGCCCTCCTAGCCCATGTCCTATAATCCTGATGTGCTACTGTACGGTGTAGCAAGTAGTGTGAGAGCTAGGGCAGACAACTCCCATAAATCTTTAAAATTTGATTATCATCATAATATAGATTTATCATTGTTTTAGCAATGGCTCCTCAAACTCATGAATTTTTATGTAAATGATTTTAGTGTTATGTTATAGGGTTGCAGCTAGATATTTACATGTCCATCGATAAATGTGTATCCTTGTGCAGACCTGAACAACATGACTCAAACCAGGGAGAATGGACTCAAACCATGTGTTTTATCAGTACTTTGTAGATTATGATTATAATAGAATCAGTAGAATAGTGCTTCCAAGTTCCGTTATCACTGTTCTGTGATAAAACTGTACCAGCAAGTGATCCTTGTTTGCCCTGATCAAAATGTGGAGGAATAATATTTCTTTAGAGATGTTGGGATGAATTTCGGCATGCATTGTGCTAACCAAAGACAGTAGAAATACCACTTGATAATAGTTATCTTCTCAGTTCAAACTTTTTACACAGGAGATAAATTTATATCCAATCATCTTATTTCTAGATTTTCTTCCTGGCTATGTACTCCAAGCGTTATGTCACGGTTGGAGGCAAGACGTTGATGATTCGTATCATAGTGGCTATTGTTATGACAACTAACACTTGCTTGTTCTTCTTCACGTTTGTTCGTGAAACAAAGGTAACAGTTTTTTATCTGTGACTCACAAGTCTTATCTTATCTTGACAAATCAAACCAATATGTGATATTTTACTGAATTCAGGGTTTATGCATGTAGGTTATGCATGTGATGGTCAGTTAGTTGTACTATGCTAAGTGCTCGCCACTGAAAAGATATCAACGACATCCACATTGTCCCCAGAGACGAAGAATCAGAGATGATATAAATGGTTCAGAGAGATATTCAGTACCCCTAGTTTGATGTTACAAAGACATTATATTATTATCATTGTAATATGATCATTGCAGTAACACGAACATTTATTACATATTATGGTGGCATCTTTTTAGACAACCGTAACAAGCAACATAATGGTTAGCTCCCATTGAATCTTTTACACATGTTTGTTTTGTTTGATGTTTTCATGTTGAACGCTTGTTGAACTATTTTGCCACTGGTATGACCAGGAAAGACTTGTCGAGTCCGACACAGAAATACCAGACGCTGCAGTTGCGGTGCTGCCGAAAGATTCAATTGTGAGGAAATGTCTTCAAGGAAGACCGTCAACACAAGAGAAAATGATAGCGGCTGGGGATTATTTCTATCCACTTGAAATGGAGTTTTGTCTCTCTTCTGTTGCATCACTATGGAGCCTCAGAAATGAACAAGGTATCCTGAAAAACACCTACACGGACTACTTAAACTTGCAGAGGGAGGTTCTATCTTGGCAATCAGATCCTGCAGTTACAAAGCTATTCAGTGTCTTTTGGTTATCAGGAGAAGATGGCTTGTGCCCGGCAACAGTCAAGGGCAATGCAAGCAAGAGTAAAATATTTTTTATTGAGATGCAATTCTTATTTATCAGCTGTCTTCTCTTATCATGTTAGGGAACTTAACTTATTCTCAGGAGGCAATGACTTCTGCCGCTATCACTGAGAGCTAATTTAGAACCTAAGTATGCACATTGGGTGACTATAAGGGTTTCTCATCGGATCCAATAGTGAATCTAATCCATGGTATCCCGGATGGTGCGAAACTAAGGTGTTCATTGATAATACAAATTAAGTGACTCTACCTACACCTAAGCAAAATCAGTGCAAATGTTCACATGTACAAATTCCCTTTTTAACAGAAGATACAGAAGATCATACAGACAATCGTATTGATAACCATACTGAGACAACACCACTGCTTGGGAGGGCAAGAGGAAACATTGGTGGTCCAGGGAATGAAGAGCGGCAAGTTTTTATATTTTATATGGATTGATAACAAATAAGTTGTTCAACCAACGTGGTTAGCCTCTTTTTAATCTCTTCAAATTAATAAAATATAATTATAATAATATAAAATAATAAACAACTCCAGATGTTTTTGTTGACATCCTGAAATCCGTTAATAAGGAAATCGAAATCTCTAGCGGGCATTGAAACCTCATAGGTGCCATTGAAAAAGGGGGGCAATTTCTTACACTACACATGATTTTTACCCAGAAGTGCTATGAAATCTTTCAGTGTAAAAACATTACATAACTAACTGCAGTCCTAGCTGCCAGACTATATATTTCTTTGGTCAATCTATAAGATAACCTATGATGACAGTGAATATTTGTTTTCTGATTGTACAGTGCCACAAGAACGACTGCTCAGTCAAGTCAGCAGGTGAACCACAACGGGTACAATATCGCAGGCATCCTATTGGCCTTCATCCCTTGGGTAGTTATCAGTTCATGTACGGAGTCATCCAAACAGAACCGCAGATAGATCTTTATAAATACCTGAGACCAACCGAATTTGGTGTGATCGGAATTCTAAACACAATTGTTACTGTTGTATGCTTAATACTTGTCAGAACTTCTATACCAGCTGAGGTAGGTCATTGTTTACCTTTGTTGGTGATAAAGTTTAAAGCCAAAGTCTATTTAATAAAGATCTGATATTAAGGGCTCTTCTATGTCCTGTTTTGACAGTGTTACTAAAAATACAAAAAATGGTCAAAAAGAAAAGAAATTAGAAATCCCCAAGTCTATTTAGTTTTAGTTTCCCTAATCACTAATTATTAAAAAACAAAAATTTCTCATATCTATCTATTTCTATTTATTGTCTCACTTTTTCACTCCTTTTTAGGATGCTGAAAGTTGGACTGAATTTTTTTTTTCTAGAGATGGACCAACACTATATCTATCATTGTGCTGAAAATCGCATTCATCATGATGATAATAAGACTTGTATTTCTGGTGTTGCCTGTCATGGTCATGGCTTCTACAGAAAAACTTGAACAGATGGTGAACATCAGCAGAAATCTTGGTATCGATGAGACTCTAGGATCAATTAAGAGCGAAGGGGGCTTTTACTTTGCTAACTTTCTATGTGATGCAGTGCAGGTCGTTGCTCAAACATATCTCATCGTCTGCATTCTTCACAGAGATTTCAGGATGAGAATCAGAAGCAAATTTAGGCAAAAGCTTTTTCTAATCTCATTACAGTTTATAGGAATGAGTAATTTAATGTTTTGGGTATGCGGAAGCTTTCTAGCTTTTGGTGTTTTTCAAAGAACTCCGTGGAGCGCTTTGTTTTATGGTTCCACAGCGTGGACTGTTATCAATCAATTCACTTCACCATTGGCATTATTTTTTCGGTTTCTATCCATGCATATGATTTGGGAGCTGTACCATAAATGTGAGAATGTATCAGATGATCAGGAGCAAGGTCAAGTGACAGCTACTGAGGTCATTCTCCCAAACCCGACTTCTTTTCGAAGGAATATTCTTTATCAACCTGGTTTCATGGTCCGTTTGATCACTTGCTTACTATTGCTATGTCCCTGTAGCTGCCAAAGCATGTTTAACAGGTTTTTATCAAGAACAGTAAGAAGACATGTATAGATTCATTTATATATGGCTCATTTTGTAAAACTATAACACTGAGATGTTGGTAGCCTTATCATTATTTTGAAGATATTCCCAAATCTTCAGGTGAACATAATGTGTAATATCAGCATGCTAACATTACTGAATTCAGATTGATAACAATATAATAGTAAATTATTAATGTTGGAAATATACAAACTTACCTTTGGGCTATGTGAGCCTTTCTTAAAGGAGATGATTATGATACCTATACTTTTCCTTAAACCATTGTGTAACTCTTAATCAGAATTAGACAACCAAAAGGACCTAGTGTGCACCAACCTGCCGTGAATGAAGGAGTTTTTGGTTTTCTTTAGTTTGTGTGTGTAGTGAATCAAATATTTATCTCCCCTGCAGAAAGCGGATGAAGAGCAGAGGAGGTATGGGTAGGAGGCGTTGCGCAACAATTCGAGAGAGCTTTCATGCAAAAATGTCTTATAATAATACAATGTATATCACTTGAGTTTGGATATGATTAAAAAGTTTGGTGCCTCCACGCAAACGCGGATCCTGTAGTTGAGGAGCATCTTCAAAATTTAAAATTAAAATTTTGATGAATTCTTGGAAAAATACTGGGAGTTTGTCGGCATCTTAAGACTTTTTGAGCTCTTTAAATGACTAATGGCAACCCTGCACCTGTCACCTGTCACCTGCACCTGCCAGTTTAATCCTTTAAGGTCTGAGAAGGAAGGGCGTGAGTCAAGCTACGATACAAATCAATTTTGCCATATAACAGTTAAAAATAAGTGTAATGAACTATCTCACCTGGTTATTCACTAACAAGTTGTGCAGAGAGGGACTTAGACAGGACTTACACTGTATAGAAGAGGTAAAATAATGAAATTATTTATGTCAGTTACTACTTGACATCATATATTAAGCTATTAAAGTAATATATTTTTCTCATTACCTTTTCTCCAGAACGATTTGACCCACAGCCCTTCGCAGCGTGGCCCAGATTCGATGCGGGGGAAGCTGAACGCGCAAGGAGGGCCCCAGCCCTTTGCAGCGTGGCCCAGATTCGATGCAGGGGAAGCTGAACACTTGCCCCCACTTGCCCCCAGTTGAGAGAGTTGTGGTAATTTCATGAGTGTTAGTTAAGGTGTCCAGTTTACAGAATTTTTATTGCGGTTTAGTTGATAGCAGGCCAGTTAAGGTTTTCAGTCTTTTTGAAGTTTTGATATTCGGTGGCGTCATCGTCATCAGGTGACAAGGATAAGGATAGCGAACTCGAGTTGTTGGCAATGTAAGGTGGGACTATTGGGGGCGGAGCTTTGTTCTCAGTTGCCGCTCTACTTATTTGCCTGTTCCTCAGGATTTCCCTCAGGATTTCCCAAGCATCACCTTGAGGGCATTAGATACAAAGCATTAGATACAAAGCATTAGATACAAAGCATTAGATACAAATCATTAGATACAAAGCATGAGATACAAAGCATTAGATACAAAGCATTAGATACAAAGCATTAGATACAAAGCATTAGATACAAAGCATTAGATACAAAGCATTAGATACAAAGCATTAGATACAAAGCATTAGATACAAAGCATTAGATACAAAGCATTAGATACAAAGCATTAGATACAAAGCATGCGACCAAATCTCAAAGAACTGGGGATGACTACAAGTCCTCTGCGAAAATATAACAATAAACTGTCTTACTCAAATTACTATACAAGGAAGAGATTACGACGTTTTCTCACTTCTCCATAATTGCTCAAAGGAGTCGAAAGAACTCATCAACCACCATTAGAAGTCCCTCACCCACCTGGGGGGAAAATGTAACCAAAAGGCATTGACGCAAGTCATTTCTCAAGCTCCATGTTTATGGTGCTTCGGTCAGCTTGTTGACTAAAGAAGGTCATATCCTAACTTTCTTTGAGGGTGACTTCACCTTTTACATCTGTTATTGAAGTATATTCATTGATTTCTTAAATCACTGTTACACTGTCCTTTGGGTCAAAAGACTTAAAACAAAACTACATTTGGTGCTTGCTAGTACTATCTTTCAGCTTACTCATACAGGTTTTTGTTCACGCGCACTAGCTAAGAACTGATGCACAGTAATTACGGATAAAGCTAAGTAATTGTAGTAGTGTTGTAGTAAATGTACAAAAGTGTGCAATTGAAACTTTTACAATCTGATATTATAATTATTTTCCTGGATTTAAGGGCAGCTTACAAGGCTTCCTGTTTTCGGGTTCTTCATGCCTTAAAAAATACTCCTTTTTTGTTAAATCAATTAATAATGGTGGTAAACAGTAAACATTTGATGATAAATCAGAGTTCCCTAGCTTCCTCACCCCTTGGACGACCGCCTACACTACAGCCTTGTATACAAATCTAGTGACCCACTGATTACCACCATGCTATGCATTGTTTGTTCCAAAGCAGTAGTATTTTCTTTGCATTCAAATAATAGTTATGGTTGTGTCAGAGGCCAGAGTTAGACATCTTACCTTAATATACACCTGAGTTGACAGTCGTACCATCCATTAGTTTCAGCTTGGTTTGGTTCATCGAGTAGGACATCAGCGAACAGCCAAATGTATCAACAATCTGATAGTATCTTCACCTAGGTATAACGGTAAGGTGGAACCATCTCCCGCTTTCTGTCACATCACAGTCTTTATATCCATATATGGATGATGGGTTACTGTTGTCATTTATTCTAAAAAGTGAAATGCAAAGATGTTATGAGATACTGCAATCAGTTTAACTTTTTGCTAAAAATATGGAATCCGCCCAATTTTCCCAATGTCATTTTCCCACCAAGCCATTTTCCCACCTCCCATTTTCCCACTCCGCTGTTTTCCCGCCCGGACATTTTCCCACCGAGCCATTATCCCACCTGGTTGATTTCCCACTGTGCCATTTTCCCACCTGGATGTTTTCCCACCAATCTAGTTTCCCACTTGACGTTTTCCCACCAATCCATTTTTCCACCTAGACATTTGCTCAACAAGCCATTTTCCCATCAGGCCGTAATCCCACCAAACAATTTTCCCAACAGGACAATTTCCCACCAAACAATTTTCCCAACAGGACAATTTACCACAGTAGGTAAATTCCGCCCTTGGTATCTATATTAAATAATCATTAATCATAATAATTTTCATGGGGAAATCCAACTGAATCCAATTTGAATTCAAGTTGGATTCAGTTGGATTTCCCCATGAAAATGATTATGATTAATGATTATTTAATATAGATACCAAGGGCGCGAATTTACCTTGTGCTGTTTTCCCACCACAAAAAAATTTTTTCACTGCACAGCTTTCCCTTTGTAGCCTTTTTTCAGGCTAAGCCGTTCACATTTCACAAATACGTTAACAATGTTCACATCCAGCCAACACAGGAGAAAGTAGCTTTGGAAATGGGGATGTTGATTGGTTGATTTTATTAGTAGCGGGTTGATTTTGATTTGAGTTTTTTCTTGCACAAGTTAGTCCAAGTGGTTGATTTCATCAAAATTGCCGCCTTGTTATAAAATACTTTTATGACAAAACAAATTAATCGTGCCTATGACAATTCTCAAAAGTTTTGAGCCATTTAATCATCGCCTGGCAGAAGAGATTATCATATTAACGTTTATTGGCCATATCGCTCTACAAAAATAAGCTTACATCATATGTTAAATTCACCCACACGATCCTTTCCGAGATGGCAATGAATATTATTCAAGTTACAACAATTATTTGCTTTTATCAGGGACCATCCCTGCTTTTACCATTTTACCATATCAACAGTTTGAAACATTAGAATTGTTTCCACTTGTACAAAGAAGGGACAACTACCTGGAATACTAAATGCAATTGGTGATCACCAATAATTGTGAACAATTGAACATAATAATTGCATTGAAGAATTTATGCAGTTAAATAAGGGTGGCTATTTAAATCAGACAAGGCATAGATGATACTTGGTTAATTATAATTGTAAATCAAAGACTGAGCTTTTGTAAGCATATCTATACCAAGGAGTTAAAGACTCTTTAACTCCTTGTCTATACACAGCTCGTTGTGGTGCAATTTGGTTGTATGCTCTGTCTACATTCTGTCATCAATTAAAATATTGTTTAGATTATGGCATCACATCATGCTGTAACGCACACTATTTATTTGTGTCATGCTGAAGGATTTTAATCAGTGAAATTTCTATTGAACACGGAAATATAATATAAAAATACGACTAACAAAGTTATGGATTGAGTACAAACGTAAAAATGTATATTAAAACGTCAACCTGTGCCTCTTCTTCGCAAGTTAAAAGGGATCTAAGGCAAGTATAATCACCAAAAGCGTGATAATATTCAAAACATTTCAAAGACAGTGTTTAGCCTTTCATGTAAACCCTCACTCCAGGACTTGGAGGGGTTATAGTATGGTATATCAAAACTGTCCGAAAACCAAAACCTGTCACCGCGTGACCAGACTAGTGTCGTTCAACTTAGGGTATATTCTGTTTTATTTTTTTTAGGTTGACAAACTTGAGAAATACAAAGCTTAAAAATTAGGTTACTGAAAAAATTCCATTTTCAAAATCTTGTTATTATAGCACTGCTTTTTGCCTCCAGCTAATACAAAATAGTAAAAGGAAACCCCATGTTCAAATGGGGGACAAATCCTTCTGAAACAATTACAGACCTGAATTACTATTTTATAATTTTTTTCTCTAAATGCCTTTACCACTAAAATATTCAACCATAAAATATTATATATAGAGGAAATTATTGACATGTGGTATAATTGACAGTGCCCTTAGGCTATCGGAATCATATTCACACCAGTGAGTTATATTTGCTAAAATTGTGAACTTAGACCAATATCGAAATAGGACTTCCACTATCAATAAATGCCAACTAAATTTATAGGAATTATGTTAGTTATAACAAATTAGAAGTGTCCAAAACTTGCCAGACATCCTTAAGGTTATGATAACAGCGTTTTCCGATTTTGACATTTTATATATCGTTGGAAAGCTAATCAAACACTGATTCTGAAAATATTGGTTTCGGCATGACGTCATGTCATGGCGTTGTGCTATGTTGATAAAAGGCAGGATAATCGTCTTTGAGGAGGATTTTTTACGACAATGTGGTGCACATACTATGGTTCATATCATACTTTCAACTGCATACGGTTTACAAGAAGCCTCTGACGCACCCATGAGGGGCAATTTCAGGATCATGTGGCATTAAGCACCAGAGGAAAAACCATCTTTTTATCATTGGTTATTAGCTTATTTAAGTTGCTTCGGTTAAATGGATGAGGATCCAATGTGATGCGTGCCATATACTGAAAAGAGAGGTTATTTACTTCGGGAAGACCTTATGCTACAGGTCATGACTAATAAAAGACATTGGTATCAATAATATTAGGAGTTGCCCTCTCTGTCAGAATGCTCATATTTTCCATGACGCCAAACATGCTGTCAAAAGGACCATCACTGAGGCCAGACACCGTCAGCGAGTTTTTAAAAACCTTTGTCTTAAAATGTACACAACAGACTTAACACCCCTACTCACTTTAGAACGCTATCGCAAAGGTAGAATAGAAACATAATAAATAAACATAAATAGTACTAAATGTGCAGCACATGTGGTTTGGCATGGCAATATTGAATGACCTTAGCATAATCATAAATTATAAATTTAAACCAAATCCTTGGTTGTGACAAGCATCGTTATAGTTATTGTTCATAAGATGTATGCTGGTTTTTTACAATTTTTTTGGGGAGTTGCTCTCCTGTTGACTCTTTACCAACTAATGCAGTCGGCGTTCAATCCAGCACTTTCTAAGTTCATTATATGATTTCGACTTTTATACCAGACTACGTTCATTCCAGTTAGTTTGATCCCGTCGACGTTTGTTCCAGCCGATGTTCATTCCAAAATTCTGTGTGGATCCTCTGTTTACAAACAAGCGCCCCGTAAATCGGACAACAGTTCCTTAGGTGAACACAACTATGTGTTATTACAAGGAATTGTACAAGAGCAAAGTTGTGAAAGATCATGAGAAAACTGTTCAAGTCATTTTCATAACCTAAGCATTTTTAACACCAACGGTCATAGACTTTGGGATTCTAGAATAAAAAAGGAACAAAAATAATTTTATGACGAGACTCTAACACTACGTTCAATTTGCATTTTTAATGCCTGAAAAAGAGCAGAAAGAAAAGAAACAAAAAATAGAAAGAAGCTACCAGCGTTCATTTGAAAAAAGCAATAGTGGGAAAACGTCCGGGTGAAAAATGGATTGGTGGGAAAACGTCCAGGTGGAAAAATGGATTGGTGAGTAAACGTCCAGGTGAGAAAACAGTTTGGTGAGAAAATATCATGGTTGGAAAACAGATTGGTGGGAAAAAATCCCGGTGAGAAAATGGATCAGTGAGAAATTGGCCTGGTGGGAAAACGAATATGTGGGAAAGTGTTCTGGTGGGAAAATGGCTCGGCGGGAAAATGGCTTGGTGGGAAAGTGGCTGGGTGGGATAAAGGGAGGTGGGAAAATGACTTGGATGGAAATAGACATTGGGAAAATGTCCGGATACCGGAAAGATGTCCTATTTGCTGGAAAAATTTGCTGGAAATATGGAAGAACATCATTTTAATGATGAAGATTGCTTGTCAATAAACATTTAAAAAAAAAATTTCATTGATAAGCGCAAAAGGCTTTCATTTCCATTAGCCAAAAACTGAATTAGATGTTTGTTTAAAATGCCCTTTCTTCCCTAGGACTAGGAATTACCACAGCGACAAGTTGTGAATTTGGAGTGGAAGCCAACCTAATAATTCTGACATACATTGGTGACATTCCTATATCAAACTTTATTGTATGACTGTACCTTACTATGAAGACAGGAGATGAAATTGGAGGGATTGATTTTAGTGATAGTTTTGAGTTGTGATGCATCCTCTGAACCACAATTTTTCTATCAGTCTTATTTTGACAAGGTAATGAATTTATATGTTGAAACAGTTGAAAAATTTTTACAATTCATTCATTGTAAATTATTGGGAGTAAAGATTTCCAAATTTTTCAGCTGGGAGAATAACTCAACTCTCACCTCATCATACTGCCATCCATCTTTTGTGTGATTGATATCAATATCAAGTTCTTGAGGCGGTCTTTATACATGCACATGATATTCCCGTACTCTCAATTAGGACTAGGCTTTATTTCAGCTATATGGCCTTCAAAACTTAAGTATCTGCTGGTACAGTGCTTATCTCAACTCAACCTTCATTTTTCAGGAAAGGATCTACCTAAAATGTAAAAATGACAATCATCATAATATATCAGGTACTTGAAACAACCATCTCTCGGGCTTCTGTCACAGGAGAGGAAGAATAATGAAAATTTGTAAGCTTTAAATGAAACATATTAAAATGAAAATGTACTACAGAAATAATTTTGACAAAGGTTTTTATGTCGAAAATTGTCATGATCTTTAGAAGATGGTACGACAACTCACTGTGCTTGGGTTGCCTCAGCAATAATAAGCGGTGAGTTTTCTTGTTAATCAAACTGACTAATCCTGTTCTTGGAGAGTCACTGATATCATATTCTTACTGTCGCAGCGTTAGGCGGAGGAGAGCTGCTGATCAGCTGTTGATTTTCTTTACAAGCTTACCTGAAAATAGAAGGGATAAAATCAAACATGAAGAATACTTTTATTCAAAGCCATCGTTATAATAAAACATGTCAACTCCAAAAGAAAGCTTCCCCCATGGAAGGAGCCATGTATACAGATCGCGTGGTTCTTTGATTAACACCATCCGATGCATGGTTGGTTCCACAGAAGTATTCTTTACTGTGGAGTTTTATCTGATATTTAGAGACGCTAACAAATATTTAAAACCCACATGTAGCCTATATTATTGCGTCAGGCGCTGGAGTCATGGCTATGTTTAGTTTACCATTTATGAGGGTTGGGTTTGAACATGGCACCCTAAAGTTTAATCGGAATTGGTTTGAGGTGAAACTGCCACGACAATGATCCTACCTTAGTATACCCAGAGCTGATAGTCAAACCATAATTCATGAGTTCCTGCTTAGTCCAGCTCATGGTGTATAACATCAGTTAATAGTATACCAGCCATGGATAGCCATAAGTATTAACAATCCTGCTGTCAGTAGAAGTACAATCCATCTATAATCCACAAAATAAGTTATATAATTATTTGATAGCAGAATCAACGATGGAAACTACAAACACTGGAAATTTCTTAAACAGCTACACACCCTTGTAGGTCTAACAGTCCAAGATCCAATGCATTACGATAAATAGTTCTATTACATTCTGGGTCAGAAAACTTTCTGACATAAATTGAAATCAACTGCCTGTCAATATGCCGGCTCTGATGCTATTTTAAGACATTCATGTCTTACCTGCACAGATCAGAGTGTATATGACACTGCAAAGAACCGATCGATCGAGGAGTCATGTGATGATATGGTAGTATCTACACCAAGGTGTAACGCCGGGTGGACACATTGTAGTATACTCACCAAGGTGTAACAGCTTAGTGGGCTCATCATGAATCTGGTGTCTTCTGTCCTTTCAAGTTAACACAGTCATTGATATCAAAATCTCCAGATAGGGATGATGGCCTCATACTGTTACTCATCCTAAAAGAAGCAAAATGCGATGGGGTTATGGGAATCTGCAATCAGTTCAACATCGCATCGCGTTCTCAATGGCCAATTGTGGATTTTGAGTGAACCAACCTACCAATTCTAACCTACATTGGCAGCATTTGTATAACAACCTTATTATGCATCAACATAAAGAGATGAAATTGAGGGACTGATATTTGTGATCGTTTGACATTTGAGGTTCATCCACGGATAACATGCCATAGAAGATTAAAATGCTGTTCATAATCAGTGTTTATTTTGGGAAGTTACGCATCTACATACCAAAACAAAAGGATTTTTTTAAATATCTTACAATTCATTCATCGGGAGTAGAATTTTCCCAATAACCATATGACATAAATTAATGGCTCAAATCATCAATTTTTTCAGCCATTGAGAGAATAAGACAACACTCACCTTATCATAGTGCCAGCCATCTTTGTGTTTGTTAAGTCAGGTTCTCCGGGTGGTCTTTGTACCTGTGTATGACATACGGGTACTTTTAGTAGCACTGAGAGGTGTTTATTCAGACTATATTGCTCCATTTTCTGCTTGATTGGTTATTGGTGCAGAGCGTATCACAACACAATCTTCATTTTTATGGACTGCTGGATCAGCCTACAACAAAACGTAAAAATGACAATCATCAAAATATTTCGGGTTTTTGATCCACACCTTCTACCGGGCTTCTGTCACAAGAGAAATTAAAGTGGAAGATTTGTAACCTTTAATTTAGACTAAGGGTTTTATGCCCACAATCATTTTAGTTTTGGAAGGTGAGTCGATCAACTCACTGAATTCATGTCGCCTCAGCTAAATACTAGGTGGTGTAGCCTTTGATACTCAATCTTCTTGTTAATAGGGCTGCCTACTCCTTCCTGCTGACTCTTCTATAGAGTGTCCTGTTTTTCGAGAGTCACTGATATCATAGGCCAGAACCAGCTATAGCATAAATGTTGTTATGGCACGGACAATATTTGTTGGTAGGATACTGATCACGTTTTATACTTCATTAGTGTGTGTTCTGTAAAATTCACTGGGTGTACCCAGTTGTAGTGGTCATATTTAGAAATTGAAAGGTGTTTTGCTTGGCATTATATATGTGGGGAAATAACTCCTATTCTGTGTAATCTAACTAATCTAAACATCAGGGAAGTCCAGGTTGAAATTGTGGGATTTTGTTGATATGGCAATAGACAGTTTTCTGGGCTCTTATTTATGCCTCAATTCGGAGTTGTCCTCTCTCCAGTTTGGTACTTTTAACCCACGCCGCATAGGAAAAACCTGCTGAAAGAGGGTTATCTTGAAAACTGCTTATGTTAGGATATAAATGATTTTTGATTCAAAGTCTGCAACATTGAAAACCCTGAGAGACAGGGTTTCCAAATCAATGGAGGCGTGATTGTTGATAAATCTTAATTTTAGTGACGAAACTCATAAAAAATTCTGCCAAATGGTCCGCAAAACAGGCAGAAAATGGTATAATTGACTATCCAAATTCTAAAATTATTTCCCAAACTATGTCCATATGAGTTTTCAATGTTGCAGATTCTGAATCAAAAATAATGTTTATCCTTTTATAAGCGGTTTTCAAGATAACCCTCTTTTCAGCACGTTTTTCCTATGCGGCGTGGGTTGAAAGTACCAAACTGGAGAGAGGACAACTCCGAATTGAGGCCTAGATCAGAGCTCAGAAAACTGTCTATTAATTCACGAAGTCAACTTCTAGAGAAGTCTGCTCGTATCAGACCAGCACAAATTGAAAAATTTCAATTGAATTATGTCAAACTTCTTATGGGACTAGTATGATATTGTATGGTCTTAAGACCACTGACTTGGGGCAATTGCAAACAACATTTTTGATGTTTCAATTGCCTCTTATGTCATTTTTCGGCTGGATATCTTTTGCATAACACATGAGCAAAGAGTTCAATGAGTGCCTCACTCTTGACTTGTGCCAACAGCATCAAACTCTTGACTTCCCACCAATCACATATCGATAGTGTGAATATTTCGGATATGCGGTAGTGCTGCGGCTGACCTCTTCAACTGGGTACACACTATTTTCCTACATCAAATTTGTCTCACGCTATCATGTTTTGAGCAGTCTTACGTCTAGGCTGCTTTTTGTCTTGTTCTCGTTGAGATGTAGTGCTGTAGCTGACCACCTTTTAAAATGATGTGATAGAATATCTTGTTAAAATCATACATATAGTCGTGTTTCCTGCTGACCATATTAATCACTTAACATTTCACTTACCTAACCGATTGTGAAGAAAATTGCAGGTATGCTGCCGCGCTGCCGCTGACATGATTGCTACAACCGGGTACACTCTCAGTTTTGGATTCAGCATGTTGTTCTACCCTAGATATACCCTTGTTAAAAACTCGTAACATTTCACTTATTATTAGCGATTTTGAGAAAAATTGCGATATGCTGCCGCGCTGCCGATCTTCCGCTGACATGATTGCTACGACCGGGTACACTAGACCAAGTTTGGTCCATTTGCCTGTATTCCGAGTGGCTCCCAATCCACTGGTCACGCCGCGGTGGAGTCACATGATGAAATTATATATCTTCACCAAGGTGCAACAGCTTAGTGAACACATCATAAATCTAGAGTCTTCTGTCACGTCCTTTCAAGTTATCACAGTCATTTATATCAAAATATCCATATACGGACGATGGCTCAGTGTTGTTACTCATCCTAAAAGAAGTGAAATGCAATGAGGTTACTGGAATCTGCAATCAGTTCAACATCTCTCTGGGTATGTGGCATCGCGTTCACAATGGCCAATTGTGAATTTTGAGTGAACCAACCTACCAGTTCTAACCTACATTGGCAGCATTTGTACAACAACCTTAGTATGCATCAACATAAAGAGATGAAATTGAGGGATTGATTTTTGTGATCGTTTGACATTTGAGTTTCATCCACCGAATAACATGCCATAAAAGTTTAAACATAGATCATAAACAGTGTTTAGTTTGAGAAGTTAATCAACTAATAAACCGAAACAAATGGACTTTTGAAAAAGTTTGCAATTCATTTGTTGGAGTAGAATTTTCCTTCTAACGCTATGACATAAATAAATGTCAATATCAGGTTCTTGAGGATGTATGTACCGGTACTCTTATTTAGGTGGGGGGGGGGGGGGCGGGCAAAAGACTGGGGAGCTCAGACTACCCTTTCCTCTGTGTGATGGCCTTCAAAATTTTGAGGTACTTGTTGGTGCAGATTGGATCAAAACGCAATCTCCATTGTAATGGACTGCTGGATCAGCCTACAGCAAAACGTAAAGATGATAATCATCAAAATATTTCGGGTAACGGAACCACACTGTGTTCTACCGGCTTCAGAGATTGGAGATTTGTACGCTTTAATGTAGACGAAGTGTTTTATGTACAAAAATATTATGGTCTTTGAAAGGTGATAAGATCAACTTACTGAATTCGTGTTGCCTCTACGAAGTACTAGGCGGTGTAGATTTTGATACTAAATCTTCTTGTTAATAGGGCTGCCTAATCCTTCCTGCTAACTCTTTGACAGTGTGTCCTGTATTTCGAGAATCACGGATATCATGCTGTTACTGGCGCAATCTGCTGATCACTGGTTGATTTTAAATGACAATTCAAAAGCTAATCTGAAAATAGATGGAGTAAAATCAACTAATTTTGTTGTACCGCTAATTTAGCTTTGTCATGCGGCCACTTTTTTTGCTTTGCCTGCATGTCAAGGCTATTGTTAATTATTATCATAAGCATGAAGAATACTTTTAGTCAAAGCCGAACTCAAACCTACACAAAAAATGAAGGTGGTTACAACAAGGACTTCAAACTCCGCCTGTTAAGTGAATCAAATAATTAGCTATTATCTGCAACCCAACAAACCCAACAAACCGCGAACAAAAATGCTAAGCTGTTGGCATTTTTTGTTGAATTTAGATAAATACATAGTAAAATATAGAAAAGGATACAGTTCAGTCCAATTTCAAGTTAGATGGTCACGTCACACTCTGTGTCTCTCCTGTCCTCGATAATCCCAACAGAGTAGCAAGTCCCATCTTCTAAGTGAATGCTTACTTTAGAGAAAGGCGTGTTAACTGTCCGCACCCATCGGCTACAAATTGAGAACTGGTTACCTCAACCTAGCTACAGCTATGCGCACTGTTGGCTATTGGGAAAGCTAAGCGAGAGCTATCACGAATAGTAAACAAAGAGAAGCTTTAGATTATACATGTATTCTCTTTCAGCTATAGCAAAGAATCATTGCCTCATCCTGTCCACTCTTTTTAAATAGTAACATCTAATGGTATTAAATAGTAGAAGTCATTTTATGGCATGTCATTTTTTTGCCACATTGTCATCCATTGATTTTCAAGAATCAAGATGACCAAGGTTTTTCAAAGTGTTTCCAGTAATGACATAATTATTATATATTACATTTAAAGAAAAACATTGAAAAAATATAGGCAGCAATAGGCAATATGATGCAGTAAATTACTTTATGCAAAAGTGTGTTGGAAACCTTGGCAGTATTACATGCAAAGTATATTGTGTACAACAATAGATCATGTATTATAGCCATTTTTATGAGTACTCTGTTGAGGGATGCGTTTTGTCACTGCAGCATAGGGCCTAAGTTAATTCAACTTGTCTGAGCACTTAAATTGGGAAAACCATTGAAACCGATAATTGGAACAACGGAACACTGGTTTTTGTGTCTCATAACCTCGAACACTGAGGGCTGTCTTCCATGATGGAATGCAGCATGCACCATTGCTGTGCTGCAGAGATGGGCTATGAAACAAGACTATCCAGCAGACTAAATTTAACTTAGGAGTAAAACGGTAGTAAAACACATATGACACTATGAGACTTGCAGCTGTTAGAATACTTAGACTTATAATTAGCGAAAAGAAAATATAAATTATTCAGGTAAGCTTAGCCCAAGTATTGGTAATGTGCACATTCTCGGCTACAGCAATTCATTTCAGTGTGGTAACATCAAGTCCCTTTGAGATACATCAACGAGCTAGTAGTGTTTAAATCGATGAGCGTGGTTCAAGCCAACGAAGATATTATGAAAGTCAAGGAGTATGCATTTACCACATGTGCAACTTTCTCATTTCTGTGTAACCCTACTTGGTTTGACAATGTAGTAAGAATATATATATATAAGGATGAAATATCACGTTTACTTGTAATTACCTTTGTTTCTTATTATTTTACATGAGTGTCTTAGAAGAGAAAAAAAACTATTTACACAATTTTATAAATACTAATACTAAAGTTATCAATGAATACTATATGGTTATCAGGAAATAAAAAAGTATTGAGTAGCAAACACACATTCATACATTTGTGATTGTGTGTATAATATTAACATCAGATCTTGCTTGATAATACGTTAGATATGCATAGTTATGTGAAAGAGGCAAGCATGCTTAAAACCCTAACGTAGAAGACGTTTGTTACACAAACAAAAAAACAATAATAGAAAATTCTAGCACCAGTATTAATTTGCATACAGTTATAACGTAATGATGGCACAGCCGATGCTGCCGGTCTCTACCTGATACGTCGGCCTGTGGCACTTTACACTGAGTTGCTATGTGCCAACTATATACACAATTAAGGCAGATACCAACGCGCATAGACCACAAGCTGTTTGATACTTTTGAGCATTCAGATGGAGTTATACCGATTGGATCAATGCATAGTATTCCTCATTAATGTCGTTTGAAAACTTCAGATCATAAAGCACACCAGAGGTTTGAGGTAGGGTTGTAACGTATGCTTCCTTCAGAAGTAGATTGACACTGGAATACTTCATACGCTTAACAGCATAGTTATACAGAGATTGTTTTAAGTCACTGTCTGTCACTAGTTTAGTTACAGGTGTCACCGGCAACTGTCTATCATATAAGTTCCGGCTGGCGTAATATTCTCTAAAATAATAAAAAAAAATTTTAATGGTAAAATACAAAGTTTATTCCCTGTCACTTGAACTCTAAGGTTAAATAGGTGCAGATCACTGTAATGGGTATCCAGTCAATGAAAATCGAAAAAACAGACCATTTCGAGAATGTTTGAGTTGCCCAACAGTATCAACTTACTTTGCATTTTTTCTGTTTTCACCGCTATGTACATGTTTATATTTTTCCTCCTTCACTCTTACTATATATGGTACATGCTGCTTCACTCTATTAATGAAGTCTACATCTTCAGCTCCCCAGTGATAGCCCCACTTAGAGTCCCAGCCGCCAGCCTTATTATAATCCGACGCACAAACTCCCACCATACCGTAACTGTAACAGATAGTGATACATACAGTGAATTATAATTTATAATAATAAGTATAACAGTGACAGTTTCACAAGTAAATCGATGATTTGCTTTTCCCATATCAGTATTTCTTAAATGCAGTTAATTTGTGCCGTCAATGCAATATTGTTTTTTTATCTATGTACAAAAAGGTACAAAAGATATAGGGTTATGCTTACCCAGCCTTCACCCAATAGCCACTATCCTCAGTCTTTTCCTTGAAGCATATAGGGGCGTAGGTAGAAAACCCGCATCGTGTGCTCTTCCAAACTCTACGAGTAAAATCTGTGGGTATCACCATAGAAGTATCCACAGAGAACAGGATTGGATTCTCCTGAGCTTGAGATTTAGCTAGCTGCTGTGCAAAGTCAAAGCCCTTCTTTAGTCCTATACTTCTACTGAAGGGTGCTCCTTTAAAATTCAGAAATACTGGTCAGTTATCAATATACTACCCCTTTCATAACAAACATGGATTACTCTATTCAGTAATTCCAAAGTGCCAAAACCATAGAGAACAACAGACGTACATAGAAAAAACTATCGCTTCCGCTTTTACGGCAATAAATTTGCCAATCCCTCAATGATAACAACAAAGTCAATATTTATAACTTTATTGAACTGTTGGTGCGCCATTAGTGTCAACATGATGTGTGCAAGGACTTTAAAACAATCAATCCAACTTTTATATGATGCCAAATTAATGCAGATATCAAACTTACCCAAGTGTAGGTAATGAACAGGTATATTGAGAGACTTTCTGTGTTTAGTAAGGTTGAACTGCTCGGGACCAGGACGACTCATATCTACTATAACGAGATTAGTGAAGGATTTATCGTGCTGTGCGTTTATCATGAGTAGCAGCCTGACCATAAACTCTGTATCGTTACCCACTGCAGTGACGAAATACACCTGCTTACGTTTCAACTTTCCATACTTCTGAAGCCTGAAAACAAAAACAAATTAAAATCATTACAAATCAGGTTGTAGTTTCATACCCATCAAGGATAAGGTTATTTATCCCAGCATTATTGTGTCAAAACTAATTGCTTTCATGCCACAACAACTAGCATCTAGTTTGTCTTGACAAGATTTTGGTTTTGCAGGGTGTTTGAGTTACCTTGTTAACTGCAAACATGAAAGTAGTTACTAAGCTGAATTTTAAAATTAAACATTGAAGTTATCTTGCAATGATCATTGTAAAATGAAGTTTATAATATAGTATAATATATCACCGATAATTCTTTGTAATTTGTATCAGAACATATACAAATAGGGTCAAATCTATAAAGTATATCTATCTACATGTTGAGAATTGTATTAAACTTTGGAGTTGTTTCTCCTCCGACAGTAATTTTCAATGAGGAGACAACTACAGGATTATTTGAGTTCAAGGTTTTATCTATTTTTGCAGGACCAGATTGGGGTAGTGTTAGACTCCAACCAATAACAATCATTTCTGGTTGTACATTTTATGTCATAGCAGACTATCAGATTATAGTACTCACTTCCAATAATCTTGGAACATATGACAGGATCGGTTAAGGTGATGTAGATCCACTTCTAAGTCACTCTCTTCATTCTTGAAGGATGAATGTCGGTCATAATCAACATGTAAAGATCCCTGTATCCTCATGATACATGGAGATGTGTACATATACACTGCAATCAGAGAGAAATATAACATGTATAAATATACTCCACTGATAGCATCTTTATTATCTGTCATAGATATATAGACAGTTGATATATGTGCATTAAAATATATAATAATACACATAAAAAACTACATAATAAAGTCATCGCTACATAAAACTTCATTATATTTGTAAAACCTATCTAGATAACTATCTAGATCTATAACTATATCTAGATCTCTTCATATATCATGATTAATAGAAGCTTGCAACAAGCCCCATAAATTTTACACGCAGTTGGCTTTGATAGCTATTTTTATGGGTAGGGTAGGCCCTAATGGACGAGTTTCTGTAGTTTGGAGCCAACAAAAGCTTGTCTAGTATAACAAATATGATACCAAAACATCTATCTTTGGTTGTCATTTGATAGAAAAATCTCAGTTGCATTCTTTGTGTCAAATTTGAGTGAAAGTATCATTTTACCATTCTAAATAAAGCAGTTGTGCTTCCCGGACCATCAAGTTCTGAATTTGATCTAGTATGACAACAATAGCAAAAATTTCATGGAAATATAAAAATCTGCAGCAGTATTTAACTTCAACTACAATTACAATTCTAGAGCAGTCCTACAAATGGATTCCACTAAGCATAGCATCTAACTACTGTTCTAGTTCAATCGGGTGGTCGGATGTATTTGGAATAGACGAAGAGACCACTCCGCTTTCATTTCATTTGCCCTTACTAAACTACATTCAGACTGAGATAGACTTACTTAGTTTGGAAGTGTTGGCAGGTTTACTGCGTACATTCTTCCAGCCCGGTGATTGGTCGTTAATATTCTGTATAACAGCCCGCTGCAGATAATGGTCCACTGTCTTGTCTGCCGCTGACAAGTCTATCGATTTCCAGTTTCTGTCTACATAAGTTGTGTTATCATATGATGGCTGGTATGACTTTCCTAAACCATTGAACACTTTGGTTATATTCCACTGCAATGATAAGATAGAGCAAATTATGGATCATGGAAGTGTTTTAGGGAACCATATACAAGTTGATTTACTCAAACCCGCAACTATTCAAGTATATATATATACTTTTTATTGGCATCAAAAGTCATCTCATTCGAAATGTTTTGCACTCAGTGCCAGAAAACAATTTTTTTTTATAACAAAAAAAGAGAAACAGAAGGGAAATAATATCATCAATGATGTTGGTCAAGTCGATAATATATGGTTGAAAAGTAAAGTTTTGAATGAACTGAACTTCTCTTTAGATCTCAAATGTAACGGTAAAGAATTGTATGTAGCAGAAACTTTGTATCTTAGATTGTCTGTATGATATAAAAGTAAATGTTTATCACGAAAATTGAACTTGGTAGTGTTTTTAAATCCTCTATATATAAATGGAGGTGTTAAAAAATTGTTTATCTTATGCGCAAAAAGTGAAGTGAAATAACAAACAAGCTTAGGAAGAGGTAGGAGTTGTAATGATTGTGTAATGGATTCGGTTGAAATGAGATAATACGGGATGTAATGCACATTGGCGATAATGCGTAAAGCCCGTTTTTGCAACAAAAATAATCTATTGAGGGCATTATTGCAGGACAAGTTGCCAATGATATGGATACCATATATAAGGTGACAATAGATAAACTGGAAGTAAAATGTGCGGGCACTTGCTATATCCAAGAAGTATCTCAAATTTTGAAGTAGGTAAACATTCCGTTGTACCTTTTTATATACATACTCTAGATGATCCTGCCATGAAAGCGAGTCATTCAACACAAAACCCAGAAGCCTTGTAGTTCTCTGTCTGTTTAGTTTTTCATGCCCTATGTACAGTTCCAGGTCATAAAGCGGATCTGAGATATTAAGTAGCATGTAATGAGATTTCTGAACATTTATAACCATCCGGTTACGATTGCACCAATCCAAAATGCCACTTAAATCTTCAGATGCCTTTGCCTTTAGTTGCTGAAGGTTTTTATTAGATGACAGGAACACTGTATCATCAGCATATGCATATGATGATGAGTCTGATTTTGATGAAGTTAATAAATCATTTATGAAGATGAGAAACAAAGTTGGTGCTAGGATTGAACCTTGAGGGACCCCTATTGTGATAGGCAATCTACAAGATTCAATATTATTGAGTTTAACAAACTGCCTTCTGTCTGTCAGAAAGGTGTCAAGAAGTTTTAACATATTTCCTCCGATGCCGCAAGCCTTCAACTTATTGTGTAGTAAAACATGGGATACACAGTCAAATGCCTTTTTAAAATCCAGAAAAAGTAATGTCATAACATTTCCATTAATTTTCTCCACCAAAGAGTCTGAAATAATTTTAAATAAACTGTCTGAACAAGAATGGCCTTTTCTAAATCCACATTGAAGCTCATGGATGATTTTGTTCTTAGTGAGATATTCTTGCAGATGGTGATTTATGTGTTTCTCAAATATTTTTGAAAGAACAGGCAAGACTGAAATTGGCCTATAATTTGATGGGTTATTTATATCCCCAGATTTATGTATTGGTGAAACTCGAGCTAGTTTCCATGTTGAAGGGAACTGTCCTTTGCTTAAAACCCTGTTAAACATATCGGTGACAATATCCACAATATAAGGCCAAACAAGCTTCAACATCTTCACTGTAATTCTGTCAGGTCCTGTACTTTTACTATCAGGAATGTGGAACAATATTCTTGTACATGTGAAAGGGGTGAATTGTGGTATGTCTGTCAAATTATGTTTGGATACGGGAAATGTCATCTCATCTGTTACGACAAGGTTCTTTGTGATTGATTTTGCAATGGATGTGAAATGGCTGTTAAATTGATCTGCACTCAAATTTGTCGCAGGGAAAGTCTCCTTCTTTTTATTCTTTAATACATCCCAAACAGGTTTTGTATTACCTTTAGACTCTTTAATAATATTAGAAATAGCTCTTTTCTTCTTTTGTCTGATCATATTAGTGACATAATTTCGCTGTTTTTTATATCCTTCCCAATCACCGTTTTGTTTGAGTTGATCTCTGATTTTGATGTTCATTTTTACCTCATCATCCAACCATTTTGGAAGATTATGCGTTCTTACAAAACGAGTCTTCTCAAACACGAGTTTTGATATAAGATGATTCAAATGGCTATAGAACTTCTCAAACATTGAGTCTATTGATCTTTCATACAGTACGTAACCAAAATTTTCCCTTGAGAATGTATTAAAAATGTTTTCAGGTGTTGCAAATGAATAATCCAAAAATGTTACCTTACATCTTTGTTTAGATATTTTAACATTTCGATCAATCTCTCTTGAAGCTACTATCATGAAATGATCACTCAGTGAATATTTGATGACACCAGATTTAGCAATATTGTCACTTTTACTTGAATAGATGTGGTCAATTAGTGTCCTTGATGAATTAGTTATGCGAGTGGGTTCAGATATAAGTTGATTCAACAGTAGTGGAGAGGTAACATTATCTAACCACCTGTTTTTCGAAGTTGGATTCAGCAAATCAATATTGAAATCACCAAATATTATAATTTCATCGTTCAAACCATAACAACGCTCGACAAACTCTGAAAAGTCTGTGTTCCATGATGCTTTTGATTGGGGAGGTCTATATAAGTATGTGACCAAAAAACTCTTTTGGCTTCTGGGTCTGACCTTGACTGTTATACTCTCATCCATGTAAAGATCTAAATTTTCCAGATGTTCAATGACCAGTGAATCATGGACATAGCAGAGTAATCCCCCACCATTGTTACAGAGCCTATCCCTTCTTATCATCTTATATCCTGGTACCTCATATAGGCAGCTGTCATCATTTTCATTCAAAAATGTTTCAGCCAAACACAGTATACTAAATTTGTGATCACTAAGAATTAAACGAACCTCTTCCAGTTTGCTTGCCAATCCACGGATATTAAGATATGCGCTATGAAAATTAGTTGCCATCATAGAAGTTTTTCAAAATGGCATTTAAGTTTAAGTGATTCTAAAATCATACCTTGACTGAGGACCTTGTTGTATTGGTCCTGAGTGTCAAACTTTACTTTAAAGATGCGCATTTTCTTTTCCCCTTTGTAAATCCTTATAGCTGAAGAGTTGGGGAAATTCTGTGATATCTCTTTTATTACAAGTTCATCATCAGCATCGATAGGAATGCCTCTCAGCATACCAGTGTTGACTTTTGCTGATTCTGGATTGATTGTCTTTCTTACTTGCGAATTTTCAAATAGTAATGTATTCCAAGTGTTTATCAACTTGGTCACGGTCTTTTCATCGCGAAGGTGCAGCATAATTTTTGGAGATTCTGTCTTGAAATTGTAGGTCGTTATGTTTTCTATGATTGTTGGGCCGAATTCACGGTTAATCTCACGTCTGATGTTGTCTTGATTATAGTTTTGGTAGGTTTTTGATGACTTGTTGATACTTATTACGATGCAGTGCTTGGGGTTGAAGTTGTTTGGACGAGTTGTTTTTGTAATAGATGGCATGTGATCTGGTGTGTTGGATGTAGTTGCCGGTGAACTTGGTGTTGGTGTGTTTTGATGTGTTGTTGATGAAGGAATATTTCTGTGGAGTTGTCTACTGCTGCTTGCAACTGATGACCATTGTTGTGTGGTGTTAAGAGTTTGAGTTGGAAGATATGTTTGTTGTACGGTATTTTTGGAATTTGATGGACATTCCTTTGTACTAGGGCTCTCAGAAAAAGCACTAGTAATTTTATCCAATTTAACCTGCATGCTGTCCATCTTCTCCTGCATGCTGTCCATCTTCTCCATCATAA
This sequence comes from Membranipora membranacea, assembly GCA_914767715.1. Taxonomy (NCBI): domain Eukaryota; kingdom Metazoa; phylum Bryozoa; class Gymnolaemata; order Cheilostomatida; family Membraniporidae; genus Membranipora; species Membranipora membranacea. The sequence goes on from OU612073.1 coordinate 21,100,970, forward strand.
TAGAAAGCACGCCATGTAGAGTTCTGCATGACGCACATCCGGGACTCTCCCCACAATCTCTGTCCCTGGAATGACTGGGAGCGCTGTCGACGAATGGAGCAGAAGTCTCCATTGTCTCAGACAGGGAACACTGAGAAGACTCTGGCAGTGAAACTGTAGATCCCCCTAGAGCACCTTGTGTGCTTTGTTGTTGAGTTGTGCTGCTGTTGGCATTGGTTTGTTTACTTTTTAGCGATTCCATTGCATTTGAGCATGAGGAACGGACTTTCTCGTTTAAATTGGCAATTGTTTCTGGCTGTAATTCACCTACCAGCTTAGAGTAGTGACTTATAAACACATCCACATCTTTGATAGCATTCACCAGTATTCTAGAGGTGGTATGGTAAAAGTTTGCAGTATAAAGGCGTCTATCCGATTTCTTCTTGTTTTTCACGGTGAATATGGTGGCTGTTGTGTTTTTGTCCTTATCTTTATTCATTTTCCTAGTTATTCATTTTCCTAGTTGCCCAAGTGAGATGTCTCTCTCGGGCAGCTGTGTTGGGCTGTTAAAATATATCTGGTGGGTGCTGGAGCAGGGCCCTATCCAATGAATTGTCTTGGCGAGAGTCTCTGGGGATGAATGGTATAATTGATTAACATGAAGCAAAGAATGATCAAAATGGGTGGGGACAGAGTCTGGGGAGCTCAGACTAACAAAATAGTATCAATTAGATAACAATCAACAGAAGAAGTAGACTGAAATAAAAACTCAAGTAATACAGAGAAGCAAAAAGGAACTAGATTATCATTTCATTAACCTAGATTCTGCAGGTTAACAGAAAGTGATTTCAAAATAAACTACTGCATGGGAAGTGGGAGATTAAGATTAATATTCTCCTACATACATACTTTGATCCGGGTAAAGTAGGTGTATTTTACCTAACCCCGTACACACACATGAAAGTTGGTGCACCGAATCGACCATTGGCCGTAGGTTAATATAATAATCATATTACCTTTTTGAATGATTGAGTGGACAAATAAAGCCAGTCATCGCTGAAAGAATAAGATGTTTTCTCCTCGGTACATGAGCTATTGAAGGTAATCTACAAAATAAATAAAAAGGTAAATAATTTGGCTATGTAATTAATTATTATTGTTAGCAGATCGGAAGTGTAGAAACCATCACAACTATCCAAGTCCATACAACGACGAAATGTTGACAAAATATTGGGGTAGATATAAGGGTAGATAAAGCAATGTCAAAGCTGGACAACTTGTAATAGGACGATGATGAGCGATGTAGTGAGTGCCTGGAGAGTCCATTTATGGGCTCAACCAGCAAAAACATTGACATAATTATGTAATCATATCTGAAAAGTGTGCATAACAACCTTTGGAAACATAAAACTCTATCTAGATGAGTTACAGGATAGGACAACAAGTCATGTATTCTTCAATGGTAATACAAATATCAACAGTCCTATTTGTATAATCTGCTGTACTAATCTTCATATAACAAACCTCTATATCTTTGCAGGCAGCAACAGCTAACTTTACTCTTTTCACTCTCAGCAGGAAATCCGTGTGCTGACCACTGCTCAATGACTCATCCCATAGCTGATTGTTCATCAAAGTGTCGCGTGAGGCGAGAAATACTGGGGGCAGAAGATCTGACTGGTGACAGGTGGGTGAATTTACTGACAGGTTTGAAGGCAGGTAGATACCTGGTATGGCTGTCAACTCACCTGTCAACTTTGATATATGTAGAGTACCTGTCAAACGAAAAAGAGAATGTAGTTAAGTCATGTCATTGAGCAAGCAGCCTAGGTCATCACAGGTGCAGTTAAACCCACTTTATGGGCTATTGGGGTCCTGGGAAGTAGAGGCGGCTGATACTAAAAGTAGAAGTTTGAAGAGTAGATGATTGTTTTTGTTAGCAAGAAAGAATGAAGGCAGCCACATATGAAAGAAACAAAAAAGAACCAAACAAAAAAGCCCCTTCATAATTATACCAGTTGCACCATAATGAGACGCTTTGATCTCACAGACTTTTGATGAATTTTCTTTACTCAAACAAGTTACAAGTTGACATAAAAAGTTTTATACTTGCTCAAAGCCATCTAGCATTGTATAATGTTTGTGTAACTAGATATACCAACCTGACCCACCCTAAGTACAAACACAGAATAATATCACAAATACTCTGACAAGGCCCTAGGTTATCAGTCCAGCAGGGCCCTTGTGTGTAGTAAGCTTGTTGTAACAAAATAATTCAAGTGTGTTTTTAGGATTATGAGGTCACAATGATTGAAACTGGAAATTTACTCAGGTCGCCAAAGCTGAGAAGTTACAACTGTCTAATCCCCTTGTAGTTAAAGAAATCGGTTGCATTTAGTACTGTACACATGAGAGCGCATTTACCAAAAGAATTTACAATCATATTTCTGGGGCGATCTCTAGGCCTAGTTAGTAGTAAGTTCTCACCAGTTGTGGAGTTGCAGAATCCCCTGATGCAGGGGGAGAGAATCTTGGCTCTGCTCTCCACAAATCTCTTAGCTAGCAGAGCTAGAGCGTGTGACTCAGTGTAGAAGAAACTGGCATCCCATACAAATATGTACGGATATTCTAATAAAAAGAATGTAAAACAGTATAACATGATACTTTGGTATGTAATATCAGTCCTCGACAAGAAAAAAGGTCGCTTTCACTGTAAACAGAGATGTGTCCCACACAACTTTGGACTGACATTCAATAAGTTTATTTTGTGTATAAAAACGTCAAGTCAAGGTCAGATAGAGCAGTTGACTTGTGAGATCATCCTGAAAATAAATTACAAATTAAAATGAATTTGTCTTTCCAGCGGAACACGTTTTCAAAAAAGTTGTGTGTGAGTTCATTGGAATTATAAAAGAATCCGAAGCGCTTTAAATATAATCTGGGTATTTACTACTAAGGTACAGGAAATACGGTACTAATGGAGAAAAATATATTCCTAAAAGGTGACATAAAGTAGCCTCAAGAAAATGGCATCGCTTCTCGGTCAATCATCATAGATGGCCCTCAGCCCTCTTATATTAACCAGGGTATAATATATAACTTTGATAAATGTCATCAACTTTCTGAAATAATTAATCACTCGTTGGCAGATCCTTGAAGGTGCCATGAAAGCTGCAATTTTGACAGAACCCCTTCCATCCAACTATATAGGAGAGGTCAAGCAGAGTTTCTCTATTGATTCAAGTGGCCCTCTGACAGAATGAACAAGGCTGCCAGCATAATATAAAATCCCCTTCATCTGTGCACTTGACACGCGACAAGCTTACAACCCTCTCAATTATTTGATAAATTAAACCCCCTCAGGCGGTCAAAGTGTGAGAGCTACCGTGGAAGTTATGATTGTTATGGACATCCATTCACTAAATAATCCGGAGAGTAAAATACAGCTTGACCTGCCAGTAAGTGGCACCCAGGGGTATCATACACATTATATTCTGTACAGACCACTCAGTCAGTACAGAAAACCTTGAAATAGTTCTGACAGTCTCCAAAAGTGTGACCAGGGTGACCCATCACTGAATTATCGTGGAAATTAAACTCTTCTTAAATCAAGGTTGTAGTGCTCTACTTGGTCGTGTTCACCCGGTATATTTTACACAGAAGATGGAACATGAAATGCCCTACCGACTAAAGTGAAGTTGTTTAGACTTAAAAAGTCATACCCTGTGACAGACCATAGAATTACAAACCTTAAAAAAGAGAACGAAATAATTCAATTGAGAATTTTATAACATATATTACAAACAAGGAACTATTACTAGATCAGGGTAGATGACAGCTACCCTACAAGGCAGTGATGACAGCTAGCCTACAAGGCAGATGACAGCTAGCCTACAAGGTAGATGACAGCTAGCCTACAAGGCAGATGACAGCTAGCCTACAAGGCAGATGACAGCTAGCCTACAAGGCAGATGACAGCTAGCCTACCTTTTCCATCCACCTGTTTGATGAGATGATTATACACACAGGAGTGTTTACAGTCGGATGGAGGGGATATACAGTAGATCTTCTTATTTTTATTATCACACATAGAAGCGACCGCCATAGTCTTCTCAACATACACAGGAATGTCAGCATAGTCCTGCTTAAAATTGCTAACCACCTAAGAAAAATATAAAAAAATCAAATGTATTTCAAATAAATGATGCTGGCTTTTGATTTAATGTTTTTTCGTTAGAGACGCATTACAGAATCAGTGATTGAGGTCAGAAAAAGGCCATTTTATCCTGATAAAAGAGCAGCCCAGTCCACAGTCCACAAAGTAAAATACCAGAGAATGAAAGCAGCTGGTACAAAACACATGCGGATGTCAGATGTTTGGCTGACTAAGGAATTCATCACAACATTGGAACCATCCCACACATTCCCAAATGCGCAGTGAAATGGTAAAGAGATATGTGAGTCAATCTCACCTGGTTTAGCTGGCAGGCAGACTTGGAATTTATTACGACTATGGCTGATTCTTTGAGCAATTCATTAGGAGTTGTGCCACTTGTCTCACTCATTATTCTCTCTGGAAATATAAAAATATAATCTATATGGCAACTCCTAGGGAGTAGAACCAAGGGGTCAGGTTGATCAATTCTAAATACATGTACACATATTTAGGTGTATGGGACATAAGCTTTCACCACAACATGTTAACAGCATTCCCACAATGCACCTTATAAAAATTGAACCTTATAAATGACCTGATCTCCTGTGGTTATCCGATACATTGCATTATGGGATTAAGATCATTATTCAGTCTCATTCCCATTAAATATACTGATTAAAGAGACCCAAAGCCGTAGATATGAGTTTGGGCAGATCAGGGTACATACCTTAAAATATTTATATGATAATGACCGCTTTGGCGGCTCAACTTGAAATCAAATCTCACGCACATAAACGTTCAATGCCCGTAAATACAAATTCGGCTTTAAGGAACAATTTTCTTTTGGGGCTTCGACTACTTTCTCTAAGCAGGTAATGTCCTACACAATCCTGCTGAATAAATTTAAAGAGGTAATTTTAATATTAAAAGCTCATTTGTAGCAAAAACTTTTTTGTTCTCTTCTACCGAATCTTTAGTCTAGACAACACGTACGGCTGAGTTCAATCCAATTAGGAGTGTGAATATATAACGCTGTCACATTTGACTTTAGACAGACTTAGTGATATTATCTTGTAAAGGAGACAAGAAGCCGTGGTTGTTACGCAATAATACAGGCTTAATAAAATGAAATAAAATTGTTTACTGTAAAGAGCACACTATATCGTATTATGCTTATATGATGGAATCTTGGTAGAATTCCGATCAGTAATTTCCGTTGTTCAAAGACAAAATAAAATTTGAAACGGAGCAAATTGAAGGAAAATTGAAAAGCTACTCAGTGAATTAAATGCGATTTTTCCCCCAGATTAGGGCTGAGCATTGCAATAGATATTTTTCCCTTTGGCATTACATTTTGAAACAAAATGGAATTTAGACTTTTTCCATAATTGGAGGTTATTGAAATTAGCGTCCAAAAATATATAAGCAATGTTCAATGAATTTTGAGTGACTTGCATGGTATTAGTAGATTAGGATTTTAGTATTGGCGCAGCCCTAAAATCAGGAAAAATGGGAATTGGAGATGTTTTCCATAGTTTGTCAATAACTCAAAAAAGTCCCCAACTCGAGTAAGTAGCTAAGAAGATTTGGTCAAAAGTTGGTGTGCTTAGCTGAAGCAGGATTGGAAAGAAAAAAATCATATATGTTAACCATTGGCAATGATAGCGTTTTAATTCACTGTGTAGGTTATTTGCTTGACCCACAAAGCATTTTGGTGCTGTTTTATATAGCTATATTTAGTCAGCATCAATGGGAAATGTCCTCCATTTGTTCATGTTTTAGTAAAACGGTCTAGGATTTAGAAGGTTATGAGTAAACTTAGGGACCGATGTGATATATATATAACTTATACTGTGTTCTGTCTTCAATACAAAATACTCTGCATATTTTATGAAAGTTTAGCAGCTATGTTATGGAAGAGAGTAGTGATGTGCTTGACATCAGGAAGTTTGGAACAGGGAGTTTTCACCCAAACTGCCTTATTGCATGAGCAGGTACAAGAGATCTGATGTCTGATCGAGCTGAAGTCTCGAAAAACCATAGATTGCCTGTTATTTTAGTTGAACTGTGCAAGAATTTCCAACCTGCGGTGGTTTGTATTACAAGACTTAGTGGGTTTGGGCCATAGTGATATTATATACTCTAAATAATATCTCTATGGTTGGAGCTATTTGACAGACCGATCAATATCAGGTAAGATGTTCTCAGCCCAGCAGGCTAACTAACCTGTCACTGAAGGTGGCGGACCTTTCACTTTCACTTTAGGCTGTTGAGTAGGTTTCACTTTAGATGGAGCTGGCTGTAATGGCTTCTTTTGTACTGGCTGCCTAGTTGCCAACTTCTTTGGTATATCTTCTTCAATCACAGCTTGTTGTGTAGTGTGAAATATATCATCATCGGGCTGAGCAAATGTTTTACGGATTGTCCCATGAACTGCAAGTGTTTGGTAACAGTAATGAGAATAATTATGTGAAAAGAATGGAAAAATTCATCAGATGATAAAGGCAGTCAATACAAAATTATTTTTAAAAGTTAAGATGGCTGTTTTATGTTAGGATTTGTTAGGAGTTTTTCATATTTATTCTGATAAAGGTACGACAAAAATGAAGGATGTTAACGATTATAAATCCTATGAATGAGAACAGCTTAGTCAAACACAGACACTGATATCATTTCACGACTAAATACAAGGTGCGAACTGGAGCTTTTGTCCCGAGTTGAGTCGCTTAGTCCACATTTGGTATTGCAGGAAAATATCTTAACCTGGGTGTAACCAGGAAGTTATTCACCAGTGCATATCGTTAGCCTATCGATTGATTTCACAAACATAACAGATGGATAGCCATCGCTCTGGTTGCACCAGGAAAAAAACCTCCCAGAATAGTTGGTAAAAGCCAGCAGCTCAGCGTAATATGGATGGGTGTGGTGTGTATTGGTTTTTTGGTTGGTTGGGTGGGTGACACAAATGTCCCCGAGGTTAATGTATATGGGAAATTGAGAAAAATATGGAAAAAGTTGGAAAGCTCATGGCTCATTAGCTTCTAGCAATTCTGACTAAATTCGTATTTGTTTCCACCTTGACTGGCCCGCCAACCATTTGCTGAGGCCAGTGATCTGTTTTGTCTGCTGTATGAGGAAACTTTGAATTCAAGTGAATTTGAGTGAACTAGCGTAATGAAGGAGCAGGTTTTGTACTTCAGGTTAAGGTTTGGTCAATGGTGATGGGTTCCGTTAGCCTTATATACATTACACACCTCTGGCGAAAACAATCATTTTTTGAGAGTTGAACCCTGAAACACAATAATTATCGTTCTAGTACAACTATTGGTGAAACTTAATGCTAGTGTGGAGACTCGGTGCGATTGTGACAAAATTTCAGGCAAAACTACAAATATCTACCACTTTGACATGCATGACTACAGAGAGATTTTGCTCTAGTTATCAATAATGATGTATGAATAAATCAAAATACTGCTGCAATCTGACCTTGTACAGACTTATAACACAACCCGCTGTATACCAGGGTGCACAGATTTAGTTTGTCGAGGAGTCTGTCACCAAGACAGCACTGTGTTTAGTCTAAGCGCACATATAATAGCTCAATTACTACTTGAAAAGAAATCAGACCTTTTGTAGGCTGGGATTTTGTTCAGTTTATGCACCTGGACCTAGACCTTAGACTAACAACTTACGGATTCTCTCTTCTGTGGTAGGCATCTTGTCGTTTGGGTCCATCTGTGCACTTTTTGAATTTTGAATGTAGAGTAAGACAAGATTATTTAATGATAGTATGGTAGCTATTACAATGCACCAGATCAAATACCACATTATGCGTCTCATCTTCGCACATGGTATTCCCCTGCAATTAGAAAATAGGGGATGACGTCAAAAAGGGAAAGAAGCAACAAGGTCTTGATCAGCCATTATGAGAAGCCCTTTCGTGTCTCACTTATTACAAATGACACTCAGTATAAAGTCGGATGGTAAGTTGGACAGAAGAAATTATTTTCAAGGTAGAGAAGCTACCTTCTGTTGAACAGAACAAAATTTTAAATGATGACATTAATGGTTACATTGTTTTCAACACGTGATTCAAAAATATCAAATCTCAATTCTAGAACAATATACTTGGGTGTTGTGTGTAGGTACGTTATATGTTATCTACACTGATGAGGAGGGGAGAGTCTACTCTACATATAAGCCACATGGCTCTGGTACTCAGAGCAGGTACACAGGATAAACATCTATGATTCATTATACTATCGAAAGTTGCATAAAAAATTTGAATATTGGAATTTGAAAACTGACACTTTATGGCAATGATAGCAATCTATATTGAACTAACTCTATTGTAAGTTACTCCCAATAATAATGAGCTGACCAGCTTATTTTAATTTTTGCCCTTGTAAATGGAAACTATTGCATACCTACCTTTGCCACATCTCATGTTACATTGATACATACCTTGACCAAATTTGAATATTATTTTTTCAATATCTGGTACGACAATTAGCCGCTCACTTGGAAGTTCTCGATGTAGATTATTGTCAAATGCGAAATAGGACCCTCAAACCCCTTTCAAATTTTCAAATATAGTTATATTTCCTATACCATTGTGTTTCAAACTTCAGGGTTGAATTATTGAAAGCCTACGTGCCTCGTGCCTTTTGTCGTACCACCATTTATTCAACAGATGGGCAAAGTTTTGTTCTGAATAAAGGCATTGAACTTGCGAGAGAAATTTACTTCAATATTTACTGTTCCAATAGAAATTTTCTTGCAGACATGTGCATAGCTCCCTGATTTATAAGATTAGGGAACTAACAGGTTTAGAAAATAACAGAGCTTGCCAACTGTAAATCTATTCATTCACTGAAATTGTTATTTCTCTAGGAAACTGGCAGATTCAAATCAATGTTTGAGGTAACATTTTGGTGTGAAAATTTAGGAATCCTTTACAAGCTTTAGAAATTTGCCACAGATCAGGCTGGGTGTTCCCAATATTTTAATTGTGTTATATTCAAACATCACGTTTTACTGGCATAACTACAGCTTTTGTAAGTTATGTATTCAAAAGAACAGTATATCAGGGATTAGCTATAATCCTTATGATAGCTGCCCAAAGCCAGTGACCGCATTTCAGTACCAGGGACTTGCAGTCATCACCCTAGTGTATTCAAACTTTCGCCTGTAGCAAAGATCACTAAAATTGGGTTGATCTTTTCAAAAGACATTGCTTTAATGGCTAAGTATCTAAACCTGTTAGATTGACAGAAGACCTTCGTCGAAACACAACAAATCAACAGGGCACAAAAGAGATCCTTTAGCCCTTTATTAGGAATGCAGATTAGGGTTATCTAAATTTAGGATTAGAAGACAACAGATACATATAGTACATGAGGGTATGTCAATATTAACTTAACTGTAGGAGCATGATTCCTAGGGGCCCAAAGCTGTCGGTGCACTCATAGGCAAATATTTTTCAAATCTGAACATAAGGTATGTGTGAAAAATTCCTGTACACAAGCTTCTTTTCTGCACAAGATTGGCATGCTTACGCCATCTGTGTACCGAAAGGTTTGTGTAATAGTAAGCCACTGTGTGGGTATTCTCTTAGTTATGCAGGACAGAACCATTTCTACCAGTCTGCCAGCAACAGAAACCATACAGTGGGGGCAAAATATCTAAAAAATTTGACATAGCCTGCTATTAATCATGACACAAGGCTTCCTCCCACGCTCTCAGAGCTTGTCTTGCAACAAAACAAAGAAAGTTTCTTTTTCTGCCTTACACCAATAAAGAAACATCCTATATAATTATTGTCTCCTTCTTGGCTGGACGTGGTACGTCACCACGTCACCGCTGGTAATTATATATTGGAGTGCATTTTTTGGGATTCCAATGAGTGGTGAAATAGATAATTACAGTATGTCAATAGCTGACAGTCTTAGCTGTACCAAACATGGAGTACCTCTGCAGATTTTGCTGGCAGCATGTAAATGTGAGGTGCTAAGTGCAGTGTTGACATTATAATTTAAATCCTGCTCTCAAATGTCGACAAATGATTTGAACAAGTGGTTGTACATCTTTAGATAGTGCTGAATTATTTGCTTTTAATATTGAGTATGTCAGCATGTGGCATTAAAATGATTGAAACTCTTAATCCAGTCTGAAAAACAAACTTATCAATATCGGTCAAAATTTGGTGAAGTCTTGTAAGTTGATGTAAGTGGCCTAACTGTTTATCTACGGCCAACACTCAACAAAATTTTGAGCTAAAACATGTTTTGACTGGAAAGCAGGTTGTTTTCATCACAGTAGAAGGCAAGAATTCCAAAATGCCAGTCCTAACCCAGAGGGAGGTTCTTAATATGAGTGTAATAGACAGTCAGAGTGCAGACACACTGTAGGAATAAATGTGCCAAAGCATGCAGGTGAAACGCCAAGGGGCAGAACTCAAAGAATTTCAAAGTGGTTTGACTTTATTATACTATCTTGCTTGTTTGTCCCTTGTATCGTTAAATTTTAATGACAATCTTTTGATACCAGCGCCAAGAAGAGGTGCTGTGACGATAGTGAACTTAATTTTATTTCATGAGTTGGCAACAGCATGACAAGTTAATCATATTCTAACTCAGGAGAACAAACATCATGCTGATCATTTTTTTTCCTAAATAGTTATGGTTTTAATGGTCTAAATCATGCCACACTTATCCATGCCTAAACCATGCCACATTTATTATATTATACTCTGTGAAATTTACTTGCAGGACACAAATGCAAAGAAGGCTGCGCAAGCTTTAATTGATCTGAAAGCGCAGTGGTAAACAAGTTATAAGTAAAACCGTTTTGACTTAATAATTTTTAAGTCTATGAGTAAAACTTAAAATTTACAAATTCTGCAACAGTCAACAAGTGCATCTCATACTGGCAGTAATACCAAGGACTACTCATCGGTATTACATCGGATTACGACCACCGGTTTTGATCATATTTCACTTATCATGATGATAGCTTGATTTTATCAAAACTTGGTCCGTCATCGTCTGTTAGATTTGCTCAGTCAGCACGAGTGCAAGGCAGAACTGCCTCCTTCCTGTGACAGTAATAGTGAGGTGGAAAGACTGCAAATTGCCCTACAACCTACAATTGTGCCAAATCTTACTTGCAGAAATTTCTCTCTAAATTTTACTTCACACTGTCTAGTCACCATGAATGCATGGGATTTACTATTCTGTATAAATTTCCAGTTGGTTTGCAGGTTTTGCGCAGTTAGCAGAGACAGAGAAGTTGTTATAATTGTGGTCAAATTGACATGATTAAAACACATGCTAACACACATTCACACTTTCCCAAACTGTTCCAACTGTATTCTCAAAACAGTTGCAGGAAGCAATCTCCACCGTCCTCTGCTCAAACTTACATATGTACGAGTACGAGTCGAGTACGAGTACGAGTACAAGTACGAGTCGACAACAGTTCAGCGCTCAATATTCCATTATCATAATTGCTTCCTGAATCTTCAACCCAAATTCCTTGCAACATTGAATTAATTTTTGAATATCAATGTTTAGGGCCAAAGGAAACCCTTGAAATTTTTATATAAGCTTCTCTGCTGGATAACGAAGGTCTAGCAGTATCAAACCAGCAGAGTGTCATTAGACGCACATGCATAATAGTAGACAGAGTCTGTATATTTTGTGGTGGACCCAGATGGCCGATCATGTACATCTATTAACATGCTTAATGTTAGGGTCTCATCATTCATGGATGGCCTAAATCACCACGTTAGGGTAAGATAAAATCTACCATTGACTTCATCGACACTTCTATTAATTGGCTTTTCCTGGAAATTTGCTATTTATACCTATTACCTAGCCTTGTAATCAAGTTTTAACTCATGAGATCAAATTTAAATGACAGGCCTTGACCAGATTCACACTTTATAGAGCTCCATTCCAAAATGCTATCCCCAGTGCCGTACCATACCATATCCCCTGATCTTATATTTGGCTGACTGAATGTTGCATCCCATAAAATGTGCTTGTGGCAAAAACATAGCCTTGTGTGTCTGAGTAATAATCCTTGCTGACTTACCATGATGGAGTATCCTCCGGTAGCTGTGAGGTGGATGATCGAAGCCGTACACGGCCTGGTCGTCTAGATACATTCATCATCTGTGTAGTTCGCATTGTTCTCAGTCGATCGGCAGCAAAATAAATCATCTATTCGACTACTCTTATTTCTACTGCTGTGCAAGCGTCGACAGGAGACAGTTATTAGCATACTCCACCGCAGGAGCGTTATAAGCAATTATGGTATTTTAGTATTATTATTAGTACAGCAATACGGCTACACGAAATATCTACAACAGAAAATTTAACATGGCATGACTTTTCACTTACTCAAGCATTCAGCAAGGCCACGAAGTGTTTGCAAAACAAAGTCAAGGATGTACGCTCTCAAGTCTTCACTCGATGGATGCGTAATAACAACAACAATAAACACCATTTATACCGCAATTCAGCGGCAAAATGTGAAAAATGACAAATGCGTTGCAAAAAGGTAGTTTGCTTGATTGATCCTCCATTTTTGCCAATAAATCTCAAAGGTGTTTAGTAAAGCTGGCAGGTCTGTCACCCAGTATTAATAATGATTTATCACCATTACAACCAGATAGTTGTAATGGCTCTGGGAAACTGGCAAAAAATGATGCACCAACTACAACAAGTTATCCTGGAATAGAAATCAAAAAATTATTTTGTCAAATACAATTTATAAACTGCAACAGTGAAGTCATGATTAAAGACTGAATCTGAAACCCTCAATAAAATATGGAGTGAGGAATTACACTCTAATATTGACAGTGCACTGCTCGTAATATGATGAATAACCGTGATCAATGCGGTCACTTAGTGCAGCTCCCATGGGCAGCAATGAGGTCGAACTTAATCCTAGATCATGACACCTGGCTCAAGCTTGTATCAAAACCCAAAAATACAAACAACTGATAGCCACCTCACCTTTTGTGAGGCCAATCCCAGGGTAAAGCTTGGGTAAAAATAACAACAATAACACACTATAATAACGCTGTGCACAAACCTTGTACGGTTATAATTGCTTATCCTGATTTGATTGTCTCCATCAGAAGAGGTTTTTTTATCTTAAACGCACACAATAGTGATCATCTATAAGACATATCACTCCAACTGATCTATATTCATTTATGCATGCCTCTGATGAATCCTGCTCTTATATACCCATGTTTACATTCAGCCAAGAACAAAACTTATAATTGTAACCTGATGCAGCAGATTTTGAGACGTCTGAAACTTGGAGACAGCAATCTTGAGCGATAAATAGAATAATATAAAACCACACTTGTAGTGACATCGGTAGCACATGTGGAATATACCGAGGCATGAGTGACTTTCTGAATGTAAAATCCTATTCAATTTGCTTTCACTCGAGATGCGATATCCGAGACAAAGTTAAAAAAAGACACACCCAAACTCTATTGTATACCATGCGATGTAAGAGAGAGGAGCTTACTGTCGATCTCGCCTGTTGACCAATCAGATTACAATCTGGTCAGAGCTTTGACATAACGGAGTATCTTAGACAATATGGAACTAAAACCACCAACCTTGATTCTTAGGACTTTCCAGAGTTCAAGTTTGTGTTTCTCCATATGTTGTCAACATGAAGTAAATCATTCCTCAATTATATACACTAAGGCAAACTACTACATGTGCTGCCGTTTGCTACCATGCTGCCAAAGTAATTGGCTTCATCAGAGTGAAAACTAGTTTGAAAGTATACAAAACAAAAAACTTGTTCTATTTACTAGTAAATAAAGCTTTGAATTAGTTTTCTAAAGCCGATTGATGTCGATTAGACGATACAATACTATTTATTGCAGCTTAGCAAACCATGAAAACCTTCGAACAAGCTGTGCAATAGTTAATCAATATCTTATCGTCAACGTTTGATTGAGTTGAGTGTCAGACCCAGACAATTCAAATATCGGTGCTGCTTTCCAATACAAGGTCATATAACTCATCACATGGCTAATTATGGGATGCTGCCAAATATTATGACATCGCCTTGATCGAAGAGAGTTCATCGATAGAAGCCTCTCAACATCAAAGCTTTCATCGGCCTTCAAAATAGATAGGAAATACCTCTATAAAACAACAGACCATCAACCTAGTAGGATTTCATTATCAACCACTTTGGGTGGGGAACGTGGTTGATAATGAAATGCAACTACCAGCTAAGCGCTGAAACTAACCTAGCCCTAAAACCTGAAGATACCAAAGCTTGCGAGTGCTGACAAATTATGTGTTGGTATTCCAATGTTCGGGTTTCCTTGAAATTCAGGCAAAGGTTATCTAGGCTATCACAGCAATAAACAATAACGAATAAACAAAACAAAAAGTTGACGGACACTCCTATAGATCTCTACATTGACTTCACATTGATCTCCATAACCAAACCCAACCACGGAAAGGAAAGAGTCTCTAATCTCCAACATAAACTATGAGCTGCCAGTTCTCAACTGTAATTGTGCTGATTCCAAGCGTCTGCTGATTACACTTCGTCATTCAAGGTCAATAAAACTTACCTTCGGTGAGCTTGCACTGGAAACGGAGTATTCAACCTGAGCACATATAGCTTCGATGTTCAAGATCTTGTGACTAATCCATGAGTTATTATATTAAAACCCAGCGCTGCATTCAGAGTATTTTGTTGTGACAAGAGCAGAACCTCACAAGCAGATCTGTCTTTAGATTGTATCCATCTTAATTCCAATGATGCAGGTCATTAACTGACTAGCGACTTGTGAATGAACAACTTTGAAAAACAACAGTTTTGCTTAATCGCCAATAAATTAATGACACTCTATGGTTAAACTGGATAAAGGTAGGAACTAGTGATTTATAGCTCTGCCCTACACTTTACACATATCAAGTGTGCAGCTATATGTGTTTAATGACTTATGGTGAAACCATCCTCAAGGCATCTTTACCTGACAATTATAGTGTATTAGTTAACCAATCCATTATAACTAAGACGCCATCAGCCATCTGCTATTAGGTGTGCTACATGGCCAGAATATCATGTAGTGCAAAGTAATCCACCCACACCCTATATTCATCATGTTTCTGTGGTATTAATGTGACTGTCATCAATTTTACAGCTCTTAAGCTATCTTGTCCCGAGCTATTTTACAGGAAGAAAAGCCTTCAACCACACTAACCTACCTACAGACTTTAGAGAGGAATAGCACCTGATAATGCTGTCAATTTCTTCTCCTGAAGCCAAACCGCAAACTCAAAACTTGATGCCCCAACAGTCCATGTCAGAGCTAAACATTAGGATTTGAGAGCTCTGTGGCACTAATCAATTGTAGCTGCAGATTACCAAGAGTCGACACGCTTAGCCAGCGAGAGAGAGACACACATTATATTACATGCGAAAATGGCCACTTGCCTTGTATGCAGATATTTTTCTTCAAGTCCATAGAGGTAACCTGACCTTAGCCTTTGTTATCTCCAAGCTTCGCAGACTTTGCAATGCTCTGCCTCAAACCTAAAGCGTAAATGAGCTAGCTGAAATAATTATTCCTCAATCAGCATAGGCAATTTCATTGCTTCCAAAATAAGTGAAATCTTAGAAATCAGCTTTTATGTAGAGTGAACTTCTACGATGCACTTCATAAATTGGTTACTACAAGTGGGCAATGAATACAAGAGAATAACACAACAAGAGAAAGTAGGATTAGGACTGTGCTAAATGATTTTTGCAGCAAGTTTAGGGCTTGACTATGATATTATTGGGTGTACTTTGTTTACCTATAGGTTTAAGTTGATTGTACTAGTAGAACAATGTACACAATTGCCTGAGAGTAAATAACTAATAGAAAAGGCTTTACAATTTTTTGTAAACAAAAACTGAAGGGTTATCAGTGAGGACATAACACATCAGGTTTGTGTTGACAGAAGGGATCAAGCGATGTAGGGGGGTTGTTGGTTTCTGATACTGATAGTGTTGGGATGGGATGTATTCACCGCCTTCTAGCTCTAAAACATACTTGTCCTGAGGGGAATAATCCCCTCATCGTAAACACAATCTACACAACCAATCCCTGTACAAACACAATAACAAGTTAATGTCCGCTCAGCCAGGTGACATCCCATTAATTGTGAATAACAGAGTGTTTAAGCATGAATGAAACATGAGAGTGATTAGTGCTAAAAATAAAACAGACTATTATATCGGTCACCAATCAGTAGATTTCACTTACCATGTTAGAGGAAGTTAGGCTAAGCAGTATCATATCCTGTCGCTGGTCCTTACTCCCATAAAATGATCACCTGCGCTGCCTTCACTTGGCAAGTTTGTCAACTCGCTCTGATTAGATCTAGAAAATGAATCCAGATATATAAACAGAATGCATCACCTATCGATATTGTATTTAAAACAAACACAAAAGACCATTCAAAACAACAAAATTTTGTCCATAAATCTGCCTGATTGGAATCAATCGGTTTATTGTTAAAGCAATGATTAGCAAACACCAACATGTATTCATTCAGTAACGGAGGGATTCAAATTGTGCAGAGCAACCTAAATTGACTCATCATTCTCAGATGAAAGAGTCCATTCCATTTTCCACATTTTGAGAAAGCACTATAACTAACTAAGTCCTACAACCCCCACAATCTGACAAAGAAATCGGTGTCGGTGAACATGAAGCTTTTGTCAGTAATTATAAAGGCCACAAAAGTTAAACTGACGCTGATTAAAACATGAGGTGAAAGACCTTTACCATGTGCCTAAGAAAAATGTAGTACACATGGCTCAGATCTACATATTGAACCGAGACAGTTACAATCAACTTTTAGATTATTATCTTGCAGTAATAATGATATACATGATGTATATACTGGGAGGACCCCAGGGGTTAAGACCCGGCTCAGGGATAGCTTGTGTAGGTACTGTGTAAAGGGTGAGAAGAGCGTTATTGTCTTATCAGGCTTTCATCACCCTTATTAAATGCAGCACAGTGTTAGATTGTCAACTAAACGATCGATCGTTGTCACCATCATGATCTAACGCAACCTATCGGACAATAATATTTAGTACCTAGCGGCTTACAAAGCATCAGCCGGTAAAAGCTTGATGTAAATGGATAGTAAAGTGTCATTCCTCAAATCAAACTTGTTTAAGGTTCCAATCCCATTCTCTTATAATATCACATGTACCATAAATGTGGATAATAAGACGGATAATTAGCTAGCGATCTGGTTTTTTTAAAAATAAGGAACAAACAAATAGTTGAAAATCCAGGATCTCCACAAATTCCAATGTTTGTACGTAAAATTTGGTCAAACGCCAAATATATATAACAATATCCACAGAAAACAATTCACAGTTAATGGAGATCCCACTGTTTTGGTTTTGAGCCAAGTATTAACCTTCTAGGGATTTGAAGACCAAGCTAATCATTCATAGTTAAATATGCGCAATGAGAGAAACCAGGAGTCGTTTTATTTTAATCGAAGAACAGACGACTTCTATTTGACATAACATTCGTGGCTCACCTCAATCCTGCTCAAACCCACCAGGATGTTTGAGAGTTTGGTACAAAACTCCCTCACTACACCACTTCCTCAACTGCACAAAGCAGTTTTCTTTATATTGACATCAAACCATCAACCAACCAACCAACTCTGCAACATCTAGTAAGGTGATAATTATGACCTGTATAAGGCATCAATGTCATTTCATAGATAAAAATTCCGGTTTTTGAAGAATATAAGCAAATGGCAAGGTCATCACTGAACATAAAATGGAAATATGGGGTTGAGATAATGTCGAATCAAGGAGTTAGACTATGACTTTATTTAGAAATGACGAGTCGGTGTTATTATGTAAATCTCACACTAAAACACAAACTTAAAGTGCCGACAGCGATCATCATATAACGTGGTAACTGGAGTTAGAAGGGTTTACAGTGATTCATATGAACCAGGAAACCGCGACATATTGCATAGGCAAACATGCAGATAATGGCTCAACACTGCAATGATGCGTTTTGTAGGTATGAAAAAGACAATTAGATGATGTAATTATATAATTCCGCTCATTGAGGTCATTATTTCCAATTTTCCAAAGCCCAGCCTATGCTTAGTGAGACATGGTTTGGTATTGAAGTTTGGTATTAAGTTTGCATATTACACGTATTTCATTGTTTCTGTTTTCTGGGTAAAATTCCTAAGGACCTATTCTTCTCCAGAACAAACATGGAAGATATATATATATATATATATATGGAAGTTCGTTATAATTGGGAGTTGTTCCCTCCTACCTACTGCCCTAAACAAGGTATAGATTGACAATTAGCAATAAAGAAAACTCTCTAGGTCGACCTTGCCTAACCTCAAATGGCCCTCTGAGTTAAGCCTAGGTTGACCTAAATGTTTTATGAAGACTGATCAGAGCAAATACATCTTACCTGCTACACCCTGCTGCACAACAGCTGTTACAAGGCCACAGACGGTCTGTCCATTCATCGATGATGAAACTTCTCAGACCGAGGCGGCCAGTATGCATTATATAGCTGATAGAACTTCATCACGGCAACTGAAATATATATTAAGGTGAGACTTTTAAGCAAAGAACAAAGGCACTTATCAAGGCATGTGCCAGAACATGGTGCTCATCACATAAAGGAGATCTGAACATCTGAAACACACCTTATTAATATGCCATAAAGAATTCATGTTATGGTCAGCATCGCTTTTTAGACTAACTATAATGCCAATAGACTGGAAGCCAAGTTGGGTTAATTTGATTAACATAAGTTAATGTTATCCGATAATGTTTGTTGCATAATAACCAATATAGATCACCACAAAAGTAATAAGACACTGTATACATTCAGACCTCGTTTAGGTTTTAGAACAGCGATTCATCAAGTTTTACGAGTCTATCCATCAGTGTTTTAATAACATTTCGGCATCGCGTAAATGTCTGATTGGATATTGCCGCTGCCCCCTCTAACTAGCTCATAATGTATGGCTGTTGGGAGGTATTGCTATTGTTGAGGCAGCATTTCTGTACTGCAATGAGGTGATTTGGTATATGTATGAAAGGCAGCGATATATATATATTAGAGGCAGCACTACATGATAGGCAGCAGTAATAACATATTTAGCGAGCTAGCATCAGGTGTAATTAGACTAATCCTTACATCATTTGCTCATTCTTGAGAACATCTGATCAGTTTACATAAACATTACAGCAGATATCAACACTGCTGCTGCTGCTTCTCCTCCGATAGTCAGGGAATCTCTTTATCAGCGGCAGCACTCTTCTTTACTTCAGACGTTGAGAGAAGGGAATTCTTTGCAGTCTTAGTTACATAGACAGACACACTAGCAGTAAAAAGGTAAGTTACAAGAGGGATAATATTAGCAATTATGGTTTCAAGCTACTGATCTCAAAAACAGGGTAACCTCTTACAATTACAGAGGATTGTCCTTTCGGACAGGTTGTATGAAATACTTTTGATTATTGTGATTTTGGGTGTGCCTTCTGAACTAACAAAAAATATCAAATTGTGTGGAATGACACAACAATTCCTTATGTCGATGATGTGTAGTTGAGTCATTCATTACGGTCATTTTTTCTACACATAAATCATATGATATGGCGTAGGTAGGTGTAAAAGGATTGTGTGGGGTAGGTATCAGACATAGGGTATTAGTCATGAAGGAAAAGGAAGCAGGATACGTAATTGGACTTGGAGATTGGTGGAGCCCTTTTCCATCCATAGAAATATAAGTTTTGCAATCTAGCATTTTCATAACAAACATCATATACAATACCTACCAAAAACCCTGGTTAATTAACTAAACCAGACAAGTAGAGCAAAGTTCCACCATCATTTTATATCATGTTGAAAGTGGGATAGATACCAATATACATCCATATCAGGTTCAACACACCAACACAATACTCTATACGTAACATCGCCAGAGGGAAGACAACTTATGATATATACAGTGAATTTCTTGTGCACATAGCACTAATTGGTTCTGTTATAAGAGCTGAACCGGCCAGGGGCCAACTGCAGCAGGCCAAGCAGAGTCCGTCCAGGCAGGCGAGTGAAATTATTGAATCCATTTAAAGCTAACTTTGGCATTTGAAAGGGCTCATCTTTCACATGGGAATGCAGACTGTAGAATTATCGTTGCTGGGTTGCCTGATTTAAATAAATCTATGAGGAAACCAGCCCAGCAGGTAGACAGATTTACCTAGGGATCATTCAAGCAGTCTTCTGCATGAATAAGGAACGAATAATCAATTAGATCTACCGGGATTTGAGAGTTTTTTGCAAACACCATAATTTTCAGACATAACTTGCTTGTTGAGGAGAACTTATGCTCTGATTTGGCAGTGTTCATTAGTCAACTTATAATATCACTAAAACAACACTAGAATATGGTGGTGTGGTGTTGTGTATATAATTGCATTTACCTTTATTTTTACCAATGCTATTTGTTTATATAAAGTGAACGGGAAGTCAACCAACTGCAAATCGTATGACAAACAATATATAAATATTAGAACAGGTAGTTAGGTAGGTTCCTGGAATATCGGTTGTCTACATGGGAAGTCATACTCAGAACTCCTCCAAATGTTTGCAGATTATATGCTAATCACATGACTGCACCGCAAAAATATATACTGGCGTCAAGATTTCGATGTGTATTTATCTTGGATGCGTGCCATTATCACATCTGCACAACACTAAATTACAGGTTTTAAATTAATATTTTGTTTACCTGATGTTGCAAGCTTCACTGGCTTATAAAGTACATGATCACATGCCAAAAATCTGATCTGTTAGCGATATCATGTTAATGCGCTGTAAGTTTGGTAACGGCATGTCATGTGTTATACCAGCGGAGCAGACCAATCAATCGGATTCCCATTACTTATATTTATTGTGCCGCAGTGTAATCCCCTTTCAGTCTCCACGCTATTAAGGTTCTGAGCAATTGTCTGACTCAAATTGTCTCTAGAGACATTAGATTTCCTGCTTTTAAAAGCTTGTACTGAGATAGCAATTAGAATATCATGAGTAAAACAACGATCTAGGATTACAGAATATTGACAAATCAGTGAACTTGAAGAAGTGCCTTAGAATTTGCGGCAGTGCAAGAAGCAAGCGCTATAGCAACCATTCTGAACAAGAGTAGCAACTGGGCAAGAAGCTAAAAGGAAATCCAAGTTGGTCAGCTATACCTTTGCATCATTGCTGTACTCTATCGGAGGTTTGACGGTAAGCTAAGATAAAAGTGTGCTGATGCAGTACACGGCTGTCAAACAGTAATCAAAATCCATCATTAGCAACTGACAGCATTCCGCAGCGAGGCAGCGCCTTGTTCAACTTCCATTAGTGGAAGTATTTTTCGTTCAATTTCTAAAGTAGCTGAAGAATGTTATTCTGTGTATCTTTTTCACATCGCACATTCAGTATAATAAGTCTTATAGCATCCTCAATAAAACATAGCCAAGAGCAATCAAACAATCAATGCTCTTGTCAGCTTTGCCACTGCTGTCTGTCAGTGGGGCGAGATTAGCAGCTTCAATCATATGCTGTCTGCCATCACAAATTTGACACATAATCGATGATAAGATGGTAGCCGCAAGAGTATAGGGAATGTACATGTGGGCGGGCTACTAGTTCAGAGCTATCACAAAAAGAAAATAACATCAAATATATTTTTACCCTGCAGTTAGATCAGGGAGGTTAGATCCACCAGGGACTTGGGGAGAAACATTTTCCTGGACCAATGATTCCAAGCTTTGCAATCACTTAATTTATCATTTCTTCATTATTTGGATAATTGATGATGTGCTCTTAAATCTTCAATTTCTACCAAATACCGATTTATTAGGCAAAAAATAAAACTTGCTGGATGCAGTACACACTCACTACAATATCAGTAGAGTTATCATAGTGATCTTTTATATTTTACAGACGAACAGGCAAACATCAAAAGGAGCCTAACCTCTTGACAATATGACAGCTTTGGAAGAGAGAGATCCCCTCTACCATTTCAGCACACACTACCCTGACAGATTCAGCTTACTAGACCCAGTGCTGCCTCCCAAAACATTGGATGCTAAGACAGCACGCCAATCGCGCATCGCACGACGCAAAAACAATCCCCGTTACAAAACTCAGCCAATCACATTTGATGAAATCAAAGAGGTTGAAGAGCCAGCAACTCCAAGTGATGAGAACGAACCTGGAAACAACAACAACAACACATCCTGTTTTTTGGCAAAGTTTCAGGAGAGTGGAGGTAAGAGTGACAATCGACTTCATCCACACAAATTTGAGATAAAACCAGATAACATCCGAAGTGATGCCACAGTAACTGACCACTTCTATGATAGCCCGTTTCCAAGCAAACTGAGCTTTCTGGACGAGCATCATCCAGCTTTGCAGCATCACAAGCCAGTAATGACCTCGCTAAAACAAGGATCTAAGGCTGACAAATTCTCACTGAAGTCACGTATAGCGCGGCGTCGTAATAATCCGAGATATAAAACTCAACCAATCACATTTGATGAAATAAAAGAGGTCGAAGAACCAGATAATGGGAACAACAACGAATCTGACTCTAACACAAACACAGTGAGTGCATTACTAAGCAAGAACACTACAGCAGATGTCAATACAGTACAGTGCGCCTACGTACATTAGGATATTTACATGCGCTTGTTACTTACTTACATCATCATGTCGAATTACACGCATCCACAGTTTCATCGTACCTACAACTGGAGTACTTTTATTGAGGCATTGATCGGAGGTCAACAAGATCTTATACAAACCTGAGAGTAAATTTTGCGTTAATTAGAAAGAAAACAGCAGCAAAGAAGTTACCATAATGCCGACAAAATCACCTGAGAAAATTCAAGAGTGCAGCTTGTCTAGACAGGCGATGGTCAATCGGATATGAACTTTCAAGTAGCTATCCATCCGGCCCTGACAGCAGAGCTTTTATTGTCCCCATGAGTATGCAGCAGCGCATTGTTTTCATGTACATCACATTGCATTTCAAAGAATATCTCTGAAGTTATACAGTTATATGCATGGTTGGAATAGTTTTCATTGTTTCTGTTTTTATATCTTTGCTTCCCTATCCTGTTTGACTACACTTCACCTATCTAGCTGTATGTTTTGGTGTACAATTTCTCAGCAAGTCTATAATAATCACTGTGCAGACTCTGTTGCAGTTCTATTACTCTTGAGTGCAATTATTCCGTTATATACTCTGATTCTGAATAGGTTTATGATGAGGCAGGGCCCTGACGTTCAGCCATTGTTATGCTGACTTTTTGATTGCAAAGATTATGTCAAAAACATGTTTATTGAAATGCAAGACTCTATACCTATACTGACTATTACTACACCCGCTGGTTGAGATAGGCAGTTGGAGATTTGGAGAATGTATAGACAGAATAATTGTTATGGTATTATTATTTAAATACAGCCTAGAGTAAGATTGTTTACTCTGTTTGAGAGGTGTTTAGTCATAAGACTTTGATTGACGTCAGCATAGCTGTGTGTACATGCTGCCGTATGTGAGCAGTGCCGAGTGATCTTATAAGATCCTCATTTATATCCAGGCCCCAGAGCCGAACTTTGAATCTGCTTGTTTGTAATACAGGCGGTTACCTTTGTTATCATATACAATCCTTTAAATAGAATGTTTGAACCGGAGTCAACCTGTAGCTGGCCAGTCAATAAACTTCCCAGCCCCAACTGCCCAAATTAACATTAGCAGTTATAGTAATTAAGTCTAGCAGTAACATTTGAAGCGGACCATTTGATGTTGCCGCTGACGTAGGGAGGGTTAATTGGGCTGTTCATATATAACTCCCATATGATGTGCATGTAGACTGACTACTGTTTGCAACGATCATGATAAATATTACCTGCATTGGTAATCTGAAGGGCCAGTTCTAAACATAAGCGTTGTTAGGAGCAGGCCAAAAGAGGTGCTATCATGATGCCCTGTCACACCACAGACCACCTGTCACCATCACAGGCTACCTGTCACCAGCCATGTAACCAGCTCCATGTGTTGCTGGGTACATGTAGCACATCTGACGATTCCAAATACCCTGGTATTATTTTTATCTGATGCCAACAACAATTACATCACCTCTCAGTTCAGATGCTTTTAATTTCACAATAATATTTCCAGGATTAAGCGCCATGACAACATTATACCGATGCTCCAGCTCCTGCTTTCAAATAATAGTAACAGGACATAATATATCAAACATGTGGAACAAGTCTCGTCATGACGCAATCTAAAGCTGCTGCGGCTGGTCTGACAGCTCAGACAGTTTCATTTGGGGATTACGTTATATTCTGTTACAGGATTATGACTAGCAATGACGTGACCTCAAAACCAAAAAATTGCAGGTTTTAATGTCTGTACTGAGAAGCTAAGACATCTAGGTTAACTCTGAGAGTACTATGTATTTTGCTAGTATAACAATGGAGGCAATTTATATTGCTCCTGGCTGGTGCGATTACTCATCCACTCACCATCCCATCCCAGGTGCTGCTAATCATGGGAAGGAATAAGGGTTAATTAAACAACCATCAGTGAGTAACTCACCCACCTTACAGGCTCCACCAAAATGCTTCCAGATATATGATATAATACAATAATTAGTGTAATGTAACAAGCGCAAAACAACAATAACCCAAAATCTGGTTTGATGGGAACTAAAATAGAATACTAGCAGGTTGAAATTACAATATCAGAACGAACTGCAAGGAAGTGCACCGAGAACCCATATAATTATGTGCACTGAATATCCCATTTATTGTTTCATACTCGTTGTTACTTACCGTATTTTTGTTCAATGCACTGGAACTGTACCAGTATTAATGCATCATATTATCATGTTTTAGATTATTTTGATGCCTAGAAAGTTGCTGGGTAGTTGTATTAAATTTCCTCACTTAGATTGTACATACTCTAATAACCCCTAGCAGCTCGGGGAAAGTACAAAAAATAGCTGCAGGATTTGGAAAAAAACATTAATTTTTTCCGTGCCACACCAGTCAACAACCTGATTCTTGTTATTATTATTCATATTATTATTTTTAACTTCATCATGTGGTGGAGGTGAATTGACGCGGCACTTGAATGTTAACTTTCTTAGATCAATTCATAAATAACTTACACAAAAACCTGGAATATATAGCTATCAGTGTTTTATCATGGCATATCGGCCGTTTCGGTATCCGTGATTCAATTCTGGCTGATTGCATTGCATAAAGGTCATCAATTCCCATTTTCTGACACTGCAATCGATGGCTGACTCACCATATGATCAGACACATTTCCCATGAGAGAGAAAACACTGCATAAATCAATTCATCAGAGAGTGAGGGAGAGTGAGGCGTTGTTTTTATTATTGGATTACTCCAGATTAAATATTGATAGCCTATCTATACAATGATTCAGCATCGGCTTGCATCAACAGCCCAGAACTTACTCGCTGACTTTGAAAGCAGCAAACAATAATAATGCCAAAGGAGATCTCTGGTTTTTCCATGTAGGGATGGGCAATCAAGCATTAAAACATAAACATTAAATGTTTCACAAACACAACTTCAATTAATTCTCAGCACATTTATGTAGCGCATGGGCATAACAGAACAAAAACAAAGCACAAACAAGAACGCTGGCTAACAAGGAACCGTCTATGACAATCTCTATATTCAACACCGGGAGAGAAATTCTTAAAAAGTGAGAAATAAGTCATATATGATGATAGTTTAAGCGCTTAAACGGTGTCCGGTTAGCTGGTAGTGTCCGGTTAGCTGGTAGTGTCCGGTTAGCTGGTAGTGTCCGGTTAGCTGGTAGTGTCCGGTTAGCTGGTAGTGTCCGGTTAGCTGGTAGTGTCCGGTTAGCCGGTGTCCGGTTAGCCGGTGTCCGGTTAGCTGGTAGTGTCCGGTTAGCTGGTGTCCGGTTAGCTGGTGTCCGGTTAGCTGGTGTCCGGTTAGCTGGTTTCCGGTTAGCTGGTGTCCGGTTAGCTGGTGTCCGGTTAGCTGGTGTCCGGTTAGCTGGTGTCCGGTTAGCTGGTGTCCGGTTAGCTGGTGTCCGGTTAGCTGGTTTCCGGTTAGCTGGTAGTGTCCGGTTAGCTGGTGTCCGGTTAGCTGGTGTCCGGTTAGCTGGTGTCCGGTTAGCTGGTAGTGTCCGGTTAGCTGGTGTCCGGTTAGCTGGTGTCCGGTTAGCTGGTGTCCGGTTAGCTGGCGCCCGGTTAGCTGGTAGTAGCATTCGATTATCAACCATTTGATGAAAGTGGTTGATAATGAAACTACCAGCTATCCTGACACCCTTTAAGCGCTTAGACTAATATGAGGATTTTGACGTTCCAGTAAAGCCATTTAGCCTCAGCTCCAAAACATACCTCAGTCATTACTTTTGAAAAAGCATCGCAGGACCGAGTTACTCTTCCATATTCTCACCAGTGACAGCAGAAGCACAGGCTAAAGCAAATTCCATAGCAGTACCAGGACCTCGACTAGTGATCACATGGCCATCTTTATTCACCCTATCTGTGCTGTATTTGTAACCTAAAAACAAGATAGGATAATCATGGGAGACAACTTCTGCTGCTAGTTTTGGTGTTTCAATACACAGTTTATTGATCTTTGCCGTTTGCGTATCCTACTACATTTCAGTGCAGAGTCTAAAGTACAATTATAGCTCATTAAAAAAAGAGTACTGTCAATATAACCCTACTGTCTGCTGAAGATTTAGGTATTGCAATAATTCTCTGAATTTTGTGTGTGGTTCCTTTTTTTCACATTTTATCTCAATAACTGACATGATCAGGAAACTCTCTGATAACTAAGATCATAAATTCAGAAGAAGATGAGGATTATGGTGACATAGGAAATGACAAATAGAGTCAACAGTTTGTTAATAAAAAAGCGTACATGTACGGCACAAGCCACATTACATGACTTTATTTTAACAGGAAATAAACATCATTAGCAATGGTCTTGGTGATTGATTTGTTTCCAATTGGACAAGTCCCAATCAGATATCGAAATGCATTGGTACCGTAAAGTTCAAATATTATTTTTTCAAAATAAAACGGAGTTATACGATAAGTCCAGGCTTCCACATCCCTGGTTAAGGGCATAGGCTGTACCAGTATCTGTATGAGATTTCCTGGTAGTGATTGAAGGTTACATGTACCGACTTGGTTTTTTTTTACAAACATTCTAAATTATTATTTGAGCACGCAAATAAATACCCAAACCTTATTGGCAGACTGTTTTATTGCTTGAGACAGATTCTACTCAGTTGTGTTTTTAAGTTTGTCTATTACTATTAGCATGGACATTAAGTGAGCGTGATAATTTGTCTATAATATCGTTCTGAGTTAATGGATAGGTGGACCATAGGAAATGATGACATAATCTGGTGTTAGAGTTGCATTCTCTGCCTGAGATTGGTTAGGCCAGTCAAACAGTTTCACCAGAAACAAATAAGCACAGGATTAATTTTTCAACCGCCGAGTGAATTAATAAAATTTCACCATCACATTTATGTTAAACCTAAGGGAGCTGTAGGAATAAATAAAAGTTGTATCCCAATGAGGCAAATTTCCAATAAGCATAATATAAATGAAAAATAAAATAGATTCTTAGGAACACTTCCTTCCCTGCAGTTATAGGTTGTAATAGTTATAATAGGTTACTTTTCAATCACATTTATATAAGCCAATTATAGCATTGAATCATTTCAATTATCGGCAGTATCTCCTTCAGCCGAGACAGAAATCACTGATGATGTCACAAGCATGATGTTCGGTGACAGGACTGACATGATTTGAAATGTCCCTAATTGGAGTCAAAGCTGTGCCGGAGAACAACTTCATGTACTTTACTATCTGAGGCAAATATTATTTCAGTTACATCATATATTTCCTACATTTACAATGATGGCATACAGTGACATCTATTTATTGCCAGGCGCGCGTGTGGGCAGATAAAAAGCTCACGATCAAATCAATTTTGAACTTTGGAGTTGCCCTGCCATGTATGGACTAGAAGAAGACAATACCACCCTGTCACGGAGCTACCAGTGAGAAACATTCCAAATTAGCTACAGCAATGAACTCCAGCTCTTTTCCTTCCAGCTGAAATTTTTATGAGGAGGTCACCCTATCATTTTTCGATTCCCAATGAAAGCATAGGCTATCTAAAGAAATTTGAAATACGAAATTTCGCTTACATCCATCGTTGGTCAGGTCACTAAATCTAAATCTGTTAATATTTTATCTTGTAGAGTATAACTTGGATTATAAATGGTACCTGCAGCTTCCATATCTTTCTGGAAGAGAGGATACGAGGTGACTAGTTTGTCCTGAGCTATCTTATGTGGGAGAAAGCATTTAGGTCCAGCACAGATTGCTCCAATGAGTCGACCCGCATGGTCCTGACTTCTCAGTATCTCACCAACTCGCATACTCTAAAAGCAAAGTATTTAGTAGTGAGAGATTAAGCAAAGTATTAAGTAGAGAGAGACATAGCAGAAGTATTTAGTTGTGTCTTCAAACCTATGCGCATGTACATTTTAGAAAGAAAGAGTATGTAATATCGCCTAGGATCTTATTCAATGAAAGAAAACTTAGTTGCTGGTCGTAAGAGTAATTTGGCTCATGAGAAAAACGTGTCGGGTGTGCTGGAGACTATGCCGTCTGAGGTAAATACTGAGGTATGTAGGAATAAATCTAGTATTACCTACAGAAGAATGCGCAAACTTTAACTAGTAAAGACAGCAGGGCTGCTAACCTCTGCGAGTTGTTTGACACTGGTTGGGTTTCCTCCTGGTACAACAACTAGACTGAACTTTTCCTTTGCCACATCAGCTAACGCGGCATCAGGGACAATCATAACATCCCGACTGCATTTCACAGTTCCTGTACCATTGATTCCTGCTATTGTTACCTTAATCTGCAACAAAAAGAAGCAAATGAATTCATAAGTTTAACTTTCACATTCTAAATTCCTCTACAACAAGCATAGGCCCGTGGGACTTACACGCTTTTACTTTGCCTATGTCCAGTATAAATCACATTGGGCTGTCGATACTGGACAAATCCCAAACCACAGGGGCCCATGACACTCACTGGATTCAGCAAGATGATGAGCATATAATATAGGGGATAGACAAGACTGTACTGGGTGGTTGATAGGGTAGCTATTACAACTTGCTACTCGGCGGTACAAATTAGCCTCATCAACCTTGAAAAATGCACAAGTAATAATTTTGTTGTAAAAAGCGATAACATGAGATAGTCATTTCAAACAAGGAGTTCATCATTCAGTCCGTGGTTTCAAGCCACTCACTTCTGCTCTTCTCAGCACATCAGCAATGATTATTGTTTCCATCTCTTCAGCCCCTTCCGCTAAAATAATCAGGGCTGTGTTTGCCATTGTAACTGTTGATAGTGATTTCACTGTCTGAAAGTTGGATTATTCTTGTATTTATTCAGTCACTTCTTACTAAGCCTATAAATAAATAACATAGTTTTCAATCCTCAAATTGCCATGCCCTGGCTGAATTGACACATAACTGTTACCGAGAATGATTTATATAA
Source organism: Membranipora membranacea (assembly GCA_914767715.1). Lineage (NCBI taxonomy): Eukaryota > Metazoa > Bryozoa > Gymnolaemata > Cheilostomatida > Membraniporidae > Membranipora > Membranipora membranacea. The sequence continues at coordinate 21,130,845 of OU612073.1, forward strand.
AGAGTTTCATTTACATATGTCTATTGTTAATGAACTTTCAAGGTCATGTTGCTTCTAGTCTAACAAATAACAGAAATATATCGAATTATTTGCTTTGTTAAATTTGTATAAATTCCTAACTGTTTAGTCTTGTAAGATGGTCTATGTAAAGTACAGAATTTAAAAAGTGAGAATTGTGTTGTTGATTACTGGCTTGAAAGACTTTTTGCAACCTGTGGTAACATTTGACGTAAATCATCAAGGCAATTGGCAACAAGACCCACTAACAATTCAACCTGAGGAATTTTTTTACAGCTTTTTTACTCCTTTTTAGTCTTACCAATAAATTAGTAACTAATAAACTAACCAATGAACTCCCTCTTCATTGCTCCACCCAAAGTTAGGAAATTTGGTAGTCCTATTACTATTAGGACCAAATCTGTAACTAGTTACTCTTGATTCAAAGGTAGTTATTGTATGTTAATATAGGAAATTAGGCACATACTGTGCCAAACATACAGCTGAGAGAGTTCTCACTGCACACAGCAACTGAGAGTAGGACCACAGTATTTTGACTATAGTAGCCTGTATGTTGACAAGCTGATATTCCACCAAAAATGCCTGGCAAGACAAGCTAGACAAGTAGGGATATGCACTGACTTACCCCATCCATAATAATTGGCCATTAAACTTACAGCTGATCTTTTTTTGTTTAGGAACAATGAGCACTGTGGATGAATTACGGTTGGAAAACAGAAGCCTCATCAGCAGGTTGGTTGAGAGGCAGAGATCAGCTCAGTTTGCTACCGGTGGTGCTGCTTCTCTATCCAGGTGGGTTAATTTTATGTCTAGCTTTCAAATGTCGACATGCCATTGATTAGATAACAGTATTAATGAGCAGATTACACTGTTTTATTATCTTCTATCTCAACAATCACTCTCTATTAACTTTATACAGGCAATTGGATTCACTGCAGTCCAGACTCGACAGAATGACAGTAACCAGAAATGAACCACTGGTATTAAACGGCAGTGACTCAATTACCAGAGCTAACATAAATAACAATAATCTCAGTGACTTGAGGTGAGTGGCCAGTGTGAGTAAGATTTTTGAGTTGGTGAGCCTTAATACAACTTTATTTGTCCAACAGACTTGAAGTGATGATGGATCTCGGCCTATTTGTAACGATAAAGAGGTTGAACTTTAGTCAACCTTCTCTCAAATCTGCTCCCCCCCCCAACACAATGATGATTCCATATAACTTGATTTGATTCCACAGATGAGTGTTACACATAGGAATTCATTGAGTTTGTAGATTAGCTCAAGATTATTTCTTCTATGGGTACTGTGTAAATAAATAATAAGTTCTTATAATATATGACTAAAAATGTTTTATCATCACAAGTCAAGTGATTTGCACAAAACTGACTCATGAAGTAGACAATTCAAGAACAATATTTATCTAACTATATCTCAGCAAGTTATGCACATTCATCTTAAATCTTTACACTAAGAAATATTGATTAATAGATAAATAAAGCGTGTAACAAGTTGGTGTGATCTACTTGCCCTAGTCCCTGTCTCTGCAGGAACCAGAGTCCTTTATCCAATCGTCTAGGCATGAACGTAACCAGGGTGCTTATAATTTTTTTCACCCTGCAAAACTCCCTTGTACCGTTTGTGTCCAGTTTGAGAGTCTTGTGCACTTTATATCTTTTCATTCTATAAATGATTTTATGATTTATATGATATTGTAGATGGGATAGCAGGAGGCTAGGTAATTCAGATAAACCTGACAATGACGACATATTCAGTATTACAGACCGCAGCAGGAGCCCATCACCAGCATACAAGCTTTCAGATTTATCTCCACCTACAAGTGATGTCAAATCACCAAGAGCGTCCATCAACTTTAACAGATCACCCAGGTGTCACATGTCACCAAGTGATCTGATGTCAGACAAATCACCAAGAGGAGAGCAGGTAGTATTGGTGACACTCGGCAGTCCAGAGGACAGCAAAAGTGTTAGGAGAAAACTAGGTAAGCTCATCATGCTAAATATATGCATTAGTACTTGCAGATTTCTTTAGTGGATCACGATTGCACTCAAATTAATCAAAACCTTTGAAATCAAGTTTTGTTCTGATTGATCTAAGCAAGCCTATTTCTCTTGATCAATGTCAATATCAAATTGTGAAACAATTTGACTGAGAATATGTTCTTAAGTGACTTAGCTGTTTGTTCGTTTGTTCGATATCAACTTTGTGTCGATGTCAGTACAGTACCGACTCATTGATTGTATGATCAAGATATTCTGCTATCCTGTTTCCAGCTGAAGAAATGTCTCCCAGGAATTCACCTCCTTCTAAAGATTGGAGGTATGCTTACCATATTTTTCCAATCTGTTTTGACCAAGTAATCTGAATATAATCAGATAAAGAAAAATATCTAGCTATAAAACAAAATTTGATATTGAGTTTTGCTGCCGTGCTACACATTAGCGGCAAATGACTTTTTATCAACTACCATATATCATATAGCGAAATTTTTAGATCCAAGAAGTTCTTTTCAGCCTAATATTTTTCTGGTTTTTTAAGGGTTCCATTCAGTGATTCAACCAATGTAAATCCTCAAACACCACAGAAATCACAGGAGAAATCACTCAGGAGTGGCGCCACTCCCAAAACTATACTCAAGCATAGGAAGATGATCGATAGTAATGTACAGGTAAATCTCCATGTCAATGAATCTGATGGTCATTGATAAAATGCCCTTAGCGTTCCTAATTTGAATAAGTTGAGATTTAAAGATTTCCACTGGTTTGAAACATAACCAGGTTTCGATTTATTCAAAATGGTTGTGAACACGAAAAAACATTGACGTATGGGGATTTGAAGGTAAAAGCTTGAAAATAAGCTGCAGAATAAAAGAGAGTTTGTCATTCAAAATGTACCTCGCTGATTTATGATTATTCACAGGTAGATTCTAAGTTTGCTCACACACCTGGGTGGATGGACAGAGCTAAACACACCCGACTCAGACCTAAGAGTCCTGGTAAACTCAGACAGTCTGCCAGAAAGAAAGAGAAGAAAAAAGTCAACTCTACTAGAACCCTCCCTTCCTTCAATAAAACAGGTAAGCATTGCTGTCAGTCTAAATGATCCACTTCTAACTATTTATATCCATGACTAGTTATAATAGCGGGAACCAACCGAATTTGTAGCTGTAGTGGACAACATTTGATGTCTGAATCATCAGGAGTCCTCAAGTACCAACTGCATGACGTTAGAGATTATCAAATCATTACTTTTGATGAAAGTCAATGTTGAAGGCTACATACCAAAACACTAAAACAAGAGTTTGATGTTTGTTCAAACCAAACCTCTGCACAAGATGAGCAGCTCAGACACAAGTAATTTAAATTGCCAAAACCTTTTAATACAGAACGATATCAAGTTCATGTGCTATCATCAGATAATATTAATTTTGCAGAAATAGACGACCTCAAAGGTGTATCTTTCCTGGATGAGCAGTTTAGTCACTCTGACCTGCCAGCTAAGTTTGGTGATCCTAACCTACTGAGAGGAGAGTTAGGTAACATGAGAACTACCACCCCCAACAAATCACCCAGATCTCAACCATTAGTGGAGCAGGGACTATTGGACACCTCAGTGGAGCCACAGGATCAGCAGACACCCAATTACAATAGAGACAATCTCCCTACTCCTGCCTCACTTAGTAATGTGAGTATTTTCATAAATCTGCATTGTGTCAGAGACTTTCAATTCCGATTCCATTTAAAAAATGTATTTAAAAATACAGTTTTTTAATGCGTTTCACTTAATGCGAATATCTATGTATAAACTACAAATATGTTGTCTTGTTCTTATTTGCCCAAAACGAGTTTTTTAAGAATGTGAAAATTCCTGACAGTGTGTTTACGTTTTTCTGCTGCATTGAAACACCCCAGTTTATTGGTCAAGTAAATATAAAAATGAGTATATAGAGGAGGAAAAATGCAAAACAGTTCTTGGTTGGTCAAATATCTTGTCAATATATAATTATATCAACAGCTAGGACCGACTCCGCCGTCCTCTATCACTCAATCACGGCTAAGAGGAGACAACAATGCGTCAGCTAAGCAACAGCAGCGTATGATGGGATATGACTGGATCGCTGCTCTGTTAGATCAGTCCGCTACTGTGGCAGATAGAGTGGAGGGCAAGGGAGATGACCATGAGAAATACTTCAGAGAGTTGAGAGAGTTTAGAAGAGTACATAAGGATGAATGTCAAAATGAGGCTGTTTCTCTACCTGCTGGGTAGGTTTTATATGTATTAACAGTGAAATGAAATTCCATGAGGTTAGATTTGCTGTTATCGAGGTTCAACACTTAGTTTCTACTAGGGTCTTGACTTTTTTGTTGCTTCTGGGCGTCAGCGTGCTTTCTTTTTTTTTTAACATTCTATCTTGTATCATAATAAGTAGCATTGTCGTATCATCAGCATCAGATTTCTGTACTGTATATATTGAGAGGCCCTTTTGTGTGCCCTCCCTAATTATAAGAATGGTGTGATTTGTGCTGAAAAAATATTTGACGGTGTTAATTAATGGTTAGACTCTTTTATATTAGGGTAGTATATTTTAGCAAAGATATGAAACATTGATCTTGTTTGCACAAGAAAAACACACATTGGCTGATTCATTGGTGTGCTTGTAATATTCATGTGTTATTGTAAACTAGGCTTGGTGCGTATCCGTTGACTCATTTATACTCTCAGGTTTCAGATTTCTCTATATATGAGTCTGTCTATACACTTGTAGATATGGGCACCTGTCACTGGTTGACACTGAGGATATATCACAACCTCCACCAGCTCCTGTTTCTCCTAACCACACATGTAAGTCTCCCTACCTCTTGTCTTGCCTTGTCGCGTGGCCACCAAACAAAAACAAGGCTACCTCCTGTCACCATTCCTAAATTTCCACCCACAGCCTCTGTGGTCTGGCTCTTAACAGTTTCTGAAACTTTTTTGTCATGTTAACATGTGAAAGTCACATGGTGAATTGCAGAAAATTCACGTTGAGTAATACAGCACACGCAAAGCAATCTTTCAGTAGGCTGATAACATTTATTGGCATGTTATTTTACCCACTAAACATAATAATATATCCCAACTATATACTGTATACTGTAAACTATATCAAGACTCAAAATTAAGGAGGTCTTTTGTATGTTCAACAGTATTGTGCATGCAGATAAGACAACTCTCATGTACGGTATTACTCTATGCACGAGGGCGCTATCACCGGCCACCGCAGCTCCAGCCTTGTAGCGATATGCTTCACGCTGGGTTAAGGTTGTCAGTGGTTGATGAGTGGCACCAATGACTTGGAAACCTAGTCGTCACTATAAAAACCCTTCCAATGTATAATATATATTCACACTATTTGTCTTAAACAGGTATCCACAGTTACTCAGTAAACCCTCGCCTGTACGCTGTACCAGTTAATAGTGATAGAACTGGCTCTAGTAGATGTGCTGTATGTAACAAGAAGAAACAACTTCCATCTGCTACCTCTCCTGCCTTTGTCAGGTAAATCAGTCATCTAGAAACTACAGTTTCCATTAGATGTATTATAAGTATATATATATATACTGAATGTAGCAATATGGATTCTTTGCCACTTCAAGTACTTTATGGAAGTATTGGACTGTATTGTTGATAATTGCCGTCATTATTTCTCCTCTGCACAGCCCAAACTTTAGTGAACAACATTCAGAGGGCATGATGGTGTAAATTAAAGCTGATAAAAGCCAATGTCATTTTACTATCTCTTTATCTCCTCATCATTAGAGTAAGTATACCACGCAGTACCCTCAGCTCTCCGTATAAGGTCAAACCTCACAGAAGGAAAAGTTTTGATCCATCAGACTCTGTGGCTTTGTCTAAACACTGCCTGGCAGGCTGGGTACACCAACGGCCCATGAAACTTCCACTTGGCAGGAACATAGACTTGGCTAACGAGACAAACAGGCTGAAAACTAAATTTACAGTGGTGAGTTATAGTCTCTCTCAGAGGAACAGTCGGTTTTAAATGGCAAAACTTTTTTTATACACTTCATTTGTTGCACCTATTTAATTACACCAAAACAAAGTGTTTATCAGAACTGTCACAGAACGTGAAACAAATTGGAAACATATTAACGGCAAAGTACCATATTTAATAGTATCAGGATGAAAATGTGTCACGTATTTATTCAAATAATCTTTTTCAAAATTTACTTGATATTCGGATGTAAAAATAAAAATTTTTATCATTTAATGAATAAATGAGAATTCAGCCATTCCTTGGTAATCAATATGCTTTCATTGAATAGCTTCTTTTCATTTATTTTGATAGACAATGGCAGAGGCAGAAGACATAGCTAAGAAATCGGTACCTGTGCACTCACGGGACTTAGATAAGACAACTCTGTATAACAGAGAGGTGAGAAAGATTACTGATGAGTTACTTGATATGAGTCATGCTATGCAGTTCCAATCTCAGCTACTCAACAAAACTCCAATCCACTAACTTTATCCTTGATAAGTGAGATTGTAAAGTCGATCATCATAATGTCTTTCTACACATATGTAGTTGAACTTTAAAATCTTTGTTAATACTTCGAAAAACTGGCTACTCAATATTATGATGCATTTTACTGCAGTCATCCTAACTTAATGGATTCGGATGACTAGAATGTGTGCTGCCCCACAGTATGAAGCACAATTTTACTGCATATTGATCCCCTCTGCTGGATTAACCCACGGAAATTTCTGATTATTTGTGTGATTTGTGATGTGTGAATGGTGAAATATTATAATGGGTTTTGTTTCTAAATTTAGGTGTGTAAACTTCTTCTAGCAGTCCCAGCATTTCTACTTTTGTTTAATTTGTGGTATCATTGTACATTTGATATGGTTCTTATAATATATCTTTCTTGAGAGACATACACTGTCATGATTTGGGCTCTTACCATATTTACTTGTTATCATTGTACAGCTACTATCTGTCCTGAATATATTAGGTATCTGCAATCGCAGTTTGATTGCTCTCTCTAATACCACAAACATAATATCATAGTATCATAAATAACAAAGAGTGAAAGAAGTTAATTTGAGCTTGTTATGGCACATTATGTAAAGAACTTTTCGATAAATTAATAAAGATGCCATTAAAAATTTTAAAAAGGAGGGAAGGCAGTGAATATTTACCAAGTTAAACTAATTCTATTTCACAAGATTGAGTTTTACAGTTGTTCACTCTTTGTTTGACCCTTTTATAGGTTCAATAGTGGTATGTTAGGTATTTGTGATGTGAAGTACTGCAGATTGTTGGGTGCTTGTGGACTTTTTTGCCATGGACTGTTGAATCATGGCTAGCTTTACCCAGCGTTATATGACCTATACATAACTCAATGCTATAGACAAAGAAAACTTCGTTAAATTGCTAGTAGCACACTAGTAAGCTACATCTGGTCAGGTTGGTACAGTATGAGTGTAACGACTAGTAAGCCTGTTTTCACGTTCAAAGGACTGAGTTATCTGTACCATATCGACCAGTGTCGGCTGTCTCCTGTTGGTAAGTAAAAGTCATATCTATCTGAAGACTCGTGAACTCTGATGTTACACACACTATATAGCGCACACATATCTCTGATCGTCAGAGTAAAATAAAGCGAAGTACCTTACACATACCCATCCCTAACTGAGCATTTGACTTCAAGCGGGCATATTTTGTTCTTTGATACTCTTATGAATGCATGTGCTATTGATAAGGACACACATGCACGAGTATCACTGGATCATTGGCTATCTGCAACTCCATACTGTTGTCATATTTGCCACATGCAGCAGATAAAAGTGTTGGCCTTCCGCTTTGAATATTCTGTTACTTTCGTGGGTTGACCAGATAGAGATACCCATATAGTGCCCTTATACCCAGATAGAGATACCCATATAATGCCCTTATACCCATATAGAGATACCCATATAGTGCCCTTATACCCAGATAGAGATACCCATATAATGCCCTTATACCCAGATAGAGATACCCATATAGTGCCCTTATACCCAGATAGAGATACCCATATAGTGCCCTTATTAGCTTTTCTGCAAGCTTTTCCATAATCATTTATGAAAAAAACAGAGATTCTCTGGAGACCATAGTCCTAGTAGTTTTCAACTCTAATCCTGTTTTAGGATATGACAGAGAAGGAACCAAGTACTTTGAAATCATTGACTTGGTGGAGAACAAGCAGATATTTACTGCAGAGATCGCTGAGCTGGATGAGGATCTTGTCCTCAAAGATAAATATGGCATCATCAGATTCTGTGTGCACGGCTGGCAGGATATGGGGGTAAGTGACAAGTGTTTATTCCAGCATGAGTCTTTGTTACCGTATGTTTGCTATGATTTCAGTTATTGCATTCAACCTGGGAGTTTTGGTCTCCCTGATTTCAAGTATATCATGAGTCTTTGCAAGAAAATGAAATATTTTTTTGTGACAGCAACTGGATGTGTATGTTAACATCAAGAAGCCAATAGGAATAGTGAAGAATGGAGTTATATATGATCATGCTAGGAAACCCGTCTATTTATCCCAGCAGACTAACAAGGGAGCATTTGGATGTTTTGGACCTCCAACGTTTAAGGTAAGACTGGCAAAAAAACTTCTCCGAAATTCTGTTTTTTCCGTACGTAGTGTCTCATTTAGGGTATAACAATGACAAAATTATTTTTTGAGTAATTGTAACATTTTATATATCATCGGAAAACTCTCGATATCAGGATCACAGAAAAGAAATTTTCAATGACATCATGTTATCATTCTACATATATTTTGACTGTTCTAGGGATAACCTGTTTTCAATTATCTCCTATTATCAATTCACCTTAATATTTATACACCGCACAGCCTGTGAACTTTTCAGGGTGTCGTCAAAAAAAGCGAATTTGTGCAAATAAACACTTTGAGAAAATGTTCCGTACCATAAAGATGAATTCTAGGGCTATCATGTCAGAACCAAAATAACTCATATGTTTTCTTCCTCAGAATAAGTGTTCTAAGTAGTTATTTTTATGATGGCCGTGACATCGCGTCATATGAGGTGACACATATAAAGGTAGGTTTTTTGTGATCATAGTGAGCTTTTCGATGATATATAAAACAACATATTTGGTTGATGCTGTTCTTATACCTTGACGACAAATTACTTTTACAACCACAATTTACAAAGTCTTGCAAAACCTAAAAACTCAGACCTGCCAACAATATCAATCATTTGACTTCAGCTTTCTAGTGCTACCAATGGGGAGGAGCTTGGATGGGTGACTCCTGAGCCTGCCTCGATTCATGCAAGATTTGATCAGTTCCAGGATGAAGGACCTAAGGCTACCATCATTGCCTACATGCTGCAACTAGCCTTGGCTAAATACCAGATGTTGAATCTCAACCTTCAGTACGTTTGTATTTTAAGCTCAAATCCATTACTGTGGAAAATCCTAACACCAGCGGGAAAGCAATATCGAGGTGGCAGTTTTAGGAGTTGCCTAGTCAACATCAATGGGAGCATAACTCCTAAATTTACCAACATAACGTCTCTACTCCAGAGGGACATTGAGTCTTATTTATCTTGGATTATGCTGACATTAAGTCATACTTCTATCAATATATCCAGTGCACAGTTATCATTGTAAGTTTATGGATATATGAGCTGACACTTTTTTTATCAATTAATAGGAAAAAGTTAATTCTAGGCTGTCTCTGTTTGATAGGAAAGTGAAGTATGTGTATAAAGACAGAGCTAAGGCCAAAGCCAGGAAAGAATCTGAGAGGAAGAAAACTCTTCCAATGGTGGGTGAATCTTCTCATCATCTTTCACAGCACTCAATCCCCTCCTAAACACTTATTGACATTAAGTCACATTCCTCATTGCCTTGGCTAGAATAATTTGTGTGTAATTACCAAATCAGGATACCAGAATCATTGCCAGCACTAGTAACTGACCCAGGACCTGAAAGAATGCGAGTCATACCATTAACAATTAAATCATTAGCCTGTGCACTCGAGAGCCTGCCATTGTAAGATGGGGCGTTCTGCTATAACCATTTCTAATAGTTCTAATATAGCCTTCCTCCTAGCACAAATCTTTTTAACTGAGTGATTTCTGTCCAAATGGTAGCACCTTCCGCAAAAAACTTCGATCTCCAATAAGTTAAGGTTTTGTGGAACAAACTGGTTTTATTTCTACCCTAGCTTCACGTTACAACCAAATTTGATACCTGGTGCATGGGATGAAGATTTGTCTAGTCATGTATGTCACAAACATTGTGGAGGATTTATTGCTTGATCACTTCACAGTATTAAATGGCTTCCGTGTTGTAAAATTTGATTAAATTTGATTCACCTTACCATGATTATGAGTTCCAGGTACTTAGCTTGTAGAACTGCTCACGTCACTTCTCAGCATAATATTATATCCGTTTTATCCTTCGTAGTCTGATATTCCTATGGTTATGGCTCCACAAGCACCACCGATGCCACCACCACCTCAGGTGATCGTGTTATCTCAGGCAGGTACGAGCGTACCGGCAGGGCCAGCCGCTGAGCTGGAGGAGATAAGGAGGAGATCACTGGAACAGGAGAGGAGAAGAGCGAGTCAGGAGAAGGAGAAGGAGAGAGCTGCACAACCTCAGATACTTCTGGTAAAAGTACCTCCAAAGGTAAGTGTCCAGGGCAGTGCTAGCATACTCCTCAATTTGTAAGTTTTCATAAGGGTTTGTGACTTTATTTGCCATAATACAAAGGCCAATACTAATGCCACATTACTTGAAGATAGATGGGGGTGTCCGCCATTAAATTCTCTGAAGGAAAATTAGAGGATTTTTTCTGAAGAAAACTGGGGGATTTATCTCCAACCTGAAAAGGGTGTAAACATATTCACATTTACAGAATAAATATTCAGTGACTTTGTGTTTAAACCAATACTGTTTAAGGCGAGGGTGTAGATTGTGAAATAATAACAGCTAGGAAAGTTACCCGCATATATGAAGACTTCACCTCTCAAACTAAGTCTAAGTCGTCATTGCGGAGAGGGTTACCCCTCTAGAGTACAGGTACAGGGACCCATGGTACTCAAGCCGCACCCTATACCCTTGCCCGCCGGAGTTCCGGCTACTCTTATTATCGAAGAGGCAGAGGGGGATCTTTTTACTGCATGTGGGGTGTGCAAACACGCAGTGGACCTCCGGTATTTTTAGTCCTGTTTCGCAAGGACCTGGCTAGGATGAATGGCGTGCCAGTACCAAATCAGAAATGACTGCCGGCGCCGGGAATCGAACCTGAACCTCACAGATCACAAGTCCGCACCTTTAACCATCAGACCACTCCTGACCTCTCAAACTAAAAATGTAAATCACTTTGATGAGCTTTAAACCAGCTGTATTCATCAGCAACTAAAACCTTATGAAGATACGGTATATAACTCAAACTTTCACCATTCTGCACAGGGTTGGTAGCTTACATTGATGATAGGAAAGGTGGTAGGGCAATGTTAATTATACAGATTCTAACCCGTGTGAGGTGAGCCGTACCATAATGCCGTGACGATACATGTGTGAACCGTGAGTTATGTTCTCTTATTATAGCAACCAACACCACAAATACGGATGGACCTTCCGCCACCAGCTATCACAGAGCTGGCTGATTCAGACAACAAAGGTACGGAAACTAAGATGCCTCGTGTTGAGTCTTCCAAGAAATCTAAGAAAGAGGATGGCATACCCAAGCCCCCTCCTCCTCCTGTTATTGATGGTATGGAGGCTACATTAATTCGAGTGAAGAAGAAGGTTAGGAAGAACAAATCAAAGAAAGATGAGGCCGAAGAAGAGGCCAGCCCTGTGATGGAGGTGAAGGCCGATCGTGATGATGTGGTCGATATCGCTCCCCTACCTTCATCTGTAAGTATTCTTTATCTATATATTTGACATCACCAACTTTACCCAGAATGCAAATTTCATAACTTTGTGTTTCCAGAATAAGCAGGACGACCTTATGTATGTATGCATGTATGTAAGATACGTTGTTGGATACTCACTATCCTGCTGAAATTTACATACTGGAATACTGAGATACTTCAGAAGAATCAAACTAAACATTAATTCATGGCACAGTCTGCATAATTACGTTCAAACTTTACAACATCAAGGTGTGCCGCTAAATCATCTGCTTGTATTTATTCCAGACCAAACCTCCAGCTGGAAAAGGCCCTGGAAACAGCGCCCTGACCGGCATAAAGTAAGCTATTGTTATCCTCACATTATAATAATAATACAAAATAGGTACAATAAGTATGCATATGTATATAAATAATCCAAGTTTCACTGGGTTTATTTATGAGATCTTGCTTGTTCTTAATTTTCTGAGACAACCTAACCAACCTTACATAATCAATCTTTTGGCCTGGACTGCGGTAATATAGAAAACAAATCAGTTTAATGTCTTATTGAGTTTTAAATATATATTTTTCTTTAGTTTTTGCTTTTTTTGTGATACTCGCTCTTATTACAATAGCCATGTACTATTTTGAGCGGTAGAAATAAAGTGGATATCTATTTATGAGCTGGAGAGTAGTGTGTGAATGGAGATTTCTGCTGTAGATCCCCGCACTTGTTTATTGGCATTTCTAAACTTGTTACCGTAGAGGTCAGAAAAAGTTTGCTGTGTATAAGCAGTGAATGGGCTCTGGTGACGCGTACCCATTACTTTGTTTTCACACACAGTAAACCACCATTATTTAGAGTTCTGCAGTCCCATACAACCCCTAGCTATTTGTGGAATGAAGACTATAGCGGACGCCCTGCACCATCAGCAGACAGCAAACAGAGGATGCTGCGCGATGATCCATTCACACCAGTGGAACTACCTCAGAGATCCGCCTCACCTGTAAAACTAACTGAAGATGGTAGACAGAAAAAGAAAAGACAATCATCACCAAAGCAATCTGAGGGGACTGGGAGTCGTGCCTCTCTGATGCAGAAAGCTGCAAGCAAGAACAGCAAGCGTAGCTCTGGCTCATCAAAGGGAGGTGAGATAATTAATGCATGATATATTTATTGTAGTGGGTATGTTAGTTTGTAAACAAGAGTCGCGTAACTTTAGTATTTAGAGACATTTAGCATTCAATGAATATAATACCAGTCTAGTCTCTTCCAAATACATTACAGCAGAGCCACAACTTTTCAAATGAAGCTAACGCCTTGAACCATGGAATATATTTTTCATCAGACTCTATGTGTTGTAAGGGGGCATATTGCATCGTTCAGAAAAATCCAGTATGTCGCTCATTAATGAACAACAGAATACCACAGCAACTAATTTTATCATGAAAATGATTCAATCATAAACATGTAATTAGTGCTTTAAGTATTTATATGATTATGGATACAATAGACATATATATTTTACAGATAAGAAGTCTAGCCAGTCATCTATGAAGCAAGGAGCAGGAGACGCTGAACCAGCTTCAGCTCCGATGAGCACCGAACCACCCTCCACTTCTGGGATGCCTACACCCGCACCCACTAGTGCTATTCCTCCCTCAACTACAGGCCGCCCAACACCTGCCCCCACTAGTGCTATCCCTCCCTCATATAAAGGCCGCCCAACACCCGCCCCCACTAGCGCTATTCCTCCCTCAACTACAGGCAGACCTACACCAGCCCCTACAACCCCAGCTCCTACCATACCAGGTCCAAGTGCTATGTCTAAGCCTAAGAGAGGCTCAAACTACTCAAGTGAAAGTGATCCCACCATCATAGAGACTGACTCAAGCTACAGGAATTGTGAGTTTTATAAGGAATAAATTAAATAGAAACCTCCATACGCAGGTGAGACAGACACTTTTCTCACTATGGGAAATTAACTCAGGTTGTGTAGTCATCTTTGTATATAGCACATACAATACTATGAATCAAATAAATGCACATCCTACCAAAAATGTTTTTAAACTGTTTATAATTATGTGTGTATTTTAGCTACCATTGAGAAATTTGACAAATTCTAGCATAATGAGCAAATTAATATTTTGCTTTTTTATATTAGCAAAACCTCAAACTCAATGAGACTATTTTAATACTTATGACACATTACAGTGCAGAGCAGGAATAGACCAGCCACAATTACCCCAGCACCCAGACCTGCAACTGAAACACCCAGACCACCCACTGAGACACCAAGAACTACAACTGGTACGCATTCGCAATTTCTTCATGTCAAATTTTATAGGCGCCGAAGATTGCTTCTTCTTCTTCTTCTTTTTCTTTCAGCACAGAGATTGTAACAAAAACTTTTTTTGATCTATCGATAATTAGATATTAATTTCCTAACAGACCATTGTTGACGCCACTTCTTATGATAGTAGGAAAGCCCATGATAATATTCCAGTTAGTCAATGGTTAATATGAGGCGCATATCAATTCTGGGCTGTACGTTCTATGTAATTTTTGACAGCCACACCCCTAAGTGGTAAGATGATGAGAGGAAGCGTTATGGGCGGCGACAATGGAGGAGCCAGAGTCATACAGAGTCATGCGAGCTTCGCTCCGAGTGAGTCAACAACACATAGAAAAACCAGTCTGTGTCACGCTACATGTGAAAAGAGAGGGTCTGAGGTCGCAGCTCATGCAGGTAGATCATAAACATTCAATGTGAGAGTCGATGTTTGCGCTTGTTGTTCTCCACTTTCTAGCACACCAAAGCACAGTTTGAGAATTTTCCAGTAGAATGTGCAAACCAAGTAGAGCCCAGTCCTACAATATCTCAGGTCGACTTCGGTAGAATATTGAATTGTACTTTGGTAACATTTTATCTTGTTATAACCAAATAGAGAGACGAGCAAGTGTAGCTAGACGGCTCAGTCACATGGACCCTGATAGTGGTATGGTACAAGTACTGATGAATAAGCCAGAAACACCAAAACCACCCAGTCAGGCAGCGGGGTCTCGAGCAAGCAGTGTTAGAACAGTGGAAGTTATGAACCCAAGTAACACAGGCAGAGTCATCAGCGTGGACATTGAGGTGAGATCACATAATTGTGTAGGTGGACACTGTATGTAGCTTGTGCATCAATGTTGTGTTTTGATGAGCTGCTGTTATCATACAGACAAGGCATACAGGAAATTTTTCGATAACTTTTTATTGAGCGATCAATAATGAATTTAAAGGTGATGGAAGGATTCCACACATGAAATCAACCATACGTAACCTATATACAATATATCTTCATAACTGATTACAACTGAACAAAGGTACAAGTACAGATAAGATAGTTCATTCAACCTTTTTCTCGCAACTTTTACAGTTATAGTAATACAATCAATCTTTCAACTAGTCAATCCACTATATAAACAATATCTATGTAGTCCTTCATGAATGAAGCGTTAATCAATTTCGATGTCTTTTCATTTTCTTACAGATGAACGGAGTATAGGCGAATTAAACAAATCATAAACCAACACCAAACATAAGATACAAGTAATCTTTAATGTGAAGTCGAAGTGGATGTGAACAATTATGATGAGGGTGTTATATACTTGAAATTAGAGGAGTTATCCTGCAGCAACAGATGAGGGAATAACTCCCAATATTTTTGTGGACTATTGTCAAAAGATCATGGACTCCAGGTTGAAAGTACACCTGCTTCAAGTGAGCATCATATCCGAGTCATAACAATCAAGGCTTCGTTGCGTTGCAAGTGTAATTAAATGAAAGCAATTTAAGATAGGCTTCTACTAAATGTGGTTTTCAGTCTCTGTAGCTGCTAATATTCTTTTTTCTTCCTGATCGCCTTGTTGATAGATAGTAGTCAAATACAGGTACAGTACAATTAAATTTCCTTGTTTTTATTCAAAGATTGAATCAGTCTGATTACGCAGGTTCAGCAGGTATAAAAAAGAATTAGGGAGGCCTCATGTTGATGTAAGTCTACAATTGCTTTGAAATAAATTTACAAACTTGACTTACGACATTCTTGACAAAAAGAGAGCTTTACAAAAATATACAACAGATAAACGCTATGAATACAATTACCGAGTAAGAAGTTATCCTTACTTAGGGATATAATGATATGCTATGTCCGCAAAATTGCAAAAACATCAATTCCAAGCGAAAATTGAAATAATGTCATTAACGGTTTACGGAGAAATAATTGGTCCAAAAAAAAATTGTTTCAGAAAAAAAGCCTGTTGATGAGGTATAATGGTTCCAGAGAAGCGGGCAGCGTTTTGATTGGTCAAACCTGGTGGAAAACTATAGACAAAAACCCTGAGTGGGAAAAAGACAATGTGAAATAATATTACAATAAGAATCAAATATCTATCTAAGTCAAAATTTAAAAATTTGAAGTTGTTCACGAGGCCAATAAACATAACAGATTTACTTAACAGTGTTGGTTTTTGATAATGATATAAAACACATTCCAGCAAAGCAGAAACGCGGCAATGTGCTGAAGATACACAGTGTAGGTAGTTGTGAGCCTGTAGGTTTGCATACAGATGATAGAACTTGGCAGTTTTTGGGCCGCGGTGTAACTAATATTCGGATAAATCTCACGAAAAAGTGTCATGATTACGATGGTAAGACTGATATTGGGTGGAAGATCATCAAAGGCATTGGAAAAAAACACCAGAAGCAGCAAAGTCAATTTGGCTAAAATGAAGAAAACCGGTATTGTATTAAAAAGATACTTGAAAATAAGTCAGTATTAATGGTGCATTTTCTATTTAGCTGTACAGTTTTGATGAAACAACAGTGTGGAAAAAGTCGGTTCTTCACTGAATGAAAACTATGAACGATCACTAATACTAAGAGAGACTAGTCAATATGACTGGATAGTATAATAATCTAAATACTAAGTAATCTCACATTACACTGCAGTAGATCGGATGGTAGCGTATCTATCCCTATCAAACTCGTTGTTGTTGATAGTAGATGACTGCACATTCCCCTTATTATCCATTTTAGTAGACCAACATTTAGGGGGCACGGGTGGGGGTTCGATTTGGTCGGAGAGAGACATACTTGAGGCTTCAGACGAGACGCTGTAAGTAGCATGAGAGAATGACGTCGCGCTAGACGAGTCATCCATGAAAGGAAACTTCTCGACTGTACCATATGGCCGATGTGGAAGATTCTTCTCTTCAAGCTTGCGCTTAGCCTGAGCTACTGCATTAGCCACAGCCTCATTTTCAGTACTCTCTCCGGCGTAATATCAGCTGTGCCGGTCGAACAAAGAGTTAGTTCTTGGTCTAACGTCAGGTCCAGGCCCACCCGTACTGCTCGTACCTGGCCTGTTATTATATAACATCTGACTAGTGCGCACCGCTGAGTTATCATCGTTAGTATGCTCATCGTCCCCGCTGTTCTCATAGTATGTGTTCCTATTTTCGCTTAGAGCGGTATTAGGGCTATTATTCATAGCTGTGCTAACCGTAGTCAATGGTGAATTATTAAAGTTCCTATGATGTTCCGCTAAGTGTGGATTGTGTAGCGGATTAGTCACCGTTAGACTATTTGTGTTGAATCTTTGAGTCTCG
Source organism: Membranipora membranacea (assembly GCA_914767715.1). Lineage (NCBI taxonomy): Eukaryota > Metazoa > Bryozoa > Gymnolaemata > Cheilostomatida > Membraniporidae > Membranipora > Membranipora membranacea. The sequence continues at coordinate 21,148,466 of OU612073.1, forward strand.
GGGTCGTTGTTGAATACCCGAGTATTACTGGAGCCTCGATATGAACTAGGCCCACTTCCTAATCGGTTGGTTGCTTCATTGCCTCGGTTATATGCTAAATTATACTGTATCATTGCCATGTCTGATGGATCACCAGCTGCGATATAAGTATTTTCTTCATTGCTTGTGTCCTTCAATCAAAACAGACAACATGGATAGAGGTACATTGTATAGTAGTGTGGGTATGCAGGCTGACCATAGTATTGCTACAGAAATAATTATCATCTATTCATGCTTTCAAAATTAAACAGTTCATTTTTCCTGGGGAAAATGTAAAATTCCAAAGCAATCACCAAACCACAGTTTAAACATTTTGCGCACCCCTACGATTAGACAGCTATCTGTGATGCTGAAAACTGCAAGTTCCCCATAATACTGCATGCAATATTGCTAAAATGTTTCAGTTTACAAGTTCATGAATGTCGCAGACAGCTGCAGTGGATACTCATTGCCTAATATTTAAAATTCGTTAACTTACTTGTATAGCCGGTTCAGTTACATTGAGTTTTTGATGTGTGGCCGATCGTTTAGTTTTCTTATACCTCACGTAGAACATTCTAGCTATAAATACTATAAGAGCGCAGATGAAGGCCAAACAGCCGCACAGCATACCATATAGGATTAGTTTCTCTTGATTATCTGAAAATCAAACAACAACAATGTTTATTCTTAGATTTACAAAACCTGAATTGGATTGTACCAAGTATTAAACAAGCATCAAGAAATTCTCTCCCTAGTTAAGAACTATCAGTCAGTAAAGATGACAAAAAGAGCATCATTCTGTTGTTGCTGTTGGCCATTTGAGCCGGACTAAGATAGTAGATTTGCATCAGAAATTAATATTGTGACATTTTGTTACAAAGTGTATTTTAGTGGTTGTCCTCTTTATGTGCAAGGGTGGTAAATTCACTGTCTTTTAAAATTATTCACTTTTATTGTTTTGTCAAGTTTTTAAGGAGACCTCAGTAAACATAAATACAAGAATTGAACTAACAGTAATTCAATTTCACCCTTTTTTCTTAGGATGGTAGTATAAATGATAACGTTTTTTGCATATAACCAGCTATAGTCTTTACACGAAAATCTTCCCATGATTAAAACTGTTACAAAAATTTGATAATAAACCTAAATGAACCAACAATATTACACTCGTTTCGAAAAAATAATGATAATAGATATGCAACATGATTTATATATGTTTAGGGAGGGACTAGGGTGGCAAGGTTAGTATGGTTAAGCTTAGCAGTTAACTGCAATGTAACATACCTTGAATATAGTTGGTGGAATGTACCCAGCTAAAGACTAGACTGGGGTCCTTCTGACTATGACTGTGGTCTGCTGGGGCCGTACAGTTACAATCCTCATCAACCGAGGTGGAAGCACCAGCTACAGCTGGAAATACAGAGATTGAAACTAAGATAAATGTCTTTTTACCTATGATCCCACTGCATTAGCAGTTTTCAAACCCAACATCTATGCTGGTGGTGTAGGGAGCTTGGTAGCAGGAGCTCACGAGCTTTGAATGACATGTTTTTCACAGGAAAAAGAATTTCAATGTGTTTATCTTCACAATATTCCAGTTAGCATTCTAATTTTCTCTAAAACTCAACAATGGTTAGTCCAAACTGCCTTCCAACAATTGAAATTTGTTAATATTTCAATTTGCAGTTCAAAATTTCTGGCACTGTTACCTAATTTTATTCCATGTGTATAACCTGGATGGTACAGATAGCAGTCAGACTTTTGTAAGTACCAGTAATACTTTTGACAAAACTATGGCAATCGGTGATATGAATGTTACATCCAGATAAGTAGGTGCATAGACGTGGAGACGTAGACTGTGCAATAACCATTTTGTAATCGTAATCTTGTGTTTATTCTGTAAAATTGGATCATGCCTCTCCCATATCCATTTCTAAGTGACGATAGAAAGACACTATGATCGTAGTCTCAAGCAATGGACCAATACTAGAGCGATTCATCGTCTCTGAATTGAGTCATTGTCTGCTAGAATTGTTGTGACAAAAATCTGTCGGATAGTATTCCCTGATGGTTTTTTTCACAGGATTGATTTGCTCATATTCAATGTAAAGTTATATATCTACATTGAAATACCATCGAGGGTCAGGGTCGGAATCTAACAAGACCATAACCATACAGATATGTGCTTGTAAACTAATAATCACATGTATATAGGATTACCCAGAAAGTCTAGCGAGTACCCTACACCATACACCGTGTGAGGCAGGCACTTTCTAACTCATTCAATGTGAATTTAAAGCAGAAGCTAGCCAACAAAGCTACAAAATATCCCCTCAACCTCCAGTTGTCACATCGGGCTGAAGTGCTGCACCAGGATTAACAACTGCTCGATTCCCAATTATTTATTCAACAGGAGTTATTTTCATTCATTGGCACCAAACAGAATTCTCACTGAATAGTGTTCAAGCTTGAAGCACATTGACCTATTAGCACAATAACTAAAAATAATCAAACAATAGTAGTTATCAGACCTTTGCTATCGGATATCTGTTGGGGTAAATCTTCGATTGGTACGGTACCGTCAGATCTTATGATGTTCTTAGGCACTAGAAAGTAGAGGAAAGATAGACAGAGGTCAGGGGGTCACCAAGTAACTGCTACAGTCTGCTGCCACCGAAAGAGATAAAACAATAACAGAAAAAACTTTGATGTGTATTGTACAATTTGTAGCATATGGGGGCTACTATCATATTAGGCTTCGGCATGATGTGCCCTCCTAATGTTTAAGTTGAAAGGGAAAATCCAACAGATGCTGGTGTGTGCAGTAAATGTAAGCTGCTTTCAGAAAAAGCTTGCAAGGGTCAGCGGGTACAGCATAGTTATTTGAGACATTCTGTTCTCATCTTGAATGGCCCAGCCAATCAGAAGGTTGTATAGCCCTAGAAAGAAGTTGGCATTATTTATGGGTGGTCAGATAATCTTAAAGTTCATGGGTTGTCTGGGAAGTGAGGATACACGGCAAGCTATTTTAAGACACTTTTAGTTATGGAAATAAAAATAGTCATGATGACAATGGCTACAGGTAGATTTATGTATAAAAGTGTGATTGCCTGAAGGCATGAAACTTTCTAAGTGGTGGGAAGCTGGCTACTGTTTTAGTTAGGTGCCAGTCAGGTTATTGAGTGATAAACAAAGCAGTCACAGTAAAACAACATTTTGTAATGTTTCGTTTTCCCATCTCGGGTTTTTATGAAAGGTCAGCCTTTGTTAGGACTAGACTAATCACTTTAGTATCAGCCCTAACTTTTGTTTGGATCTCAGCCCTAGAGCTAACATTGATCATGTTTCCCTTTTGTTTTGAACCGGATTAACAGCCAAACAAAAAATGGAAACCATAAAGAGTCACTTGAAAAACCAACAAACATCCCTCTTGTATTTGCAAGACTAACAGTAAAAGTAGATTTGATGAGGGGTTGGGTAAACAGCAACATGTTTCCAGAAATTAAAACTCTCCTCAAAGGCTTAAATTGTGTTTAAATGCTTTCAACCTGCACACACACCAGCCAATATGTCAACACTCGGCCAAGTTTAAAATCTCAAATATCATGAGACCCGCAGTTGAGTAGGGTTTCTAGAGGCGAACTGCTATTAGTATCAGTTCAACTTTACCCAACCCCTCATCAATTCAACTTAAGTAACTAACACTGATATCGGGCTCTATGAGGAGAACACTGCTCTGGGTGGGGTCGGAATGAAGGTTTGGCAACTTTATTGCTAAGCTAAGTGGACAGTTTTTGAAACAAATACGGCTTTTCAAAAGTACATACTTATCATGCAATGCAAATTATCTGAGAATTTTAATGTCACTCCTAGCAAACTTAAATATAAAACTGTCTATAGCCCTATCCCTATCCCCCATCCATGCCCCTATCATGTGTAGAATACTAGGGCCTAAATCATATAAGACACACTCCGACGAGCAATCTTTACCACCAGGTCTCGGCCACTTACCACAAATAAATGTGACTTTCAGGTATTTTCCTATTCCTGGACAAAGATTAGAGAAGGTGCGCTCCTCAGCATTGATGCTACAAGAGCGACGATTGTGACATTCCTCCTTCACCAAACTTTCAGCTGAGGATGACAGGCAACCTGGAAATAAAAGAGATACTGTTGGCATGTTAGCTCAAAACTACCCATAATACTTCGCCTTAGTTTAAGGAATGGTGTGGTAGGTCACAAAGCCAGGGTTTGCCAGAGGTAAATGGAAGGTATCTAAATAGTGCAAAAATACAAAAGAATAGCATAAAGTTATCCACCAGCCCTCAACAAGAATAACAAGCAAACACAGAGCGCACATGGAGGGGTAAATGGGGACATAACCATATTTTCAATGTCACAAAATTCCACAAATTTCTAATCCGGTTTAGTCACTTTTATTCAGAATTTCATCACATATTAGCTGTCATAAATGCGGAATAACAGAAAATCGCTTTGATTTACAACATCCGATGGAATTTGGAATTGAAAGAAACAATTGTCATTGCCATGAGTTATTACATGGTAATTTTAAGCATTGCCTGTCAATAATAACCTTATCTTGCATAATAGCGATACAACAAATAGGTTTGCCTGAATGCTGTTAAATATGATCATTTTTGTTCTGAAATATCAGTCGGTCGTTCAGTTTTTTGATCAGCCAGTTAGAGTGCAGGTGACACATGTGTTACTAATAAGATAAATCAACATGTGGCCCAGAATAAACAAAAAATCTAATTAGCCGAGGACATCGCAGCTAAAATCAAAGCTGTTGTTTTTTCTCTGGGTGTCAAATGTTGATGATCATGCAGATAAATACAGCAAAGGTGTCCGTTGAAATAAACACAATCAACCTTAACTGAATGATGAATCGTTTTTAATTTAAATGGCAACAGCACAGGTGATTTCGCTCAGGTAAAAAGAGAACTGGGGAAGTTTGAAAAACGCTATCAAATATTCATCACGCGTCAAAACTCTGAACGACCTCTTGGGACTGGCTGAGATGCTTCTCAAATCTGTGTATTCCTCACTTTCATTATTTTCATTGTCACAGATTAGCATTTTGTAGTAACTTGTAATCAACTATTGATGCTAATTGTACACCTGCCACAGCAATCTCAAGTGCCTGGTGTGTTTGAAAAAAGCATCTTTTGCTTGGAAACATTGAATGAGAAAGTATCTCGTTGCCTTTCAACAGCCTTTCAAACATGCCCTGTAATGATATAGCCGTATCAAATATTATTAATTTTCTTATGAAAAGACTTCTTATGGAATTATACTAAAGTATAAATAGAATTTGGTTTACAAATTACAGTGATCAAATTGAATTGCACTGAGCAATGCGTGTCAAATGTGGGGTGAGGGAATGAAAGTTTTCTCATGAAAAGTTACCGAAAGTTGGCTATCAATACAATTGAATACATATATCAAGATTAAATATTCAGTGAAAATTATATATTGTATGCCAAGTATCCAAGTATTGAATTTTGACCTTGGTTATTACCAGAGACACTCTCAGACACAGACAATTATTTCACTCTGCAGTTGTCATTCGCAGAATCGGAAAGTTCACTTCTACATTATGATATGCAGGTGAAACTCCGGCAAAGATTGACAGCACATTGTCAAAGGCCACAAAGTAATCATATTCATGACCCGCTGGTTTTGTGTTTGCCATAGATGACTTACAGTGGTGGCTCGAAAAGGTAGCACATGGCAGCAAGGTTCATCTGAACAGCACTAACCCATAACGGGATCTTTGGCATTGGGCTTCAACCTAGTCCTAGGACCTTAGAGTTCTGCACAAAAGCGTTGCAGTGTGAGCCAGATTGTAAACATCCTCACAGTAATATCAGAGACTACGGATACTTTCTGCCCTCTGGTATTAATGTTAACATATAGACTAAAAGGTTTTGATATGATTCATTGGGATTAGAGACAGAAATATCATACCGATGTTCTGGTTAGCAGGAAGAGTGCTTGGTCTCGAGCACATCTGTGGAATAAGGTCATCATATCCATACTGAGCTGAGGATATAAAGAGTCGCTTTCCCTTGTCACACTCCAGATTTAGAGTTTTGCCTTCGCATATCGTTTCCGTTCTCTTTGTAGCTGAAAAAAAAGGGATGATTGTGAACATTTTGACGGCCTTGATCATTATTGAGTCAAGCATTCTTGTTCTTGTTAGTTCACCTAAGAAATTGTGTATAAGCTATATACCCATAACCCGATCACCGATATCAACCATTTGAGAGACCCTGCATCTTGTAGCTATAGTTATCTACCAAGTGGTTTCCATGAATACTGAGTGCTAGCAAGAAATTAGATTTCCTGAGATAACTAATTTACATTTTAGCGTTTCCTGCATAACTTGAATGAATAATATGCGCATACCATGATATGCAAAGAGTTTCCTGAATGAGTCAGACTCCATCCTACCAAGATTGCAACATTTATCACTGTTTGGACCAGACAGAGCTGAATGGTTTTTGGTATGACTTTGTTGTGACAATGTTTATTTGACTTGTAACATTGCATTACATCAGATAAGAAACGATTTACAGAAAGATAAGGTATACCAGGTCTATGTTGCAATGACAAACCGATGTAATTTGATAACGTAGTAATGGAATTTTCTCCAGGCCCATTTACAACATACTTGAAATTATTCAAGGGCTGTTGTGCCTTTTAGGCAAAGATCTTCAGGAAAGTCAGAAATTCAATAGGAAGACAAAAGTCGCCAATTGAAACACAAAGAAAGGAGATATTCTCTCTGCAATAAATCTGATAATCAATGTTGATAATCTTCTCCAATAATTGCCAATCAACTTTAACAGATCTCCTTCGGTGTTCTGCATATCTACTGCAGTGCCTACTAGGAAATATAATACTTCCTGGGAAGTGTCGGAATGTGGATGACAATCTAAAATCATAGCTTGACAGCCCAGTATAATTCGGTAGGGATGGGGCTGTAGAAAGTGGTAATACGACCTACTAAAACAAGGATTGGTAGCAGAACCTAGAAGAGAAAATACCTTTCAACAAACTGGAAAGCACAGCTCACTGGTCATGCTTTCTGATCTGTAGCATTATAATTAAACACTCTGCTGTTCCCCCCTCTCCCTCATTGTTTGAACTGTGTACAACTGTGAGAGTATCCCATTATAGTACTCTGTAATGGTTTGGGGCACAGGCGGGTTACATGAAAATGCAGGGCATTGCATAAATGGAAATTACAATTACAATCTTGTTGTTTTGTATAATTAGCAGGTTATCAATCTGCTTGATCGGAAACAGATTACACATTCTGTTATTGCTGATTATGATGCTTGAAAGTCATTGAGTGAGGATTGTGTAATTATCTAGTATTTATGATCCTTTGATGATGTAAGTATAAGTGTACAAAATCTTGAGATAGACTAGGAATTGCACAGTTCAAATTGGCTAGTCATCTCAACTAGCAGCAGGTGTATGCAGTCAAGTGTCACGCAGCCTTCGCCTTTCCCTTTTCTAAATTATTTGCGATTCGCACCAAGTTAGCACTAAACTCTTTTTTTCCTTGTTGGGTGGAGCATAGGAGTGAGGTTGAGCCGTCTGATATTGGAGTGCGCTCACGAAATTACCAGATTATGCGAGAGGGATCAAATATGGCCTTGAAGCAGCGTGCCTCTCTTCCTGTCTGTTAAAAAGGGAGGAGCTTTCAAACATTTTATGACTCTCTGTATTTTTAGTCGAAGGCTGAACTGCATCACCTACTGCATTGCTAGAGAATTTGCATGTTTGAAAATAATTAAAACTCCATTAATGGAATTGCTTGAGGGACACTTCTATGCCAAGAGTGACATAACAACAAAAGCAGAAGTCATTAACAGCCAATACCTGTGTGAAATAGGCGTCATTGTTTGTCCACCCAGTCCTTTTACTGGCCAAAATAACAATGCCAATTTTCACACCTGCCTACATTTACAGTTGGAAAACCTCCCTGGGCTAAACTAAACACTAATCTACCCCCCAAACCTGCATTTGAGTGTGCAAAAGAGCTCGGTAACTTCAAATCAAACCCTAAGCTGTTCCGCAAATCCCTTTGGTCTTCAATCAACCCATATAACCAACTCAAGCATTAACTGCTGCATTATTTTCTTGTTACTGTGGCTGTTCCCTTCAGGCCTTCAACAGAGGGCACCGAAAAAACGTCAAACATCAGGTTGTTAGCAGCTAAAATAAAGTGTCAAGCTGAGGGTGAACATGTTAATTAGAGACGTATATGATAATTCTGTGAGCCGGTAGGGTCGGGAACCTCTTAGATATTACCAGGCATGATTGAGTATCACAGCATGGGCTAGACAGTCTGAGACTCTTTAACACTACTTGAGTGAGTTAGCTAGGGACCTCATCAACATCTCCACCATTATCTCTGCTCCAAATTACAATCCTCAACAGAGAGCTAATTTACAGAGTTGAGGCATTTCACAATTGAATTTTGCACATTCATTTCCCAGCATGTATTCGAAGGCAAATAAAGTATGGCTAGACATATTTCACATTATTATCCTTAATACAAACTAAGCAGCTTGCTGTGATTTTTAATCACCCAGCATTTCTGCATGTTGTTGCTCTTTCAAACTTATTACAAATCTGTAAAAACCTAATCAACTCAAAATAATTATTATTATGGTATGCGCCTGGGGGTCGACCGGAAATATGGAGAATAAAGCAGCAGAGCATTGTGCTGGGTTGTCAGGATTAGAATCGTTATCTTGCTCAAATTCGCTGAACATATGGCCATTGGAGTGCAACGCTAATCTTCTTTTTTGATATTAAAGGTCTACACCTATACGGGTCAGCACCCCTATAAGATTTATATAAAGTGCTAAATGCTGCCAAAGTCCTTCTCATTCGAGATATCAAGCCGTTGTAAATCGTTATGTTATCGAACTCCCCCTTGTCAATCTTAATGAGTGGCCGAGAGTTTATTGTACTCAAAAATATGCCTGTCAAACACTGGGAATCCAGACAAGTTCACAAAACCTATAACATCATGCTGACATGAAAATATTGACAGTTATTGTTAGGCAGCACATTGGAATGTTGATAACGCAGTGCACCCTATGCACTGGTACTAGTATAAACAATGATGTTGACAGGTCAGCAGCAGTTAGGCATTGTTTCTGATTACCGCTGTCTTATTTACAAATACAGCGATACCATCGGCGAGTAAGCAACACGGGAGTGAATAAAATGAAATCTCATTGGTCTACAAAGAAAAGATCTCTCCGCTTTACTCAGGAGAATCTCTCTGTTCTACTCAGGGAGAATCTCCCTGGTCTAAGATATCCATCAACAACAGAACTGTTTATCGCCAAGACACTAAAAACATTGGTTATGGTAACTTAGTATCTCTGGTGTCTGTGGTCTAGATATAACGTAACAATCTAGTAACTGCAGCATCATAGTAAATAGCATAACCCACGCCCATGGCAATTAGAATTCATTCATAAAAGAAACCAACTATGGTGCAGAGAAAAAAGTAGTGCAATCTTTATGGATTTGCACTTGGGAAGGTCATCAAAAGTTTTTAATTTGCATAATTTTAGGTGCCATCTGTCTGCTCATAGACTGGGAATTTGACATAAGTGTGCAAGTGGAAAATAGCCACTTCAGGGAGTATAACACAGGGCCTACTTTTTTCTATTTAGTTGAATATTAAGAATGCTCTCAGGTCAAATTACACGCGCTCAGGTCGTTGAAATGCATGTGGCAAAGTAATGCTAGCTAAATACAACTACACAAACGCGGGTGTTTTATTACATTTCGTGTCTTTTTGTAGCCATTTTTATTGAATCAATTTGAGTTGTCTCAAATGAAATAATTGTGTTAGACCCTATTGAATAAGAAAATATGTGTGGAATGCCCGAGATGTCACTGGACGCTGAATTCATATTAATTTGTGTATACAGAGGGCAGTTTTGTCTGTAAGAATCTCATTTTCGCCTGGATATATACAGGGATTCAAGCAAAAAAGATGACCCTTCATAACCAAAGAATTACTCCTCAATATAAACTCAAGAGAATGAGCAATTTCAAGTGATACCATTTGAAATGAAAGTAAAACAGCAGAAAACAGCGACCAGTATGATATATCAGCTGTATACCCTTGGAAATTAACATTTGATTCATCTTGAATTAGCCCTGTTCACACGGCCACGAGTTTTGGTTTTGTAGGTGCCTACAAAACCAAAGAAACCAAAACCCGTGGCCGTGTGAACAGGGCTAATCTTGAATGGCTAGCTTCACTACAGAAAAGCTAGTCCAACAGAGATGCCACAAAAATGACATGATTATTGGTGTATAATCCTTACCATCCGCAGGTGTCCATCTTGCCTCGGCTGAATAGAAGATGCTAACTTCTAACACCACAATGTAGATCCAGCTTACTATCCTCATAGCGGTGGATAAACCCACCAAAAGGCTAACTAAACCTCTTGCTCCTTATTTATTTTGCTGCATTATTTTGACAACTCTGATCCTGGTGGCGTTCTTTCCTTCTTATGCAACAGGAAAAGCCTGTCTGCCGCTTGTCAGACCACCAGTGTGTATGCGGCTAAATGGCCGACTGTATACGGCTAATACACACTGGTTGAGCGATGATGAAATGAAAATTGATGATGGTATTTATTCTGTACTATTGTGAATCTCCGTACAACAGGCACAACAAGAGCTGCGTTTAGTGATGTAATATCAAGCGTGTCTATTCTTTGCCGATCAATGCTAATAATAATACCGTACTCCACTATGATGCTGTAGTCTGTGATATTCCCAGTAAAATAGCAACTGAAGCATATAAACACGCACACCAAAACGTTACAGTAGATGCGAAATATCCGCTATGTGTGTAGTGTGTACTGCTTCAAAAGTTATTCCTTATGGTTTGAAGGCTTGCCAAGATCTGCTATTCCAAAGCCTATCGTCTTTCAAGAATATTAATCACAATTTCAGCCAATCTGTGTGTCGTGTAAAATCCCAAAGCTCAAGTTTTGCAGGTACAGACAGCTCTCTGTTGACTGTTGGATTTTCAGACCACAAGTCTTCGAGTAAACATCGTGAATGATGTGGTCTTAGTATATTACAGCCTATACTGGAGACCCAACAATCTGATTAGCCAATTTAATGTCTCTCACAGTGCAATTGAGATTTAGATAAGGCATTGTGGGAGGTGCTGAGGCTACGATTGAAACATTAGATCTCTGTGTGTGATTGAGAGAAATTGACAACATAAAAGGTTTTGACATATTAAATTAACTTTGTCCTGACTGTTTTAGTGCGTAAGATAATAGCATTGTATTCATTGAGCTTTGGGTCCTATGCAATCTAAATTGGCCTTTTGTATTTTTATGTGACATCAGGACAGTTGTGTTTTGTTTAAACTACTCTTTATGCTTATGAAAATTGACCCAGGACACTATACACGAATAATGGTATTGTTTACCTTTGCTGGCTCAGTGAGGTGCCTCACAGGTACTGATGAATTTAGTACCTTTGACAGTACCCATGAACTATGTCTCCCTTCCATATGAAGGGTATTGAAATGTGTAAACACTCAAAAGAGTGGCTTAGCCCTAAACCTAACAACAAGTCACTGTTCGTGTAGAATGTCTCATAGAACCAAAAATATATAGAGCTGGATAATGAGCTACACGGTTCATGCAATTTCTTTAAAGCCAGGGACCTGGCGGACCTTACGTCATGGAGAGCAAGTTTGCTTCATATTATCAAAAGGAACCTAAAATCACAGCATTGGGTGTACCAAAATCTTTTATTTGAATAAGTAGCAAGCTTTCACAAGATAAGCTGAGTGTATTTACGAGTAGTCTTGAAAAGCTTGATAAGACTTAGTACTACCAAGCCTATGAAAATCCAATCACATGCCGATTAGGTGTAAAAACTGCACTAAAGTGGGTCATTCAGATTAGGAGGATGGTTTATCAATGTGTAGGTTATCCCATTAGCAGAGCGACAGCTGTAGACTAAGATAATCTAAACTAATAGATGAACAAAGAGATCTCTGCCCTTACTGGAGTTATCCACCTAATATGAAAAGTAAGGCAACAACAAATCTCCTTAATCATTACACCCTCCCTGATCAGTTAGGGAAGGAAAAATTCTCCCTGGATAGAGCAAGCTGGTTTTTGTAGAAGATCACAGCGAAGTGTTGGTTGTCCCATACACTCTGTTAGCAGAAGTACTGAAATTTTAAAACTGGAGTTTTGAACTTGTGTCATCATCTTTTACAGTGATTTTGTTTATACACGGTTCATAGTAATGACATTCAAATAACTGAATTTTGCCTACAAGATTTTTGCTGCATATACTGCTTGAGAGGTGACTAGCTCACTGCTTTCAAGGAGTAAAATGATCAATAAATTATTTGCACATTGGGATCGTGAAACCCATCTCAATTTATAGCTAACCTATGAACAACAATCAAAATCTTTTCATTTGTTTAGGAGTTATCAAACCGTACATACAGAACAGACAACTCCTTAAAATCGCAGAATCAGGATTTGGAGTAGGAATGGAACAAATACCCATAAATTAAAACAGATTGCTTACATGATCATAAACATCGCTCATAAAAAGAATTGGTTGGCTGCCATCTCGGTTTGCTTACTTGGTATACATTTGTAGGTGACTTTGAGGTATTTTCCCGTGCCAGGACAAGGATCAGGGGAGAATCTGCGCACTGTGGCCTTTACACTGCATACTCTTCTCTCCTGACACAAACTCTCAACTTTCTACAGTATAAATATTAGTGGGCATATAACAATGTCATTAGGTCATTAGGTCTCAGATCCTGTAGAGCTAAAGAATATGGCTTTCAGAATGGCATGGAATTTGGTTATCTGCAAAGATAGTAAATTTACGTAGTTTGATCCACATTGACCTTATAAATGAATACCTCTAGCCTAGGACCTTTCAGAGCGTTTAGTCCAGCTGCCATTGCCCAGAATTCTGTGCAAATCTGTTTGAAGGATTCTCATCTTCAACCAGCTCATTACGTGTTTAAAAACCCTACATGTACTTATAATGTGCGAGTTGGGAGTTGTTGATGAATTGACTTGTACTACAGAACTAACCTCCATAGCGTTTGAAGCAGAACAACCCTTAGATTCATCTCGAGCATTGAATGGTTTGTTCATGTACTCTGGGAGGTGTTTGTATGGGCATAATATAGAACTTGGTAATTGTCGACCGAACTCTGCGTGGGTTATAAATATGTAAGTCCCAAATGGACACTGTAAGTAGAGCTCCTGTCCCTCGCATGCTGTCAATTCCACTTCACTAAGGCTCTCAGTCAACTCTACAAATAAAAACAAAACTCATACTGCTGTAGTCGTGAGAGATTTGAGGGTCACAAGCAAGGAAGGTACCATGGAGCGCACATTAACACATACCAAAAGGTTAATCGATATAGAAGCAGGGAGGTCCCAAACTCCCTGATAGAAGTATGCAGTAGAATATTGATGATCCACTTTGGGAGATAAATGCTTTGCTTTGACTGGAGGTGTGATGATTTTCACCACTTGAACTTGAGTTGTACCCATAATTACTTGGGCTATTGGGTATGTAATTAACTCAAATCACACTTGTCAGGAATCTGAGCAGACATAATGACATCAGATCAGTACTCTGATGTGTCCGAACAGGACACTTATGGGTCAACATAATTATTAAGGTGAAGTTGTGAAGATAATTTTGCCAGAACAGATGTTGCCTTCTCATGCAACAATCACATACCAAATATACACATAGGGCCTAGGGATAATCTAGTTGAGTCTAGTTGGAGTCTGGTGGAGTAAAATACATATTATATTTAGAAACAGATTTCTCAAATCAAAGAAAAAGTAATTGTGTATACAGCTTGAGAAAATTTACAATCCATCTTTATTTGAGAATAACAAAAGTAACCAATTTTTGCAAAATTTTTAGCACTGTCATGCAAAAACCATCGGCAAACAGTCTGCCAAAATTCTAACCCAGTATTTTGACTGGACAAGTGCAAACTAGGCAGACACACTGTCTACAACGTAAGGCAACAAATGAAAGGAAATGATGTTGTCTTTGACATTGCACTAACTGAACTGAAACCTCTGTAGATAAGCATTATTACGCCTAATATTTCTGTTATGTAACCAAACTGCATTGCATAATTCTGACAGTTGCATGAGTACTATGCTTCCAGTGTAAGTGGGCAATTTGTCAAGAATTTAAATAAATATGCTGATCTATAAATACAATTAGAGAGGATGACATACCAGATTGGAGTAACCTCCTAGATAGAGGTGTAAAAGGGAGTAAATTGTAAACCCCGATCCCGTCCCTTACTCCCTGCCCCATTAAAAGTTGCACTATGATTTATGGTTCCTGTTTAAAAAGTCTTTATACAATACGTGTAAGGATTATTTTAACGATCACTGCAGGGAGGGTCAGGGAGTGTTATCATGTGTGTTTTGAGCTCGAACTGAGTTGTCACCCCATGATTTGCCCTAGAAAAAATGCATTGGTTTCAATGGGCTGATATTGTACACCCAATCTTCAGTCTTTGATCCTAACCCAGGCAGGCTTCCGTAATTCAAACTTAGCAGCGCGAGCTAAGAGCGAACTGAGGGGGATTACCTTGGTTCGCAGAGCCCCAAATCTTGCTCAGGTTGATTCATGGAAACATCGTGAATGGTAGATGAAGTACAGGCGCGGTAACAATAACTTAATGGCCTAAGGAGAAACAGCTTATGCAAGCTCCCAAATTTTTGCACTAGCAAATGAGCTTACCAAAAACACTGGGGGTCACAGCTGCTATTACTACTTGTGAATTTGCAAAAAAAACAGGCAAATGTTTTGACCATGCTGATCAGTTGGTCGTTGGCAGAAATGCAATAAATCTCTCTCTATGGACTTGCGCTGAAACCAATTTGCAGGGTCAAAAAAGACTTTTGAAGCAATAGGTTTAATATGCTCTCTATCTTGCAAAAAATCCACTTGACCAACAGGGCTTTAAGTTTTGTTCCTCTGATATCTAATCTGAGCCAATTTATGATAATCTTCTCAAGTGTAAAGCAACAAATGGTAAATCAAACCTCTGCTCAGGAGAATTTGACTCAAGATTAGTAATGCGACAAGGGACGATTATTGACATTAGGATTCCTATTACATAACTGGCATGGGTCAAGCACCAAAACGTCCCTATTTCCAATCCAGAGATATGTCAATACAAGCTTTACATATGAGCCAATATCAATCTCAAGAATAAATAACCTGTGCCCTGTTTAATGTGAAATATTCAAATCCAATTATATTCTCTACCAACACACGCTGCTGACTTGAATGAAAGCTAGAGTCTCAAGTTTTGACAGTGTGTCTGGCAGGTACCATTATTGTGACAGGCATTGCCTTAATGTCATGTCAATAATTTCAGCCAAAGTGACACGCTCAATCCACTCTTTATGTTGGATAACTATGAGGATTTCCTGTCATTACAGGGAATTCAACATGAGGGATTGAAGGGTAAACCGGAAAGGCAAAAGTGATATGTTAGCGAACTCTCCCGACCCTGATATTTTAGCTTGTATTTCCTGGAATGTTTGACGTTTCATCCTGCAACTTTTATAGTTAGTGAATGAGGAGACAAGGACAATCCTAACATAGATGAGAAGTATTGACAACCTATTGGTAATCTAACCAACTCAATAAGATCACGAGACAAGGTGAAAGGAAAGGGTAGTCGACTCCTAGAGCCATCTCTCTAGCAGGAATGCCCTTCGTTTATCACTATTTTATCTCAAACACAAAATCTGTTATACTCCGGTACTATATCCGGTTGTAATATATCCGATGCTCTAGTATAACATCTGAGCACAATTAGCTAACAAACCACACAAATTGGAGAAGACAAAGAGGCGGAAACCCTATAATTTATTTGTTAGTTACTGTCCGGGCTTTTTTGTGTGTTAATAACAAGCAAATAGATTCAAAAGATCCCATTTTGTTGACAAGTAAATCCATAAACACATAAATAGTATTTATATATTTATGGGTTAAACAAAAGGTATTGCCAGATGTCTGGAATTTCCAGGACTGTATTGTTATGATTGACACAGTTTCTGCCCTCACAGTAAAATTTCAAGGGAGTGTCACTGTCAGTGAGCAAGTGTAGATCTGAGGGAGTACTAGAGCGAGGCACTTTGATCAGATGTCAACCTGGGTAATAAAGCAACACCAGATCCCAGCCAAATTATAGACACTCTGTACTCTCACCCCTCCCCTCCTCCTCCTCCAGTTTTAGAAAAGTGGCTGTTTCACTATATCTAAATTTAAAACTTTGTTGTCCTGCGTGGGTCATGCCATCCAGCTTGACAATGGTCATTAATGAGATAAAGAACGTCCCAAATTGCCGGCTTGGAACAAGGCATAATGATAATGTACATGGTTGTTTTGGTAAGGCTTGAGTATAGACAGACAGCGACAAAATGTAACAAACACTTATGCCTACCACTCCGCCACCCACATCAAAGTGGTGCAGATTCTCTCCAGATAAGAGGTACGATGGTCATAAACGTTCTAGAATATCAAGGCGAATGGTCATTGATAGCACTTGATATCAACAGATCACTCACATCTTAGTACACACCCCAGTGAGGAAATACACAACATATAAAGTTATGGTGACTTGGGGCTATAGAGTACTTAGCTTTGTATGCTTTGTATTGCTCCAGCTGCAAATCTTTTTCTTGCCAAAAAAAAGTAGCACCTGCAGATTATAGTTCTAGTGTCAGACTGGCTACATATAGCATGCATGGTGTTTGGCAGTTGAATCGAATTGGCATGGCATTATATCAAGTTTGAATGAATTTTTCTTATGCTTTCCCTGCGATTGCCACTGCAAAGGTGCATAGGTGATTATCCCTGCAGAATCTCTATGAAAAACATTTTATTTAATTTTATGAGTTGACCTAAGCGTAGCTGCAGGGGAGATCTTAATGGGGGGGGGGGGGGGGGGCTGCACAGCTCTTGCATTGCTTCAGAGTTACACCTACATGTATTTGGGAATGCATAAAACATGTAGCAACCGAGTGCAGCGCAGCCTTTCCTTTCACAACTATAACAGTGAGTAACTTCAGAGTTAATTGATGTGAATACTTGAAGCTTTCAGGTCAATATCTCTCATCCTTATCAAGAGCACTTCAGTGTAGATACTACAGTATTACTGCCAACGATAATCTTCCTATTGTTGATTGAGCCACCAAAGTGATATTTGTTAACTAATCATTGCTATATCCTTAATCCTCTTGGCTGTACAAACTAAATATAGCAACCAAAAACATGTTACCAAATTTGGCGCCAACTTCACATCATCAAAGAATGCAAGTTTACCTACAAGACCACATAATTTGCGTGGATGTGACATAATCGCTCCCATTGTCATGATAGGATTGTACCTGCGAAACTGATATCTCTATAAGGTGCACTGAGATCTAGTAGCAACTAGTGCCAAGTTGTTACCTAACACACTATTTATTTGATCTTGTCAGAAGATAGATAATTCAGCTTTGTGAGAAAAATTCAATGATAAGTTTCCCAACTAACATGTTTCTTAGGTCTAGGCAGCATTGTATGCATGAACCTACTCTTTTACATACAGCTCACAGACATTGCATTGTTTAGGACACTACTGTAACATAAACAGTATGGTGGTCACATCACTCAAACATGTTATTATTGATTTATTGGGATATCCATATCCATTCTACTTTTTATTTTTCTGTCACCATGGAATGTACCCATAACAGGAATACTCTTGTGTTGACAGTACAAATATGATAGATACTTAAATGTCACATCCATGCTGGCTTGCTGACCCTTACTGGTAGAGTCAGTGATTAAGAGTGTCCTGCTGCATCTAATGCGATGTACGAGTTACAGCACCAAAGAGGCTATGAGACTACATTGCCTGTCAACTGTTCTTGGTGCTCTGACAGCCGGACAGGTCGGCCGCATTTTGAGAGGACAGGGGGGATGGGGAGGGTGAGACAAGCTAATCCAAACACACTGTTTAAAATAGCCAATGAACTTCATTGATCCATCATTGGACAGATTATGCCACGAAAAAGACGCATAAGGTGGTATTTTCGTTTGGCAGGTTTGATTGGGTTATATTACCTAAAAAGCAAGCATGAAATCCCATTGTGTGAAATACCTCCAGGCTAATTGTCAAATCCAACACTTTGGATTAGACGTAACTGGTATATCAAATGCTGATCATATGTCTAGACTCCCATTACAATTAGAGACACTGTGGGACACATTTGTTGACAATAACAAATCCATTACATGCAATTAAGAGTAGCTTGCACAATGAATCGAGAAAGTTATTCCCAGCACGTCACAAGAGACACTCAGGGGTTACAAATCTCCATCTATGGAATGTTCATTTGGCACCATTAACTAATGACCAGATAAACATGACACATGTTTTATTTGCAGGTCACTTTCTCTACAATGGTGTTGGGTGTTTATAATACATTGTGAGAAAATAACCTGGAAAAAAACTCCAGCAAGACAACAGCTACGATTCTTGGCCAAGTAGATAACATTGAAGAAAATAAAAACAAGAGTTTTGAAACACAAAAGACTAATCATTGGGATTTGCCGAATCTTTTCAGGGGCTTGTGGAAGACAGTTGTAAGTGTGGCACAGCTTGCAGGCCTAAGGGGGCTAAGAGTACACAAGTGTTGTCTATTTATCAAGACTCAGCGGGCATCGGGGCCCCAAAACTGTGATAATCACGAAACATCTGGCATTGAATCCTCGAGCAATAATACAAGCTCTTTTATCATAGGAAATTAACTTTCTAGAGCAAGCCTGCTTTTATCTGAGCTATTACAATGTATTATGAATCTGAAGATATGAGTTGAGAGAACAGTAAAATCAATCAAGCCAGGGTGCTTGAAAACTAATTTGCAATGCTGAAGACAGCTATTAGCCTGGTTAATTTCATCTTTTATCTCAGCCAAGAGCGATGCAGTACGCTGAGATTGGTACAGATAGTAGATCAAACATCGTAGTTTTCATGTTTGTTCTGTTGGAATTAGCTGTATGATATTATCAGTTAATATCTATATATCTGATGTGTGCAGAATTCCTTTGGGAAAGACATGGTAGAAAAGAGGAAAAAGATCGGGATACAATTTTTTATGAATCCAAGCATTTGGAATGTTCTGCTTCTCGGAACAACCACTACCAGACCCATTCACCACCGACTATCCTGAGTACTACGATCTTTATCGCCTTACTTTTGTGGGAGATGCACCAAACAAGTAGCGGAGTGTAACCTTACGTTATTGAATTAGGGCAGTAAATAGGGAGGGCATTCTATTTTGATGCTGAATCGTAAAGGTTACTGTTTCATAATGACTACCATAAAACACAATATTAGAGCTAAGGGAATTAAATGATTACATAATACCTTATGAGATGAAAGGCTTTATCATTTAATGGGGGGATAATTATCCATCACTCGATAGGTGACACTTCATAGTTATTCCCCCAGTTCAAGTTCTGATTAACCTGTAGGGTCCAATTACAGGGAAACCGCTGTACGTTTATAAGTTGTAAGCGTAACTGCAGTGTGTTTTCCAGTGAGTTTTTAAAAACTGACACGAGACAACAATATTCTCATCAGTTAGTAGATTTATTGACAACCTAAAGGTCAAAATAACAAACATTAGTCTGAATTGAAAATATAGCAATAATGTTACTTTCATTAGGCTCCGAGTCAGGAATAGAGGTGAAGCAAGAACATTATGAGATTGTAAAGGAGTCTCTGATGAATCTTGAAAAAAAAAGATTGTAGATATGCAAAAAAACTTTCGAATACTTTGAAAGGCTGTTAGATTAAGTTCATTAATATTGGAAGTTTACCGGTACTCAATCTAAAGTTTTCAGCCTCGCCATAGCCCTGCTAGGGGAACAGAAGCAAACATACATCAAACAAAAAATGTTTGTTTGTGTTTGTTTGTTACAACACCTGCCATTCCCTAAGCAGCCTAATAAGAAAAAAGCGAGTCATATGCTCCTATGTTCTCATATATCAAGCCAACTCTTGTAATAATTTGTTTGTCTGAATTAATTTTCTTGATCGATTCAGCTAATAAATGAATGGAATAGATGATTAAGAAAGCTGTGAGGCAATATTTAAGAGTTATTTTAACTGATTGGATGAGTGTGTAGCCAACAAACGGAAATCTCATGGTATGGAGAGAGTGGCAACACCAGAGCATCCTAATTGTTATCGACAGTTGGATTGAATAAAAAGAACGCAATTAGTCTGATATTCAATGCGATGAGATAAATAGTGGAGAAAACGCTACAAACTGCGGTCCATGAAAGTTTAGATTAAGTAGTCATCCTAGTGCCAATGGTGCAACTAGGCCAAAGCAAAAACCCAAAAAACTTCAAGAATTGAACATTGGTGTTGAGTTACTCATTGAATAGCTCGGGTGCTCATAAATACAAGCTGTTGCTGACACCACTTTCCTCATTTGAATGTCCTTCCCATCAATACATTGTTGATAGAACGATAGAATCTGATCAGCGCATCACATTCAATAAGACAAGGGGTCAACCAAATTCAAATTTGAATTTAGGATATGAAAATATTTGCATTGACTTCCTAAGCTTATCCAAAGCCATTTTAGTAAGCATTCAAAAGCTCAGCATTTGACATGCCACAGATAATCCTTCACGAGTTGATAAAACATAACCTAACACCAGACCAGTTTTGATATTCGAGTGTTTTCCTTGCAAAATGTTAAAATAGCGTGCTTGTGTTCTTTGATAAAATCATGGGAGTAGCATTTCTGATAATAGGAATCAGTTTGCAGTATCGGAGAATCAAATAATAATTGCACATGTTAACATAAAATTTCAATTTTAGAACTTACACCATTGTTAGATGCACACAATGAGACAATGACAAAAACATCATCACACATACAGGTTCTCCATTTTGACCAAGTCAAAACAGTAATTAATAGAATAAACAAAGGCATATGGCTCATTATGCCTACGTTGGCATGTGTTCCTACAATTAGTGATGATCCACAGTTTATACAAGTCATATTTCAATTGGCAAACATGTCACCAATTCGCACTTCACTGTGTATAATCCCTTCCTATATGGCATTGTCCAGATGCGCTTAATATATGTCATAATGGGTTACTGTGATCTGCCAAAGGCATTGAATTGTATACACACATCAAAACATATGGGTAAGAAATCATGGAATAATGTTCTGAACGTTGTAAAACACTATGTTATCTACAAATTGTGCAAAATTTAACAGTATTTTTGATGTGAATGAGACACTATACGGGCATCCAAGCTAACCAGATAGATCAAGAAGAATATTTGTTAGGGAAGATGTTCACCAATCGATAAATATGATTGCGAACTCGCAAAGGTCAACAATGCAACACGCGATGATGGTGCTTATTTGTGCTGATATATTGTAATAATAGACAACTTACCACTACACAAGGTCGAATGATGAGTTGATATTAAAATAAGGATCCATAGTTTGTATGAAAGGCGTCCCATTACTGTGAGTGTGGAATATCCTGCTCCTGGCTATAAGGGAATAACCAAATTCACCAACATAAATATCATTTCAGCAGTTATTCTTGAATATGTATCCAGTAAGGTAGGTCCAGGGAGGGTAGGTCCAAGCAAAAAGTTACATTGTATATGACAAATGTTATGACAATTCAACAATCCAAATGATAGTAAAAACTTATACAGTACAGTGCTCACAAGGTGCTCACATGTGCTGATTATTTACAGTGTTGAATGAAGAGGCCCATCCAGGAGTAACATTATAGACTGACTGCATTTAAATACATATATGGCATTATTAGAGAAATTATGAAGTGGAAAATACCTAATATTTAGATAAGACCAACAGAAATGAATGAATTTGAAAAAAAATAGATACATAACTCTTATTTCAGAAAAATTCACCTTCTTGGAACCTGACGTGGCCTCACTACCCTTGTTTATTCAAAATGAAACTACCAAAGTTGGTATTTTAAGAAAAAGCGCTATTTCACAGACAACCTTACTCCAATAGACCATCATTGTAATATTGTTTGATAGGTCAGTTCCAGTGTTATTTTGCGACAATGTAACCAATGAACTATAGTTCATCGATACAACCATGTGTCAGTAAAGCAAGATCTTGTCAGAAATCCCTTTGAGCCTCATACCAATGAACTTCCTTGCTTGAGTTCATTGCTCATACTACAGCATTGCACATAAAGAGAAGGACTCTGTTACTAACCAAGGAGGGGACTTGCAGTATATGGACATTCATATCAGGGATAGCTCAGTGTTAGGGGTGTTAACTGCTAAAAAGTCATTAAAATCTAAGGACAATCAGAGGACAATACTACTGATGCCCTACTCTACTGGATGGGTACATGTACCCACTCTGAACCCAAATGCCCTACCCATGGGATGGTATTCTGGAACAATGTCCAAACCTTATGTATTTATGTCCAAAAACTGAGGCACGCCCCTTACGCCCCCCTAGGCGGTCTAGCCCCAGCCGGCACAACTGTATCTAAACTATGTTGGAAAGATGTTTACCTTAGAGGCTGAACTACGTCTGCCTAATGTGGCAATCTGTCACGCTATTATATGTTGGAATGGTGCATTTTAGTAGATATTGTTACGATGCATAAACCGCCTCTGCTACACATCTAACTAGAGGCTTGTATATATAGTAACCATGCGTTTTCTTGATAGCAAATTTATACACAATATAATATACCTCAATGTGTATTTCATTTTAATTACGATTTATTAGATTTCATATCAATTAGCAATTAGGAGGGTGTTTTACTCATTGTGAGTCAGTCCACTGTGGATGTTGAGTAGTAGGCCCATTAGACCATTGGACTTCCACTGCTGTAGGGTAAGTCATTGAGTAATTAGCAGTGTAACTCTTAACACGTTATTATGAATACAATCTAGTTCAACTTTATTCGCAAAAAACATTAAGTGGTGCTTAATGCAGGTAATTTAAACCCTGGCTATATATTAACCTATTTCAAAATACTGACATGTATTAATGTTTCAAAATTATTGAATAATGGTTTATTTAAATAATTATATTGCACTGTTGTGTTGTCACAAGGGCTTACCAAACGTTAGCAGCTTACCAGGGGAGATAAATGCAAGTAATGTCTAGAAATTCAACAGCTACGCAGTTATAAACGCATCGTTCCCATGCAGTTTAGAGACTAGATTGGATTTTAAGAAAATGGAATACGACAGTGCAAAATAGAATTGCACACAATTTGGAGCCACACAGAGTGGTAGCAAACAAATCGCAAAGCATTTTTTTCCCATATGATGCCAGTATTCTTGCAAATTACTCTCTAGTAAAGTAGCTGTAGTTACTGCGCAGTTACCATATTGGAAAAAACTGTGTTGCTTTGTATGCACCATTTATGCCTCTATGTGGACATAAATGCATCGTTCCCATGCGGTCTAGAGACTAGATTTGATTTTAAGAAAATGGAATAAAACAGTGCAAAATAGAATTGCACACAATTTGGAGCCACACAGATTGTTAGCAAACAAATGGCAAAGCATTTTATCACATATGATGCCAGTATTCTTACAAATTACTCTCTAGTAAAGTAGCTGTAGTTACTGCGCAGTTACCATATTGGAAAAAACTGTGTTGCTTTGTATGCACCATTTATGCATCTACAAGATATTGAATGTTAAACGCGTACCATGCAACACAGAAACAATCCAATTGCGACATTGGAAACATGTTGCCGCATACAATGTGCCCGCTGGGGCGTGATGTCGTCTTTGATGTAAGTTGATGTAAGTAACTCAGTTTTTCACTGTCACAGTCACAGTGACTGTCTGACCAACCAAGGAGTAACAGCTGTTACTCCTAGTCCTTGGACTGACAATCAATCCAAACTCACTTCTCAGCCAAGCCCAAGGACTTTTATCCTTGTATGAACACCCACACCAGTAGACTGTAGTACCAAGGAGGAATCCATGCTAGTATCAAGGAGTAACATTACTGTTACTCCTCGCTTGTACTAACTATGCCTATGGGTTCAGAAAATTTCCTCTCTTAATTTTTTGCAGCAGGTGGCATAAGTTATCGATCTATGTTCAAATGCTTATCACCAATGAACTCATTGTTATCACTATCAGATAGATATTTTGCTTAACATGGGAAATTTTTCTATAATTCATAATCTAACAACACTCAGACAGCCATACCCATATCTCAAACTACCATAGGTATATATATATATATATATTTACGATGGATGGACGTTTTGGATTAACTGTATGTAAGGTAAGGCGTCGGATTCAGGATCACAAGGTCCTTGATTCGAGCCCCATCTGGCGCACTGTTTGCTAGTGCGGTCGCGAGCCATTCACCCTATCAACCATATTTGCCATATTGCCAATAACTTCAAAACCTTGAAGTTGGCGATTGCTCAGAGAAAATAAAACTATTGCTGAAATGCACCAATGAATAATTTGGCAACATTGGGGTCTGTAAGAGCTTGAGTTATTGACTCCCAATTGGATTGTTAACTGATACTCTTCATGCGACGATTGTTTTCTCTAGTAATACAATGTTCTGGCTATTATGGACTATAAATCTGCTACGACCTCCTCACTGGCAACTTTTAAGCTAAGATGATTCTAACCTGTTGTACCTTCAAACGAGGTCATTTGGTCTACAGAGTATTAACTACTGCTTGTGCCTGTACTAGAGTATGCCTCCTGTATATTGGCCTCTTTTGGCCAAACTACAGAGAGACAGATAAAAGCTATACAGCGCAGTACGCACGTTATTTGTGTGGTGTTTGCGGAGCACAGACAAATACTAGTTTAAGATCGTAACCTCCTTACATAATAGAATCTCAAGCCTTTCCTTGAACGTAGAAAAGATATAAATGACTTGAGGTGGCTCAGTGTTCAAATTTTTGACCATCATCACTATTTTCTCTGTACTGCAATAAACCGAAAAAGAAAGATTTGACTACCTGATCCTATCGACCATGATGATGGTTGAATACTCTAAAATAAATATACAAATCCATTCACATTTCAATGCCCCTTTCCACAAACAATGCATCATATTATGTTGCTGTATGTGTTAATCCTCCATTTTCACCAACATTTTAACCAACTATGTGTGTATTGGTATTGAACCATTAGGGATTGTATTAATTTCTGTGTTTAATGAGGTAGATATCTTCTATTTCGATTAATTCCAGCAGCAGCCGCCATCAGATAAGAGGATACTGATTTTCATTATGTGTCTGTGATGATGAGATTCTGATTATGGAGTTTACAAGTACCAGGGAAATCCGAGTAGTGCTGATTGACTGTACCAAGTATCCTGACTACAATGATGGGTGAGGTCTATATGCCTCTACGTCTTTTAAAAATCATGAAATCATGGAAGTTGATTGACTGCGGACTATCATATTCTAAGATTTATTACAAACAGTATGTAAAGAAAAGTGCGAGTAGGGTGGAGATAATTTGGAAAATCTTGTGGTGATGATGTGATGATGATTATAGGAGCATGTTTCAGTAATTTTTGGGAACAGAGGCTCTTACAGCTGGCTGAAGACACTCAAAACATACATTTATCTGAGCCAATGTGAAGTTTAGATCAACAGATTGAATACAAATATATATTGAATAAAAATACTAATGCTTTTCAACGCAATCTGCCACTTGACCTAGAGGGAATTCCCATCATTGATGCCACAACTTTTGGGGGGGGGGGGTCTCATAAAGTTTGGTTTTACTTCATCATGTTCTGCTGCCTAAATCTCATCACTCAATGACAGCATCATGATAGATGGTGGATACACGGGGATTCCAAATCTGGCAATCATTAGACTTTCAGCTCACCCTGTCTATAACCATTCAAGCTTTTATTGTTACAACTTGCTAAGTTAGGTTGCACCTCCTCACATTAAATACTCGATGGGAAGTGTCTTGAGTAGAATCTCCAAACATTTATGATTCTCTTCTACAAGGGTAATTCCCACAAATATTCATCGGTATTATATGCCAAATCAATTTAGACCCTCCCCCTCCTTACCTGACTAATATCCTTCAAAATTGATATAATATAATAGGTGTTTTTCTCAATACTGCCGACACTCAATTATTAACTAGCCTTATATTTGTAGGTTAGTGTACCTGGATCAGCATGTCCCACTGAGCGGTAAGTTTTATAGTAGTAGTAGTTTAGGCATTGGTGATGAACTGTAGAATATGCGGGGGATGGTTTAAAAACCCCAATGTGCATTCTTGATCAGTATTTACCCTAGATGTGAGGAAAAGATGGCCTCTTCGGTGCATGCTTTAGGCTGCGGAATTTATGACTAGCTCACATTTATTTAAACCTAACTACTTAATATCAATTCCCACCTTGTCGCTTTTTCAGACATGTTAGGTTAACTTTTGCTCTCAGTGCTTAAATCATTATTAATCAATCAGGTCTTGAGGCCGCATCATAAATGCCAGAAGGTCTTGAGATGTTAGTTTGGACACAACTGATATGGGGGATGTCTTAATTACATTTTTAACACTTACCTTTGCCATTATAATTTATCAATCTTTGTGAAATTATTTTTGATTAGATGCGGTAGACGTACTCTCCGCAGATGGTGAACCAGAGGTGAAATACAGCGAGGGGATCAATATATTGGAGGGTGAAACTTTCACAGGTTAATATCGCTAAATGTCTAGAATTATTTTCACACATATATATATATATATGCAGTATATCCGACATTGTTATTTATCTAAGAATACAGATTAAAAGGCCTGTAAAGTCCCACAGTGCACCTCGGTATACCAATAAATATCAGGTCATTGTTATTTCATTTTTGACCTGATGGTACTGGATATTCCATAAAAATTGCATTGCGGGATACTCATTTTGCCTGATATGATTTTATGCTCCAAGAAGTCTCTCATTATTGATAATTGGCAGCGTGTTGAATTTATTCAGATTTAGCATGAAAAGCTAAAAATTCACATCACAGAGTTTTGAAATAGTGTATCTATCAGTCTATGACCATTGAACAAGAGGATGTCACAGATCAGGGCAACAGAATTTTCGTGTGCTATACTGATGATGGATTTCTGTGTTGATTTAAGGCATATCTGGATCCTATGGCACGCCAGCCAGTCTAGCTTTGGATACTGAATCTTATGGAAGTCTTCTGCCGAACAAAAGCCTGTCATCTTTGCATGACAAAAATGGCACGGAAATGCTTGTTATGCCTGCTCCCAGCGATGGTACCCTGGTAACTGTGAAGGCGGAGCCCCCTGATATGCAAGACAATGTCTCTAATACATTGACATTACCATCTACCTGTTTTCATCAGTTGAGGAACGACAACATAGGATATGACGGATGCGCTGAGGCAGCCTTAGTAGCTAGTCATGGGAATGCTGTTATAGAAGATATGATGCGAAATACTGACAAAGCATGTAGCTCAACTTCTAGTAGCTTTGGTATGCACCTTACATCGTTCGATGAAGCTGAAATGAATTTGACAAATAAAAATTCAATTTCTCACACTAAAAGTCTTGGTGTCAGGCATGGAAGACAGAAGAGGAAAAGTAGTGACAAAGTAACAGCTAAGGCAAATAAACTAGGCCGTACCTCCAAGTTGTCGGTAAAACTCAAGGCTTGTGAGGATGAAGGGAGACAGGCTGTCCTGCTGAAGACAAGTGGTAGACCCAAGGAGTTAACATGTAAATTCTGCTCAATTCACAAAACAAGGTTTCCTGGTTGGATGGCTTATCATACTACCATTTGCCCAGCCAACCCTAACAGGAAGCAAAGAAAGATTTTTACATGTTATTTCTGTCTAAAGTATACGGCATCCTATCCTAGTACAATGGCTATACATCACAATCGGTGTTCTGTTAGAATGGCTGGTAAAGCAAAGGATACACGTGGTAGCCCTAGCATGAAAGATGCGCTCACATGTGAATTCTGCTCGACTCACAGAACAAAGTTTCCTGGTTGGATGGCTTATCATACTACCATTTGCCCAGCCAACCCTAACAGGAAGCAAAGAAAGATTTTTACATGTTATTTCTGTCTAAAGTATACGGCATCCTATCCTAGTACAATGGCTATACATCACAATCGGTGTTCTGTTAGAATGGCTGGTAAAGCAAAGGATACACGTGGTAGCCCTAGCATGAAAGATGCGCTCACATGTGAATTCTGCTCGACTCACAGAACAAAGTTTCCTGGTTGGATGGCTTATCATACTACCGTTTGCCCAGCCAACCCTAACAGGAAGCAAAGAAAGATTTTTACATGTTATTTCTGTCTAAAGTATACGGCATCCTATCCTAGTACAATGGCTATACATCACAATCGGTGTTCTGTTAGAATGGCTGGTAAAGCAAAGGATACACTTGGTAGCCCTAGCATAAAAAATGCACTCACATGTGAGTTCTGCTTGGGTCACACAACAAAAAATCGAGGTCAGGTGGCTGTTCATCATTCCATGTGCCCAGCCAACCCTAACAAGAAACAAAATCCGAACAGGAAGAAAATCACGTGTAAGTACTGTCTACAGCATACAGAAATCCACCCTAGTAATATGGCAAGACATCAAAAGAGGTGTTCTATTAAAACGGCTGGTAAAGGGAAAGACTTTCCAGACAGTCCCCATTCTTCAGCATCTTCAATCGACCGCACTAGTCAAACAATTCCTCAGAACAAACTCAGTACTTATAGTGCATGCCAATGTTGCTCTATATCCATCTTTACGAATAACAGAAAAAAACACGACAGGGTATGCAATGCTAAGAATTACGAAAAGTTTGTTAGGCTGGGATGGCTTGTTTGCGAGAACTGTTTCACTTTCAAAAGCAAATCTCCAGGAGCCTTTGGTATCCATATAGCGGACTGTCAAACTAAATCATATGGTCAGCGAACAGCCAACTGCTCAGATGGTGCCAAAATTCCGCAGCTTAGATTGCCCCAACTGACACTTAGTGATTTAAATTCAGTTGTAAAGCGTGAGCAAATAACTGGGATGGGGTTGCGTGATGAGACAAGAACCTACGCCAAAACAGGTAATCGATAACTCTAAAACCTGATAGAACCAGCGCACAAATTAGTTTGTTTCCGTTTAACTGTACTGAATCAGAAAGTGACTCTGAAGTTGACTTTGAGTGAGAACTTTGAGATGCACCAATGTGACAGAGAAACAGTTCAGTGGCACCTGGAGCTGCAAAGTTGGTACTGTGTTTACTGTGGATTGGCGGATTCAAGAAATATGCAGATCATTCCAAAATGTGTAAGGTAAGATTATCCGCAATCAGATGTTTGATGTTTGTACTAAGATCTGGGACTCAGACAGAAATCTTTCCGCATGTCCGCTGAGACAGAACAGAAGACGACCAAACTCGGTAGCTGTTGCGATACAATATTTATATATATATATTATATTAATCCTATATTGGTAAAATTTACTAAAGAAGCTATATTACTATTAACTTACTTACTTACTTGTCGTTGCACATGTACATCGACAATAAAAACTTTCTTGTGGTAGCAGCTGTTCTTTTCCGTAATGGCAGCCATTTTATGTGGTGGCATCTTTTTTTTGCTTTGATAGGATGGAAAAGCTAGTCCTGTCCCAAAAGAGTCTGGCCTTATTTGCAAAGTGTTTACGAGACAGAGTATTTCAGCATACTGTCAGGGTAAGTAATGGTTATGATCTTGTAACACAATTCGTAACATGGTCGAGTAGCTTATTGCAGTTTTACTTTTTACACCAGAACATTCAATGATCTTTGAAATCCGTGACTGTACTGCTCAAGACAACACAAAGAGACGATTCTGGTAGCATATTCACTGTGGTTCCATGTAAATTATGAGCTTGAGCTGAGTTGTCACCTCTTGGTTCACCCTCAAAATATGCATCCATCCCCATGTATTGAGATCGCGCTAAAACTTCAAAATCATCTTCACCACCGAGTTTAATGAAATCGTTGCTCTGTGAACATGTCACAGAATGAACGACACAGGGTCCGATTCCATTGATACATAGCCAATTAAAACACAGATATCTAGGTCATTCAGGTCAACAGGTCAGAATACCATGTGTGTCAATGTCAAGGTTAAATGCCAGAGGGAACAAGATGGCAAAAATGGAGCAGCCACTTGATGTCAACAAAACTGTACCAAAAACTGAGGTGTCCAGATTAATCAAGATTGATAGCAATGATTGATGATAGTAATGATTGATAGAATGATTGATAGTAATGATTGATAGAATGATTGATAGTAATGATTGATAGTAATAGTCATAGAGTTATTATATACTCTAGAGTGGACAATGTGTACAAAAATAGCATCAGTTTTTGTCCTACTTAATTATTGCGAAATCCATGACGCGACGCAATCTGGTTGTGCATGGCCAGTGCCTGTATCATATAATTTATCATTGAGAATTTAGGAATTGGGTATGAAAATTTAAGTTTTAGAGCACTTAAAGCCATTTTTTCGGAAAAATTTTCATGGTACACCGTGTGGAACACTTGTAGGTATTTTCACTTGCAGCCATTGGAAAATTTTTCTATGTTTTCCCATGAAAATAAGCCAAAGCCCCAACCGCAAACAAATCATTGTGATGAAAATAAATTACCGGGGTAGCTTGTTTTTTCTACTGCCACTTGCCAGCCATATAAGCTGTGTCCTGTCTCTCCTACTCGCATGTTACACATTCAATGGGTTTGTTTTATTTTTGATTATATGAAGTACGAGCAGCCTGTGAACAAGTGATCGGAGGTGTAAAAGTTTGCAGCTTGCCTCATTTTCAGTCACAGTGTACATAAAGTCCGGATTCAGATTTGCTCTCCAGATAACATTACTTTATTGAGGGTATTATTATAAGCTTTTTTGTTTCTTAAGTCAAAGAAGATCAATTAAGATTGGTGCTAAAATCAGATGTGGTGTTACTGTCAGTCCTCATTGCTCATAAGATCACTTTCTGGTTGCCTCTCTTATATTTTTATAGCATCAGTCCATTTCTGACAGAGAATCAAAGCTGTACGAAATGCTCACTCTGGTCATTTCAAAGGATTGAACACTACTACACTTATCCCCCTTCCCTCAAAACTATGCAAACAAATACACATGTATTCGTCAACTGCCAGCGCCTTTACTGGAGTATATACAAAATATTATGTATGATGCTGAAGTTGCCATCTCAACTAATTTACAAACACAAACCAACAACCATAGTCATAATAGTCATACCAGAAAATTGTATCAAACATCCACAACGACCGCTCTGAAGCAAATGGTCCCTTATTTCAAGTATGGTGAGAAATCAGAAATATCCGTCCACTTAAAATGTCACATTAGTGAGTGTTTGTTCTGAAAAATCTGGAGTCAGTCAGGATAGGTATGTATATGAGTTTTCCATTCAAAGATTTACTTGATACTCAGTGGCTTATCAAAAAAGTTTGTTACAAAATACCTTCATTTATATGCTTTCAAAACCTGCTGTGTATGGTTGAATGGTTTCGCGAATTCAAAAACTAGAGGCCGACACCACCGGGGAGGAAATTTAGAGCTTTAAATGACATAGCCAAATCTAAACGCTGAATCTTAGTCAGAACCGTATGTAAATTGCTTCTGCAAATGGCGGAACTTAGCCGCCGACTTTTAACCTCCAGTCAGCTTTTCCACAAGCTATGTGTACACCTTATACTGAACAAATAACATTAACTCACTTGATGGATAACATATGAGTAAAAGAGACAGAATACAACTTATGGTTGAGAGAAACGTGGAAAAAACAAGCTAGCCCGGTAATTTTTTTTCATCACAATGATTTGTTTGCGGTTGGGGTTTTGGATTATTTTCATGGGAAAACATAGAAAAATATTCCAATGGCTGCAAGTGAAAATACCTACAAGTGTTCAACATGGTGTGACATGAAAAAATTTCCAAAAAAATGGCTATTAGCGCTCTAAAACATAAATTTTCATGCTCAATTCCTATATTCTCAATGATAACTTATATGATACAGGCACTAGCCATGCACAACCAGATTGCGTCGCGTCATGAATTTCGCAATAATTAAGTAGGGCGTTTTGAGCACTGCATTGTCCACTCTAGAGTATATAATAACTCTATGGTAAAAGTAATGATTGGTCAATATAGTTGCTTGATTGATAGATCAGGGTAGAGTCATTAGACCGACAAATCTAGTGTAAAAGCAAAATCGTTATAACCTATATTACATCGACATTTACTGCCGACAGTTATGGTATGTCAATTATGCAGATTAGTTGACAATGTAAACGCAGCTTTAAGACTATTTTGATTAAGTTTTTGTCGAGCCCTGATGTTTTCATTGCAGATGATTGGATCGTCATTTTACTTTTTAGCGTAAAAATGATGAATGAGGATAGTATGAAGGTATTAGAATTATCCCCCTTCTTTAGGGTTAAGTACCACTCTAGATCCCTTTTCTGTTCAGTACTTTCTGATTTCTTATTGAAAGTTAGGTGGTCTACGTAGAAATATTTGACCACCACCCATATGTGCACATGTTCCACATGAGGAAATGAAGCAGATGGTTATTCTTCTGAAGGCTTGATCAATGATTTCTGTGTCTATTTAGGATCACAGGATAGAGAGTGATCGTAGCAAGGTAACAAGTCCTCTGTGATTTGAAACTATCGCCGCTGACAGACTCACAGCTCACCTCAAACTGGTAAGAATACAGACAACACCAACTCTCTCTTTATCGTATCAAATCCCTTTATAAATTGAGAGTGTCAATATCGCATGCGATAGGAAAGAAAATTTAAATGCCTGAACTTTGTCAATTCTTTTTGATCCAAGGACTTACAATTGGTATACGACACATATTTACCCATTTTAATTACATCTCTCCATATGTAGTTATCCCTGAGATTTTTTGAGCAGAATCCAATCTGTTTTAGATTTGAAGGTGTACAGGAAGTTGAAAGCTGGCCAAAGGACACTTCAGCATTGAGTATTCATCTGTCCGTGTCTGATTGACAAGCCTCACTTTCAATCAATTGATCTCAGAAGACATTTACATGACATCAATCTAGTGTACTGCTGCTCGGGGTGTCAGCGCTATTACAGCGTACAGATACGCATCATGTAGAAGCTGCCTGTGAGGTCAGGATTTGTTATTAAAGTTCTATTTAGAAAAAATTTCAGTATTAACCACATTAATTTTTCCTAGTTTTAATGTCTATGTCTACTTTTTTGAGGGATGTCAGGAGGAGAGAGATGGTTGTTGATTACGGGTGTTACTTCCAGTCTTCCACCATAGGTTGTGATATTATATTATGAGAGACAATATATGTCATCCGCCATATATAATATGTCATACTATCCTTCAACCAAATCTATTCATTGCTGATGAGTAACCGTTGCCAAGTTACCCATGGCAGAACCCTGCAAAGTTTTTACAGTCTGTAAAATAACACAGATAACAGATAAACATATTATTTTATCTGTATATTTGTAAAGTGTGTCATAGTTATCTAGTTATGACATACCCTTGACTTTTCGAGATGATGTTGTGACTAAAGATGGTGGTATTTCAAGGTTATTGTTGTGTCATGTGAATCTGATTGCATGATTATTTTGATTGGTAAAGCGTTGATACTCTCGATCAGAGAGAGGTTAAGGATTTTCCGATCTTGGCTTGTGCTGTGTGCAGAAAATACTCTCATGGTTATAATAAAAAAACGATATCCCACATCATTGAGCAGCATGTAAGTAAAGTATCCGGTGTTAGAAAACTTATCTGTTATCCGTAATGTCCCTCAAATTTGGTATTCTGGTCATGATATTGTGAACATACTCAAGGCAAGAACAGTAGCTTTACCTGCTGGCATTCTAGCAGGGAGAGCCACCCTGGACCCTCATCGCACCCAATGATCTTTTACTTTGGATATTTCACAAGACTTTTAGGTGTTCTTCTGGTTGTTTCCTCATATGTCTGTAACGATGGAGAGCTCTAGAAATTCTATCGGGTTTAACCAATTTTAAATACTGATTTTGATATTTGTCTAGCCTGCACAACATTGACAAACTGATCTTATTTATGTTACTGTCTAGAGATATGAAGTTTGAAGATGGTTATTTTTGCCCATATTGTGACAGAAAAAAACAACGCAGCCATCTTTTCAAGGTAGGAATATTATCAATTTATCTGCTCCAATTAAAAATTGAAAGATGTCTGAGCTCTGAGCTGAGTGCTTTGTGATCAAACTTCTGTATGGCCTTGACCTGGGTACTCATTTCTGTTTGTAGATATAAGTTTGGACATGCTAGCGCAAGACCCTATCTTACCATGACAATCCGCTGAATGCTTGGGATTGTGTAGAGTTTGTGTCCTAACAATGATATTCTGCGTTTGGAACTTAAGTGTTGCTGCTGTTTACGGTATCCATTAGGCTGATGACGCCGACCTATCATGGCTTATCTAACAAACATTGCATTTGACATATCAAATCTTCATGTTATTATTTTTAATGTAACCTCAGAAACTGTGGCATGAAGTAATATTATATATATATTTGAGGATTTCAATCCGGTAATACAACTATTGCTCAGGATATTCTACTCCATGCAATCTATTATGTTCAGCAGTCACTCGGTTTTTTAACATATTGATGGTTAATCGTTGTCTCAATCCAATAACACATGGGCAGGAGGAAGCAACTTTAAATTAAGACTGGTGACAAACGATGCAGTAAACCTGTATATTTAAATATATAAGGAATTATTTTAATCTCTGAATAATCTCTAATGTACATGAGCTATTTTTTTTATGTGAGTTGACATGTTTCTGTCTAACCATTATCTATATATTTTTCTTATAATAAAGGGCTCATGGGTATTCTTGAATTGTGGTATACTCGATTCGTTTGCATGAAAAAGTAACTACAAATAATAACATTGTGAAGAGCAACAGCCTGGAAACCCTGGAGCCTGGGAACCCTGGCTATCCTGTCCAGAGAGTAGAGTACCCACAAAGAAAAAAGTCCACTTAAACCACCATTTTTAAAGGAGAATTTGAAAGCATGACTGTTGTCCAACTCGTTGCTGTTGTCATCTATCATACATGAAGACTAAAAAAATATAAATATTTAAATAGCGTAAAGTGATTAGTGATCCATTCAATCTTTTATAAACTTGTATTTTGGTTCAGGTGCATCATAAGGAGAAGTTTGTTCCCTCCATGGAGGTGGATGGATATTTTTAAAGCTGTATATCAAGGCGCCTCGATACCTGACATTTTGGTATATCTATCTGCCACCACAGAGCGAACCTGCTTGTGCTTGTGCTAATGCAGCATGTCTAGCAAATGCTAAGTGGAATACAGGGATGACCTTATGGAGGCTGTGTAATTATACCTTATTAGGAAAGTTTTTTTTGTACCTTTTAATTGGCAGTCTATAACATTTCAACTGTGGAATGTTTTGCAAAAAAAGCATAACAAGTGTTTGAAAGAATAAACAATATCAAAGTTGATAGTATTAAGTATAAAGCCTGAAAAATGTCATTTATAAAACTATGAGCGATATAATGCATCTTTGAGCAAAGAAAATCAAAATAACATAATGAGGCTATCATAGGACTGTGGATAGGCAAAGTTTGCAGCTGAGATTTTTTTATTTTGTATACTTTATCATAATCACCGACCAATGTATCATGAAGAATGAAGCCGTGTGAAAAAGAAGGAATGGAATTAAATGGATGTTTTAAAAAGCAGTTTACCATATGGTGCTGTCTTTGCAACTTGCTGAGACAGCTGAAGCAAATCACTGCACACATGATCCTCGTGAGATTGAACTTAGGAAACATATCGCTGACACAAGATATTTAAATGGACGCTGAGCTCTTCAATATTAAGTAGGGATGTTGAACCTTCAAATGTGGCAAACATCAAAACATCGCAAACTAGCAATCCACTAACGTTGAAATCCCAAAAACGCCGCAGTTAAAGGGTTTTTAAACGTCGCAACCCCACAAACAACGCAAAGGCTCGAATCCACTGACGTCGCAAATGTTGAAATTGAACAGAACTGCCAAGTTGTCTTCTCATTTAATGCAAATTGGTGTTTACGATCTGCTGCAATAAGTTAGATGAGAGCATACAGATTTCAAAACACTGTGAGAGTTGAAATATTGAGAAAAAATTTGCACTTTAGGATCATGCACAGCCAGCCCTTAGTAGCGCTCGGGATGGTGATCGCATTAAGGGGGTGGGTGAAAAGCTAGGAAGGAAATTATTTTGGCAATTTATTATTTTTTCGACTTTAGCACCTGTTTACAGCACTTTTGCCTCATAGTACAAAGTTCTTGCCCTGTTTTTTAGAATTCTCATACATTCAAACATATAACTATGTTGTTACATCAAAATAATATCATAAATGTCAGACTTATTAGTGGTTGTCTTCTCCCATGTCAACCTAAGTTAGTTTATAATGATATTCCCAGCACCTCAAAAATTTAGATATAATGTAAATTCTATCTTTACTTGTAGTGAAAAAAGACTAACAGATAATTCTACAGGCAGACAGGAACACATTTAGCAATCTCTGTCTCCATAACTATACTTGATGGACCTTAAAATGTTTCATATTCTGTTATTCAAAATGAGGCAAAATCTTGTGTATGATGCTGTCAATTTGCTGTCAATTGTGATTGATATTTAATGCAAAAAGCAAGATTTTAAAAAAAATGGATATGAATTTGTGGCAATATAGAATGGTTTAAGACGTGACTTGTCATAATAATAAGAATGATGTGTCTGCAATAACAATTTGCAAAACGCAAAAATTACAAAAATGGATGGTATTTATGCTGTTGATTAAATTGGTGTCCGGGACAACAAATTATTTGAGAAGTACATCTGCCACTTTTGCAAAGTCTGCAGCATTCGCTGCAGATTATTTGAATGATGCCTATATTCTAGCAATGGGATGGTGTAGGATGATATTTATGCTGTAGATTGAATTGGTGTCCGCAGCAATAAATTATTTGAGAAGTAAATCTGCCTTTTACTTAGGACAGGGTTTCGCAGGACATAAACCCTGATACAACTCTGCATTTATGTTGAGTTGCGACATTTGCGATGTTAGTGGGTTTAAGATTTTGCGACGTTCAAAAAATTGTGACGTTTGTGGAACGCTAGATTGCGACTTATTGACGCTTGCGACGTTTGTGGGTTCAACAAGGAACAGCCTTTCATCATGGTCGTCTATAAGGGGTCAAATAATTCATGTGCACATGCTTTGAAAAATTTCCAGTTTATCTATATCACTTTTACTCAGATATAGGTACCACCCTGAACAGGCAAATGACACAACTAATAGTATCCTGGCCTTATAAAACAGTGCTATAAGGTGTTATCAACACCTGATCTTCGCAGATGAAAATAATACAATGTTAGATGATTTATTTGTATAGTCCTAATTAGATATCGAGATAGACAGTGTGCCGAAATTCGAGTAAAGGTAAGCTTGGTGCGCGAGGAGGAACCAGCCCGTTATAACATGCCCGAGAATGGAGTTGTGAGAAGCTGGGTGTGCGAGATTCAAGGTGAAAACATTTTGGCAGTATTTGATAGAATTAGCAAAATATTGAACATCATTTGCTCTTTTTAAAAACTTTATTGGATTCAACTTTCATGAGATAGGATCATATAAGCTCATAATTACTGTAAATATTTCCTGATAACAGAAGAAATCTAATGTGATATATCGCTTTTTAAAACTTTTTAATGTAGTATTGGTGATCATGTCTAATAGTTATTTTCACAGTTGAAACCTCCCAATTATTTGACGTTGAGTCGCAGTGACAGCTCTGGAAGTTAATTTTGGGGCTAAAAGTGCATTTTTTAAATTGAGCCCTCTGTGTCTTGTCTTTGAGGTATTTGATTAGTTTATGCTTTCACCATATAGAGGAGGCATGGCACTAACTGGAGGAATCACATCAAAACAAGCATCCTGTAATAATTTCGCTTAGATTTATGTTTTTATACCATGATACCATATTCAAATGCAATTTATGAGATTGTAAGTGAATTTTAGGCATAGTGAATTTGTGGCGGAAAACTCCTTGCTGTTTAGACCGAAAAAAATACCTTGTGTGAAATTTGCCTTTTACATTTTCTAATTTGGTAGTACCTTGTGTGAAATTTGGATTTTTTTCATTTTTTTTGTTTAATCAATGCAATTTTATTCATTTGTACGTAAGTGAATGATTCATGATTCTTGCACTGCAATGAGTTTTTTACCTGTCAATATTCAAGATCTAGTTTTGACTCCCTGTTTCTAGCTGTATGATGCAGTTGCTCACATAAAATCTGCCTGCTAAGCAAGTGTATGAAGAAACTCTTTGACAGAGGGTTTGTGCTCATAATTACTGCGAATAGTCATCCGACCAAACAAATCTTAGGTTTAGTACTTTTTGATGTAAAATGTCATGCTATTCTAGATCAAGTTTAATCCAACTGCCTGCATTCCAGTTGCTTCCTTCCACTGGTTAGGCCGCTGCGGCGTGACCCGTGGATCAGGAGCAACTCGGAATGCAGGCAAATGGACCAAACTTGGTCTATGCTATTCCAATTAAAGCAAACAGTATTAAATTTGCCTATTAGAAGTTTGTTTTACGACCATGATGTATATTAAAATGGAATTTAATGAGTTTGTAAATGATTTTAGACATAGTAATTACTGGCGTGAAATGTCTTGTTGCTTAGACCAAGGAGAAACAGGGTTACTCCTTGCTTAGACCAAAACAAGTATCTTGTATTTAATTTGCCTAATACATTTTCTTGTTCGGACCCCCATGATGTATATCTTTCCAAGTGCAACTGATTTGTTCGTATGATGGTATGATGGTATGATGGTAAACGATTCATAATTATTGCGCTGCCTTTAACTTGTCAGTATCCAGTTTCAAGTGTTGGCTTCTTGCTCCTAGTTTTGAGATACAGTGGCACGGATATAACACCGCAACGTAACCCTCATAGTGAACCCCTTTCATTTGTTGCCTAACAGGCCCTCACACCCTAGTCTACCAATCCCCTCCTTGCCTCTTTCCCCTTACTACAGGAAATTAGAAAAATATTTGCATTAAACTGACCACTTTTTATCCCCATTTACCAATTACAAAACACAATCACACTGCAGTTGCTCAGGAACCTCCTGCCCAAACTAAATAATATGTGTTATCGAACTAAATATGGGAACATAGGAGGTCCGTAGAACCGAAATGTTGCTGTGCTAACTCAAAAAATCTAGTCCTAGTTCCTATTCACTATGTTTCCTTATGTCGACGTGACATTGGTTTTTGGCACAAACGATACATAGGATTAGCATTTAAGTCAACTCTCGCAAGCATCGATAGGCATTTCTTAATGCGAAGCTAGATACTGTTTTGAATTGCAGTGAATGTATAAGGCGGTGTGGATAAATGGATAGGGTTCAAATCCCGGCCGCGGCAAATGTTTTTTCATCATGGAAGTCGTAAGCAATCATCATAGTGATGATATTTATTCAAACAGATGAATCTATGGTAACAATGGGTTCAGCAATTTATACTGCGCTGAATTCACGGGTTGATAACTCCTAGTCCAAATCGTAGCATATTTTCATTTATGCCACTGAACAGATATAAACAATCATTAATTAAATTCATATCAATCAAAATTTGACTTTTGGCACATCTTTTTTTTTACAATATCTTGCTTTGAGATGGCCACAACACTCAGAAAATCAGAATCCAGAATCCATCACACACACAGAAATAAGTCACAGTATACATTATATCATCCTTTTTTTAAGAAAGTTTAACTTTGAGAAGGTCAAAAATCTTAACAGGACTCTGTTTGTTTACAAATCTGAACACCAAATCTATCCATTCCTGATTTTGGTAGATTAGAATTGTCTCATTGATCTGTATGTCATATAGGCTATATATAGCCTTGGCAGGCCACCCACCCATCCCTGACACCCTGGCCATGCAAGGCTATATACATGATTTGATAGAAGCTGTATACTGGAATAATGTAGTCATAGTAAAACTGACAGCAGCTGAGTAAGACTGGGACGGGATCGGACAAAGCTAGCCAATCTGGTGGCAAGCTTCCGTTTTAGGCACTGCTCAGACGATAATTTAAATCTGCCATAGTAAGTGGGATATCAATCAATTTCTGCGGTTTCTAGATCTGCTGGTTCGTTACTTATTCAGATAAACCATGTCCCTTGGAAAGGGGGGGGGGGTTGGATGGCCCAGACTGGCTAGGGAAGCCCACACCTCTCCCTGCTTTGTACAAATCTAAGTATTCATTGCCAAAATTCCTATCGTCATTGGTCTGTGGACTACAATTCCATTGAAAAATTATTGAAATGTGAACGAACACCATTGTTCGGCGCACACAAAGCATTCTCTCCTAAATAATAGTGTATAACCTGATCCAACAACATGTAATCATGTGATTGATGAAAGCTAACTAACCAGGCTGGCCAGCGGGGCGTTCATATTTATTCATGAATGTGACTAGCTATGACTAACTAGTCTTGCTTTGACTAGCTGGAGAGTATTTGGATGAGAACGGATTGAAGGAAAACAGTTTAGCTAAGTCCACATATGCAAAAGTAAGTGTTACTATTGACATGATGCGGCTGTAAGGAAATAAGTTACTGCGGCACATGCCTCACACACTCTGATATTATGCATAACTTCCTGCAGTGTGTTAATTGTGTTCATGAGCTTGACATCGTAGGGTGTGCTATGGTAACTATTGTATGCAAATCATCAAGCACCACAATCCGATAATTCTGGTTTACATGGTTACTTGGTAATAGCATAGATGAAAGACTCAGGGAGTCCGACCATAACAATTATAGGTAAGATCAAGGAGTAATTACGCTATTTATCACTATTACTCCTTGGTAAGATTAAGGATTAAGTCGTGTATTAGTTAATCCAATCCTTATTCACTGATGCATGGTCAACATGATCTCACATGGCACTCTTTCCCTGCTGTCTAAGGTAAGTGCACTGTATTCTGCTTCTCACTCATTCAATCTCATTCTCACTTATTCCATCTACGCTTTTGTTCTTAGGACATTCACGCACTCAGTACAGTGTTATGGGGTGAGGAGGGGGAGCGATTCCCTTGGGTAAGGATATGCTAGTGCCAAGAGCGAGAAGTGTGCAGTATAGGGGGCGCAAGGAAATGACACTCAAATTTTAGGAGCTATGGGGATTGGCCAAATTTTTGACACGATATTATGAAATTAAACTTTAGTTGTGAAATGAGCTTTGTAATCTCCTTTCCTGTTCGAGTTGCACACACATAATGTTTACTGGGATAGGGTTTTCAAACTTTAGCTCTTACAAGGTGCTCGTGCTTGTGGCATACACACAGCTCAGTTCATTGCGCCTCTATCCGCGAAAGAGGGATAGTTTAAGCATAAACAATGCTAAAACACTTCATCTTTGGCGGTTCTGAGACGTGAGAAAGTTGGTGTCTCGAAGCTTGCAAGCTTATGTGATGAAAATTACATTGGTTGGACTACTCCTTGGGGTTACTTTAAGCATAGCAGGCATCCCTGTTTGTCAGAAGCTGACAATTTTTTTTGTGTGTTTGTGTGGGTACAAACTACCAAGCCAATCAGAGCCAACATATTGGTTAGTGAGTACCCAGTGTCGATTGGGCAGCTGACCTGGGAGAGTTAGGCTGTCCACAGGTAAGATGAAGATGGAGATTATATTAGCTCATACCGATTTCCTTATTTATATGAACCGGCTACAGGTGTTATCGATCTATTAAATGAATATGTATCGGTCATTGATACCTTGTGATTAACTATCACATTTCACTTTATTCAAAATTCAGAAACAAAGTGTCACCAAAATTAAATTGTAACAACTATCTCAAACTTTAAAGTCCTAAAAAAGTTGGTTGAAAGTTGATTGACAGTATATCAGATGTTATGTATAGTGAGGCTTGGTATGATAATTAGTGGCTATTGATCTTATTCAGCGGTTTAGATCCATCGAGTTGAAGCTCTCAGTATCATAATATAAAATATTCACTAACCTGAAGCAAGATTTATAATCTTTGCTTGAAGTTTGAAAGGTACAAGCAAAGAATATAAATATTGGTACAAGTTAGGTATTTTATTGACAGTCATTGATTATGGATGTTTTGATATACATTGTCGACCATTCAGCGTTTATTATCACTTTGACCTCTCCAATCTATATTCATAGGAGAGTGACAATTTTTGTAAACCATTATCATATTGAAGCATATATATATATGATATACCTGTTAGATCTGACAGTGGCATACTTTGCTGTCAAATTAGCTGATCAAAAATATTATATTAATCAGGGATAGAGATAGTTGTGACTGTCATGTTTATTATCGATTACAAATCTTACCAGGATCGCTGGTAATGGCATTCAACATCTTCCCCCAATGCGGTTTATAATGAAATACCTATACCAGTATATTCTCTCGTGGGGGGAGGGGGCATTGTGCGGGGGGGGGGGCAAAACTCTTGGGGCTCAGACTATACCAGTAACATGTGCCACGTTGGAGCATTTGAACTGCCTTGAGCACTGTGCAATGGTTGAGAGGCCTTCATCAGTTTTGTCTAATCCATTATGACAATATGCTGAGGACGCCAGACAAATATAATAGATATTGTATTATCATATTCAGCGATATCACTGATTTTAAAGTTAATACATCTCATCTCATTCTATATTATTATTAGATGGCGATATCATTGATTTCCCTGTGGCCGCTGCTGGCTTTATCTGCTCAGTCAGTGTCAGCACAGATTGGAGATGACAGCAGTAAGACTGTTATGCTGGTTCTGATAACCAATGGAGGAGAGCAGACCCATATCTTACCTCAGTTCCTCGGTTCTATCGACAGGCTGACGTATCCTAAAGATCAGCTGACAATCTGGTGAGTTCTTACTCACACTTCTGTCTGTTTATTGGTTGCAGCAATGAAGCTCTTTGGGATTTTATTGTTAGGATGTTTATTGAGAGAGTAAATTTAACCTAAGCACTTAAAGTACCCACCCCTGATTGAACAAACTAAAATTCCAGTTTTAATTTTGAAGGTCTTAGGGTAAATATTTTCATATAATATGCTCTATCGATCAAAGATACACATTACAATTACATGCAATACTGTCTCGCATCAGGGTGGTTTTTGAGCAAAGTATTGTCTAAAAATATTTTAGATACAGGTTTGAATAGGGCACGGTCTTGAAAATTACTCACATCAGCTCCAGTGTTTATTAAAATTTAACTTTCAGTTTCTGTCTACTTCTGCTTGCATTCACAACGTGTTTATGTGGCCTCACGTTGTCACACATCAAACTCACATCAATATCACAATCGTATCACAATCAACAACAGAAACACTCCAAGGATGGCATATGTGTCAAAGTAAATAACCTCGAAAGTGATATGGCGATGATCACTTCGGTCTCCCCTGCCTTCGCAAGCTTTTGTAGTAATTGTTGGGCTAGCGCTACGAATTGATATTTGGCAAATCCAAAACAATGGTAAATTTTTCGGCCTCAACGGGGACATGTCGGTAATCGATCCAATTTCACAAGGCTCAAAATTCCAATAAAACATTAAATTTCCATAGTAAATATATAATAACGTTTAAATATAAGTGAAGAGCCTATATTTTTAGTTCAACTGAAAACACTAGATAGCCCTATTTTTCATGCTGAGCAAGCTCTTAAAACAGAGCTTGAAACATGTACTG
The DNA here is from genome assembly GCA_914767715.1 of Membranipora membranacea. Taxonomy (NCBI): domain Eukaryota; kingdom Metazoa; phylum Bryozoa; class Gymnolaemata; order Cheilostomatida; family Membraniporidae; genus Membranipora; species Membranipora membranacea. The sequence goes on from OU612073.1 coordinate 21,192,515, forward strand.
CTATTACCCTGGGTAATGGATTCTTTTTCAGTAACAACAAGCTCTCAATTATGAATAACGGCCCACCAAGTAATCAGTTAAGCACTGGATAACGTGGTTAGGAAAAATATTGAAGGTTGTCTAGTCTGGGTCCCCAACCTGTTTATTTTAGAATAAGCCATGATGTAGAAGACAATATATATACATAAATATATGTCAGGACCGTTTTTTTTAGGGGGGCAGGTACCATGGCCGTTAAATCTTTTGGCTAGCTCAATTTTGAGAACCAACAGTGAAATTGCTTGATGTCAGATCTGTTTTTTTTGTAGGGGGGGGGAGGTATCATGGGCCTAGGGGTAGAACGACCTCTTGAGGTTGGAGTTGAATTTTGGATATTTGACCTCGATTCAACCACAAACCGGATCGGATATGTGTTATTTATGTCTGATCCGAGATGACACTTACTTAGCATCATTTATCTCACTAAAAATGACAAAGAAGGAAGTATGATAGTCATTAATTTGTAGTTCAGATTAGAAGATAATTGAGTTTGGCTGAAAGCACTCAGTGGTGATCAGTAGGCATTCAATACAATCTCATTTTCATAGCTGCTAATAAATTTGATGGATGTGATTTTTCTGCTGAAATAAGACATAATTTTTAATCCAATGATGTTCCTTGTAACAAACTGTCTATAGTAGGAGGACAATTCCTATCCTAATCACAGCAGAGAGTTTGGGACATAGGAGCAGGGAGTTTTTTCAAACTCAGTGATTATTAACATCGGGGTTTGAGTGAACCTGGCAAATTGAGTGTCTATGTCTATGCACAAATGCTTGGAGTCAGGAGATCTTTGTGCTCATTAATAATGATCCTTTCAACAAGGTCAACAAGTTACTTTTTAACTATTCTGTTATCTGTAAACTTTCTAGAAAACCTCTTTAAACAAATAAACAAATAAATAAATATTATTTCAAATAATCTGTTTGTGTGAACCGATTGCGTCTTGGCTGTTTGAGTGATAAGTTGCTCCTTGTGAAGTATTATATCCAAGCAGATATATTATACACATTTAAATTAGGGTAATGGTTCAGGGAAAAGATTGTTGACAGTGTTTATCCATGTATTCAATGACCTTAACTGTATATTATGGTGCAAAAGTACAGCTGCTGGGACTGGTAAATTTAACGTTTGTACGCGTTATCCGATATCCGATCCGAGGTTGCCTAACCCTGATCCGTTCCACCCCTAACCATGGCCGTTAAATATTTTGGCTAGCTCAATTTTGAGAACAGTGAAATTGCTTGATGCCAAAAGAGGTTTTAAACCCATCCAGCATTATGAATTATGAGGAGGGGAGGCGGACTTAACCTGTACAGCTCTCTGAAGACTGCCGACAATGATGTGGTGCTCCTTTGTTTACAGGATAAGAGCTGATGCTGACAAAGATATAGAGATGTTTGATGAATGGACATCTAAAACACAGTCACAATATAAAAATATGGATTACTCATCTATACCGAAAATCCCAGGTATGCTTTGCAACAATATTCATAATGACGTTCTTGTTTCGGTGAAAAGGGCTACTCATTCTTCAAAGGCGTAGCGATTGGAGCTGTATTTTTTCTATTTCTCACTTTTTTATAGAAGGAGAGAGTTTGAGGGCGGTGCATCAAAAGATACAGGTCTATCAGCAGCAAGCTTTAGAGACGGCTAGGAACAGCGGTTACAACTTTGTTTTGGTGAGCCTGTTATAAACAACTTCATTTGTTTTGATATGAAATAAAAGGTAAACATGCAGAGTCCTATCAAAACTTTAAACATAGTCATTAAAATTTGTCTTTAATTACTATCTTAGAAAGGAGTCACTCCTCATTTGAATAGCACAAAATTTTGATTTAATTTGTGAATATTCATGGCACAGTCCAAAGGGATATGTATTTAAAAAAAAGGACACAGCTATACACATCTTAGGCATGCACCAGTTCATAATAATTTGAAGGGAGTTTCCATAATAACAAACCTGTTATCAAGACATTTAATATGTCCTTATGTGATATAAGAGAAAAGTGAATCAAACTGAAAACCGGGCTGGATGACTTTGAGAGGGCTATCGACAAGCACAAAACTAGTAATCACCACCTATGGCCGCCTATTATTCTACCACCTGATTGATATGGTTAATAGGACTGTACAAGAATATAGTAAACAAGTGTTAATGATCTGCTCCAACCTGAGAAATAAAAGGCCATGCAGAATTTCTTAAAAGTTGGTATATTCATGAAGACAGGGTAACCTGAAGAGCAAATGTAGGCAGCAGACATCTAATGGTTCTAATAACATACTTTGTATCACCGACCCAGAACAAGATTATTATCGCACCAAAGCAGTATCCTGTCTATTGCCATAACTATTCTACATAATGGCCATTAGGATAGGATACAGGTCAACAAATCCAAATTCGCTTCAACCAGAGACCAAAATAGAGCTTTACCATCTATTGTGTCTTCTCTCTCAAACCAGTTTTCGTCTTATTACCTGTGCCATAATTATAAAACTGCCCTTTGATGCTTATAACACTGATATTTTAAGTGCAAACCTATCGATATTAGCGGGTCGACCGGTGTGTAAATCTGGTGGCAGGGAGAGTGTCTGGTTCATCTATCGTTTTTCCATGATTCGGATATTGTGTGCATGAAGATTACAGCATGAGCATATATCTCAGACCGCCATGATGGGATCATATTAGTTCTTTACCTCATTGGTCTCTAGCCAGCTGGTTAGGTTAATCCCAGACAAAACATAAATCCCATTCTAAAAGTTTTTAAATTTTCCTGTTTTCCTAGTAGCTAACCACTTAATCATTAAATCTAGTTTGTGGTAATAATCTCAGCTCCCTCCGTTAGGTTAGATGTATCCGTCGATTACGGGAGCTCATGACTCATTGTTATGTTGTAGTTTGTTGATTGTGACGTGCTGATCAGAGATGAAGACATAATTAGCCACCTGGTAGATTCATCAGTTGTCCACAGGTAAGAATTCTACCTGTGTGTACCTTTGGGTGGCCTCTTCTCCTACCCTAATTATCCATACTCAGATCTTAATCAGATTTCTCAAACCTTTTCCTCTTGTTTTAACAGTCCATTCACTTTTACTCACTTGGATACCAGCTATCCTAGCCTGCCTTGACAAGCTTGTCAAGGCAGGCTAGGATAGCTGGTGCTCTCTCTCTCAAACCATTCTCTGGCCTTCAGTAGGGTAATAATGACCATTTTTGTAGTTTTATTGGTACTCAATTGTTGGTTTGCTAACAATAAACTAAGATATTCTTGGTATTAGAGCGTTATGTCATAAATTGGTAAATTAGATGTAAAGTCAGACAAGTCGATTTATTACAATGTCATAATCCATTTGATTTGATTACATGTTGAACAAGGACATATCAATCCTACCAAAGGCATCATAGATAACAAGCACCTCCCTCTCCCAGGAGTTTTTGTATGGATGAAAATTACTTAGCATCTTTGATATTGTTGTTTGTTTTGTAGGGCTTTGGTAGTTTCACCTGTACTTGAAGTAGAAGGGAAGTGGTACAGTAACTACTGGAGTGAAATTACCGAGCAGGTGAGCAGCAGCTAACTGTGATAGTAACTAAATATCTGCCCTACCTGATCTCCTTCTCTACATTCCTATACCCCTTACTAATGTCGACGCTAGTGTTAGGCATTCTCCGGTCCTTATAGAGATTAACTACATCGAGCTGGCCCAAGACCCAACACCCATAGACTAAGTAGTATAAGTATATATTAGTATGGTAATTCAAGCGGCAGTCCTATCACAAAAATTGATGAATGGTGGACTGTTGTTACTGAGTTACAGGCTACAATTGGAATTAGTTGTAAGGGAAATCCTTGTACATAAAGCTTGGCTTTGCACCTATTCACTTCCATAAACAATATTTAAATTGCAGGGTGGATTTGGAGAGAAAGAAGAATATTTCGAAATCCATCAGAGATCTATAAGTGGTTGTTTTGATGTTGAACTGGTGCACAGTTTGTTCTTACTCAATCTGGACGATCCTCAAAGCAAAGACGTATCCTTTAATAGCCCTGAATATGAGGATATACCTAAACTGCATGCTATGGTTGGATTCTCAAAATCTGCTCGCAGCAAAGGTAGAGTTTGTGAAGTTTATTGCGATGATTGGTAGGGATAGGGACTGCAGAGGAAAAAGCTTTTCTTACAAACAATTGGCACTGCAGTTGTCAGTACTACTTTGAACATAGTTAGCACAGAATGTTGTACGCCTAAGAACAATTTTTAGTTCTGTATTAAAAAGTTATCATTTTAGTACAAAAAGCTTGTAAAATTTTAACTGATTTACTAAAACCCTCAGTGATGACTGCGGATCAGTCTCAGAGCCCCTAAGGCTAGTATATGATGATACCTTACTTTGGCAATGTGATGATAATACTGTGTCGTGTAACAATATTGATGTTGTGTGAATTTTGTTGACCACATTTAAAGGTAGAATGGTGGTGTGTAATGATGCTGTGCCACTTTATGGGGAGATTTCTGTTCCTGTCGACTGGTTAGATGGAGGGCAAAAGGAAAAGGAATATGAGTTAAACTCAGTGATTCAACGGTGGGCATGTAAGTCACCATGTCGTGTATGTCATTAGAGTTATGGCGATGCCCAAAAAAAAAAGAGATTTAATATTGGTTGCAGTGCTGTACCCATTTTACCATCACTTTAGTACCAGTAGCCTTTCATAGTCTCAGGTTTTTACAGCCTGGTGTTTGATTGCTCTAAATACAGCAAAATAAGCCTTATCACAGCTGTCCCGCTTTTGGTTTTGTTGAATATCCAACAAATGAGGCAGCTGTGATATGGCTACAGTTTTATGTAAGTGTGACGTGACCTTTAACAATGCAACTCTTAATTTCTATCAATTGCATGTATAGCTGCTATTTCTGATATCATTGAACAGCTAACAATATAACTATAGAGAGTGATAAAAGGTGTATTTCCCATCATGCACTTTTCGTTAGCGATAAAAATTGGCAACTTTGTGTGTGATTAAAATTATTCTTTCTCCAGACTGAAACTGCATTATGGGGCAAGTCATAACAAGCTCAGAATTTGATAAAAACATTTCCAATATCTAACATTCCTGCATCCCATGTAGGGTATATATATGTCCTACACTGTAAAGTTTGTATTATAGTGGATTCTTTTCCGATGCCTCCTTCGGAATACTTGACTCCAAAATATTCCAGACTGTCTGAAGACTTTGATATGGTGAGATTGAGAAAATCAAGCAGTCTATTGTGCACACTAAAAAAACTATTACACAAACACATCCCCAAGTGCAAGCAAGCCCACAATATTTCTCCACTACTTAATCATATTACACACTGCTGTGCTTACCCAACACCTTATTCCAACTTGAAGTCCTCATTTATGTTCTTCTGCAGTCACATTGAGTTTAATGTCGTCCACTGTTATCCTGGGCTAAAGGTTGGGACCATAAACATATTAACATATATATGTATATATATATGTTTATGGTTGGAACTATTCAGTGTGGTGTTTGAATAAGTAGCTGTACAAATCCAAACTTCCATCTGATGATCCAGTTGCGCCTCGCTTTCTTGCGTATCAATGCTTTGTCACACAGAAGTACCTCAAATATCATAAAGGATATATTTGTTTTAGGTGTACATCATCAATTTGAAGAAAAGAGTTGGCAGGAAGGCTTTCATGCAACACACCATGTATGAAATGGGCGTAAAAAACTACAAATTCTTTGAAGCTGTAGATGGAAAGTAAGTGACAACTGTTTTACACATTGGTAGCAGATACATTTGACAGCCTGACAGGAATAAGTTAGGAACAAAGTGAACAATCGCCAACAGAACTAGACCATAGTTTATGACTTGTGTGAAAAATATTGACAGATCCGATCCTATCTTTCTATTTATTTTTCTTGCTCAAACTTATATCTGAACCCACTCGCATAACTAATTCATCAAGGACACTAATTGACCACATCTATTCAAGTAAATGTGACAATATTGCTAAATCTGGTGTCATCAATATTCACTGAGCGATCATTTCATGATAGTAGCTTCAAGAGAGATCGATAGAAATGTTAAAATATTTAAACAAAGATGCAAGGTAACATTTTTGGATTATTCATTTGCAACACCTGAAAACATTTTTAACACATTCTCCAGGGAAAATTTTGGTTATGTGCTGTATGAAAGATCAATAGACTCAATGTTTGAGAAGTTCTATAGCCATTTGAATCATCTTATATCAAAACTCGTGCTTGAGAAGACTCGTTTTGTAAGAACACATAATATTCCAAAATGGTTGGATGATGAGGTAAAAATAAACATCAAAATCAGAGATCAGCTCAAACAAAACGGTGATTGGGAAGGATATAAAAAAACAGCGAAATTATGTCACAGGAGTAGGAGTTGGCTCAGTTGGTTAGAGCGGCGGACTTCAACACGCAAGTGTTGAAGGTCGTGGGTTCGAATCCCACTGCAGTCCATCTTCTACTGGGGATTGGTTGATCCCCCAGGTGTGCTTCGACCTGCCTGCAAACTGAGAGCAAATTGGCGCAGATATTGCGGCCTTGCCAATAAGGCAATAATATTTCGCCGCCCATTCCTCGGGATGGGCGAGTGATAAGAGATCGGATTTTTTTTTTTTAATCAATATGATCAGACAAAAGAAGAAAAGAGCTATTTCTAATACTATTAAAGAGTCTAAAGGTAATACAAAACCTGTTTGGGATGTATTAAAGAATAAAAAGAAGGAGACTTTCCCTGCGACAAATTTGAGTGCAGAGCAATTTAACAGCCATTTCACATCAATTGCAAAATCAATCACAAAGAACCTTGTTGTAACGGATGAGATGACATTTTCCGTATCAGAACATAATTTGACAGACATACCACAATTCACCCCTTTCACATGTACAAGAATATTGTTCCACATTCCTGATAGTAAAAGTACAGGACCTGACAGAATGACAGTGAAGATGTTGAAGCTTGTTTGGCCTTATATTGTGGATATTCTCACCGATATGTTTAACAGGGTTTTAAGCGAAGGACAGTTCCCTTCAATATGGAAACTAGCTCGAGTTTCACCAATACATAAATCTGGGGATATAAATAACCCATCAAATTATAGGCCAATTTCAGTCTTGCCTGTTCTTTCAAAAATATTTGAGAAACACATAAATCACCATCTGCAAGAATATCTCACTGAGAACAAAATCATCCATGAGCTTCAATGTGGATTTAGAAAAGGCCATTCTTGTTCGGACAGTTTATTTAAAATTATTTCAGACTCTTTGGTGGAGAAAATTAATGGAACTATTATGACATTACTTTTTCTGGATTTTAAAAAGGCATTTGACTGCGTATCCCATGTTTTACTACACAATAAGTTGAAGGCTTGCGGCATCGGAGGAAATATGTTAAAACTTCTTGACACCTTTCTGACAGACAGAAGGCAGTTTGTTAAACTCAATAATATTGAATCAAAACTTTACTTTTCAACCATATATTATCGACTTGACCAACATCATTGATGATATTATTTCCTTTCTGTTTCTCTTTTTTTTGTTTAAAAAAAAAATTTTCTGGCACTGAGTGCAAAACATTTCGAATGAGATGACTTTGGTTGCCAATAAAAGTATATATAAAATATATATAAGCAAGAAGTCATTGATTCAAGAGTCAATTTTTTGAGCCGGTATTTGACTCTTATAATACTCTCAAAGTGTGTGACAGTAAAGTCAGCTTTCCAAATCTGCTCAGTCTAGGTTCTGGGATCTATAAATCCCCGAAAGGCCATCCACATACGATAACCTTAACCTACCTGGACGAATTGTAGCCCATTACCTATTGCTTGTTTGTCTTTTTGCGGATAGAATTATTTATGAAATACACAAAATTAGCTGCCATACCTTGTAATGTAGCAAAACCTTCTGCAGATAAACAAGCTATATCTATTTTTACTTATGTTTCTCTACAGAGCACTGAATAGCAGTATTACGTCAGATCTTAAGGTGATGACAGGATACGAGGAGCCATTCCACCACCGAAGTAATCTTACACCTGGAGAGATCGGCTGCTTCCTCAGCCATTACTACATCTGGAAAGAGGTAAGAATGTTATCGCTTATTGTTTTAACCAAAAGAGTAATACAATTATTATAAGACATTAGTGCTACCTTGATGAGAAAGTATGTACGGATTTTGTGATGTCACAGAATGAAAAGGACGAGCTTCTGATACATCAAAGGGTGATTTGAAATGCAGGCACATCGCATCAAACTTAATCTGCGCCCAGTTAATGCTGTCATGGCCCTGCTAAACTCGGGGGATCAATACGCTGGAATTCGGCAGAGCAAAATGTGTGTCAAATAATGTAAGAGCTACACTCTGAACAAAACATTTATTATTTGAATTTCGTTAATTCACAAGGATATCCAGTGTTGTGCCCTCATATGATAGAAATGCAACAACTTCCAATAATGTGATTTAAACACAAATTTACAGGCTGAACAAAAAGGGTACAAGAGTGTGTTGATATTGGAGGATGATGCCAAGCCGATAACCAACATGTTGGGCTTGTATGATCAAGTCATGGATGATTTGGATACTCTCAATGGACAGTGGGATCTTCTGTGAGTAATCCTTCCAGACCTCACACCATTGTGCTCTAATCACCATTAAATTACAATAGCTGACAGCAGTATCCTGAGATCAATCAAGAGAACTTAGAAAATATAATACCCCTAACCCTGCCTGATTTAAATTCTGAGCAACTAGACTAATACTGTGTTTTAATTGATTTAGTAATCAAAAATATGCTCAAGATAATTATGGCATATGTTTGGTGTGGTTAGCGGCAGTGTACACAAATTCTTTGATATCATTCTTATAAAATATGTAATTTTTTGTGTCATATAATTTGCAGATATTTGGGTAGAAAATATCAGGAGGATTTAAAGATAAGGTCATACTCAATACCCGGTCTGAACCATCTGGTAAGGCCAGGATACAGTTACTGGCTTGTGGCTTATGCTCTGTCCGACAGCGGCATCAAGAAAGTATTAGCTCAAGACCCGCTGAGAAAAATGATACCCACTGATGAATATCTCCCCATTCTTTTCAATGAACACCCCAAGTATGTATCATTATTGCTGGTAGTTACCTCCACTAATTCTGACGAAAGTTTAATTTGGTTGTCTCATATCTGTACTTTACAGTAGCTGTGAACATGTAAATAAGCGCATTGATGTATATGATAGCAGTAATTTAATCGCAAAGCCAAATATCTCCTTATAGTACATCAGGTTGTGCGCAGCAATCAATTGATTATATGAAAAAATACATAAGTGATCGAGATCCAAAACTGAATATCTCATCCCACAACTTGAGAAGTTAGCGTCCGGTTAGTAGAATGTAATTAGGTCATTCAGACCTTTTTGTGGCACTGTCACTGTCAATATATTGCAGAGAACATGTCTCAGAGTAAACCTGCAGTCAGGGTTCCTTAATATGTGTACTCTACGTCTTCTTGCAGTGCAACATGGAAAGAAAACTTCAATCCAAGAGACCTCATTGCAGTATCAGCTGAGCCTAGACTGATATTCCCTAGCCATTATATTGGAGACAGCGGTTATTTAAGTGATACAGAGCATGTAGAGCATGGCGCTGTGAAGCATGATGAGCTGTGAGGATCACGGGCTAATGAATCAATTTAACGCATAATATAGAGTGATGATCTAGGGCCAGTGGCCATCAACTGGACCCTCCTGATCGAATTCAGCAACGACCCCAACTACAAACAATCCCTTTTGATATGAAATACACAAACAACTACTCAAGACTTACTCCTTGCTAAACACAAAGCCTCTAACCATTATGAAATATGGTCATCTCATCAAGGGAAACCCCAATCAGCCCGAACACTGTTATGATAGACCGTTTGGAAAGCTCTTTTCTCGACTTTCTGGTGGTGCGTGGACATTCTTATTTTGCTAGCTCAACTCCACACCAAAGCTTTCAAGGGCCACCCGGCATCGTAATCAAACCCCATCTGGTTGATACAATCAGCCTGTTATCTACTGGTGCTACTGTTCCAATTTACAGATTTCCAATTTCAAACAGGGAGGTAACTCCAATTTTTCTTTGGCATTTATTTGTTTATGAGAATTTCCATGGTAACGCATTCCTTTTTTTCTATATAAATTTATATATTTAGATGTATCATTACTGTTAATAATACAATAAAAGCTTGGTCAGACAACCGTGCTGAATCAAATAATTCGGTTTAATTTGGAGAGTAGGTGTCATTGGGATGGAAATTATTGTTTCAAAGAAAACAGTCCTGAATTGTCTTCAAAAACAAGATATTTTTCCATAAAGCAGAATCACAAGGATCTTGCAAGTAGTAATCAAGCTCAAGTCACTGGTCCGATGATTAACTAAACGTCAAGCAGTTCTTAAATACCTGGATAAAGATCTTCAAGTATATAGATTCTAGTTCTATGCGCAAAAGTAGATATTGTCGATTTGAACTGATGACAGCCATTGTACCTGTACCTAGTTGGGAATCCTTGTAATATTTGTAGTTTTAACCACATAATTCTCAGGCCAACTGTCAACTACATAACCACATACCATTAACCATACCAATGCGACTTCTGTGAACTTTGATTATTCAAAACCTCAAAATATCTAGGATTACAAAATTATTTTCACAAACAATAGCGTGACATGCTTTATCATCATTAACTTGTGTAGAGGTGATAGCTAGTTCACAATATCTGACAAGCAGTAGTAGCTAGTAGTATCATCAAATTTGTTCTGTTTTGACAAGCTTTGTTATCAATATAAAGGAAAGTAAGGAGTGCTCTCCAATACATCATAACTCTCTAACACTGCAAAGGGATTGAGTAAAACAACAAAACTAACAACGACTTGGATAGACTTATTCCACTGTGCTAAAATTTGAGCCTCTTTCTGAATATGAAGCTTGAGGGCAAACTTGAGATCAGGGTGAGTAAGTGTTGCTGTGTTGATGATGTATTTGAAACATTTGTATGTTTTTTATGAGGGTTGCGCCTTCACTTGGCACCAGTCAATGCTTTTCCTGATAATGCTGTCAAGGAACATTCACCTAAGCCATCACATACAATAATTGCAAATATAATGACTGCTTGATCTAGAGCGGGAGTAATAGGGAATCTAAGGAGGTCATAGGGCACCAGAAATCAGAAATACCATTCTGTTAGATACATATAGATGGCGAACGGAAGTATATATATTCCATATTTATTCTGGAGCAGATCAGGTCAGGGATTTAATCAACTTTTTCCCCTTCTATTCTTTGGTATAGGGAAAATAAAATTGATAAAAGCTATATCTTGTGTCAACATACTTCAATAGACAGTTTTCTGGGCTCTTATTTATGCCTCGATTCGGAGTTGTCCTCTCTCCAGTTTGGTACTTTTAACCCACGTCGCATAGGAAAAACCTGCTGAAAGAGGGTTATATTGAAAACCGCTTCTGTAAGGATAAAAATGGTTTTTGATTTAGAGTCTGCACCATTGAAAACCCTGTGAGACAGTGTTTCCAAATCTTTAGAGGCATGAATGTTGATAAATCCTCATTTTAGTGACGAAACTCTTGAAAGATTCTGCCAAATTGTCCGCAAAACAGGCAGAAAATGCGATAATTGAAATACTAAATACCAAATACTAAAATTATTTCCCAAACTATGTCCATATGAGTTTTCAATGTTGCAGATTCTGAATCAAAAATAGTCTTTATCCTATTATAAGCGGTTTTCAAGACAACCCTCTTTTCAGCACGTTTTCCTATGCGGCGTGGGTTAAAAGTACCAAACTGGAGAGAGGACAACTCAAAATTGAGGCCTTAATCAGAGCTCAGAAAACTGTCTATTTCAAACACAATATCATGGTGTAGAGAGTTGCTGATGAAGAGAAAGATCTTTTGTCAGAATGTTGGTTGCGGTATTTAAAGACAGAGCCAATGTACTCCACTGTCGGATTTGATGTGGTCAGTGATAGGGACGAACTACTAAAGATATTCCAATACAACTTTAAACCCAACAGCCCACAGTTAGCCCTGTGGGATGCTGACAAAAATATGGTAAGTGGTATAAATAAGCCTATTTTATTCGGCAGGTATGACAGCGAATGTAAGCATGCGAGATGGGAAGAGGACCACTAAATCGTAACAAAAAATTTTAATACCTAAAATCCAATATATGTAGCTATGATTATGAATGAGACTTCAGAAATTCAGAAGTTAATCTTGAAACAGATTATTTCTGAAGATCGATTAAGTTTGCTGCAGTTGATCATAGTCTCTTACTGGTAGTGGTAGTTACCCCTCTCAAATCAGGTACAGAAAACTGAGAATATTCTTTTATAATATGAATTCTATTTCGCGTCCTTGATAGGCAGTTGGTATGCAGTTGACAGAAATCCTTACTAAATCTGAATGTACGGGAGAGAGAGGCTGGGATAAAGCTGTGCTACCTAAAGCAACCAAAGACAGAATAACACAGGTCGAAATATTTGCTGAAAAAGTTATCGTGGACACCAACATTCTAGAGAAATTTAGGTGAGGGATTGAAAGGACGTTCTGTAAACAAAATCAGTAATTTATGATATGATATGATATATATATATATATATATATATGATAATGTTGGTCAAATAGTATATCATGCTATCTTGATAATTTGCTTTGAAAAATGCCTTGGAACTGAGGTATCAGTCTAACAGAAATTAGATATACAAAGAACATAGTCGAGTACAGGAAATCAATCCAGCATAACTCATTGCAGCGAAAATTGCTAGAATTGCTAAAATTGATGACAAAATGCGCAATTTAGTTTACAATTGAAATAAGGTAATGCAGGATTATTACAATACATCAAAAACATTTCAAACATCCTTCCTTTCACCCACCGTATTTTTGATTCCACAGCACAGACAGAGCGTTGTTACTGAATGGTCTGTATATCTATGATGAGTATAGAGGACAGGGATACGGTTCTAAGATGGTAGAGGCAGCAGTCCAGTACGGCAGAGACATGGGACTAAGGCTTGTTAGCAGTGATCTTTCAAGCTACTTCACTCAAAAGATGTTTGCAAGATTAGGCTTTCAAACAATTTTGTCCAGAAGCTTTGATGGTAATTTGCCAACGTACAAACATATGCAGAATGAACTTATGGAGCTACATAAAACATTCGATGTTGTCATTAAGCATCTGGATTGACAATATCAAACAGTTTAGCGTGATTGAAGCCTGTTAAATGTCCATAGCGTTTAACATACACAATACTACAATTTACCCTGTATCCTGGCTGCCTGATGTGATGTAGATCAAATTTGATCCAATTTGCCTGCACGCTCCGGTCATTCCCATTCTACTGCTGATCTGTATATGAAGGCATATTGATCATGCTTGATCTAGACGTGACGGCATGACATGCAATGAGCTTGGGTTAGGTTTATCGTTTTATGAAATGTAACAAATGTTTTACCCTAAATAGTTTACTTTGTCATTAGTTGTCTTTTGTACAAGGCTTGAATCTTTGGCCTTGTAAGCAAAATTTCAGCATTCTCATGTAATATCTCTTCCCTGGCTATCTGGCTCTATATAATGGAAAAAAAATCACACACCAATCTCTGCAATTAAAATATTGCTCTCTTGGCATTTAAATAAATTTGACCAATGAAATAAAGCCAATACTAATAAATTATCCAATCAATCTGCAAACAAATTGTATTATCATTTCTTCCTTCTTGCAAAGAGATCTTAACAAGATGGCAGCCCCCATGAGAATTTTTCTCTCCAAGACAACAGATGGTTTAGCAGCAGTAAGACTCCAGTACAAGGCTCATGCTATCTCTCAAATCAGAGGAAGAAAGGTGAGTTGAAATTAATCCTTGCATCAATCAATGAAATCTCTTGGTTGGAGGTGTTCATTGCTTCAATCAATCAAGAGAATTCATACAACATTCGTTCATTAAACATTACATTTAATTCATCATGGCTTCTTTCTACACTCCCTTCATTGCAGGAGTTAATGAATTGAGAATTTTGCTTGAGCTTGCACCATGGATTGAGGCCTAAAATATCACCTCTTTCAGCAACGGCTTTGTAAAACTTTGTATGTAAGCCAAGTACAATAACTAACTACCAATACTAACATAGATAAGATAGATAGATGGCTATAAATCTATCTACATAGTTAGCAACTATCATAGTAAGGAGGAATGGAAATAGATTGTTACTGTAGTGTAGTATATAGCCCAATGATAAGGTCTAGCAGAGAATGTGATCCTTGCTCGTAAGGTTTCATCTTCCATGAATAGTCAGTAGCTGCATGGAAAAGATTATAATATAACAATAATGATACATTATTTATCTATCTGATTTTTTCATTGTAGCCTAATATTAAACATCCTAGACCAGGACATATAGTGAGACAGATTGTTGCCAAGGTTACAGCGCCGATGATAGATGATGTTCCTCAGGACCCAACCCTAACATGCACGAGGCGCCCTGAGTTTACTGATGCCTTTAACGAGATATCTCAGTATGAGGCGTTTCTCATCCGCCACACCAAGTAATTATCTTGTATAAAAATTATTTTTAAGTACCTTTGTATACTGTTGTGTTGGCCTAAACATTCATAGTCAGACTTAGACAAGGTACTCATTGGTTAGTACCTGACTCTCCTGGTAATGCTTGGAGAATAAATCGGTTCTTGAATCTTCAGATGAGCTGTCAATTGGATGGAGAAGGTTCTTACCTCATGTATCAGCCACTGGCCACTCAGGTCTCAGCCTTATGAGCCCTCAAGTGTTGTTTGTAGCCTATGCAGAATTAGATAAGAAATACAATACTTATACCTAGTCTATTGATATTTGTAGAAAGCTACTATCAGAGAACGGTGACGGTTTTATATCTTTGCTGCACTTGGCTTCCACAGATGCTCGTACTTATAATAGAACGAAGGTATGTAAAGGTGAAGTGATCATTAAATGGTCAGTTGACAGAAGTAAAATTGAAAATCTCTGCCCACATCACCTCTCAAGACTGGCTATATACATCCAGGACTGACAGTTTTATTGTGTACTCCGATCATGAGCTGTGTGTTTGCAGACAGGTGATGAGTATCTTAAGTGTCGCATACAAATAATTCACAAAGTTATGTTACCACAATTAAAAAAAGCTTGCATGATGCAGATCATAATACGTTTGCGATCATCTTTGAAGTTGCAGGGGTTTCCTATCTGAATGTTGTTAAATGGTACATCAATCTATTTGTGCCCATATGTGTTGAAGATGTTTTTATCTTATACATTTTTGAAGGTGGCATTGCGAAAACAGCGAATGTATATATCAAGAGTGAATCGTAAGGTCTTCTCTCATGCTACTAAAGGCACACAGTATGAGAATCTGAACATGGTCATATTTCAATCTACTGCACTTGTTGTGTGTCAAGAACCAAAGGTGAGCACAAATTTATTAAAGATACTCCAAGGTTCTAGAACCATCCACGTACCACGAAGCTTCTCAAATTAAAATGTTATTATTCTACTGTAATGAAGTCCAGCAATATCGGGAATGCATTATGCGGTTACTTTTTCTACCTCACCTTCATCAATTGCGACATTCTACCATGCAATGCATGGAGGCCTTCAATTGGTAGTACCGTTTCCTAAATTTGATAGTTTTGATTGTCCAACTAAGTTTACTTGTGTTTGGCTACAGACAAGGCACTAGCCACAAAGTCAGATCTGACTATAAAGCTCCTTACAGACAGATGAGACAGTAAACTTGTGATTATGGTCTAGGAGTTGTTCACTCGACATCAAGGAATAGACAACTGAGACGTTATGTTCACCAACTAAATTTTGATAAAACCTGTTGTGTCGTAGGACCTAGACTATTTTAAGTTTCATTAAGTTGCTTATGCCCATGAGCCATAAATTATATTCAAGTTTGAGTTCTGTGGTGCCCTATTTTTGAAGCTAACATTGCTGTGATTTCACTGCTACGAATTCACTTTACAGATTAAGGAGTTTGACGAGTTACTGAAGACAATCCCGTCATTATACCCGCTGTGTGCAGTAGTGGAGGGCCAACTTTTAAGTAAAACAGAGTTGGAGACGTACGCCTCATACCCAGATAAACCTGCTATGTTAGGTCAAACCTGTGCTATTCTCAACCAGTCTCAACAAAAATTGAAAGGACTCTTGACCTCTCAGCAAGAACAATTAGTCAGGAACCTGCAGAGCTATGCTGAATCAAGTTCAGCTGAGAAAAGCTAGGTACCAATGTATCGCAGTTTTTCGTTTAGTTTGATGATATTTGCTTTGTATTTCCTAGGTACATATTATGATGGTATATGAGCTGTCTATATATATTGTCAAATGTAACCATGACTTGTGACCTCATCTTATGTGTCAATTTTTTACGTTGCCAGCTTTGGTACCATAACAAAGTGATTTGGAACTATTGTTGGGCGTAAATGATAGAAATAAAGAGCACTTTTACCACATCATTATCATTGATTTATTAGAGTGAATACTAGCTGTACATTTGTTGTATGTTCATCAGGTCCATATCTAGCTCTCAATATTTACAATAAGGTAGGGTTAAAAATCAAATGTACCATTGTAGTTAACTGGTAATGAATAGACTAGTGAACAGATCAGAGATATAGTATAATAATGATTACATAGATGATAAGGGTAACTTGCTATCAATGTTTTGTATACCATATTGAAAACAGATTGGTATCAGATGCGGCGTTTGCATCAACTTTGTTTCAAAATGGAAACAACATTGCTTGCCAATGACAATGGCAAAAAGAGAGCTAATTTATGTCAGTTATCTGACGCGCTTTTGTTGCCTCTCTCTGAATATATCCCTGTTAGGAGCCTTGTTATCCCCCTCACCATCGCTGTCTCTATCATCCACCCCTGAGACTAGAGCCTTCCTCTTCTTATTCACTATACTAGCCTGATTTACAGAGTATTGTGTACCGGCGTCCATCTCCTGATATCCATTACTGCTACTCTCCTCTTCGGCTACATATTCTGTAATCATGAGCATGAGATTTATCTTGTAGTAATATGGGGCAACTCCCTAACTAGAGAAACCCATCAATGAGACCAGGGAGGGTGATGAGACATATGACAGTAGGGTTTCAGGTGGAGCTATATGGGAAGTTTGTAATAGGAAACCTGTAATAATAATTACATCTGAAAATTGCTGTAACAACACTCCTAAATTATGCAACCGGGAATGGGACTGTCTTGAGCAGCCCTTGTCATATTGAAACCCTGACACTATGAATGGTCAACACCCAGCAAAGTGATAGTGGGATACCTGTCCCACTGAATGTATTAATGACTGGTATTAATAATACATACAGTAGGGTAGGCTGTGATGGGTTATTTTGTGTTATGCTTACCATCAGGCAGTTTTATGTTCTTGAAGTTCTCAAGAAATTTGTCTATTTTGACAAATGGTCCAACAAAACATGTAGGAGGAGGTAGGAGAGACATCAAATGTGTAGCAGCAGGAGGTGGAGGGAATGAACCCCCATCTATTGGGTGTACTCCTGTGGCTGTAGAAATACAAAATCTATGTAAATATATGTACATGTTCATCAGACAGCTTCAGATCTTACCCTACACATCATTTTGTCAAATTTTTGTCAAAATCTTCACATTCAGAAGCTCAGCAGCTTTCCAACAATGTACGGAACCCTGTGACTCAACTTCAAGTTTAGCAAATTTGCTTTGAGCAAACAAGCATGTTTCAAATTGTAATGAATCCCTTTCCTGTACTATAATCACGAAGGCAACATATAAATTCTTTATAATATATATGAAACATAAAAAAAAGTGAACCACATTCTATTTCCATTATATCTCTCCACTGCCATCCTATTTAACACAGTGTGAATGCAATGGGGTTGTTAAAGCTAGCATGGCCCATTGGTTGGACCTCCTGGGTTGTATGACCAGCTAAAAGCCGCATGCCTCTCCCCTTGAGGTCAGAGTTACACTTACGTATAAGCGCCTTAGGTCGAGGTTTGAATGCTATCATCTGATTAGGATCAGGACGAGGATAGTCTAGTTTAGCTTCTTTAAGCTCCTCCTCGAGGCTGGCAGGTAGAGAGCTGATGGCAGCTGATGTCGGGTGTAACAGAGAAGTCACTCGAGGATCCTACAGTATAAGAAGACATTAGACATCAGAGGAACTCATTGTCTGGCCTAGTGGTCTATAACACATACTGATATCTAAATCTAAGGAAAACATGAAAAGGCCTCAGAGCTAAGTGGACAATTTATGATATCCGTTGATTGGACCATGTTAGTTACCTCGCCAATTTATTTGTCTCTCATTTCAGTCTAATCTGATTACAGTCAACAGCGCCAAAGTGAAATTTTGATAATTAATGCAAGTGAGTTTCCACAAGCGTATAAAGCTGACCTTATAGCCGAGACATCTTAGTTCTTGCGAGCTACATGGAAACAGATCAAGGTATTTGTATCTCTCCACTAATAAGCTGGACTCTTTTCCCTCGTTATCTTTAATCGCCTGATTAGCCACTAGTCGTCTTTTCTCTACTTTGTTTATGGACGGTAAGTCGCCTATCTGTGACTCAAACTCTACAAACCTTCTCCAGATCTCACTACACGTGGTAAGACAAAAAAAAGATCAAAATTACAGAGATGTCAAGTCAGCTGCAACTTCGACAAATCAATAAGTGCAACAAAGTATTTGGAAAGGCAGGTCAACATAAGAAATTTATCAAAAAAAAGTCAAACGAAAAAACACTGGCCAACAGCATTGGCCTTTTACCTTTATGAATTAACATGTGGCATAATTAACTTAATTACATCAGTTCTCAGCATACAGGAACAAACGTGCCCCTTTAGTCAGATAGCAGAAGACTTACAGAGATTTTTCAGGTTGAAGTTGAGCTGAGGTGAGAACTCTCTCAAACAGAACTCTAGTGTTGTTGTCCTCTGTAATAAAAAAAAAACATGCGAAATGTGCAGAATTATTTGTTGTCTACTCTCTGAACTATTCAGCTTTAGAAGACAACTCTTCATTCATGCATTTTTCCAAAACGCTTGGAATCATAATTGTAACCAAGTTATTTCAAAATTTGTTGGCTTTTTGTCAAAGTACCCAAGGCTAAACAAAACACATGAAATAGACATGATCACTCACCATTCAGATGCAGCATATACTCGATAAAACTTAGGATATAGTCTGAGTTATCACCGAATCTCTTCAAACCCAACTCAAAGATCTTGTATGCTATATTTTTATCCTGCAAAATGTACACAGATAGTTAGACAATTAAAGGGCAACCAAGGTTTCAAACAACTTCTCATTGATGGCCATTGATTAAAGGGCAACCAAGGCTTTAAACAACTTCTCATTGATGGCCATTGATAATTAGCAGACTGCACCTTCTGCATGGGGAAAAAGACAAAATATAATTCGGATGATTATGCTACCCATTAATGCATTGCCGCGAAACCTTGGTTGCCCTTTAAAGATCAAGATGTGATTGACCAGAGCTTAAAGGGCAACCAAGGTTTCGCAGCACTGCATCAATGGGTAGTAAATAATGTGCTGAGCAGCATCAGCTTTGTGCATTACGCGATGCAAAACTCAAAGTAGTTGCTGACTCTAAGCTGGGTAACACTTCAGGTTCCAAGACATTGCTGTAATGATGATAGAGCACAGGCTAAATAATAACAGGAACAGGAAACAGCTCTGTGGTATTCTAGTTTAGCTGAGTTTGAGTACCTGATGGAAGAAATGTTTCACAGGAATTCTGGCTGAATAATCATCCGAATTATATTTGGTCTTTTTCCCTATGCAGAAGGTGCAATATTCTATTAATCAATGAGAAGTTGTTCGAAACCCTGGTTGCCCATTAAGCATAACGTCATTCAACGCAGAACATACATTTCTATGTAGAAATTTTGGAGCTTTCACTCATACCTCTGTGCATATAAGACATTTAATGTAAGTATTCAGCAAACTGTTCAAAGAAGTTTATAACTAACTGATATGGAATATTAGATGGCCGAGCTGAATTGAAAATAGTATATTTTTCTTAAAGAGTAAAATGGGCTAGTGCCAGTACTGTTGTTGATGATCAGGGATGAAATTCTACTATCAGATTGACAGGAACGGAATTATATTAAGTGAAAACCTATAGAGTAATGTTAACAAGGTCGTTCAAGCGATATCCAGGGAGATCAATTGAAAATTCTATGTATTCTTCGGAACTGCATTACTGCATTACTAACATTGCATTATGGGATACTCTAGATAGTAGATACACATACCTTGCTACAGTAGAATTCCATGAGAGCAGCAGCTACAAATACATGATAACTGGATCGTTTATCCTCACGAGCCATCTTAAATACAGCTCTGGCCGACTTAATACCCTCTGCTCTACGGGCAAAGTTCATGTACTGGATGTAGCACTGCAATAAAATAGAATACAAGGATCCATAGATGGTCCAAAAAAAAGATTTGATTGGATTTAAACGAGTAAATTTAATTCCTATTTTTAGATGTTTCTTTCTTTTTTGGTACCTGGCTTAATGAGGTGTCAGGTTATATATATAGGGATGTAGTACTGCTGCTGATGGCCACCCGCTTCCAAGAACACATGTTCACTCACTGCTGTAGCAAAGTTAAGTAAACGTATCAGTATTGTAGATTATAATTAGTGTTTATATAACCCACCAGTGTCGGATCATGGTCTTCTATATCAATATATCTCTTATAGATTGTGTGAACTTTCTCATACTTTAATCTGCCCTGTAACGTTAAACAAAAGATAGCTTCAACTAGCCTGTGAGAATTATGTATATTTGACACCAATATGGTTGAGAACGAAATGATAATTGGACTTAAAAGCCGTATCATAGGGAAGAAGGAGTGAATCAAGTTAAATCAGATCTTCTATGCCCGCATTTCAAGGTGTTTCACCTCTTGTGGTCAGGTATAAAGTTAGAAGTACTGGTATGAAGATAGAAATATGACAACACCCACCTCTTCAAAGTCAGCATAAGCAAAATAAAGCAGCAGGGTGTGTTTGAGAAGAGCTGATACACCTCTCTCATATATATTACCAGCCTCCTCAGCGAATAGCTTACATGCATTCTGATCTCCTTTCTCCTGAAGTATTCGACTAGACTGCTCTAAATAACTTGCTGCCTCAAACCTTCAAAACATTTAGATTATTACCTTATATTATATTCGTATTTATATTCATGGATGTAATGCATTACTTTGCAGAATTGCCTTCTCGTGTTCAATGAGGAGATAAGTCTTAAACACGAGTTGCAGCAGGGAATGAGAGATTTTGTCAATGGAAGCTGGGCTAGCTATGTGTTTGTATGAAGTAACCTCAAAATCTAACAGACTAAATTATCATATCATAAAATTATAACCTTTCTTAAAGATATGACTATTTCTTTCATTGTGATCGGACAAATTTAACATCTAGGTAGTGCTAACAAAGAGTATCAAACATGGAGAAAAGTTTCAAATTCACTGATGTACCGACCATTCTTAGCATTTTCAGAAAGCAGGTTAGCACTTGACAAACTAGTTAAACTAAAATTATAATTGTTATTTACACTCTTTGTGCTATTTGATTCCAGTGTAATAATAATATTGCTCAAGTCTTACCAGACATCAGGATGATAGCCTAGACAGAGGAGACATTGCTCATATGCAAACATGACCCTCTTAGTAACAACAGCATGATCCTCAGATCTCAGAGGGTTGGATTTCTCCCACGCTATATACTTCTTCCATAAATCAACCTGAAAAATAGAGCATGGAAGACAGCAAGGAGGCATTTTACAATAATCTTTAGCCTTCAAGTACCGTTCTAGATTTTGTTCTTGGAAGTTTGCTTTGAAAACAGAGCACAACATTTCGCCTATAGCCTGATGGCAGTGTCATGTGACTGGAGCAATAACACATAATGTGGGAGTCTGCTGAAGTTAGCCTGCCGGCTCATCTTAGTGCAAAAAAACTCAATCAATAGGACTACCGACACCTGACAAACTGACAATCAGAACACTACCTAACTGCCAGCTCATATGCTTCAGAATTGACCTTCAACTTCAATTGAGTGATGCTGACCTGTTTGAGTTCTTCAGCAGAATTTAGTGGCGGGACAGATGGTATACCCCGTAATATACCCTTGTTCTGCATTTCAAATTCTCGTGCTACTCTCTTAGCGTTGGAGTAATCCTTACTTCGCTCTTCTATCATTTTCTTGGCAATGATCGGGTTAATTCCCTGGAATAAATCATAATATAAAACTTATATAGCCAAACAAGAACTAATCAATAGCTTAGCAATAGTGAGGGCAATTTAAAATACATGCATAGCTCATATGTTAAAAAATTATTAGGCGAAAAATTCGGCCCAAGATCAACTTTTGGGCTTTTTGGTATAATATATATGTGAAGACAAAAGTGTCAAAGATTTCTGCCAAAGATATCGTTTTCACGTGCTTGGTTGCAGAGAAATCGAGGAGTAAAAAAAATACAATTTCGTACTCACTGATGAAGTATATGAGATAGTTCACTCAATGACATAGATCCATAGGATATAGATGTCCAATACCCTGGGAACTAGCCCGAATATATATATTGCTGACTACATCTAATATGTTATCCATCTCATGGCAGAGAGATATATCTACTTATTGATTACATTTGGATGCAGTACCTGTACTCACATTCTCATAAATACAATATTCCTTCCACAGCTGTTCAACTGAATGCATGGGGGTGACTGTGCCTCGCTGGTATACTCTTCTTACTGCTGTGATTCTTTGGTTTTCTGCATACGATCCTACTGCCTCACTGAAACAACATCAAAAGTCTACACAGGGAGTATAAACTAATCCCCTAACATTTCATTTAATTGACTAATCATCTAAATGCACAGTATATTTCCTTTTTGTATTGCATTTTTTGTATTGCATTTTTTGTACTTTACATGTAATTTTACATTCTTTACAACATTATTTGCAGTTTGTGTGTTTCATCGGTCGTGCGCAACCTTGTCTTGTAAAACTTTGTGTACATGATTCACAGAGAGCATCATCTATACAATATCGATATTGACTATGAGTGCGCATTTGCACATTATACAGTTGAAACTTCCATAGCAGGGTATGGGGTCACAAGCAAACATACATTTAACATAATATGTATATTATATCAAAAACCTTGCACCGCTGTAATTCCACCAAAAAAAACGATGAAATTAGTTGTATTCATAACTGGTGCCATCATGAAGATAATTATAGAGCAAGATATTGTGAACGATTTACCCTCATTATCCTCGCATGGAAATAAGTCTGTTTCACCTCAACAATTTGTATACAAGAATGCCGAATTTAGGACGAAAACTATGACATTATACTAGGGTTCTCTGTTCGCACTAGAAATAACAGAAAGGATCTACTTGAACCCCTCATAACGCAGCTTCTCCAACCTAACTTACACAGATTTGAGGAAAGCTATATAGTCTGACCATACTGGATACGCATTGTGGTCCTGTCCTATCTTGTCTATTGCAAAATCGTAAGCCTGCAAATAGAGGGCAATGTGACTTGATGTCAGAGACAAGATTATTGATTACTGTAAAAATGGAATAGATGTTGGCCAAAAAGTTCTCCTTGTATTTTCAGCGAATCAAACATAAGTCTCTCATATTTTTGATGATGACATGACGATGCCTGGTTTCTAATTTGGTAGGATTGGTCAGAGTGTCTTTACCTGCGCCATCTTCTCTTTGAAGGTGGGTAGTGAAGCTTTGGTATCCTTGATATATTGCAGGTAACATCTCCACAGATCTATGTTGAGTATTTTGATGAGACATCGTTGGAATAACTTCTCTACTTTCTCATAATTGTGTGCTCTCATCTGAATAGAGGAATGATTTCATTACGACAATAAAATTTAAATCTATAAATTACACATGACTTCAATATTACGCTATTGACATATGGATCTCTGACAGATAGAGTCGATAAGCCTTAGTACCTATCCTGTAGCCAGCTACCTTCCCTCAATCATTGCAATATATTTTGGACATTCACTTAAAATTTCAATTAAGGGTACTTAGGCTACATATATCAATGCAAACCACAAAATCAGCATGTATGGGACATCTTGCGACCTGGACTGTCGTAAAGCCTCAGAGCAATGGGTATGGAATGCAGCTTGCGAGCCAGGTCAAAGAAGGCAACACAGATACAATGTTGATCTTTCTAATCTTTGAACAACACAAGAATAAATATGGTGAAGACTGTCAAAAACCATACCCATACCTATGCGAATACAGTGCAAAACAAAAATGTTTCGGATAAGAGGAGGATCTCATCATCCTGGTGGAACAAAAACATCATCTGTGGTAGGCCAGCTCAGAAAGGATAAGGTGGCCCCTTTAGAGCGGATACCGATAAGTAAACCGGTAAGCTGGTAAGCAACTGCAGCTCACAATAAGGACAAATAAAGTGGTATTTCTGACCATGGCTCCTACTATCTAGGTTTCTCAGTTTATTAATCCACTTCTTATAAATATGATGTGCTAATTCACAATACAGTCCATCATATAGAATTAGAGATGCAAAGTCTTCGAACGTTGATCTTGTCAGAAAAGTTCATCATATCTATCATTTAGCTCAGAACTTAATTTTGTCTCCATAGTCGATTGATATCAAGCCATAGTTCCCAATCTTGTGGTATAAATTGCTGTTATGAAATGATGACAGAGTCTATCTTGCTAAATTTGTCTGGGTTTATTATTCTGTGTTTGACAAGCCAGACAAGATTCCCGGGATATGCATTGTTGCATGAGTACTGAACTGAGTATCTGACAGCTCACACCAGGCTAATCACATAACATTAGCACAGGAGAGGGTAATATCATCATATATTTCTTTCTAAAACTGCCAAGGTAGCAATTTGATCCCAACACCAGTTATGACTGCAAGTGACTATTATTATGTAATACTATATTATTGAGCTAAATTACATACAATTTCAAAATTTCTAAGTTATTAGTTTTGTTGGTTTGCGATAGATAATTTCTTCATTTTAAGCTAGACTACCACGCACTCTTGTGAGGAATGTCTGATTGGTTGTCTGGTAGGTATTGGCATACATCAACTTGATTTTAAAATGAACTACAGGTTTGCCAATTTCTTATATGCATTGGTTTGTCAGGATTGCTCTTTGCTTTCAATGGACAAGAAACTGTGCAGGCACAAAAGGGCTGACACAGATTAAAATAATGCAGATACATGTTACATGGGTGCTATTCACTATTATATGATAGATGATACAATACCATGCAATGAAAAACTAATTTTCTGCACCACTAATTTTGGGAAAAAGTAATTTTTAAACTTGGATCTTGCTACTTCTCAGTGATAAAATCCAACTTATAGTATCTATCCAGTAAATCTACAGAATAAACTAGAATTAATACGCTTTATTCCGATTGAGCCATAGATGAGTGTGCATAAATATATTAGATATATATAAAAAAGAAATTTTGGCTGGTTCAACATGTTGTTCGGTTAAATTTCTGAATTGATTTTATTTAAATTTGGTGGCAATGACATCTTTGTTGTGTGAAAGTTTCAAACAAATGCTTGGAATATAAATTGCGGGCATCATTTGCCCTTCAATAAAAAATAGTGGGTATACATATACCTTGTATGTCCGAGTTAAATCATGTAGCATGAGCCTTTGAAAATTGATCGGATCCTTCCACTCTTGCTTTAGCGCAGATCATAGTTAAGGAAAGTTTTCAGCCTAAGGTTAATGATATCGTTATCCGACTAGTAATTCAGAAGTAAACAAAGGGTTCAGTAAGACATTCTTTGGTCCGGAGACTTTCGTCTCACATATTGTGATTAGGAATATAACATCAACCACATATATAAAACATGATACACAATCTTCCTGGAAATCAGGTAACTGCTAGATTGAGAACTCAAATGGCTGCAAATAAGATTACAGAACGTTCTTCCGGCAACAAATTACAAGAAAAACTGCATTTTCATAGTTTGATTCACTTATGCCGAAACAATGTTATGTGGTCTCGGTATTTGTCTAGTCCTAATTATACGGCTAGTAGATGGAGAGAAACTTTTTTGACCAAATAAAATGAGCAAATAGCACTGTATAATGAATTAAAAGAGTAATCCTCAGATTTCAGTTTTCTTGACATCATATTATCAGTAGCCAATCTGCTATCTTTTAGTACATAATCCACTTATAGTAAGAGTTATTTGCCCACAACTTTTAAGAGGATAACTCCTACAAAACTTTGATAATTAATTTGTCAAATCAGGGAGTTTGGTCAAACCGTAGAGTTATCCTCTATGGGTCAAACCACTTTAATGGTTTTTCAGTGTTTGAGACAGTAAAGTACTTCATAATAAGAATACAATCTTACAGCTTATAAAGATGTCAACTCCCACTTATCATTTTTCAATGCTCCCCGAGATCTTTTAAACTCCTAAACATTTAGTGCAGAACAATGTATAACAAGATATATTTTGTCAGTGTAGTGCTTTATTCAATGAAGAGGGAATTCATTGCTTTATTCATGTTCAGATTAGCTAAAATCAATTTGATAACCTTGGGGTAACAGCATCAAGACTTGTAGATTTTGGATATTCAGGTCAATTATAGGAGTATCAATCCACTGATTATTCTAAAAACATTCAACAATTGTAACAGTTTTACAATTTCCTCTTCAATATTTGGTTACTTATCCTGAATGACAGCTGTTTAAGCACTCAACTACATCAAGGTGTAGGCAGGGTATTAGGAGTAGTCTATGAAGAAAAAACAGTAATAACATCCTATTTTAAAGAATCAAATGTGTATACATTCTGTTTCTGAAAGAACTACAAATAATTGATATGAACAACTTCAATAGTCATGCAATTAATCTGTTGTGACATCCCAAAATGTTAGCTCATGTTGATTATAAAAGCAAAAATATTTTCTTGAAAATGAGTACCCTGGTTGATGCTGTTTAGTTGAATTAGAATTGCAGGGTGTTTTGTGGATGATTCTATGCGATAAGTCCAAGCCCAGTGTGAACACAATGACGCCAAGTATGTGCATGTCTCTTGGTTTACCAAGCATCAACATTGATAGAACAACATCTTGCCGGCGATTTTAAATGTGTCATCAAAGTGTACCTATGTTTAAATCAATTGCGGTTTCGTGACTAAACGCATTTCGACAGACAGATTTTCGAGAGATGAACTAATACACTCCACGACACCGCTTTGTTTTTATGAAATACGTCAGTTCGTCATAAAGAATACTCTAGTACAAGATATTTTGGAAGCTTGGTTCACTTCTTGAGCGGAGAAGAAGTTGGCTTTACTATAACTGCTCAATTTGTGAGAAATGCTGAAGTTTGATCAAGTCCTAGATGCAACATCACACTCTGGCTCTACATTCAAACAAGATAATGCTGACAGGGTCGATGTCAAAGCCACATAACACAACTTCGAGTAGTCCGAGAGGTTCATTTCATCTGCTCTTTGGTGGGAGAGACATATCCAATGATTCCAACCTGTACTTTGTGTATGCTACAAGCTAATTATTCAAAAATCAGACACAGCAAATTTCTAAATCATCCCCATAGCTAAAGCTTATGCTCTGGTTTTTTGTTTGCAATTTCATTCAAGGATAAGGAATATTGCATATTGTTGGTGATAATTCTCTCCAAGATCACAGCCATCATAACTGTCCACTTTCAAGGTAAAATTCTTGCCTGTCACACCAGATGTGCCAGCATACGCGCACCACTGTATGTTGTATCATTCACTACAGTGAAAATTAACAAGCAAAGGTGTGGGTGTGTGTCGATAGACTTTTTTTGTTTCTCTCCTCAAAAACTAGTCACGAGTAGACATATGAAAGTTAGAGGTGGTTTTAAATATAGACGCCGCAGCTATTTCAACACCTCCAGAGAAAGGAAATATGGGATGAGGCTTCTGGTAGACGTGAAAAGATAAATTAGAATACAAACTCCCTGATTGCAGAGTACGAATGTTTTACGGGGAAGTGAGTTGTCCTCTCTTTTTACATGTCCGACAACTCTTCATTAAGCCACTAACTCATCGGAGTTGTTGAGTGGAATCACTGTTGGAAGTGATTCATAAAAAGCCAAGTACAAGCAGTTTCTCTTCTCTTTAATGAACTGTGTAATCCTCAAACATGTTTGCAGTCTGTGTAGGATCATACGATACTATCAGTATATCCAACTTGATAAGGTCAAAGTTCATTTGCTTTCGTCAGAAACATGATCCTGGAGTTAGCCTACATATGAACCAAGCTGTATGGGTTATTTGTGAAGTCCTTTGGTAACAGTTGGTGGAATCTATTCTGAGAATATTTTAGCATGTCTGTTTACCAATAGTCAACACAATGCGATCATCCTCATGCAAACAAATATCTGCAAGCAACCAAGCCAGGACAAGATTTATTGATAATTGGGCTACTTCTCTGAGGCAAATTGCAAGCTGAATATTGCGATGCTTCTCACTGTCCCACCTTTTACAACCATTGTGTAATAAAAAAACTGAATACTATGAAAGGAGTGAATGCATCACACATGCAAGTTGGTAGTTCAATTATCTGTCTGTCGTAAAAACTGGGAACTGAGTTGTACCAGACAGTGGTATTGATTATTCATTGAATAGGCCCGAGTTTCATTGGTGACGAGTTTGCATTATCAGGAGACTGACCTAAGCTTCTCAACATTTTGCCACAACAACAAATCGGAAATCAAAGTGGCCTGGATTTTCAAGCTCTGAGCATCTACAGTCGAACCTTGACTGCAACTTCCACAGATTAATACTAGTATAAACTTCTACTATTGCCACTGGTAAAGAAGTCATGGAGCAGGTCTGATAGTAAGAAAACTATATACAGTGCTTGTGAAATCAGAGGCTGCTAAACATTGCCAAACTGTGCCAGATGAAAGCTCTTCAGAAACATCACTATCACTAAAACGAATAGTTTTGCAAGTTTGGAGGTACTGCATAGCATCAACTATCACAAGCTAGAGTGGGAGTTTGTATTATAATCTAATGAGGTCGAGTAATGTAACAGCATAAATTTTGTTTGGTGTGTGCCAATTGCGATGTTTGCCCCAAGTGAATACTATTCTAGGGTATGTCGAACAATGAATGCGCCAACTGAAAAACAATAAAACCAATTTTTTGACAAATTGAGCGTTGTATACCAGGAATCTCGATTACTTATATGCCAATGATGACATTAGGAAGAGGAGGAGGTGGTTGATGGTTGCTGTATCTGTCAGTCACGCCTCACCACTGATGGTGCAGATATGATGCGGATATATTGTGTTAGATGCATAGACTTATTATTGAGTCTATGGTTAGATGTGAGAATTCAATATAAGTTGGAAGAGCAAAGCCAGATTTACTTCAGGAGGTTGTCTGAAAGACCAGCAAGCCATACATGATCGCCTGAAACTTCTTTTTACCCTATCCCAGCTTTTTGATGAGAATTAATAACAGTTGGATTTGCAGGTTGTATCAGGCAACAGTGTGATTATTAACCTAAAGCGCCTTAATAAATTGAGAGGCTGCTGCAGAAAACAGTGATCAAAGCATTTGGTCATTTATAGATAGTGCCTTTTCTGACAGCTGTATGAATATGCAAATTTTGTGAAATTTTATTTGTTGTTCATTATCTTTCTTTCGTTTTAAGTTTAAAATCCATTGTGTAAATGATGTAGGTTCATCGACCTTTTTCTGTACATTGGTACCATTAGTTCTTGATCTTTTGACTCTTGATTTTGATACACCTTTAGCCTTCGTTGGCAGTGTATTAGCAATTAATATATGTTGAGCGTGTGGGCAAAGGGTGTGGCCAATAGTGGGTTCCCTATGTCTGGCTGTGACAGATTTGGTCTTGAATTTTTTGATACAGTGTGAACTACTCAATACACCCTGACATCGATTGGTAAATTTTCTTTTCCATATCAGAATCAAAAACCCTTATCAATAAGCAAAGCTTTGAAGAATGTTTGATGGATAATCACCATCTGACCAATGAGATTGGGTCAGAGAGAGACCAACCAAGAGAAACTTCCTGAAAGCTTTGTCTTGTTAAAGCAGCTACCAATGTGATAGAAATCGTGAACGTCACTTGAGATAGGCGGTTTTTTGTTAAAAGATACAGTTCAGTTACAATAGGTACAATATTCAATTTAGATCAAGTCTCAATTCTGGGACTTTATTTGGATTCTCAGAAGCTGACGATTTCTGTCACATGGATACTGTACAAGTGCAACAGCAAAATGTAGGCAGCAATACATTGATAAAAATAATTTAGAAATGTATGTAAAGTAACCTCATGTTCCACGTAAAGTCTCCAGTATTTGCTACAGTTTGGGAACTGTGTAATCAGCTTCTCGTAGAACGGCCTGGCATCAATACATTTTTTTCTCTACAACAAAGTAAGAGGTGTCATCACTACCAGCAAGCTAGGTATGGATGAAACTAATTTTCATAGCAGGTGATTTTTAACACAATAGTCAAAGGAAGCAAATAACAGTTGGTAGTAACATTAAATAGCCTATTTAAAATACAGTACTTACTTGGTTCTCTCGAATGAAAATGCCCCATGCTTCGGTATCGAATGGTTCCTCAACTAGTCTGTCCTGGGCTTTTTTCAGCCTGTCTGGAGCTCTCTTGAAGTCCTATGTTGCAAAATAAAATATTTTAGAACAAAACTGAGAGAAAGGAAAATTCACTGTCAGCTCTCTTGAAAGCCAAAATCAATCATCCAAGAACTGAGAAGAAAAAACAATTTGTACCACAAGGAAAATACCAAGCGGCTTTATGTTAGCAACAAATCGTTGTAGGCCCATGCTGTACATTCAAGTGGATGGAAAATGAGAGTTTTATGCAAACCTCAGGGCTCAGTGGCAAATTATCATTCTTCTTTGTATCGTCTGAAGATGCCATCTCTTCTAATTCCAGCTCTCTACTGATGTTGTTGCAATGCCGGAACTACAGATTATGGATTGTTCAAATCAACAAGACATTCAAATTGACGAATTACACGGGTATGATTGAATTTACGTAACTGTTTTATTGGAATAAACTCATACCAGGATATCATCTTCCGAGAATGATCAGAGGACGCCTTGATGAAGACCAGATAATTGAAAGGGTGAGAGAGAGAGGAGAGTGAGAGCTGTATTGAGTGGTATATCATTGTAAACATTCAGATGCATGAACAAGCCAAGGTTTTCATTCCTCTCAAATCTGATAAAATCAGATGTAGTAGAAGATTTAATATTCTCACAAATACTCAGATGCTTGAAAACTCGGTATAAACCCTAGCATTATTATTAATTATTATGCAACCCAATAAGGGCCGGTGTGTCCTTGCTATTATACTAATAAGAAACACGCACCCTCACATAGTGAGTCAACTCATGTGCAACATCATCAGTGGAGAAGAGTAGGCCTATGTAGGGAGGCCTATCTAATACTATGCATGTGTTATGTCAGGGGACAGATTTATGCTCATTTTATTTACAGATAGTTGATTGATACACATTGTCTACCCATCTATTCCTTACTCAGTGTAGGGGTACTGTAAGTTTTTTGTTTGTCAGATGGCCAAGTAGTTTGGAGGAATAATTTAGCTCAGTGACAACAGCGACTTGAGTGATGAGGCAGCAGTGTGTGAGAAGGAAGACAGATTTGATTTAATTGCCGTGTCCAAAGATCAAATTTGAAAACGGAATGAACAAACAGCGTGAGGGTCAGATGAGAGAGATCACATATCAGTTGGAGTCACTAGATAGATAGTGAGTGCTATGTGATGACTTAAATAAAATACTTCCATTCATTGATTGACACAAATTAATTTCAAAAGTGGGTAGGATTGATTTCAAGACAGGATTGGCTAGCTTGATGACCTATTGCAAGATGATGGTTTGGTTTGTTGTAGTTCTGTGTTTTGAATGATCTTGATTGGTTACTGATTCTTTCTGTTTCTCATTGAAGGTTCCAGTGAGTGACCTGCAAATGGATGCAGCAATGCTATTATTATTTGTATAAAAAGTTACTTTTTGAGTCAAAACAATGCATGTGGAGATAATTTTAAATGGATAATAAATGTCAAGGCTGAAATTAATCTCCAAATCTGCATTCTAACTGAGGACTGGTGATATCATAGCGATCAAGTAGAGGGGTCACTTACACTATGATTTTAGCAAATTGAACCAATCACAAATGGGTAAACTGCGCTGTCCAATTAAATCCATATCAACACAATAACTATGACCAGATTAGCGCGTAAACCAAAGTAGTGCTCACGTGCAATGCAACGTGAACCTTGGGTACTCACGCATACTGAAAGCTATTATAGCCTGTGTTCTATCAGGGAGAATTCTCCCTGGTTCTATGTACACTAAGGATTGTCATAATATTATGTTATTTTTTAGTCAACGCTTTGGATAGCCTGTGGAATGAAATCTTGAATACTTCCATAAAGAATATGAATATATCATTTCATTGAAACACAAGAAGCTCACACTCACAAGGATATAGCAGTGCTCTTAGCCGATAAGTAAGGATATTCTATAGCTAGTTGATATTGTATGTTATGTACAGAAACTCCTGGCTGTTTCTTGTTTTTTTAATAATCCAGACACTAGACAGTTCTCATGGATTGGACTGGAGTGGTAGGCCCTCCTACAACGATTCATCATTCTTATAGTTGATTTGATGATCATGATGATGGTGGATTTGATCTCACTCTTTTTATATAGTTCCATTATTAGCTATGCAGTCATCATACACTTAAATTGTCACTTTTGACTGATTAGTGATTACTTTCAGGGATAAGGGTGAGCATACCAGACCAACAATGGCAAGATTGAATGAATATGCACTGTACTGTTTTCACCAAGTACCACTCCTTTGACCTTTCCTAACAGTGGTATGGTCCAATGGGGGTCCCGTGTATGTATGTACAGACAGGGCGCTTATACTCTAAGGACCATATTTAACGCAGACAAAGGACGGAAGATCAGAGTTCCATGCAGCTGTCATTACTAGGCATTACATTTCGCGCAGGTCATCGAACTCCGGCTGCGGTGGCCTTCATATGGGGCCTCA
This sequence comes from Membranipora membranacea, assembly GCA_914767715.1. Taxonomy (NCBI): domain Eukaryota; kingdom Metazoa; phylum Bryozoa; class Gymnolaemata; order Cheilostomatida; family Membraniporidae; genus Membranipora; species Membranipora membranacea. The sequence continues at coordinate 21,225,870 of OU612073.1, forward strand.
CTACACTAAATGACTACATCTAAATAATTTTAGAGCCGTACTCTCATATTTTGTCTTGGGCGTCTCGTGATTTTCTCATCATAGAACCTCGCCAGCGCAACAACAATCACACAATTGAATTCCCAGTGGGAGCTAGTATCCCGTTGTGTAATATGTTGAGCTGCTTGACTGGCTATGGATAAAGCCCCGCAGCGCCCTGATAATGTGACAGCTAAGTTTATCCATCCATACTCTGTCTTTGTCAGGCTTTGTTGGATTTGTGGAGGAAGGACCCCCTCCTTCCATCCAACAGAGCTTGTCAAGTCAGACTACACCACTCTCTAGGGGCCTTATACTCATTCTAACCATTGTTATTTGTCCTCTTTTTATATCGCAATCGCCTACACTGGATTTATAGAAATAATAAGTGTTCACAAATTCTAGCTGGATATTACAAACAAGTTACAAGTCTAGAATCATCAGGAAATTACGATTTCCTAGTATAATTCGGGATACCGAATTTCACCGTTGTCAATCTGACAGAAGCATCTGACAAGATGAGTGGTACAAACCGGGATGTCACAACTTAACCATTCCGAACACGCAGAAGATAGCAACTCCATAATCACGGCTGAGGCCGGGCTTAGCAATGCAAGTCTGAAACCAGAAAATGCAGCCATCTTTGATTCTAGTGACGATGAATGCCAACAGGGCCCGGGTACAGCCCTTCACTGGTTTAGACGAGGATTAAGGTTTCATGATAACCCTGCTTTGTGCGAATCAATCAAACTCTCACATGACTTTAGATGTATCTATATTATTGATCCCTCCACCATAAACACAAGCTCAAGGGTCGAGACAAATAAATGGAGGTAAGTGTATTTAAATTCTAAATTCCCTGTAACTTATTGAAATGATGCTACATACAAATACAAATCTATGGCGAAATAATTCTTGAAGGTCGGCTATGAAGTCACCTACTATCGTGTAGGCCTTGGGCATGTTGTTGTTACCATCAAATATATAATCACTTTATAATCCATAGTTCTCTTATGAGTTGGTCGGCCTGCGAGGGCTATGATAAGCCGATCTGCTATTACACGTTTGAATTTTGAGAATCAGCCAATAGAATAGATATGATATTTGTCACCTTAAGTTTATTTCTGGTTTTAGTCAGTAAATTTGTTAAGTTGGTGTTGAAATTTTGTTGTTGTTGGACTGGAATCTGAAAAGTAAATGTTGAAAATCTATCTGTTGAACATTTTAAATTGTTGAAATCTTAATGTACTATCTAGGCTGTAATTTTTGCTTCCGCAACCAACCACCCACTTATTGTATTTATCACCTTTCTATGCCAGAAGGCAATAGTAAGGTTCAGGGTTACTGTACTGAAAGACTCAAGTCCTATTGATTTGATGTGTATGTTATTCAACTTTGCAGTTCCATCCAAGCCAAACAATTCATTTCAGAATTAATAATATCTTTCCATCCCTCTGACAGACGCGACCAACAACCTCTTGCCCTAATGTGTATATTTTATATACTGTGGCCGCGATACTGATATATTTTATTTGTATGGTCGCTGTACCTGATGGGTCTTTTTGTCCTCAGATGATGGGAGGACATGTTTCATGCTTATTGTTTACAATAACTCAGCTGTTTTGGAAAATTGTATTGTTACTATGATTGTCTTTTGTAGATTTTTGTTGGAAAGTCTTCAAGATCTCGATTGTACCCTACGTAAACACAACTCAAGGCTATACGTGCTGCAGGGACAACCCACCTATGTACTCCCTAGTCTATTCAAAGTAAGACAAACTCAAAGCTCCATTTCGTTTCCTCGTAGTGACACTTACTGGCGTCTTGTTTAAAAACAGTTGGCTCAAGTTCTGTTTACGCTACTTCTATGACCTACCTATCTAATATGTAATCGAACAATGTTATTGAAAATATATTGACGGTTTTTCTGCATTGGTTAAGGTTAAGATTTGACAGAACATCGCCCTCAGAAAAAACCTTGATGAAATAAATTAAGAAAAAGACAAAAACATGAGCAAGGTCACAACTATCAAACTGCACTCAGTACAGTCATAAATCCCATGACGATATAAAGCCCACTGAGGTTTTATGGATTCAAGCAGTCAAATCTCAAGTTATTCGATTGCCACTTAATTCGGACTTGGCCCACATCTCCCTTGCTCAATCGAGACAAAATTGGTGGTACCCAGAGGTTTGAACTGAGGGTTGTGCCCTGTACACGACTGTAACACAAAACTATACGTACACAGACAATGATGACGATATGTCAGCAAGATTATTAACAAGTATCTGTGAAGACAATATTGTGTATTATAAGCCTGTGACATTATGATAACAGATAAACGATTCTCATTCTTGCGTTTTTTTTTTAATGATTGGAAGCCATGGTCATGCTAAGCTACATGCGGCAAAAAACATGATGATAAGTGCCTGTGACAATTTTAATTGATCTATAAATACAAGTATACCTATCAACATCTTTCAACAAAATTGGAGAATGAGATTAGGAAATCTGAAATCGGCAATATAATAATTAGCTGCTAACACTTTCTGTAAGCTCTGAATGAATAGGGGTGTGGTAAACCAGATCGATAGAAGACCTCACCTATCCTAACACTGTGCAGATCTGGAGAATATGCTCATAGGGAGCGGTCGATGTATGCCATTGATCGACGTAGGGGACCATAATCGTCATACTTGATGCTGTTATGTGTATGCAGTACAAATGATTATCTTAGATAATATGGTTGGACTTTGGAGAAGGGCAGCAAGCAGCTGCACCAAATACTGAAGCTCTAATGCTCTCTGACAAGTTATACGACGATATGTTGTGTTGGTAGGCCTATGAGTTGCCAAAATTGAGTATTTTATCTTTGCTTTCATAAGCTATGGTTTCCCAATGTTAAAACATATTTATCTTATCCGTTGAGAATTGTTTGCATAACTCATATCACCGAATAGATTATGTGCTATGAGCAAAATGCGTGTGAGAGTTTTGCGATAAATAATAGCGGCCATTACAGTTAAACTTCTTGCTTCAATGCACCTGATTTCGTGTGTGGGCGCATGACTATGACCACTACGGAAATTATAGAATAGTCGATATATTTGTGTGCCAGATTCAATTGATTTGCCTTTCATACCAGTGAAAGCGATAAAATCAAATCTGGCACTAAAATACCTGAGGTCACATCAGTTGGCTAAGCTGAGAAAGCTACCAGATGTAGAGCATTGAGCATAGAATTAGCCTTGTTGGCAAATTGCCTCAAATTTGTATCTTTTTGGTGAAAGAAGACCGCAATTATATAAAGACAAAACATATTGTATATAGCATAAAATCTGTGGTATTTGTTAAAAAAAAAACGATGCAATTATTCAAAGAAGTTAATAAATATAAACCTAGTTTTAGATAGCATTAATTCAGTGTCTTCCTTTAAAAAAACAATCAATTATCTTTAGGCACTTGTTTATATTTTGCGAAGCATCAATCTGTGGCTGTTGGTCAAGAAAAATGACATAGGGCCTAATTATTCAAAGACAATAGTGAATATTTATATAGGCATATATTTTATTTTATTCATCAACAAATCTTTGGCCTCGGGTTAAAGACAACAACATCGTTAGTTAAAGACGATCATGAATACTAATAGACCTGTCGATATTATATATATTATCAAATCTGTGCATTTCAGTTAAATAAACAGTTTAAATATTAATATGAAATTAAATATGAATGTTAAAGAACCTAACGATAATATTTAATAAGATAGGAGAAAAGCAATTTCATCAGGCGACAAAGATTTGAAATTCCACGTGTTGTCCTGCAGAAGAATTGCAAACCAAACTAGTATTTACTAGTTTTGCATTTCTTATAGCATTTCCTATAGCTGGCTGTATTCCTTATGCAATTACACACTATTATATGGGAAGGATCTTGTTACTTTTGGAAATTCATAAAATACTGGATATCTGAACACAATATACCTGCTGAGCTATCATATATTGTTATTTTTCAATGGTAGAAGCAATTTTTCATGCACGTTATTAAGTACTGTGTCACGTTATCATAGGTCCATATTTGACCTTGTTAGATAATTATTGCTTTGTATGGGAGGCAAAGCAATCGATGAAATTGATTGGCTGAATGCAGCTTATAACAAATTGGGCGAAGTATTATAATAGTCTATAAACAGTGAACTCCCTGAAGAGGGAGGTCATTGCTATAAACGTGCAGCTAAAAGCTGCACTAGCTGCACGGGCAATTTGCTCGTAACTGCTATTTCGTCAACAACTTTTTTAGAAAGAATTGGGTCAAATATATTGCATAGTAATTGTGCCTGTGGTAGTAATATCAAGTATATATCAAAATAATCAGTAGGGAGAATCGTCACTTGCTCCACATCCTGTATGTAGCCACTGAAATTGTGTTTTCGGACGTTGTGATAGACTCTGTTGAACCCATCCGCTATTTATTGTCCCACCACTTCCATAACCTATACTTCCTTTTCCTCAAAAGCGTATATTCATCATGTAAATTAGAAGGCCGTGGAACAGATTGTGAATGAAGATATACCTTTCAAGGCATTTAGTTTGAATTTCCAACTCAATTAGTCATAATAACTTCCTTCCCAGAATGCAACTTTAACCTTGGGCTCAGAGGAGGATAATGAATTTGGCATAAATGTAATCACTGATTTTATTTGGTACTGATTTTATTTGGTACTGATTGTTGTGTGGTATGATAGAATCAGTGAGTCCTGAGTGAAAACATCACAAGCCGCCTGTAACATCCTAATATAAACATATATATCAATATACAATGAAACAACAATGTTGGCATCGATAATAGGTCTCACAGCTGATAAAAACACATATTGCTATGCTATTTAATTCTACATACAGTGGTTTGACTCCTAAAAGCACTGATTCAAGGCAATTAGTCAGTAAACCAATGTAAAATGGCAGCACTGACACTCAATGCCTAGACATTTGTTTATCTACTGTAACATAACAATGTGCTCCTTCCAATTAAACATGTCAGCAGCTAAGTTATAGATTAACACATGCCATTTCCAAGAAAACATCAGTTTGCAAGCTGACCATGCCTTTGCTCGACAGGCAATAAGCGATGAAGTTTTGGATTACTGCATTAACATCAGCTCTGATAATTTAATGTTTTAGTTTATTCACTGGGCGTGTTGTGACATACTTGAACTGCCAGACTGCCTGTAATCTATAATAACTTGACCTACAAATCAGAATTTGTTGTTTTGGAAATCAATGCTTTGCAGTTGCAGCTGCAAATATCCAGTTTAGGAATTCTATATTTAGATTATGTAATCTCCTGTAAATCTCTGTGCATGTGCGTGTGAGCAGCTAGCCAAATAACAAGGCTCAAGGATTGATCTGCCCAAAAGATTTCAGTTACTCAGTTTAACTCGTTACATTGCAGTGTAAGCGCAGGTCTGATAGAATTTAGTTGTCTGAAAACAGAATTTGCTTTCAGGAAGTCCCTGTTGGGAATACAAGGTGCCCTAGCCAGCTAGCGATCTATAAAAAAAGTGCATCGTCAACAATGCCAGAATCCCTAGAGACCTCTTATTGATCAACCTGAATCTGTCTCTGATATGTCCTGCCAATGATCTGTTCAGTCAAGTTCTTGTGTCGACTAGTACGTGTATGGTCACGTGAGGTCTCCTGATGTATAAGGTCATCATAACTCTGATAGCCATAGGCATAGAACATGTGGAAGGGTATCGGGATCCCACAACTCCTTTCTTATGACGAGGGACTGGACTAGGCAGTAGCAGACAAAAATAAGATGGCGACAATATATTCACACTCACAATTCATTATTTTACTACCATTTCAGCATTGGCATGTCAATGTACTGTCTATAGAAGAAGACCCCACTCCTTACGGATCCAAACGTGATGAGGCTATAGGCTCCCTGGCTCATGAATACGGAGTTTATGTTGTAAAACGTTCTTCTCACACCCTGCATCCAATATCAAAGTGAGTTATAACAGCATAGTCTATTTTCTGTGAGAGGCCTTATTTGGTATCTTCACTGAGTGCAGCTCTTCACATGTTTACAGTCGCGTCTCTCGATCAAACTGGAATTGTACCATTTTTTTATCAAATTAAATTGTTGCTCTGACCGAATAAAGAGTAAACAAAATCCTATTCAAAACAGGCTACCGGGGGGGGGGGGGGGGTTGAGGGGGGAGCAACTATAGCAATGTATCAGTGTCTGAGATATTGCCAATTGCCTTTTTCTCTTTGTTTCCTCATCAGTATAACAGTTTTTTCTAACCCTTGGAGGAGAGACTCATCAATTTGGCACTGTACATTCAAATGTGAAATTCTGCCCTTTTTTCTTACAGGTTGGTTGATCTGTGTGGGGCGAAGACGCCAGCCACTCTGAAGCAGTTTGCAGTGATATTTCAAGCTGCTGGCCTTCCTGACATCACAACAGAGACAGTACCCTTCAGCCGACTAAAACTCCCTACTAGTCACTCCGACTATGACCCCAAATACTGTGTACCTTCGTTTGAAGAGCTCGGTAAGCGTCCACTAATCAATATTTCTTGACCATCATCCACAGTCAGAATTTGGCTGGTACTCTTTTCCAGGATGCCAAGCTGGTGTGGCTGTGGCCATGACCCCCTTCCTGGACCTTTACCTTGACCACAGTGAATCTATACAAGCCCCACTAGCTTGCATCGCTTTATTGGGCCTCAAAATGGGCCATTGAGGGGTGAGTTTTACATGGTCGATGTTGTTTGCTCTTGCTTATATTTGGGTAAGGCCCCTTGTGCTATATTCATTGTGTCTCTGAATGGTTGGTGTAGGCTAGGTAGGGACTAGATCTATATATTTATCAGGGCATGCTTGTGGTGAATGTTGTGCTGTGTTGACTTTTTCCTTGGTCCAACAAATTTTTTTCTCAAACAAGATAGCTATCAATCGCAGTTATTGCTCACCACATTTCGTAGCCGATTATTTACCTGTAAATTGATCATTGCAAGTGAGTGAATGCATGGGTGATGATTGCCCTGCAAAATATCATAATCTATCCTTTGATTTGATAATAATAACAAATGTATGGGTGATAAGGATTTCATATCAGGAGAATAGAGAAAATTGGCAACCAATATAGAGAGTCATGGGATGCCTCAAGAGATTGCTACATTTGCCAGCGCACCAGCGCACGAGGATCGCATAGTGCGAGCACACATCACGCCTGCGTTGATTTCACATCAGACGACCACAAAATATTTATACTAATTGGCTCAAATGGCTGATGTAGCTCTTACGTCATCGTTAGAAACAGAAATCATATCTGGCTGTGGAATATGTGGACATTATATCACGTTTAGGAAGCGATTGTGAATTGAGACGGCAGGAACATGGCCACATTAAACTGCAGGACAATACTTACCTTTCCTAGTTACATGTGTATGATGTTATTGAGCAAGTCAGTGGAAAAGATTCTGAAGAAACCTTAATTCTTGAAAGGCTATCCTTCTTTTCAGATAGTGATTTTCCCACTAGGCCGCACCCCTCAGGTCATGAATCCTCGGGCATAACCCCAATACACAAGCATGGACTAAACGTGCAAATCAGTCACTGCCAAACACACAAGTTTTCGCATAACTCAAGTTCAATAATGATCACATCACAGAGTAAAGATAAACAGAGGGGACACTTCAATGATCGTTATAGTGCCTGCGGTTTTTGAGCTACTGGGGGAAAATCATCATCTGGCCACCTGCCAATTTTCAATAAATATATAAGCTAATAAGGGATTTTCTCATACACACATGCCTACCTTTGTTGGGCCATCAGTCTTTCTGTATTCATCCCAAAGACTGATTTCCAACTTTTTTTAAATGTCCAACCTTCAAGCTATACACATTATTGTTGTCATTTTTTGCTAGGATACATAGGCTATGATTTATGTGGGTTTTTAAAATGAGTTATATCATATAGATTAACAAGCGGCTTGGGTCGGTACACGGACATTTCCTAATTTTGATGACCATCCATCAATTGTCACATGTAAACCTATATGGAAAAACTCATTTTAAAAACCCATATAACTCATAGCCTATGTATCCTAGCAAAAAATCACAACAATATGGTGTATAGCTTGAAGGTGTGACATTTCAAAAAAGTTGGAAATCAGTCTTTGAGATAAATACAGAATGAATTATGACCTATCAAAGGTAGGTGTGTCTGCCTAAAACCTCACATTGTAACTTATATAATTATTGAAATTTGCAGGTGGCCAGATTGATGATTTTCCCCCAGTGGATCAAAACCACAGGCACTATAACGATCATTGAAGTGTCCCCTCTGTTTATCCTTACTCTGTGATCATATCCTAGAAACCACAGAACGGTATGATTTATGTGAGTTATAGTAACTAGGGCATTGACCCTGATTTATGAGAGTATTAGATTCACATACGTGAGTGTCTGAAACAGGGAGAGGATTAATTACTCTCATGTGCACCCATCAGGGAAGATTGCCATTACAGCAAGAATGGTTATTGCCTGAAACCAAGGAGTTAGTCTCTAACTCCTCGCTGAAACACAGGCACCAAGTTGCCATCACAAATTAACCAGCGGATACCTCTCTTGAAGCCCATATAAGACACAAGGAATCATGTTTACTGGTCCGTGTGTAATAGGTCGGTAATGGGTTCTTTATCAGATTGTGTCTTTCTGTCCAGCATCCGTATAATTGAACGCAGAAACTTGCTCTATTATTTATATGGTGACAACGCCGTGCTCATTTCACTATATTTGTCGAAACATACGTGTCAAGGCTATAAACCAAGCACTACCGTGTCTATTATTGTCAAGGACAATTACTAATGGCTATCATATCTACCTACCTACCTACCTGTAGCGTTTCACCAGGAGCATGGGAGATGTGTTATATTTATATTTTGTGTTTAAAGAAGACTTGACAGATCATCATTGAACCATTTACAAAAAAAATCACACTGCTAATTGTTATTGGTGGAGCTCAGTTGATCGTAATAGTGTAGACTGTTCACACTCGTCTGTATTCTGGTCGTATAGCCAATCAGGTGCGATTATTTCTCACCTGATAGCTCATCCACTTTATGCACATGAAGTATTGATGCCATGTGAGTCGGGAGCACGCTGCCTCGAAAGCCCGGAGGGACCATATTATTACGGCTAAGCAGTCACACATTCCACTGGCACAATTGGTCAGCCTATGTGACACCTCTGACACCTTTCTATATGTTGTAAAAATAGCGATGGGCAGAGACTCGTGTGAGCTCTGCACATGCAAACGCCAAGTAATGTGGTTTGGGCCTTCATGTAAAAAAGGCAACATAATATGGGCTGCAGCATGTTGTTATCTGAGAAAATGCCCAATCGCATTACACAAGAATGACTGTTGTTTTGTATGTGCTTGTTTTAAATGTCTGATCGGTGATTTCTGAGCTGTGTCGTGCGTATTTTGCAATGTACTTTTTCCCCAGTTGAACTATTTTATGTGATGGCGTGTTTTATTTGACAGCATTTTGATAATATCAAACTCTGGTCATGCCTCATTTCTTAGCTTTCAAGTATCATCTATATCCTACATTCTATATTTGATAAATGGTCAAAACCGCTGTGTCATCCTTAACTGATGGATCATAACTTACCATGCCATATATTTGGTACTGGTATGATGTGTTTTGCTTTTTGGTTGCTGGGAAAACAGCCAGAAGAGCATTTATCTAAGATTTAATTTTTTATTATTAAATGGATAATATTATTTATCAAACATAATAACCTTAAATGATTCTTCCCAGCCACTCGGTCAGATGTAGACAAAATAACTTCTGGGGCCAAAAACCTTAAAAACTTTAGAATGCCATTCTCGTTTTTACCTCAAGTTGTTATTTTTGTTATCAGGGTTACCTGAACCATCTAGCAATGAGGGGTTTGTTTGGCATGGAGGTGAATCTGAGGCACTAAAAAGGCTGTCATATCATCTGGAGAGAAGGGTAAGTGGTAATATCACTAATACTATGTGCTACGACGTAATACAATACAAACATTACTCTGCATATAATCATGAAGTTCATGCAGCTCATATAAGAACACAAAAATTGTTCTAAGTAATCTTCCCTTGTCTGATATTCCCATCAGTTTTGGTTTTATAACATAATTGCGTATGTAAACCTATAAACGATAGAAATTTATTGAGGACTTGATAACTTTTTATATTTATTATAGTGCTATTGGTTGGTGATTGCATGTATTTAGCCAATATTTCCCGACCCAACTGGCCAGCGTGCTTGCTTAGTCTAGCCTAGTCCAATGAGAGAAGCTAACCACGATTTCAAATGGCACCTCATTATATGCCCTTCATGATTCTGTCCAAATAGCATATCTAACTTCTGAGATTATAATGAGTTGTCTTTTTGCACATTTTTATCTTATCGAGAGGGAACAACTATATAAAAAAAGTATTGATAACGCCACTTCGCCCCCTGTAGCATGACGGAGGGTAAGATATCCCTCTCTCCCTCCCTGGTAGCATTATGTGTAGTTTTCAGGGTATAATATACTGAATGATCCATCTAACATTTGCGTCATCTTTTCTCACAGGCTTGGGTGGCATGTTTTGAGAAGAGACCAAGTATGACCTCAGCCTCTTTGTTAGCCTCACCTAGTGGACTAGGACCGTACCTTAACTTTGGCTGTCTCTCGCCTCGACTTCTCTACTGGAAGTTGGATGAACTCTACAGACAGGTAATGTTAGGGGTCAGAAGTGATATCACATGATCATCGCTAGTGGTTTAGGAATATGGCCATTAGTTGGATTTGCTATTAGGCGCAATAAAGTGCCTGTCTGTTTGTGAGACCATGTTGTTACGATATGGAACTGTACTTTACAAAGTCTTATTTTAACACAACTTACCGATTGTAACAAAGAAACAGATTTTTTCTCTTACGACAAATAATTCATTGCATTCAATTGATTTTGACATCATTTCATTTACAGATTAATGGGTTGGACGTACCACCACCCCTCTCCCTACATGGGCAGCTTTTACTAAGCGAATTCTACTATCTCAGTGCAAACCTCAATAAGAAATTTGACCAAGTGGCTGGTAACAAACTCTGTCTCCAGATTCCTTGGAAGAAAACCGATCTCAAAGTCATGCAGAGGTTTGCAAAGGTGAGAAATAGTCTTCCTACACTTCACCCTGGTCTGATTCATATATAATCAAGTGATAATATAGTGCGCAGAAGCACCACGTTTTCCAGATGGAATTTGACACCCGCCACACATATTCACCATTACCTTGTCTGAATTTGGAAGTGTTGGACATACAAACAAACATATATTATCATTTTTGGATTTCTCGTAATGTTATTTTTTATCTGTAGGGGGACACTGGATTTCCATGGATAGATGCTATCATAAAGCAGCTAGTTAAAGAAGGCTGGATACATGGCATGGCTAAACATGCTTTGATAAGCTTTATAACACATGGACAGCTATTCTTCTCGTGGGAGGAAGCTGCAAAGGTAAATGCTCTGACATATTGAAAATATGTTAATTTCTGATATTAATGACGGCGAGGTATTTCCAGTCTCACTCAAAGATAACATCATTATCACATGTTTCATTTAAGTGAATCCTCTGGAACTTTCTACATGCTCAGTTATGTTACTCAGCTAAGTGAGTGTTGGTGTGAAGGATCGATCTCTTAGATCACTCAACAGAATAACAGTCACTGCAGTGCACAGCGTGGCTAAGTACGGTCAAAGTCCTCATCTGTGCAACGCATACACACCTGGGACCAGATTTCATTCTTGTCGATTAAAATTTAAGAGGACAGTTGTGATCTAGCAGCACAATCGTTGGTAGTAGCATAGCATTTAGCAGAATGTATAAACAGCTATACATCTAAACTTGATTGATGCTGCAATGTTGCTATTTAACTTAAGTTTTTTTTAAACATGCGGAAAGCTTTTATTATTTTTAAAGGGGAAATTTAATACTCTTTTGTGATGGTTTGTCATTTAATAGTCTTTGGTTTTGGTTTCACACTAAGGTCATCTACTCAAGGTCATAACGTCATTTGACAAGCATGAACACTAAACTACTAAACGTGCAAATCAGTCACGCCAACCACACCTCAGGTTTAACAGACATTAACTTAGTTAATCACCATTTCAACATAGCAAGAAAAACAAATTAAATTCAAGTTGTTAGTAACTATGGTGATGACCGTTAATTATGAGGTTATAAGTGTTATTGACATATAGCGCATGACTTGCACGTGAGTGTGTGTCTGAAATGGGAGAGCGTGAGTTACTCTCACGTGCACCCATCCAGTGAAGACTGCCATCACAGCAAGAATGGCTATAGCCTGAAACACAGGCACCAAGGGACATTAATTGGAGTGATATTTAATATGAGCACTTCCGTCTATAAATATCTTTTTCCATCCTTGACATTTTGTCCTCAAGCCTAACTTCTTTCACCTAATTTTATTTATAGCTGTTGGATACATACTGTTTGGAGGGTGACATATGCACTAATAACGGAGTTGCCATGTTATTATCGGGTAGTAGCTTAGTGAAGCACCTGCCAAGTAATGTCGATTCTCCAGTGTTGTCGGGTCGACAGGTGGATCCTGGTGCTGACTTTATCAGGTAATTACATACTTCAAATCCACTGTGTAACGGCCAGCATGGCCTAATTTTAGCTCATCTTGTTCATCTATTTTGCACTCTATAAAGCCTAATATTTTCATGAGTGATTCATAAATCCATGCTTTGTCACCAACCAGTAAATATTTTGTAACCTTTTATGGTTATTAATCAGATATCCACCTGTTACTAGATTGAATTTCTACGCTATTTAGCTATCTAGCTATAAAGCTATATCAAAGATCATTGGCTATATGAATCATTCAGATGTTTTTGTAAACAATTTAACTGACTATAAATACTTGTGTATTGATCATAGAGATTTGTTCTATGCTTGGCCTAGCCATGGAAGGTCATGCCATGCTCCACCAGCCGTTTTATAGAGCCAATCAGGGAATTAATAACTTTAAGTTTTCTGTGAATCTGAACTGTTAATATCTTTGATGTGAAATAATGTAAAAGTCTCAACTGTATTTGATGTTATACCTGCTAATTTTATACTTTTGGAAACACATTTTTACCAACTTGTTGTTCGAACTTTGTAGTTTTCACGGTGTCTTCATGACATCAGTCGAGACTTACGGCTCAATAAATTATCTCAACAACTTAACCACGGCTGTCGCTACACACTGCGTTCATTGATTATTACTTTCCAAGCAGATTGGTGATTAAAGTTGGAGATCACACTGTTTTCTGAATACTTAGACCAGAAAAAAATGTGTGGTAGATCTATTTGATTGATCGGTCTGTTCATGTAGTTTGTGTAGAAATGCTGTCTATAAGCAGATTAGGGTTTTGATGTGTGGCTTACAGAAATCACCATTGACCTGTTTCTACAGTCCCCTCACACATATTACTCTATTTTATAAAGGAGATATCTGCCACCATTGAAGTCGTTTCCAGCTCAGTACATATATGAGCCATGGACCGCACCTCTAGATATCCAACAGCAAGCAGGTTGTGTTATCGGGCATGACTACCCCGCCCCGATGTTGGACCACTACCAGGCACTACATTCTAATATGCTCAGTCTACAGCAATTTGTACAGAGTCTGAAAGATCGAGTTTGTAAGTTGACCTCATCTATCCCTGTGTCGTGATTAGTTTGTGTCATTAATTTAGATCATGCACTAGATCTGTTGTTTCCCAGTTGCACGGCACCTTACTCCTTGGCTCAATTCAACATGGTCACAGATAATTTGTCAAATAACACACACATGTACTCACTTTTCAGAGTAGTGACTAAAAGTATTCTACAATTTTAAGAGTTGTCTACCTCATATCAATGTTAAGATAATTCCAAGTTTACCTATTGATAAAAGAATGCCAAACTATCCTAAATTTTTAGCTGTTGACAAGCATGAAGATGTCTCATTGTCTCTTTTACAGCTGCAAAGAAAAGACACCATGAACGGCTTTATTCTCATGATTGAAGAGAACCAGTGGGCACCACACACCTAGCACCCCTGTCAGCAGATCCGAAACTTCCGCCTCATTCAACTTCAAATCAGGATCATCATCACAACTCATGCCAAAATATCATAGATAACTCAATATTGTAATTACATATTCAGTTGAGCATTCCCCCGTCTCCCCTCCGTGCAGCAGAATGAATGCGGATAGCTGCTGTTGGGTAGGAAAGTCTGTATATGAGTCTATTGACTGGAACATTTATGTGCCTTTATGGCGCTACAGAGACCAGAGTACAACCATTACTGTGAACTGTTATAATATTGAAAGTTCCCTGCTGCTGAGACTTGCCATAATATAGTATAGTGTAAATATTTTAATTAAAAGTTAAATATTTAGATATCATGCTTTATCCATAGTATTGTGGAAATAGTAACATACTATGATAATAAAAAACAGAGATGTATATACTGAACCTGCGAATAATCGAGATCATCAGTAGGCAACTCATCATCATCAACAATCTTATGCACCTCGTTTCAAAGACATGAAAAATATTTTTGCCATCAGAATTGTCAAGTAGAACGCAATGCTTGACCATTCGGATAGTATTGATTTCATGTTCCCCCCTCAATCAAACCGGTGTGCTCTCTCCATAAAGGGAGTCTATCTCTAATACTGCTTGAAAACAACGTGACTGTTGTATTTTCTAGCCTAATTTTGAGTTCACATTTTGAAGTCACAATAAGATTGGTGTGTTTTGGTGATCAGAATCGTATCTTTTTTTCATGAGACTGAATTTTTTTATGAAACTAGCTGAGCATTCTCATTATTGCATTAGTCCATGATTGTATTTGTAAGCCACCCTTCTATTTTCTTATCCTGGCCAATGGCTTCCAAGGCTAACTCATACTTGTATATTGTGTCGGTTTTCTATAAATTGGTTATCATATTTTTGCAGCGTATCATTATCATACTAGTCCAGGTTCATGTTCATCATGTTTTACATTAAGCTACTCGACAAATATAATATTGTATTGTCACCTGGTAATGGACCTGTCCTGTCTTCAGTAGCTGTATACCAAATCTGTGACTCTTTGTGAGGAATAATCGGAAAAAGAGTTTGGTACTTGTTTTACTGTTTTTTCATCTTGTTTGGCGGAGTGCCCTGTTATGAAGTCTCAGTCCTGCAATTTTCTTGTCCTCATTCATCAGTGAGCCATAAGGGAAAACTTCTTTATTTTGAGATTGTCTGATTTTAATCATGCCATAACAGCCCACCAAAAAATAGTAGTCACAATATTCTTACTCGAACATCACATGAAGCAATTAGTAACTGAAGCAGTGTTGATGCGATCCATTCAGTACTAGCGTCTAAGATCCACCAAATCAAGATCTATAAAGATTGTAGAATTTCCGAGGGTATTAACATCATTCTTCTATATTAACCAAAATGAAAATTACAAACTCACTGTATAACAGCAAGTAGCCAGTCGTGACAAGGTCCCTCGTGTTGTAGGAGATATTAAATCTGATTTAGTTTACCTGCATTCGGAATTGCTTTCCTCCACTGATAAGCTGCAGTGGAGGGGAACAATACTAAATGGTGGTGAACTGGATCGAATTTTATCTAGGTTAAGCGATGCAAATCTCATCAACACAAGATCCTCTCATTGGCAATTTATTAATTGTATTTTAATTACAGCACTTCACATTGAGAAAAAATAAATAATATGTTGTGTAAGATGTTCATCATGCAACGAGACATACTCGAAAATATTGATTATCATTTTTATCATCGGTACGTTCTGACATCTCACTGATGTTGCCCGCAGGTAGCGTTCTTACTGTTATCAGCTCCGTTCTCATAACGAAACACAAACTCTCCATCTATTGGCAGTAGTGACCTGCCCACAAAGTCAGCGATTCGGTTAAACTCCGCCTCCTCTAGGTCACAGATTCCATGTTCTAGATTACATCGAGTGTACACCTCGTATGCTCGCTCCCTCAGCAATGCACAGGACAGATCTGTGGCAACATGTGGCGCCAAAGCTCTCTGTACACAAGATCGCGATTTCTCATACCAATCCAGAGCTTGAGGAGACTTGCTGACACTGTTCAAAAAGTTACAATCCTTCCAGAGGAAGTGGATAGCATGCTGGTGATCACTTGAGCAGTCTTCGAATTTGTGTGAGTTGAGACACTCGATATACCAGTTACATTGATCTCCAACAGGCTGTTGACACTCTCTCAGTCTTTCACAAATACAGATGTCATTGTCACTATCAGGTATTTGTGTAACTATGAGGTTGATGGCAGGATGCTCTAAGCAACAGCTACGGCATCTGGAGTGCTCATTAGCCTCTGACCCGGTATAAGAGTAAAATCTCACAGAGCCGATACTGCGACGTGCCTCTGACTGGCATACCTCACTGCTGTTTGTTGTAGTAGGTTGAGATGGTAGGATGATATTAGCGTAGGTTATTACTAGTATAGCTGTTGATAGCACAGCGCTAGCTGTAAAGCTGGATAAATACGTCATTATGCTCTGGGATTTGGTTGTAGTTTTGCGAGTCTGATTGTTCTAATGATAGTATCTTATTATTTTGGTCTTTATATACTAAGTTTTGTCTATGTGACCATAATGATTAATCTGGTGCCTGGTGTGGCAACATAATGACTATCATATAAACAGCTACCATCATTTTGTTGTTATCAATTTGTTGCCCAAATATTGATTCATAACAGCAAAAGGAAGTTTTGTTCTTAAAAACTTAGTATACAGTCCCCTTTTAGATAAGACCACACAGGTCTTTCCACGAGCCATATATGTTTACATCACTGCAATGTAAGATTTTATAGATCAAAACATCTTCAGCATTATGATGACATGTAGAGTTTGCGATGCTTGCTCATAGATTTAGACTTCAAGCAACATGATTGAATTGTTCCAGACATTGGACTATTTGATGTGTAATAATGAGCCAATAATTTGTTATGATGGTGTAGCATGAGAAATAGGATCTAAATTCACTCCAACAAGGAAAATCTAATGCTAAAAAAGATTCATCATGAGCCTACAAAATATTTATTATTCCCCAGTTATCTTCTAGGCTTGCAGAAGGCAGTATGATAAAAACTCTGACTGATACTCTGCGAGAAACCCAGTGAGCCCTTAGACTTATACTGATAGTTCAGAAGAAAATTTGGGTGGATGCTCCTCCTGCCACCTTCCCATCCGTTTGGAATTGAGCACAGAACCCTGTGCACCTAACCCATTGAGATATGTTCTCACCTTATATATACAGACATGGACATGCAAAGTCTTATCTTTTATTAAAATGCCTTCATGGAATTTTTACTAGAGAGGTGTGTAATCGAACTAAACAGCTCTGCGATGAGGGGCACCTGAAAAAATTGTGTTTTCAATTCCAGATTGAACCCAGGTTTGTCATCACATTATCATGCTAATAACAAATGATGTGTAGCCATTTACAATGCCCACAACACACCAACCTTACAACTTAGTTCACAGTTGACAAACTATATTATTACTCATTCTCTTTCTTATCTCAAAATGGAACTCAATAGAGAATTAAGCAGGTCTTTTCATGGCTTGAAAATTTTCATGAATACTACTGACAATAAGTTGGAACCTTTCTATGGATGGAAGGGTTTATTGCATTATTGCACGATTTGACATCCATCACTTTGCAGTCTATTAATGTTTTGGAGATGATCACAAGCATTACAAATCCTCCTGTGGTCATCAAATTTTTTGTTCTCTTGTTATTAAAATTTGAAAATTATACAATATTTTTGCATTTCTATGCCTTTTGAACAATAAGCGTTTGTTCAGCTATCAGGTATCAACAGGTAGTGATGAATGTAGTTTTAGTTTAGGAGTTGTAGATTACACCAGCCTCCCTCCCTCTGATTTAAAGGGGAATGGTTTACATTCTTTCATACCCTAAGAACTGCTTATATGTATATGGACGATGTGGTTATATCATATTACGCTAGGCTGGATATAATATGGATAAAAAAAGGGCATGAATTCCATTCTGAATCCAAATTCTATTGGCACAAGTAAAGCTATCTGAACTGAGCAGTGCAGGTACTTAGTGTCAGTGTCAGTTGTATTTTGTTTTTGATCTTACAGCCTGTTTTTCAAAGATAAATGATCTAGCCTCAGTTGCACGGCCATTCAATCACACAGCCTGCTGATTTCTATCTAACATTTTAGGACATCTTCTTCTACAATGTCCTTTTATATTGTGGCTTTATCTCATCAATGTTGAAGATAATTTAACAATTGGCGGTTAAGCTAATGTATAAACAGGGAGGGTGGGATATACCCTCCCACCCACCCTGGTGTAAAGCAGCAATAAATGAAGCTGCAGAAGTTATCCCTTCTTTGTACATGACAAGGCAACTCCTAATAGAATAGGACAATCGAAAATGCAAAATGATGAGTATAATTCAGTATGTAAGGTGTAAACATCAAAACTGAACTATGAGAAAATTAATATCTGCCGTGGTGATTCTGTGAATGAAGACAAAACCTCTGTAGTATCTGGTATACATCGTCAAACAATAGAGAAAATGGCAGCGATCTGTTAGTAAACTAAAATTCTGAATGAGTAAATCAATGCTTTTATATGGTGGCAATATTTCGAAGTTGATTCACATGGCCCCCAAAAACAAGGCACACAGAGGCAGGTTATAAAAATGGTCACACAATGAACTCAAAATCACCCAGAGATGTGCGGACAATGATGAATCAACATGTTTGCAGTTGTAAATCAAATCACTCAAATAAAGTTGTTTTGCTGTTTTGTGGTAAATGTAAATATAAGGTGATTAATCATGTCAGAAAACAAATATCTGTTTGCACGGGAGGTTAATGGAACAAGATTGTACTCTCCAGAGAAAAGGTGATTGACACCCTTTAGTTTTCAAATAACAGATATCAACTTTTGATTATTGAACCCCATAATAAATGACCTTGACGAGGGCCGTTGAAGAGAATTTTGGAGTACATTCGTAAATTTAGGGAAACATAGTTACAAGTGTAATTCCTGTATTGCACATACATGTTTTTTTTTAATAATTCTATTTTTATATTTTTCTATCATTTTTCATTATACTCATAATACTCACAATTGTATAATATTACTTATAACGATAAAATGTGGTGATTAGTGCTTGCCACTGTTTTGTATTGTATTATTAAGGTGATGGGTGTAGTTATGATCTTACAATTAGGATTTTAAAAGTTGGTGGTGAAGGTCTTATCCCTCATTAACTCTTGCCTCACCCGGCTCAAATTTGGGGTCCAGACCAGAAAGAAAACGTGTATTTTGTCTGCAACTAAAATTGTAAACCAATTACCATCAAGGTAGCAAATAGGATTCTTTCTTGCATAAAACAAGGGTCGGAATAGGATGCCAAAATCCCCTTGCCCAAATTTGACATTTGATTAGTCAAGCTGTGATTGGTAAATTGTATTTTCAATAAAGCACACCATGCATAATGATTTTTTTAAAAATATGGTCGAATTAAGCCCGAATGTTGTTTGAAGTCAGCTCCACTATAGTGTTTTAGTGTGTTCTATATTGAGTTAGGGGTTAGGATGAGAAATATAAAACCCCTGTCACAAAGACACAAAGTCATAAGCAAGCATGACTCACCAACTGTCACTGGCCACAACACACTGTCATATTTAGCACAGCTGCACAGTGCTTGAAAGGGTTTTATTCAGTGCAGCTCTATGTCTTAGTAAATTAGTAACTTCAATTTGTTGTACCATTATTCTTTATTGAATACACATGGATGTCCTGGGGTTCTGAGATAAACTCAACCTGTGCTATGGGAGCGGTTATCGGTGCACCATTTGAAAACATTTGGTACATTGTTTCTGATAGTCCAACAGCTACAGGAACCTTACAACTTGACGAAACAGCCAGTGCATCTAATACCTGCAAAAATTCTTCTGTGTCAGCAAACAAATCAACTTGCTACACAAACAAATCAATGACGAAACAGCAGCCAGATCCTGATACTCAATCATCAATGAGGGTAAGCTCAGAGAATTCAGCTGCAGAGGAAAGAGTGTCATCGAAGAAACACGTTCGCTCTGTAAATCACAGCAGCAAAAAGAAAGGATTATCAGATCGATCCAGGAAAACAAGTAGTCAGTGTGTGCAAGAATCCGACAAAGATTCTCATGCAAGTACACCAAATCCCGACGTTGATCAACAAGCTGTTAACGCTGATTGTTCTAAGACTATATCGCGTACAACCAAACATACACTGAAAGAAATTACAAGCAATCAAGAGATAGATGCTAGATGTGAGTCAACTGTTCAGAAAAGAATTTATGCCAAAAAACACGCTCGAAAACCCGATATACAAACACAGTCGCATGACAAGACAAAAATATCTCAGCGTAGCAATCACAAAGAAGTGAGACAAACCCAACAGCCTGCTCTTACCAGCAAATCAAGCATCATCGTCAAAAACCCTATGCAAGCTTGTGAATCACAGCGACCTAGCCCAAGATTACCTTCAAAAAATCCCTCACCAAAGTCAGACGACAGCCATTGTACTTCTACAGAGGTACCAAGACAGGTTAAAGTTAAACGCAGTACAAAATCAGAAAACCAAAGCAGTAGTAACAAAGAGAATGACCCTAAGATGGCTGCAGCTGTAGTCTTGCAATGTAAGCCAATGAAAGTTGAGGCTAGAGGTCAGAAATTATCGGAGTCATATGTAACGAAACACGCAAATGGCACTGCTACGGACTTTGGACAAGATACAAGTAATAAGCAGTTCAAGAAGTATACAAGTTCAGATACAGCTTCTCAGGAGCAAAGAATCAATGAAAGAGGTGAGTTTGATCGAAGAATTTGTAATAGTTTTACTCTTTTTAACTTACAATTCCACTGTAGCAGTGATTAGGACATCAGTTAAAGAAGGCGGCAAATACAAATTGAAAATTTGGAATCCAGACCAGAAACATAAGTTTATATGTGAATATTATGGATCCATTCTTAGAGACTTAGTTTGAGGCTGCTCTTTTGTATCACATCTTATTCTCCATATTTTATTCTATCATGTGAGCGATTTTCAGCTTTAGAATCCAAATATTGAGGAAGTTATGGCCTCTCAAACCTCCAGGGTGATTGCCTTCAATCGGCATTGGGAATAAGCGGATGTTTCCCCTGGGGTACGTCTCAACCATAGACATGTGTTTTGTCTATGGTCATACTTTTTATGAGGTAATACACTAATAATCACACAGATAAGATGATGATCAAAATTCAGACCTGGGTGAGAATCGAACCCAGGTCCACATACCTCTAAGCAACGACGCTACCATCGTGCCTCTTAGACCAACTAGGTGAGCTGGCAGACAATATAGCTCAGCTTTAGCGGCGTTGCCTGCAAAGCCAATTGGACTTGGGTTCGAGACCGTTACATAACTGAAAATTTTGATCATCAACATATTTATAAGTGTATCGTAATAAGTATGATGGTTGTGACGTATCATAGGGATTGCCGGCTGATTCTTACTGCCGATAAATTGCCGTCACCTTGGAAGTTTGAGAGGCCATAACTTCCTCAATATTTGGATTCTAAAGCTGGAATTCACTCACATGATAGAAGAGAATATGGAGAATAAGATGTGATACAAAAGAGCAGCCTCAAACTAAGTCTTTAACACTTGTTTTTTACCTCTTGGTCGTTCAAAATCGCAACCATCAACTGGAGAATAATCGTTTTTTTTTTTTAAAGAATTATATCACCGCAGATCTGGAATTTATCTTCCTCTTTTTACAGTGATATTTTCTACTAGATTCCACTCTGATGGGACATTAAATCTGGTGACTGGTGGCGACATTCTTAGATACCCGGTAGGTATATCCTAAACTTACAGCGTCGTTAGAACAATGATCTAATGGGGATCTAATCCCCCTTTAGTTCATCTGTTAAAATATAGGGTAATTCCTACTCCCCACTCTCCGCACGTGCGAACGGTTGAGGCATTTGTTCGTCTCTGCAGCATAGGGCTTGAATTCATTCACCTAAACTGAGTACCTAAATTGGCAAAACAATGACAGCCCATAATTTGGTGACATTTGGGCCTAAATGGAACACTGGCTTTGCAATCTGATAACCTTAAACTCTGGGAGTTGCCTTTCTTGATGGAAGGCAGCGCAACCATCGCTGTGCTGAAGAGTGAGACTCTGTCACAAGGCTATCCTGCAGGCAGAGTGCCTACTCCTTGTAATAAGCAAACAACACATATTCGCATTTAGCAAAGTATGTGAGCTTTTCCAGGCTGGGCAGTGCTTGGCGTTTTTTATGGCCAATATCGATCAGCTATCAGCAAAGCATCTTTGAACAAAGGAGAGGAATAGCTACGTATTGGCGAGGTTCAATAATACTACACTATTTGAGGATTGTCCCCTTTTGAACCAAGAGGAGACAACTTTTGTATGCTATTCTGAATTTGCCAATGCATTCCTAGTCTCTCAACCACGTGTCCACTGTAGTGTTTAATTCTGTGTACATATTCATATTACTTTTTCAGTGTGATGCAGTCGCCTCTACTATTGGCCCTCGTTATTCTACAACTGAAAACTGCGAGGTGTTGTCCAGGGGCACACTCGGTCCACAATTTGCCAAGATAGCTGGTCAAAGCTACATTCATTATTTGAATAGCCCATCACTACAGGATTGGTCTTATGGTGAATTGATCGTTACTCCCTCCTTTGAACTAAGTACACTCTTTGCTGGTTCACCCTCCCATATAATAAACCTGTGTGCACCAAAAAACCAATCTACTGATGACGAATATGTGAGTACTTGTCTACGGGATTGATTTTGAGACATAAATAATTGATTTGCCAGTGCATTGAAATTTGATAATCTCTGAAATCAGGATGTTGCAGCATTAAGATTTGAAATGTATGCTTGGAGATCAGATCAAGTCCTGCGTGCTATGAATTGCATGATCTCATTAGGGAGACCATAATGTGACATTATTGGATGGTCCCCTTTAGTTGATTCATTTCCTTACAATCAACATGCCACATTATATCCTGCGTAAGCATAAAAGCTCCATTTAATTGCTAGGGAAGGGTAACCCCATAGACTTAAGTCTATGAGTAATTATTAGATCTATGGGTAATGCCAATTGTTGACAGTTACCTCCTATGTTTGCACATAATTAACTAACATCAAAAATGCAGTCTATTTGTTGAAAGTCCTTCCTTGATAAGGATGTAGTGATATAAACCAGGACAGGGACATAGATTGAGAATTTGTTTTTCACCAGATTTAACTAATATTATTTTAGATGTTGCAGACATTATTTGAGAGGTCTCTTAATATTGCTCATGATATGGGGATGACATCGATAGCATTCCCAATGATTGGATGTGGAAATCTTGGATTCTCACCTACACAAGTTATGGCAGCTGTACTGGATGCCTGCTCACTATTCCATATGAGAAGCAGCTCTCTGGTTCGAGTTGATGTGATCGTTTATGAACGTGACCTAGTAACTCAGCAAGTGAGTGTGTACTTTTACAAGTATTTTAGACTGACTTGCAGACATATAAAACTGACAACCGGGTAGTTACTAGATTGCTAACACTGTTGGTTGTCAGTTGGCAGTACTGGTAGTTTGCTGTCTTAAAGATGCATTTTACGCTAGAAATGCCTTTCATTGGCTCTAGGTTCACAAATACTGTTGTAGGGAATTATTGCAGAAATTGTTGTAGAAAGCATTATGGTTGGTTTTATGTTCTGTCTCATCTTAACAATACCTGGCCAGAGCTCAGTCTACAGGGAGGTAGCAATTTAACTGGCTGTCAATTAAATTCAGTGTAACACATTATTTACAGTATGTCGAGTGGCCACAGTTTATCAAATGGCTAAACCGATTCAGTCCACAGGGTAACGGGCACCTGGAGAGGATACCATTGGTGGTTAAAGCCTTGGATCCTGTACTCATGTTTCTCTGGACTATGGGCAAAGATAGAGGCGTGCAGGTAGTGAAGGTAAGAGCAGTGTTGATCCTGTCCGTGGCAAAAGATGGAATGTTTTACAAAAGAACAACTTCTACATGGCAATATTCATTTCTACAAGCAATAGCAAAATAGTCATTACAGAGACATGTATATACATATATGGCTATTAGCTATTAGATTTATATAGGCCCATATATATAATTATGTGTAGTCTGAGCCCCCAGACTTTTGCCCCTCGCCCGACGGCCCCCTTCGAGAAAAAATTGTTATTAAATTATGTGTTTTTGCGTCTTTTTATGATAGCATTGTCCGATTCCCCGCGGGTCGCATTTAGCTGAGTTCAGCCAATCACTACATCGAGTAAAAAGGCAGCAGGCAGATATGGCTGACTCCTCACTACTTCAGTATGCCTGGCATGGAACCAAGGGAAAATATGCGTTTGACATCGTGAAAGATGGCTTTGACATCAGTCTCGCCGGCAAATCCAATGGTAAGTACAGTACAATATACATGCACATGTCTATGAGATCACAATTACATTATCATACAAGACTTGTCAATTGGGAAATTTTTTTTTATCAACTTTATTGGCATAATTTTCATTCAATGAGAATGTTTCACAAAATCAGCCTTCCAAGAAAAAGAAAAAAAGGGAAAAAAAAACCAAAAACTTTCAATCAAGATGACGAAAAAGATAATCAGAAAAATTGAGTTTGAATGATTTATAATAGTTTTAGATCAATGATAATTTGCTTGTCACTTTGCAGCAAAATCTTTTGGTAATGGAATTTACTTTGCTCTGAGGGCCGACTATTCCCATAACTATGCTCCTGTTGGCGGCTTTGTACCAAAAGGGAAACAGCTGACCGTCGCAGAAAAGAAGGATAGAGCAAAAGTCCACACAATGATACTGTGTAAGATTATTACTGGGAGGCCGTGTCAGGGAAAGAAAGGTATGATAAGCCCTCCGCACGGTTACAATAGTGCCTACGGCCGCCAAGAAGATCAGTTTGTCATCTTTGATGCCAGCCAGATATTACCGGAGGCTATAATTGAATATACAACCTCTAAACATAAAGTACACTGTCAGTACTATACAACCTCTAAACCTAAGGTACATGGTAAGTCATCTTAGTGGCCATCAGATGCCAGAGGGAACCTAACACTTCACTTTTGTGCCTCTGCTTTGTTCATCGGCTGACTCCTCAGTCATCTTTCATATTATTTACACTTTAGTAATTGTTATTGTGAAACTGCCCCTTAGATTTAGTATTATATAAGAAACACAGCATTACATCTATCGGTCCATAAACACTTATACACATGTGTTCTCATAAGAGTACTGCACCAGCCTCTCTCCTACACACAGTTTTTCTCTTTCATACACTTTAAATAGGGTTGAAAGAAGGGTGTCTACCGTTGACACATAAGTGATAATATTACGTTTTTTATTTTTGTTATACTAATATACAGACATAAATACACTGAACAATAAATAGACATTCTTACCAGTACAAGTAAATTCCCAACCATCCCAACAAATATTCCCTTTTGTTTGGACGAGGAAATCATTTGGCTAACTTTTTTTATGCTTTCATTATAGTGTTAAACCAAGGAGTTGTAGACCACAACTCCTACAACTCCTTGGTTAAACATACAACTACCGAAAGAAAATGGCCGTGCACTGTACAGCATGTTAACTTTTTCCACAATTTTCCTAAGTTGTCTTTTTCTTGCGATATATTTATTATTGTAAAAGTTTGTCATGTAGGATACGGTACTGTTCTCTACCTTGCTGTTCTGTTTGTCAACCTGGTATTTGGTAAGGTGTTGGATAGATGGATGGATGGATGGATGGATTTTATTACTATCACTGACATAATTATTAAAAGAAAAAATGAGTCGCGAAATACAGTGTAATTGCTGGCACTTTGAATCAGCAAGAAAAAGCGAAGACACTTGGAATAAAAAATCAAATCTCTGTCTAAAAAGGTATTTCGTTTAAAATAAGAGTGATATGACGCAGAAAACAGTCTCTCCCCAGTGAGCTTCTATGTTTTACTGTACGGTATCTGCCAGATGGACATTGGGGAGAACTATAAAATATTTGTCTCCATAAAAAACATGGCAATATGGTGAGCAGTGTCTAGACAACGTCATAAATAGATACACAAATTCCTCATACGTTCATTTTCATTGAAACCATGAATCACCGAAATGAGTAATAAATAACAATGCGACATTTATATTTTGGGAACACATTAGCTCTCAACTGAGTAAGGGAAATAACCGTGATCAATATTCTTTCCACGCACATGTCGTTACTTTTGCCTATTCATCATTTTTTCCTTTGTATCAAATTATATCTCAATTGAGATAAAATACTGAGGCTAATTTACCCTGATATCTACTTACATCCACTGCCTAATCCACAGTTGTTAGACCCAAGGAAAGTATTTGCAGTATGAAGTTCGCTATTTTACACATTGTTGAGATAGCTAAATTTAGATCTAGCTAATATTTACCAACCCTCTTTACTTTCAAAGACTCTCTCCTCAACTAGCCAAAATATAGTTTTAGCTAACATTATTCACTCCATAACTAGCTAAAATTTAACCCTTGGTTCTTCCAGTGGAGTAACCCATAAAATTACAAATGAGGTACAAGGAAGCAGTATTCCATAGACCTATGAGCATTTCAATGGATAAACTAGCAACGCTGGAAAATCTTAATTAACACGATAATCAAATCATTGACAGGTTCTTCATAGGAACAATGCAAATATAAGACACAGTTTATAACTAACCAGAGTGGGAATCCCTTCTGAGAGGGAATCCTTTCTCCACCGACTCACAGTTCATTGAGAGGTACTGATATATCATCATTCATTGACACGAAGAAGAAATTAAGGCATCACCTCATAATTCCGTCCTTATCAATTCTAAGAAATGAATACACTGAAGTACTTCTGCCTGAGTGATGCCGATGTCATCAAAGAATTAGGATTGTGTTTGTTCCAAGAGATTGGGGAGTGGGTCATGTTGTTATAGGAGCATTGTTCATCATCGAATTTCTAACAATACTATATTTACGTCCAGAACAGGTAAAAAGAGAGTTAGAAAGTAGCAACAACATTTGTATCGGAACAAAAGCTCCACACCCAGCATTCTTCCACCTTTACCTGCAAACATTGATAATTGTTTGATTGAGCTTTTTATTTACAATTATAATATACTTTTACACAGTAAAACAGAAATTCAGACTGGCTGGCAAGTCAGTCATGATATTACCAGCAATACTGAGGCATGGAATACCTAGCCAATGTGTTGGCTCTGCTAAGAGCCTACGCAGCAGAGCCTACTCATTAGCTAGGGATACTAGTAAAAAATTGAAAAAAATTGGGCTATGCTTGATGTTGATATAAACAATGATAATTATCCATCCTGCTGAATGAGAGTACTTTATCGTGTTAAGTGTTGTATAATAGTTTTTGGTAGCATTACTATATTAATGTGTTATGTCAGATCGCCTCGATGCTTAATGAGGACCATTAATAGTATAATTTACACAGTAGCAAAATCCTGAGGTTTTGATATAGCAGCAGAGAAGACTAGATTGGGTTTTCTGACATTTGGAATCTTATGAATATCAGCATAGGTTAGACCTGCTCCATTATCTGCGGAGGTTAGAGCTGCTCAGCTAGTTGGTTTTCTCCCTCACTTTATCTTTGTTATTGAAGATAAAATATTTGAGGAAAACAATTGTGGAGTTTCTGCCTTGCTGTGAGAAGACATAAGAGTGATATGAGTTATTCTGTCAAGTTTGAATAATAATCAAACTAAATTCTTCAATACATAATACATACATGACAAGTTGGTAGACCCAGAAATCAGGAGATCTGCGCGGACGAACTCCCGACCCGGAGTACCACTCTTCGCGTCCCGCAGTGAAGGTGTAATTTGGCCCTTGTTATCATTTATTTTAAGCCAAAACTTGAGCGTTCATATTATGAAATGCATAATTTTACCTGATTTTATAAATTATAGTGTTGCACTTTATACGAACGAGGAGAGAGTAGTATGTTTATAGGCAATTACATATAGGTATATGTACTGTGGGGGTAGCAAAACGTAGTTTTTCTTGCAACGAGAAGCTTAAAAAGTCTTCTGGGTGAAGGAAGCTGAAAAAAGGGAGGAAAACGGGAGATAGGGAGGAGGTGGAAAATACCCCTAAAAACTGGGAGGCTCCCTACCAAAAAGGGAGACTTGTCTGGTATGACATAATAATTATTCTACAACTCTAACACTAGATGAGTAGTGTTTACTATCTTTGGAGTTATCTGCCTAGTTTGTCAGGGAAGATAACTTCTACACCTACTTATTGTTGAATATTGTAGTAGTATTTAAGTTCTTGTATAGTAACAAGTTCTCAGTGCTGCTTGTAATGTGCACTCACCCGTATAGCAAATTTCCTATCTTCCTCTTCTAAGCTGAAGTCCATCGTATCGATGTAGTCACAGTTAATACCGACTGTTCTATTGAAGTCATCAGCCTGTAAGAATAATGTTTACCAAAACTGAATACAATGACGACTGGCCTTGCATATACCAAGGAGTTAAAGACATATATACCAAAGAGTCTTTAACTCCTTGTATATACTAATGTACATGTATTACTCTTGCTTGTTACATAATTATAACAGTAGTGAGTCACACTTATGTATTGTTGATGTATTTCCACAATGCTGATTGCTAATTTAATGTTTTCTGCTACAAAGAGGAGCAAACATGAACGGGACTATACAATACTAGTTTGAGCCTCCTAACTCTTGCCCTCTCCCTCGCCTGGCCAGGGAGATGATACAATTGTCATGCTGACCCCACAACAGGAGTTATCTCCCTAAATTTATAAAGACTAAGACTCTTACCTTGAGGAACATCCTAGTGGAGTTTGTTAACAAGGTATTAATTAGTAAGTACAGTAAAGAATTGTTTAAGTTTACTGATCGGCTGTCTGTCGTATCCCTGATATCTCTTATTTATATTCACTCCATTACTGCTCAAAAACCTCATAAGTGATTCATATGTGACCTTCAACAAACATAAGGTCAGTTAGAGCACATTAGTCATGTAAGTTCTGTACTGAAGTCCCCTGAAAGCTTATGCTGAGATGTTCTCCTAGCCATATGCCGTAACTCAGTTATCATACCATATTAGAATTTTCAGAAAAAGGTTATTTTAATGTTTGACAGCATTTATACTGATCTTTACAATTTTACGATAGAAAGTCGTCTACCTCTTATTTATCAACTTACAGTGCCCAATGAACTCCCTCTTCGAGGAAGAGGGAGTTCATTGCAGTGCCTGTGTTATCAGGATCAAGCATAGAGAAAATCTTGTCTAGATTCATGTTCTCCCCAAATAATAGTCTGATATCAAAACTGTTAAACATTAAGGCTCCCAGTTCGTAACTTTTGGCTGGCATCGCATCGTCCAGAACCTTCTTCAGCTCACCCTTTGTGATATCAGGGTTATCTCCCTTGAAACACTTAACATCCTTCAGTGCCTAAGCATAGAAAATACTGAATGAATCCTTCAGTGTACTTATGTGTCCAACCTACTGCTCCTCAGATAAAGCAAAATATTGGGACCCTCACAACGCAAGAGAATGGATAGATTGAGTGCCGATAGCCAACTAGAGATTTACTCAAACTGAATGACATTGTAAATCTCTCACGAACAGCTCGTACTACCAATATGATCAGTGATCAGACCTACCTTAAGAAATTGTCCCATCCCATGGCTTTGACGAATATTTCACTATGCACAGCAGCTTCTTTCGTACCAACTACATGTTTTCTTCTCTCTCTGTAAAAAAAGGTATATAATTGGTCTGCTATTATATCAAAAGTTAGATCATCGAACAGCAGATATCAATCAAAATCCTCTGCAATTTTATCTATTTTTTCATGGGAGGTTTTAATATGTATAAGAATCATTCCCAACAGTCTCTGCTGCATAATATAAAAATTATTATAATGTATGTATATCCCTTATCATATTATATATGCGTCATACAGATTACAAAGAGTTTTAGTAGGCAGTTAACATTGAATGACAGAGTTTTCATCGGAAATCTAACGTGAATAGTTCAGTATTCGGTCTCATCCCTTTTGTAATCGCTAGATCAACTCTTTTCTCCAGTGAGCCCGCATCAAATCTTGTTCCAGCGCTGATTAGACGATAAATCCAATAGTTTGGTCATTTCTCTCCTTAAATCTGGCACTGTTATCAATTAATTTACTGAAATCACTCAATGGCTGGATTCTGTTGAGGAAACTGTCATCTGGTTTCATTGATAGCCACCAACCTTCCAAAAGTAAAAACATATTTATAAAAAGGTAAGGCCATTTGGTTTGGTAGCACCTGTACGATCTATTTCCTCCATTTTCTTACACAGAATTCAAAGCTACCACATCAATTCTCTTGCTTGTAGGCCAGTAACTATCATCAGTAATCTATCTGTAAAAGGGTTGAAAGAACAGACAACCATCCAAGTGATGCATGTGAGTTGCTTAGACTGACTATGATATACTTACCATCAAATGCATGTATAAGAAAGTTACATAATACACCACCATCTACATAGTAATCTATTGTGTCAGTATTAGACTTAGTCTCAAATGGTACTGGCTGGAATACACCTGCAATGTTTAACAAGTAATTACTTCGCAGGTACGAGACCCAACCGTGGACTATAATAATGGATCTGTTTAACAGGTAATGCGGATAACTTTGGGTGGCTCCGGTGACATTTCATCCAATGCCAATGCATGAACCAGCTGGTATGATGGGTGATAAATGGCTACGTACAATACGTCTACGTCATGAGCTAAAGCTCGTAAAGCGTCCCATTCTTATTATTATTTACCTGGAATAGACATAGACATCCTGACAGCAACTCTGATAGGTACATTAGGAGTTGTCTTCACATGAAAGTACTCGGCTCTCATCATATTAACATTCACAGCCATTATGCAGAGTTCAGTATTGGTCTTATCATAGAGCTAGAAGCAGCAGATGTGTTATAAGATATATGAAATTGTGATTGTTCCGTGTAATACAGCAATATAGGACTATATGAATTATCTCGTTATTCATCAGGACTTTTCTTTTTTGGAGAGATATTAACGTGAATTGCCTAAACTTTAGAAGACTGCAGTAATGATATACATATGTTGTAACTTCATGCTAGTGGCTGGTGAGTTATCATACACACTTACTGTAATTCTTATGGCTTTACCAATATTGATAAATGGTAGTAATTGGTGGTATATTTTTAGGGGAAATTAGTATTGAGAAATGTTGTTGCGATTTTAGAATCAAAGAAATTTTTATCTGTTGCTAATGGTTTTCTCAATTTACAATCTGGAAATCAGAAACAGCTGGTAATGGCTTCAGCAGGGTGTTTTGGACAAATACTCAAATTTCCCAAACTCCCACTTTCAACAGCGCCTCTTTTTTTGGTCACAATAAAATGAGTTGCCTTCTTACATTCATAAGTGTGACATTACAACACAGTTGCAGATATGCAGATTATTTTTTTCTTATTCTCTGAAGGTAAAGGGACAACCGCTTACAACAGTAACGCCAAACTCTTAAATCAGCAGATGGTAGTGAGGTGATAACCCTCAAAGACATGGGTGAAGTGAGTCGAGGTGTAATCTATGTGGATCGTTATGGTAATCAAACTGCTCCCAGAAACTGTACAGTGAAAATCAGGGGGAATCAAACAGGTGTCATTTTTTTCAAGCAGAGATGGAGAAATGCAACAAGTGGACCGTGTCTTCAAGGTAGAACTATTAGCAGCAAAACGCACTATGGGTCATGCCCAGAACAGAGGGAATATTTCCACCTAGAGATTGAAATCATATTGGAAACAGGAGATGTGGCTCAGCCAGGCTTTATCATAGATTACAGGGGTGAGATTTTTCAATTTCCAATTCATCGATAGCGTAGATTATATTTTTCAATCTAATTTAGAATGATTATGCTGATTTTACATTGTTTTTCGTTATCACATTATATGGTATAGTTTCCACACCTAGTAGTTGTTGTCATGACTTCTTACACCATTTTATTCAACTTGGCCATTCCGCTACACTTTGCATGACTCATGCAAGTGTTGAAGGTCGCTTCTCGGCCTATTGGCTAAGATCAAAGTGTCGCTGCCAATGGCCGATTAGTGCCAGTTCAGTTTTGGCAGCTCGCTGCACACCCACGATTAGGAGGTCCACATGGCCTCACCTCTAGGATGCATTCTAGCTTTCTAGGATGTATCACATTCTCAGTATGAGAATTTAGGGCACCTTGCGTCCCTCTTTAGGGGCAGCCCAATCTTCTGTTTCTTCGCAAACAGCAACTTGGCCATTCGGCCTATTGGCTAAGATCAAAGTGTCACTGCCAATGGCCGATTAGTGCCAGTTCCGTTTTGGCAGCTTGCTGCACACTTATGATTAGGAGGTACTCTATGGCCTCACCTCTAGGATGCATTCTTGTTTTCTAGAATGTATCACATTCTCCGTATGAGGATTAGGGCACCTTGCGTCCCTCTTTAGGGGCAGCCCAATCTTCTGTTTCTTAGCAAACAGCAACTTGGCTATCCAACCGGATAATGATAACTGTTTACTACTTACATTAGCGTTTCCTTCAACTATTGTTATCTTTCTCTTCCAGTTTACCCAGCGTTCACCATGAGCGAAAATTACCCATACATCGGTGCTCAAAAGCAGCCTGAGGGATATATTGCTGACCAATTGTTTTCAAAGGATTCTTTAGATAGACCGTATCGCATGAGAGCATTTATTGAAAAGTTACCTGTGACTGCGATGATAACCCTTCAGGTAGAGGTTGTCAAGTTGAACACATCAGAAAATCCTTTATTTCATATTTATTATCATGAAACTAGTCGCCCTGGATTTTATATCCTGAAAGACATTTACGCTGCCAATACCACAGTCACGAACAAGAATCTGAAGTTTATAGGCCATTATCCAATAAAGATAGACTATAAGCCAAATGTGGATGCTAAATATGGGGAATCTCTTCGCATCAAATACAAGGGTGAGTGAGCTTCTATCTGAATTATGAATCGTGCACCCATACCACAAGACAAAGAAACGGGAATTTTGGGAGCTTGAATTGAGGAGTAAAAGACTTTACTCCTTGCTTGAATAGCTACTGGTGAGGTTTTGCTGTGGCAACTCAACATCAAACAACGGGGCATTTGAATGGTATGCCACAGTATCTCACTTACTTTTAAACCTTCAACCTAGGAAGATACAACCATTTTTTTATCAGATAAAAAATAATTGCTGTACTTGCCTTCGATTCCAGTCAACTGGTGTCCTGATACGGAAATACATCTTGAACGTATACAGCAAATCCAGGTAAATACATCAGAATACACTGCAACGTGTAAGCAGGGATATGAACTTGATTCCAAAGACACCCATTACACTTGTCACGGTGGAGAGGAATGGCTTCATGAACTGAGATGCAGTAAAATAGCGAATGTCACAACTGGGTCAGCGACAGATGACATCCCATCAGATCATGGTATGTGCTATGGTATAACTAGAAGTGTTTGCTTGTGTTACGAGCTCTTGACGGATCAGGGGATGCTCTTTTCTATGCGTTATGACTTCATTGTGTTGCTGGGAGTAGGAGGTAGCTCAGTTGGTTAGAGTGCCTGCCCCCTAACGCGCAAGCGTTGGAGGTCTCGGGTTCGATTCCCGGTGTAGGCTACTGTATGCTACCGGGCTCAGTAGATGATATAGGTGTTCAGTCTTCAGACAGAGACCAACTTGCAATATTAACCTACTTTAACCCACATGTAAATTGGTAAGTTTAAGTTTATGTGTCACATTTGACAAAATATTGTATCAGTCATTGTTATCATTAGTGAACCAATGAATATACAAGATGCACTTAATATTGGTGACCTGTAAAACGCAAAATCGCAGCGCAGACACCAAACTACTTATTCTCAACTCCATCATCATTCCAACCCATCCCAATCATCTCCTCTCGTTCTCAGGTGATCAGCAACAAACTACAGTGCGGCCATCTGTTCAGACACGGGTGTAAGGGATTAAGAGCAAGCGCTATAAGACTCAGTCGACTGGAGTACCTGTCTTTGCAGGAGTTTTGGCTGCACTCTCCATGCTTATCAGACTGCTGGGAGGGACTCATCGCCACTTTAAAGAGAGTCCAGTACAAAGTTAAGATGTGAGACGCCCATTTTACTGATCAGCAAATTGGAATTGGAGCAGTTATTCAGGAGGTCTTTCAATTAAAATCAGCCAAAATTGCGAACACAATCTGATTTGTGACCTGCTAGCGAGCGATATTTTTGAGCGATGTGAAAGTGATAATTTGCTATAGTAAAGCATCATTCTCATGGAAAGACCCCCTGATTTGTTTGCGATAACTGGGTGCGCTGCCATAAGTTTTGTTACATATGAGGTAAATTGTCATCTCATTCACACCCCTTATATTAAGTGTATCTAGATTTAGGACCAGAGGAAGATCAATGATACAAAAGACTTCTAGACCATTACCTCTATTACCTACTACAGCAGGCACTCAGCTCAATCTGGCTGGTGAGTGAAACCTCAACTGTCACTCATAAAGTTACTTTTGCAAAACGCACTTCATCTGCTAATGAATGAGACAAAGAGAGGCAAATTACGCTTATGCAGTGATTACAGTCAGGTCGGTCAGCATATTTTTACCTATTTTTTCTTTACAACAGAAACTCACTGCTTCAAATACTTGCAAATTGTTGACAAACAAAGGTAGATCAGCTGTTTTAGTCACAAACTTGATAAAAAAAAAGGCAAATTAACACAATTTCAAAAATGTGTAGCCAGAAATTTGATAAATATTATTATTACTAGTAGGCTACTATGCCTTTTGCCTAGGACCGTCAAGGTATTGCTTGCAAACGTACAGGCGATAGGAATCTCCAACAGGTAAAATATTTCGGAAATCATCCATTCTTTGACAGCCTGAGTACATCAAAAAATAATACCTTTTTTTTTTATCTAAAACTATTCGCAAAAAGTCTTCTCTGCACAAGCTGCAGTTACACATATTATTATAATGTGTGGGTCTTCCAGAATTGATAGGTCCAATCTTCTCACAAGCAGTGTAACAATCTTCGGATGATCTATCCTCCCCAAAGCTCTGTAAAACGTACTGGGCTACAATGGAAAATGCTTAGATGAATTTTTTAAAAAGGTTATGAGATTTATGGGATTTTACTAGATATTCCTAAGAGAGTGCATTGTGGGATACTCAATGCATACAATAATGGAGATATATCTGGCGTTGCTTGACTAAGGCATGTATGTATGAGCGACACCCCAGCAGGTCTCACTCAGTGAGTGAGCGATCAGATTGCGATCTTAGCTGTTTCTAATTGAAAGATCCACTAGGTTCGCAAATACAAATGGGAACAACAACGAATATCGATAGGTGGTAAGAACCCAGCAGTACTTGAAGTTGATTACAGATAATAAAGTGGTAGCGTTAAAGCCACTTGTTGATGGTACATAAAATTAAATACATTTTATAAAAAAAAGAGGGGGGCTAAAGACCAGCCAAATTTATTCTCAGATTTGACGAAAGATGCTGTCATGAATCAGATCTTAGGTAAATCTTAAAGTAGTTTTTATCAAAGGAGGGTCACAAAAATTAAATTGTTCAAGTCTAAGTCGTGCCCTTAGCGGGTTTTCCAATCCACAAATGTAGATCACTCTTATACTCCCCATTACATCACAAACAGTGTTCTGAGTGAGTGGGAAATATTTAGAAATATTTAGGGGGAACTCTTAGAACACAGTTTGCCCTAAATTCTGTGCTTAAAAAAGTGTGAAAATGTTACATTTTGCACAGATTTCAATCATATTATCAATCATGCTATCACAGATCTATATTTCTGCATACATGTTATGCTCAACAGCATGGATTTGCATAATGTAACATAGATATTGCAAAAGATTTCTCTGCGACAGCATTGCGGCCATTTTGGCTGCTGTCGACCCAGAGAGTAGAGTTCCCACAATGAAAAAAGTCCACTTAGAACACTGATCACAAATAATGCAGTTAACTAAAAGTACGTACCTGGTATAGATTTATCCTGACATGTTGATGACCAAACTCTGGAAGCAGCGTAAGATGTGAAGAGTAAAAAAAGAAACAAAGAAAACATATTTTTACTCATTGTGTCTTGGAATGCAAGTTCGGAGGGTTGACCCCAACCACTGAATGATCCTAACAGATTATCATACAGCTGTTTTTGTTGTTCATTCTTATATATCACTAATATCTTGAGTTACTTTAATCCATTAATCTACATATTTTCTAAGTGGTCTTACGTAGTTATGGTAAAAAGTGAAACTTGACTACTTGTCAGTTCAATAGACATGGGATCGGGAAGTGGGGGGGGGGGCGGGACTTGAATGGTACTAGCATGAAGAGAGGCTAACGACTGGCAAACATCATAGATCTCAAGCTAAATAACTGCAGGTGTGCTAAATCATTAATACAGGATCCATGTTTGGATAAATGAGACAGATCATGAGTTATAATGATACAGGCTAAACAACAATGTGATGCTGCCATTTTGGATGAGGGGGAATTTAAATGGAGATATGGAGTGTCAAAGTCTGAGAATGCTATAACCTGTCAGATTTGTTTTGGGAAATAATTTTGCTAAAAATTGTTCTGATCTTGAAAATACAACCCTGTCAATAAATTGTAGTCCATACATTTCTATTCCAGACCCAAAGTGTACCAATGACATTGACTGCGAATCTGCCCCAACATCTGACTATGATAACATTGAGAATACTGATTTATATGCAGATTACAGCGTCATCAATGAAAATGACATGATAAGCATATCTCAACAAGAAAGGAACACACAGCATCCTCATATAGCCCCTCCTCCTATGAAGGCACCAAGGTGCCCCTCACCAGGATTGTTGAGGAATTGTTTACATGAGATGGAGAAAAGAGGGATGCGTTGCCACAACAATTTAGTAGAGGTGCCAGGTAATTTAGAAGACATTTCTTCACGACCTAAGGTACCACATGCTCCACCGTTACCTTGTGTAGGGCCCTCAGTAACCAAACCAAACGACTTGAAGCGATTGCATAGGAGTACAGTTATTGATGAAACTACAAACAGCACCTCCATTGAAAGTGCTGAAGCTTTAAGAAAATCCAAAGACATTGAGACAGAGAACAGACCACATGCATTGTCATCTGACCAAAAATCTTGTGATGAGACGTCAACAAATACAGGAGCAAATAATACTGAGGGTAGCAATTTTTCTTCTATGTCAGATTTCTCCTCGGAAAAGTGTACCACTCTGATAAACAATGATAACCGTAATCCGATAGACTATGAGGATGCATTAAGTGTTTACGATGTATATACACTTGATTAATTTTCACTTTTTGCTCTGCCCTGTAATGTCTGGGATTTTCGATGACAAATAATTAAGCATAGCATTACATATTGAACGTCATTAAGCTTCTTCTCTGTGGGACATATGAGCTTAGTGGTTTGAGAATAGAATGACTATATTGCCGATATATCGTAAATCTTAAGAGCATCAACAGAATGAACCAATAGCATTTCCAGTTTCCTAAATCTGCATAATTGTAATCAGTCAAATTCACGTAATACCTTTGAACACACGTACATCGGATCAATTTAATCCTGCTCTTATAACAAATCCTTTTGATAACAAAGAGGAGCAAAAAAGGCAGGTGTCTTGATTGCTCACCTTCTCTGCTCTTTCCTGTTCGGATAGAGGGTGCCTGCCAAATTGATTTTTTCTATCTTATCCTGTCCTGAGCACCCTCTTCACTGAGGTGTCTTTGTTTTCATGAATAAGATGAGGCAAAGGATTTAACATATTACAATAACCTCTCCTGTTCGCTTCCTAACCATGCAGTGATAACAGATCACAGCAGCAAATGACAATTATCCTCTCCTGTTTTGAATATATTTGAAATTTTATACCGTGCAACATTTTGCAATCATATCAAGAATCTCATATTTTTAAGCATTGCGTCATGTGTATTGTTCCGACTGTATATTTTCCTAAATATTTATATTATAACCTCATATTTATTATCTTTAATGTCCTTTCTCACAACGATCGAAACGGTTTTTTCCAAGCAACAAAAAGTTGAGGTTCAAAAAGTTGCTTTTCTTGTGTAAGATAGGATAACAATAAGTTAACAAAATTCCAAATTTGTGTTGTCACTGGCCGTTAACAATGGCTCTGGCACTAGTGCTGGCATTGTTACAAATTTAGACTTTTTTGAGACCTGGAGTGTTATTATACAAACCTTCTGCTAAATCATGGGTTCCACTTTGACAATCATACAAAGCTCCTTCCAAATCATGGAGGCGACTTTGAGTATCATGAAGACCTCCTGCTAAATCATGATAAAGTTTTACATGATCCTACCCACACGTTACATAAAGGAATTATTCTCCATACCAACATATTCTCGGACAGTCAGCAGTTTTAGTTAAAGGTCAATTCTCTGCTGTCAAAACAACATCCACTGGCAGTCCACAGGGGTGCCTCTGGAGCCCACTGCTATACTCCATATATGTCCAGAATATGCCTTTACCACCTTATGGTAACTACCACCTGATCAAATATGCAGATGACACTATCCTATTAGAGCTCTGCACGCCTAAGACACCATCAACACTGGACTCAGCTGCGGAATTCCTCACTGACTGGTTTTGTGCCAATGACCTCATACTAAATGCCACAAAAACAAAGGAAATGATTATTAGTAACAAACGTGATAATCCAAGCTGTGATAACATCATCATTAAGGGTACTGAGGTTCAACGAGTCAATTTGTATACCTTGGCACTTCTATTGACTCAAAGCTCACTTTTAAAGATCATACTCAGTCTGTCGTTAGGAAAGCTAGAAAACGGCTTTTTATTATGAAACATCTATCATTCCTCAAAGTGCCTAAACCAATCAGATTGAGATGCTATGTCACGTTCATTGAGTGCGTTTTTATTTACCATCTGTGCACTGTTTTTGGTCATATGTCTAATTCATGTGAAAAATCTATTGACAATGTGATCTCCACAGCAGGTTATCTAGCAGGATGCAGATTCTCCAACATATCTGATATTTATGAATGTTGTTTTCACAATAAGTGCCTTAGAATGTACGCCACTGAGAATGACCCTCTTTTTGAGCTAGATAAGCTACCTTCAGGGCGCTACCGTGCCTTGAAGTGTAGAGTTGATATTCGTAAGAACTGTTTTAGAGCACAATGCATCAAATTTTTAAATAAAACATTTTTCCGAGTATCATTTTATAACGGTACAACACTGCAACATTTTTATATTATACAGTATTTTAATATTTTTATTATGAGCTCAACAGACACTTTTATTTCTCAACCACTTGGCAGAGACAGAATAAATTATCCTTAGACCAAAGAGATGTCGCACTGAAAAGAGATGTCGCAGCTTATTTAATTTTTTTATGTCATACTGTGACACCACATTTCATGGAAGTTAAAAAAATTATGTCCTGCTTTTACCCAGAGCAACCCGTGATACATTTTTATTATCATATGGTAATATTGGATCGGATAATAAAACTAAACTAAACTTCTTCAATTTAGTTAACGACAAGCCTCACATACCCAGTTTGTTTGTGCAGTTGTTAGAGTAGCCTAGTCCGACCCAGAATATGTTATCAGTTCACCTAGGCCTTAAGGGGGTTTTGAGCTGATTCTTAATCTGTCATAAGAGTTTTGATAGCTGTCATATTTTGGAGAAAAATACCTTTTAATGTCGTCACTGGACCCTGGCAAACTCCTATCAAAAATGTGGGAAATATGGGTTCAGACAAGTTTCTATTACGATATCAGAGGAGCTGCTCCAAAACAATCACACACATCTGAGGTTAAGAGGACGGTTGAGGGTTATATAAGTAACCAATGTGGTATTCCCTGTATTACCTCATTCAATTACCTTCTACCTACTATTCAATGACTAATGTTATACCTAAGCAGGTGCCCAAAATGGTTACGATGCATGATGAAGAGTTACCTCCCCATATCTATAGTTAGAAAATGCAAAAGAATTACTTTTGTTTACTTGAAGGGCCAATCAAGAAGCAGCACCTCTACTCTCATTGACCAAAGTAGATCTCCAGGCTTCTAAATCAACCATAATAGCAAATGTTATAAATATAATATAATAAAGTCATTGATAGTAGACTGGTCCATTATCAAGCTATAAAGGTTCATCTCAGCTGAGATTCCACCAACGGCAAAGGATAAGTGGTAGGGTGGGCATACCACCCTCCCGACTGAACTGACTAGACTGAATAAGACATGTACTTGATGTCAAGGTATCAGAAATTTCCCTTGTCATCGTAAGCCAAGACTAGATTTGAAAATGAGGCATTTGATTCAAGCATATGTATCCTGAGCAGATTTTTACATATAACTCGTGAAACATGACGAAAGCTGACACATAGCACCATATATTATAAAACCTTTATTTGAGAGAAAAACATGGCAGTTAAATGCATCAATACAGCGGCTTAGCAGATATGTTGAAAGTTTTTACTTTCATCCTGCGTTTAAAATAATTCAGGATATATAACAGTATACATCAACAGTCAACACATAAGCATATAACATATTCTTTACCGATCTTGTCCCAGCAGAGAAGGATTTTGAAGAAAAGACACAGGTAGAGTAATGAAAATGATTTTACCGACGGGTTAGCTATTGCAAAACTATCTACCCTAAATACAAGGCATGTTCGAGCCAAGTAACCCACTAGCACAGA
This sequence comes from Membranipora membranacea, assembly GCA_914767715.1. Lineage (NCBI taxonomy): Eukaryota > Metazoa > Bryozoa > Gymnolaemata > Cheilostomatida > Membraniporidae > Membranipora > Membranipora membranacea. The sequence continues at coordinate 21,266,976 of OU612073.1, forward strand.
AATTTCATGAGCTGTTTTTCTTGTACATGTAGTTATCTAGAAATAAATATGGAAAAACCTGGTGTAGGCTGTAATTCACTCCATCTGCCATTCTTTGAAAAAGTCATTGCCCTTGTCATCTACGACTATAAAAGCAGGGAAATTCTCCACCTCAATCTTCCAAATGGCCTCCATACCTGCAATTACAAATATCATAATTTAGCTAAAATGTCTGAACACCAAGTGGCTCTTAGTTTTGCTGGCAGGTATTAGACAAGCACACAGTTTTCAGTTAATACCTCCTAGCTAACTACATCTAAATCAGCAGGTGCTCAAATCCACTGAGCCCCGCCCCCGTCCCCAACACACCCAATCATAATAAAGTGTACTTACCAAGCTCTTCATATTCTAGCACCTCCACCTTTTTAATGCTATTTAAAGCTAATACAGCAGCGGGACCTCCGATAGACCCGAGGTAAAAACCACCGTGTGTTTTACAAGATTTTGTAACCTGTCAAAACAGATAACAATAATGATTTAGGTGAATGCCATAATAATAAGTTATTATTATTATTCATTTACGGTGAATGCTTAGTTTGCAAATGCTTAGACTCACTCCCAGCAGTCTGAGCGCTTAGACTCACTCCCAGCAGTCTGAGCGCTTAGACTCACTCCCAGCAGTCTCAGCGCATGACTAGTGAATGCTAAATTTTCCTAACTCAATAAGCTGCACACTGAAGTCCTGACTAATAAAGCGATTTACAATGGCGAGATTCAACCATGGTATGTCTACAAGTGACCTATAGCATAATTATATTGAATATCCAAAAATTATTAGGACCAGGAGTCTCAGTCCTAGTGGCATTGTGAGATTACTGAAAGGTCTTTACAGGTTTCAGGTGACTTACTGCTTTACTCCTGTTGCCTTTAGCTAACATAACCATGCTGCCTCCAGCTGCCTGCAACTCCTCTACATATGAATCCATTCTTCCTGCTGTAGTCGGACCAAAAGAACCACTGGCATACCCCTGTAGCACCAATGAATACAGTAAGATAACTAATGGAAACGTCGTGAGACCTGTAAAATCATTTATAACAAAGTGCTGAGAGCTGCCAAGTCTTGAGAATTATTTTTGCAAGTATTCAAATCGGCTGAAAGCACTCAGATAAATATTTCATTATTACATTGCATCAGAGATTTAATAAGGTGAAATTCCGAACCTATGCTGACTATGGACCAATTAGTTATATCCCAAGTCAAACTTTCTTGAATTTATAGTTTGTGAATTCTAAAAAAATATGATGCTGTTTACCTCAGGCGTTTTAGCTGGGCCTGCGTAATACACTGGGTATTTCTTCATGTAGTCCGGTAAACCATCACCAGCATCCAGCCTCTCTTTGAGTTTAGCGTGAGCAGTATCCCGAGCTACGACTAATGTACCAGTCAGACTAACTCTTGTCTTCACAGGATATTGTGAGAGGGTGGATAAAACCTCGCTCATGGGTTTGTTGAGATCAACCTGAATAAAGATGAAAATCGTAAAAAAAATATAATAAAATATATATAGAACATCATATTACCCTCCTTGGCATTACCTTGTATTGCAATGCAACTCCATGCCTCCATTGAATTTGAAGAGTTACTGTACTCTCAAGATAACAGGTGATTGACACTCTTAGTGCTCAACAAACACAAGACAACTTTGTTTGTTACTGATAGAACACAACCAAAGTGTCAGTAAAATGAGCAGGTTCCACACAGTGTGGTCATCTCTTCGGTTTGTAAAGGTTGATCTGAATGCTGTGATATGTTTGTAGGGTTAATCCTGTATCAAACACAATACATCGCACTATATAGCTATATAGCTATTAATGCTGCCATCCTCTTACCTGTACAACATCTGAGCTAAGTGATTCTGTTTGGACTTCTGGCATATATTTCTCTGGGTTTGTCTCTAGCTGTTCTAAAAACACTCCCTCCGATGTGATCTTTCCTATTGCCTATTTAACATGAGTAAATAATCAAAACATTTTCAACATTTGCCATTAATTACTAATTACTAGCAAAAAAGGAAGGATTCTGGTGAGACGAAGCAATTAAACTTGTACTGTTATGTACTGTATATTCCCAATAATTTTTTCTGCCTGCAATTTCTTGCACCGAGCCATAAGGCTTTCAGGAATCTTTGATGAGAGGATGACAACAGGTGAACTTCAAGATGCAATCAGCGATTTTATGCTTAGGGTTACATGTCTGACAAACAGTTGGGAATTATTAATCCCCCTCCCCTCAGAAAAAAAACATCAACAATTTATCCATATAACAACCAAAAAACATCAATAACACCATTCAATGCAAACACTAACCTGTCTATCAGCGGAGCAGGATACGCCCATACCGACAGGACAGGAAGCTCCGTGTCTCGGTAATCTCACTACTCTCACATCATGTACAAAGTATTTACCACCAAACTGTGCTCCAATACCAATCTGCTGGCTAAGGTGCTGTATCTTCTGTTCTAATTCTACATCTCTGAATGCTCTTCCATGCTCATTACCTAAATTAAAAAGAGCAGATATGCAGTACAGTGTATAAAGAAGATGTTTGGAGTTGTCTCCTTATTCCTGAAGAGGAAGCAACTACCATAACTTTGCAGAATATAGATAATCTTTCTGCTGCACTCAGGGGATCACTAAACCTACAGTTATGTGTAGGAAATGATAGTGAGTTCCTTGGGATATTACCACCAAATGTCCACACAGAATGAAAACTGCTGTGAATTATTTTCAAAAAATCTCATGATCTCAATAAGTTTTAAGACAGTCCTGCATTATTATACTTTATTCATTACGCTACAGTTCAATATTTGATAGCCAATTAGTATCTACCATCAATACCTGAGGTTGGTAGGTTATCAAAGTACTTGGTTGACGCCAGTTTCACACACTTTAGATTCATCTCGGCTGAGGTTCCGCCGATGGCAAAGGCTAAATGATAGGGTGGGCATGCCGCTGTCCCAATAGTCTAAAAACCACATGGATAGAATAGCAAGGTAACACGAGACGCTAATCCATTGACTCTGAAAGTGGCTTTTCAGAGGGATGGAGTTCCATTAAACAAACTACACTACTGATTTTGGAGTGATATTCTAAGCAAGGAGTAATCAAATATCAAACATAACTGTTGTGCTTGTCTGCTACTTTAAGCTTCAACCAGATATTTGTCCACAATCTATGTAATTTTGTTAACTGCTCAATTTCAACTATTGAACTGTATATATATACCGTAATATGCGTAATGATGTACTTCTTCTAAATTTACATGATACAAATATTTCTGCTATCCAAATTAAAATGAACCTCATGGTCAAGAATAAAAGATACAAAAAGGCCTTTTTGGGTTCAAATTCTGTCCCTCCCCTTACCAAAACAAAGCCAGCAGAAAAGCTTCAAACCTGAATTTTTTCTTTGACAAACTTCATCAGTTTCTCCTCGTTAAGTAAGGCCTTAGTCTGCTGATAGAGGAAGCTTTTGTTAGCTGAGCCGCCTCCCTTAGCTATAAACAGGAAGTGATACTCATCTCCAACAGTAGAGTAAAGCTCAATCTGAGCTGGAAGGTTAGTACCAGTATTCACTTCTTTGTACATATCTAGAGGAGCCACCTGAAAAGGGAGATCAGTCACTTTAAACAGAGCAAGTAACCACCTAGCAAAGAATCAGGTCCATATGAGTCCCAAATTCCTCCCTCTGGAGTAGTCCATACATATAGTCTTAGCTTGAATAAAACGCTACAATACCCCTTCTGTAGGCCTGCATCATTATTAATGATACCCTAGATCAAAGTTTTACCACTCTTATTTGGATAGTCAACAAAACACTTCTAAAATAAACTCCACTGACATGGTATTTTCTACGAGCTCAGTGGTTATTCAAATCACTGTCGTGTATGGGAATTACAAGATTAAAGTTTTCTAACACGACTGCATCTTTGATTTCATGCTAGTTATCTTATTAGTAAACACAGAATATGCAATCTCACCTGAGAATACCTGAGATTTCTTGTTGTGTATGTATTATATACTCCTAGAGACAAAGCTTCAGCATCATTACCACCTGTCCACACTCTGTCACCTCTCTTACCTTCAAATTATGAGAACTTTTCTTGAGGCCTAAAGATGAGTTTTAAGCAGGGGGTCTTTCAATTTCAAAGCAAATAATCCCAATCCCTATCTCCTCGCTCAAAATTGTCCCTTCTTTGGTCTTTCAATTAGCCAAATTTTTTAATCATATAGCTCACTCAGAATGGGTGTAGTTCCATCAATGGGTGAGCGATTTGGGAAAAAGAATGCTATTAGGTCTCACTCAGATCAGATGGAGATTTAGGCAGATTTATATTGAAAGACCCCCTGCTTATGAGTTTGACCCACAGGTGTAGCAGTGAGCAGGTGTCTGCTGCTGCTGATGTTCAGCAAGCCACAAAGATTTATATATCCCACCAACGCATCATTAAACGCAATTTTTATAAGGAGGAAAAATTGGTCTATTATCTGCAAGGCAATCACCCAGCCATGACAAAGACTAAAAGCACAAATTGTTCCAATTTAGTAAGATGGTGTGAAGTGAGGGTGGTTACACTGCACTACTGTCCTTACAAAAACTAAATGAATATGAATGACTGCGGTGATAAGATTTAGGCGCAGGGGCTTAAGACATATCTCCCTACCATGTTAGATAAAGTGACAACAGATCATATCAGACCCAAACTTTGCGCTTGGATTCAGAGCATTTTTAACCAATTTCTACCCTATCTCCAGTGTCATTCTGTTGTCTTTGACGACAAACAAATTAAGCAAATCACATTTCGCATTTAGGGTAGGAAGAACCAGGTTGTTCCGGAACAGTACTTACCCATAATAATAGCAGTACCAGTATCCTGACATCCAGGTAGCACCATGGCCGCAGCAATATTAGCATTCTTTAGAAACTCCAGAGCCACATACTTATCATTAGGTGAGGCTTCAGGGTCCTTCAGTATGTTTGATAATGACTAAACAAAATATTACAAGAAAAGCAAAAGATTTAAGAAAACCTCAAAACCATAATCGTTAGTCCGTCAGATATCTTGATTTAGATATTTGTCACCGAAAATAGGGAGGCCTGCTCTGAAGTCTCAGCACATTTCTATATTATCACAAAAATTACCTCGCATAGAGCAGACGACCTGAGTGGTTGAAAAATGAGCGAAATTTAGTTCCAGTACTGGTAAGTCTAGGAGCCTAAACGGCATTTTAACATATTTCTAAGGTTGCCAAAACTTAACTATATCCCAGAAAATAATGGCAACTATAGGGATGCTAAGCTATAGGTGATATTGTCAAACCGATCTTAAGCAAGCGCAAAGATTAAAGTCATACCAAGATGTCTTCTTTCCATTAATACATACCTGTAGATGTGCTGGTCTCAACAAGTGAGAAATGTCCCCCATAGCTGTCTCACATAGTAATGTAAGAGCCTTGGGATCTACTGTGAGTATATTCTGCCCCTTAAATGTGTCAGTCGAAACGAAATCAGCTACAAATCAGTGGCAAGATTACAAGAGTACAATAATAGACATATATCTGTAGAATCCCACAAATATTTACTTATGGTATAGCCACATATCAATTATGAATTTGGGATCATAGACTTAGACCTCAAACTGAGGGTGCGCATACACTATTAGCCAGTAGCCGATGTCTTATCTGAATAGCACGAGATAAGAGATGTTTTTGTTTGAATCATATCTTAGAAGTGCATATGACACTATGTAGTTGCATTTATTTGCAGAAATGGGGTTGTTGGCTTTCATCAAATCAAAAAACTTTTCCCTCACATGTCAGCTTTTTGAAAGGAGTGTCCAGAGATTTAGCAGGTTCAAACATATCCTGATAGAAAAAGGGCTTCACTGTGGCCACTGATCGAGAGCCATGCAGCGATGGACACCTATACAGTCTGGTGACATTTCTCCTGACAGCATACATGATCACCTGAAAGAAAAAAAACACATCAACATCTGGGTCGAATGGGGCCTAAGACTAATTTTAACGCACCCTTCACTCTAACAGTCAAGGCTTCGTGTATGCGAGTAGGCCGAAATCAGGCTGAGCATGCATGCAGTTTAAGAGATATTTTACCCTTTTACAGGTCTTTGCAGGTCAGTGCAGGCCTGACAACTTTTCATGGAGGCCCTTACCTGCACAATAGTCAAAATTCTCCTGCAAGATCATGGACTGCTAATGTGGCAATTACCAAGCACCAAACAAGACTTAAAGCTGTTACCATCCATTGGACATTTTGAAGTGCTTAGAGAAGCCTTGCATCAGCTCATTTGGAGAGCTGGAAAAGTCAAGCTACTGCTATGGTGAGTTGTAAAAAAATATTCTCAAATGTGTGAGGAATTAAGAGAGGCTGTTAAGATTATAAAGAGGTTGTGGTTTTAAGAAACTGCAGCTGGTGTTTTCTAGACATTGGATGATGCATGATGGTGATGCATACATACATGGCAAAGTATACATGCTCGTAACTCCAGATGCTTGGCATGTCTGAAAGGATAATACTCTCATGAATGATATCCTCATACAAACATAACTAATGAACACTGCATTTCCCAACTTTGGGCCACACAAAGCCCTGAGACTAAGATAAGAAATGTACAGGAGTCCTATGGCTATTTCAGTATGGAGTTACAGTACCCTGTAACTCCTTGATTTCAGTAATCCAAGGAGTAAACATAGATTAAGATAGGCCAGGGCCTAGGCCTATGGCACCAAATCCTACTGTTGAAAACTTCACACAGTAGCCTTACAGCCAAGCTTGTCAGATCACTCATATATGTTGTTAATTACAGAACTCCCTCCCCTCACCCATAATAATTGATGATTTGTTTTCTCACTTCAATAAATTAATAATGAAGATTTTTGATTGTATTTTTTTAGTATTTCTGAGTTTTCTCTTCTGAAAAGATTTTTATTATCATGGTCATTCCCTCTGCTAGAAAAAGCTTGCTACACAGCTCCATCTCGGTTGTAGAGGAATATGGAGGGGCCCTCACCAACTGTTAGGGAGACTTGCCTTCTGTCTGATTTAGGCTGCAGCAGTGTTGTAAAGTAGTAATCCTCTCTAGTACTAGACTAATCTCACTACAAAATATGCAAGAGAAACTCACAAAAAGTTTCAAAGTGGGCTCCCTGTCAGATTAGCATATATATTTAATAAGACAACTCCCAACTTCACAGTTTTCTCGTGGAATCTTCTGATCAAGGGGTCTAGTCTACCCCCTTACATTCTCCCTGGTCAAACCAAAGAGTAAACGTACTCTTTTACTCCTTGGTCTAACTAGTCTTACCTTCTTGTTCTGATGACCAGTTTCTATTTTTAATTATCCCATCCCTTGACCAGTGGTCAGTCAATGAGTCAAGCAACTTATAGAAATCAGATATAAATTCTCATTCTGGGCATGTATATTCTTTTTCTCGGAATCCCATGGCTCATAATAGGTAAGCTTCTTCTTTGGAAGGCCCTGCACTTGACCATTCATGGTTGATTGACACAAAATATGTTCTCCAGTACAATGGCCTGGACCTAGACTAAACATTGCAAAAAAAGGGAATTCAAAGCCGGATTTAATGGTATACATGGAGTCTACGAGCAAGGAATAAGTTATCAGGAATATGACTAGCTCAGGAGATAGAGCGTCGAGTCGCTAGGTCACGGGTTCAATCCTTAGCCGTGTATGTTTATGCAAACACCTGGTGCAGGGTTTTAGCCCTAGTGGACCGCAAACATCAAACAGTTGCTATAGTCATGATTCAGTTCGGCGTTTACAGCTCCCCCAAACCACAAATGTTTTTTGCTACTCATTGCTAAGAGTTTTCCATCGCTTAGTTTCATACTTGCTGGTTAATCGGTTTGACAGTATGTGCTCATACCAAAATAAAATGAGAAGTTTTGCCTTTTCCTGATTTGGAATATCCAGCCATTTTTGTGTATGACGGTATACTTTTTGGATTTCGAGCAAAGCATTAACCTTTCACATGACAACCATTTTAAATAATAGAATAAAACTTGTGTTCTCAATCTACAAACCAGTGAATGAAGAGTACAAATACACAAACTGTTGTTTATTAGAGGATTTTTTATAATTATTAAGTGATGAATTTATTCAGAAAATTATCTCCTTTTTTTAAATTTATTTTATGCTGTTTATGAGACTCCTGAAGTTATTTGTGGAGCTGGCCACGGAGCACCTGTTTGACAGGTAGCTGATATTTCCACACAGTAAGATTACCACAGGCGCTTTTCAAAGGAAATCCCTATACATATCAAGATGTGCCGTACAAACTATTCAATAACAGTACAAACATTATCATTGTTGTTTGTTTGTTCCACCTGGTCTTATCCATTTGCCCGATCAAAGCTATGCCGATATTTATCGTTACTTCTACCTGCTTATGTAAAAGCTTTATTACTACCGATCACGAGCTAACAATAAGTTTGTAAGCAGCTATTTGGGCACTTTCTTGTATTGATGTTAACAGCTTTATCCAGAGAAAAAAGTGCTGAATGCATTTCCTTGCTATCACAGGCTGGATCATTAGGTTCTTGAACAGACAGGCGCAAAATGAAGAGATATGTACACAAATCCCCCTGAATAAAGCTAGGCTTACACTGAAAAAGCCTGGGCTATTTCATACTTTGGTTTGAAAATTTGTTAAAAGGCAAATCTCTCTATTTACACACACTTACTTCACTATATTGATTATGTATATTGAGATGTTGTTAGAGGGACACAAACACAGGCATTTTTACACCTTCAGTAACTGTGCCCAAATAATTATGAATAAACCAAATTTACAATCAATTGTCTCATAGCACCTAGGGCACAAATATTTCATTGAGCCTACTGCCGATGATGCTTCCAGGCTGTCATTATCAATATATATCAAGGATTTTCACACTGTTATGTGGAAGGAGCAGACAATAAACAGTGCTGAAAGGTGTTAGGGTTGTGTACTTAAACATGTGAACGTACTGTACTCAATAATCACATGCTGGGTATAGCCTCTGTACCAAGATGTTTTTAATTTCTTAGCATATTTTTTCCGGCGATGTACACCATATTGTATTGGACAATCCATCAAACCTTATGAGGAAGAAGACAAGCACCCAAAATACGTAATTGCCTACACACACCATTCAATGCACATGAAAAATCAGTAGACTTGAAGAAAGTTGTCTAGTGCATTCAAACGTGTTAAATTGGTATATGGATCCGAGGCTAAGAAGATTATGATGATGTGGTGCTCTATGTAGCCACACAGGCAGCATAGCTCAGTCTTATATTGAATGGCAGCGATATACTCTGACTGTAAGCTGTACTGCATGATCCGCCCTGGTACGGCTTCTGAACAGTAACAATAACCATCATTGTCTTCTTATAATATCGGCAGCGACAGCGATTAAGTAATCCTGTGAAATGTCACCTAGTATATAATATATACAAAGCAAATAATAAAGCGTTTAGATAATTAGCTGTAAAACGTTACACCTCAGCATGGTACATGGTTTGTGAGTGTTTAATGGAAATAATGGTAAAGAACTTTGCCCAGACATAGAAATAATCCTCGCTAATCTGTGATGAGAACCAACAAGACCTGAATAACATGCTGCTGGGTTAGTACGTATGGTTCCTTTGAGAAGTGAATTTCAAACAGAGCATCGACCGTCAACGGCAGCACCGATGCTGTACTCATCGATACACTTTGCAATTCTTATTCCCATCTGTGGTCTGTTGGTCAAAACGTAGCATAGCCAGAAAAAAAAACTTTACTTGAGTTACACAATTCACCAAAAATTAAAAAGGGAGTATTGGCGCTGTATCGAATATTGTCTTTTTTTCAATGCTCTCACACTGTTCAATGCAAATGAATGATACTAAATTATTTATATTGCAGACAAATAAGGAAAAACTAGGCATTCGGAATTCGCACATTGGTTTGCCTAGAAAAATGTTATATAATGCAAAAAGGAGTCTTTAGATATTCTCTTATTGTCATGCTGAACACTTATGCTGGATTAGTCATCAACAATCTGCAGTCACACAATCATAGTCTGATTTCATTGTCTCAATTATAAGAAGCTGTACAAGGTCAGCAGGGTACAGTAACGACAGCAGTATTAAAACACGCTGCTGGCCAAGGGATGGAAATGAGATCACACCTCAGCTCTTCAGCTCAGCGAAGAAAATCTCCTTACCATATTTAGTAAGGAGAATAATTGAATCAAGGACTTATAAGTGCGACACAGCCTACCATAGCAAATCAGCCTTGCACCAAATCCGTAGCTCCAAATCCATTACACACTGCAGCCTCAACGCCTCAAACATTAATCAATACATCTCAAGTGATGTTTAATTCCTTTGAAATGAGGCTAGAGAGAAGGAGAAATAAATGCATAGACTCAATTTGCCCAATTTTCGGAAATACAATAAAAATGTTTATTGGATAGCAATCTTTGTACAGAGAGTGTGACTGGAAAGTGGAATGTATTTATAGGTCTATGGTTTAATCCTGTTATCAGTATAATAGCAATAAATTAAAGATATGAAAGACATAAACTCACTCTCAACACCTTGAAAAAAGCCATAGAACCAAAAATCAGAAGCCAATAGAAATCAGAACATCGCCCGTCCCGCTCCTGCGATGATGAGGAGAAAAGCCACACTCAGTTTTAAGCTGTGATGGATGTGCAATCCCATTAGACAGAGCAGCAATACAGGCATAAAGTGATTAATTTAGTCCTTTCAGAGCTTTTCACTTATTTAACACGTTGAACTCTTAGCACAAATTAGTACTACTTCACAAAACATATCCTCAAGGCTTATTGCTTCGAAAGCCATTTGGCCGATTTAGAAAAAATCAAGTGAGCCGGGATTAAGCATTATATAGAATCATAAATCAGTTATATACAAAATACTACGCTAATATTCAAAATAATTACATGATAAATAAAAATCAAATACTGATCAGGATTGAGCTTAAAGCTCGTGGCTGGTTGCCAGGTCTTAAGATGACGCATCATAGAAACATGCTCTGTCAATACTCACCAATCAAACTCAACAATCAAATCCAACAAAAGATCATCAATCACAATTTTTCTGCCTCTGGTTAAATTGATTTAGACTTACAACAAAAATATTTTGGCAAAGTGTGGGAAAACTCACCGAGTCAATACATTAAATAACTTTCAAATAAAACTCTGATAAAAATATTTTACATAAAATAAATATTCATATTAAAAAACACACATTAACTACAGACCATTTGGCACAGGGAAGAGACCGGTATGGGTGTAAAAATGAACCTTGAGGTCAATCTTTTGCTGGAATGATTTACCGCAGAGATGGCAGATAAAAGGCCTAAAGTTAGCATGTGTTCTCATGTGCGTGTGCAGGTTAGAGGCGCGGTTGAAGGCTTTGTTACATGTAGGACAGACATAAGGCTTCACTGTGGTGTGTGTAAGCTTGTGTCTAGTAAGATTTCCAGGCTGTCTGAACGCTCGGCCACATGAGTCGCATTTAAACGGCTTTTCTCCAGTGTGTATTCTCTGTAAAAATAAAAAAAACATTAGTCTGTTATAAAGAAGTTCTCAGAAAAAGATAAAAATAAATTTAGACATGTAGAGTGTTGAATGTGCGGAATAGAGGCTCCATATGGACTGCTTTGGAATCCATTAAATTTCGACAGCTAAAGACTAATGTAACATCAGACAAAAGAAAAATTACATGGATACTGAGCAGATTGAATTATTAATTGAGGGAGTTCTCATTTACCTTGTGAGTGACTAGTGTGTTGCTTCGACTGAAAGCTTTTCCGCACTCCTCACATTTATACTTCTTTAGAGGTGGAGGTTTGAATGGATTAGACTGTCTCCTGGTAGGTAGACCTGACAGTGAAGGTATCCCCGGCTGTCCCGATGCTAAACTGGACACAGAAGAGAAGCTGTCCACTGATGGCTGAGACGCGCTAAATGGTGAGGGCATCAGTGGGTTAGGAGCCTGAGGTGTGGGGAGTAACCCGTAAGGAAAGTAAGGTGAACCTAGAAAAACAAAACAAAGTTCATTCAGATAAGTTATCAAAGGGCAGATGAAATATGCCAATCAGTGGATTTATGAATTATGCTGCTGGTCATCTTTGGCAATGATCATAACAATATTATCCACTCCCATATTTGAAAAAAAATTTAAAATTAAACTTATTCTGAAGAATAAATACATTGATTACTCTCAATGGAATGCCTAGAACATAGTATTGTGATAAGTTTGCCAATTTGTAATTCACGAGATGGTGTGAAACAGAATTGTCTAGAAAAGAATAACACTATTGCCACATACCGGCTGTGCCGTTGAGGATGGCAGCATGTCGTGCGGCAGCCATGCTCCACTGTTGCATAAGTGGCAGTAGATTAAGCTGAGGTCGACTAGTACAGGCAGCAGGGTCAGGTTTATGAGGAGAGAGTATGTTAGCTAGTGGGTGTCTACTGCCTGTTGATTTGTACAAACTCGATTCAGCTGAGGCTAGAAACTGAGCGGACAAATCCTAAAACAAAATAATCATCGACCATCTTAAATTTTTCCATGATAAATATTGGTAAATTGAATGTCTTGGTACCGTCAGGTCATGATTTCTTTGATTCATAGAGGAGGGGAATTAGACTAGTATTGTTCCAACTGTTAGAGTCAGGCTAGTTGTAATTTAACTTTTAAATTCAATTTGTAACTCCTTATTAGAAATATTAAGATAATTAGGCCAGCAAAACCATATTTTTATGTCAGAACTCCGCTGAATTTTTCAAGTTTTAGAATCGAGATCGGAACTTTCTTTAAATTGAGAGAAAGCGTATTCGTATTTGGTAAAGAAAAACAGTGGGGGAATCAACCTTGCAAGACAAGCTCTCCACTCATACAGCTCTATTATTAGTTAATTAAGTTTCTTAATCTGTTTATCATATCTTACCTTGACACTCTGTTCAGAAGGAGAGGTATCAAATCTATGAAAAGCTGATGAGCCGCTCACAGGGCTGTACTCGGGTATCTGTGGGCTGCTCAGTGAGCTCATGCTATCTACCGCTCCTCCTCCTCTACCGACTGGAGAAAATATCTTCTTATTCTCAGAAACAAGGGATCCTGGTAACATGGTCTCTATATCTATACATAAATATTAGAAATGCAAAATTATATTATGTTTATAATCAAAGCTAGCAGTTTAATTTAATAAGCCATTAAGATTATTGTATTGTGAAAATATGACATGAAAATTTTAAATGAATAAGACAATTATTAAAGCGGTAGTTCAGTGTTAGTAAAAGACAAGGTAGTCATTTTTTATTTGGCTGTTTAAAATAAACTGACAAAAGCTCTGCATTGCACCCGAATTAGACTCCCAATTACCATTGAATATGAATCAAATCTAAATTTTTTTAAACTGGATGAAACTGACATTTCCGTTTCGTTTAAAATAATTAATATAATAAGGATTATCAAATAATTTTATAGCACTAAACTTTTAAATAAAAGCATGTCTCGCAAGCACACCTATTCTTTTTGTTTTCATTATATATACGTATGAATTTATATGTCATACACGTCTATGGCTTGATCCGCTGGTTTATAATATAATAGGAGGTACTCTCAAGAGGGTGTGCGGGTGAGTCTCAAAGGAATATTTATTTTAAAAAAACACGCACTCACAAGGTGTGATCAATATATATATATATATACAAAACTGAAAGAAGGTACAATCAATTTAAATTTTATAGCCAGTATCCAGACGCAAATGTACAAAAAAAAATCCCCCAACAAACTGAGCTATGACACATTGAAATGAAGCCCTAGTTGCAAGATGGGTGCTTTAACACAATGGAGGGGCGAAGGGGTAGATAACTACTCGGAAGACCGATTTACAGTAGTAAATGACTAAATTAATCGGCTGGTGATAAATAAAATAAATTGATAATTTAGATCCAATTATTCCAAAGTACTCACTGGCAAAACCAAAAAATTGGAGTTTGGGCACTTTAAAACTCTAGAGATCGTTTCACATATCTCCAAAAATAATCTAGTCTAAAATGCAAATTATAAATGGCTACTAAAAAAGGAAATTTAAAAAGATTTCTGGTTTTATATTTACATTTCGGACGCAATGGCTCACTGTTACAGTTTGACAGAAGTGCCAGTTAGTACGTTGGCGCGCTGGGCCAGTGATTTCTAGTGAATACATTACTCACCCATGGGTCTGTGGCTGTGATATAATTTGGTAACTTGCGCCACAGAATGTATCTCAGCGGGAGAACAGCAAGCAGGAGAACAGCACTCATGGTGATCCAATGCAGCTGCCATCTTTAGAAAAGAAAGAATGCGGTTTATCTGCAATACAAAAAACAATACTTGAAGAAAATGCAAGTTGCCGCAGAATATGCAACTAAAGTAAACCTGAATGGTGAGGCATTACAATATCGCGAAAATATTAAAGTTTTACAGTTACATATGTTTTACTAAAGTAAAGCATAAATTGAGTTTCACCATCAGCATCAAATATGCGTCTAACATAGCTGAGAAATCAATGCTAAGATTGACTTACATTTTCTCTGGATCAATGACGGTAGAAAATTCTTTTTTCTGCAAAGCGATGCACCCGAGTAGCCTCAATGACCATCAATGAGAATCAGAATAAGCAGTCAGCAGTTTTCATTTTCATAATTTTCCATTCAATACGCTTTATAACCATCTTAGCACCTTTGATTGACCAATAAACAGCCTGCCAAGTGTACACAAGACCCAATAACACCTATGTAGCATTATAGCATCTCAATACAATCTTAGCTAATCCCTAAATGGATTATTTCTCAAATGACTTGTAATATGGGCAGATGACTGCTTTGTTTGCGACAAAAGATGTGGAAGGAATTTTCAATCTTGTGGATGACGTCCTTGGATTGGATATTTCATGTCTGACACGCTTGCATTTGTGTATCTAAAAAGTTAAATTAAATCTACCAATAAAATTAAAACATGACTGTTCCATGGTCTCATTGTCCTCAAGATTTTTTGGTTAAATATATAATTGATTGCCCATATTATTTTCCTGCTTGTTATAGTGTTATGCACTTTTCAATTCTGCAGACAATATCATCCTGGAAAGATGTTTTTCAAAACATGCCGGGGGGAAAAATAAGGACAAATTATGGGAATATTTACTTACCTTTTTACCTGAGGATTAAACAAATAGAGGATAGCTTGTCACTTGGAAAACAGTTTTTGACTCAGAATTTTTAAATACTCTTCAAAAGTTTGGAAAGGATATCTAGGAGATTTAGGGATTTTACCCCTGTTATGACTGACCGATTCAGTGTGTAGATTGCATGTGAAAAAATACATGGTATAATAAAATCGAGGGTTTTTCAATAAAATAGGCAGAATTCGTTATTTGATTAATTCTTGCATAGGTGAAAAACCATGTCAGAGGCTTTCAAATTATTCATTGCATGATGTTTGTGTTTATCTTCCCACTGAACAAATTACCTAATAAGAAAAAGCAAAGGATTTTAGTGTTGTGAGCGAGTAGTCAGCACAAATACAAAATGTCTAGCCTGTGCTCATTGCTCATAAACTCATATTCAATATTAAAGCTGACTCATAAAATTCAGTTTGAAATTCTGTCAGGATTAAGGCAATAGTTCTGGGCGGAAGCTAAAATATTTTTAGAGATAATAACCTGTTGAATTGAATCTCACAAGTTATAAACTTTTGATACCACCCAAATTACACGACCTACAGGGGATGCAAACAAAGTCATCGAATAGGCAGCAGGCAAAGTCATACCAGTGCACTCAATAGTGTCCTATCAAACCAACCAACAACAATCATGACTGAAAATAGAGCAATAATGAGGTTGTATAAAGATACCTAACAGACCTTAAAATCACACCAATGTGGGACAAGCAGCAAGTGCACTGCATGCATGTAGATTTCCGATATGGAAGACCTAAATGTGAGTGGATAACTACTAATACTTGAGTACTGTTACAAGGCACAGCTACTGAAATACAAACTGACATATCAAGCCTTATATTCCCTATACGTCAGACACCAAACATGCTTTCAAATATTGACCTGGTTGTGGGAATAATTCTCCTTTAGAATCTGAGTCTATTTACCACTTGGTCATTAGGGTATACATCCACAAGGTGCGACATTGTTATATTTTGTATCTGCAGAGTTAATCAGTGCACACTTTTGTTTTATTCGGAGGGAACAGCCATATTCACAGAGTCATAATGACACATGGCAACTTGAAGCCTTACTTAGTGAGAAAACAACATGGCAGGGTGAAACAAGTGTAGATGTGCCAAAACTCGATAACGCCTGTAAGTGTCTCGGAAATCTCAAAACTCTTATCAAAATTTTAAAACTGCACTCCTCTGATACCACTAACTCAGTGATCTGTCTCCTCAGATGTTTGAGACAAAGTAAGACTTTAAACCATGATAATATGATGGCCACATGACATCACGGAGGACGCTGAAGCTACTTTTAAAAGTGTCTTCAAGGGTCTGAAACATGAACAAGTGGAAGCGATCCAACATAGCAGATGGTCCATTACCCTCCTTTTGTCTTTCAGTCAAGTACCTCAAGCAGTTAAGTCATTTCCCTGTGAGCTTTGAGCTTTTGATATGTCATATTGAGATGTTGATGAACATCTTGTAATCTCTTATGCTTTGGTGACATCCTTTAGAAATGTGAAAATACTTGTACAGATTAAAAGCCATTATTATTACAGAAACATGTAATCGTTTTCAAGATGTACCGGTTGCTTTTAAATCGGCTTTCGCACAAGCTGATCAAGTTCAACACAGCTTGCGAGCCAATTTTGAAAAATGAAAATATTGACATATGCAGCTGGATAGGGTATGAATAATTTCATAAATCATTTGAATTTCGATTAGCTTTGATTCGGATCGCACTTTTACAGAATACCGATCATGAACCGAAGAGATGCGTTAACACCTTAATATTATGAACAACATGTCAACCTAGCTAAGAAAATAATGGTCATTGAGCGAAATTAATCCAGAGTTAATGTTAAGAAATATTCTAAATTCTCTGATCACAAGCTACCGATCCTTACATAAACACAGCTTGGCCTTAGTTGTTATTAGCAATAAGCTAGATGAAAATATTTAATTCATCACAGTAGAATTATTCCACGCCAGAGATTTCAATTTGTGCCCACAATTCTGATAATAAGAAATTTATTTAGAAAAATCAATTTCAGTACAACCATTGGCTTGACATTGACAGCACTGCTTTTTCAATTTATTTTTTTATGAAATAAACCTCTTGATTTTCAGGCAATGTTGACAGAGATTTGATATAAGTTGACTTAAAAATTATAAGGTGTAATCAGGTTTAAGTAAATGAAAAATATGGACAAAGAAAACAAAATTGTATTTACCACACTCAGCGTTTTGATTGAGAAGAGTAGTCATAATATCATGGTCTTGTATAGGCCTACATAAGATTGGAACATACGAAAAATTGGAGTGAACTTTTAAATGAAAGAGAAATTATATATGACACACCACTCCCTAGGATGTAGAGTTTAGCAGTTCTACGGCACATTCAAGTTTGGTCTACATATCACCAGGGAGTTTGGGACATACGTCCCAAACTCCCTGATACCACTCCCCTGATATCAGGCTATATTGATAGGAGTTGTCTACCCAAATGGTCCCTAATCATTCGATAAAATCACAGATAATATCAATGGTATGCCTCAAAAAGATGGTGCTCTGGATATAACACATCATTATTTGATGTGCCAAAGCCATCATCTTGACTGGGCTCCTGGTAAGACCATAGACTGAATAATGATAATAAATAATTTGTTATTATGAAGGCTATAGTTCCGGCAGATTCCATAATTTAGTAAAGAATGATCATAGAGATATCACAGAAAACAAACATGAATATTTCCCTCATGTAAAGTTATCACATTAGGGAGTAAGACAGGGAAGTTAGAATCATAAGAATCCCATGATATGATAACTCTGAAGCCCGAAGCTGATAGGATATGCTCACACACTTATCTTATAACTGCATACACTGGATCTATAATTGTTTGTCTCATCAGCGATCACACACAAGCATATCAGCTTGTTATCCGACATGGTAAGCCTAAAGTTGTTCACTTTGGCAAACCCCCTCGGAATCGGCATGTTCAGAGGTTTTCCTGTGATGTTACCTGTAAATACAGATGGATGTATATCATGTAAGCCCGATAAAATTGAAATGTCCCGCTGTTGAGCAAGATTTTGACATAAACCAAAAAGCTGAACTAAAATGAAATGATACGACATGGGTGAGCCATGTAATATAGTGACATATCCATATTCTATATATCATATAGTGATATATGTATAACAATTCGATACGATTTTCATCATATTATGTAGTCTAAAAACCAATGAACTCATCGCTAAAACTAAGTATTAGATCTATGGTATGGGTCTGTCTAATAAACTAACCAGTATCAGGACCTAGAATCCAGGCCTGCGGCTCTGTCGGTCCATTGGTCACGATAACTCTCCCTCCACAGATAGAAGTCCCAGATGGTGAAGTGATATTTGTTCTGTTCCACAGCACATGACCAGTATCAACATTAACTCTCAGAATTCGCTGTGACACGGTGTCGCACACAATTACAGAGCTGTTGTTATAGGCCACCATAGAAACTCTGGAATGTTGGGTCCACTGCAAGCATTTAATCTCCCGCACAGCACCTCCACCAGTAGAATAGACTTGTAAAACTTGTTTGGCTTTGTTTGAAACTACAATTTTCTCCCCCACAATGACCATATCACTGCCATCCCCAGTCGGTTTGATTGGTAGCTGTTGATTTATTTTACCACTCATGCTTATGATTGAGATACTGGCAGTGTCACTTTCCAAGCAGAAAATCTTGCCCTTGTAGGCAGCCATCCCGGTAATTGGCTTTCTACAAATAGCAAAGTTACTCAGCGATCCATTGGAAAGTTGGACTTTTTTTATAACCCCATTACCAAAGCCTACATAAGTATTCGGCCCAATCTGGCACACCGCAGAAGGAAATGCATTTTCCACCAGGTTAACTTCCCTCAGAAGAGTGACACCTGTAGGCTGAACGTGAGCGGTGCGCAGGTCGATGGTTTGACCTTCGATTATCTTCTGGTCATCCATCTTGAGCTCAAGTTCGATAGCATTCAACTCAGCTGTAAAGAGAGGGAGAGTAATTTTATATAACATGAAGTTATGGAATGGTGAAAATAGTCCAGGTTAATTCTAGCTGTTAACTGTGTAACTTTTTCAATATTTGTGACCACCTCAAGTCGAAATCTTTTTGAGTTTTGAGTGGGGAAACATCAGGAACATGAGTTTAATTGCCTCTTATCAGAGATGCACATGCTAATAGCATATTGAGGAACCTGGTGAGAAATAGGCCATCATTAATATGACATTGATATGGGATTTGTCTCTTCACCCTCTCGATGATGACCGTGACTGTGAAAGAGGCCTATAGCCTACATATCAATATGTTCTTTACATTCTATAACGGTCCTGACCGGATAAAATGATTGCCAAATTGCGCCAAAAAGTGAAAAAAATTCCTGTAAACAGACAAAACATAAGGCACCATGATGAAAACGTCAGAAATGTGACAATAGGTTCTGCAGGTTCCAGATTAGGGATGCCTAAAAAGTTTAGCTCCCATAATTACAATCAACAAATAGTTCAGAAGGTAACATAATTACCTGTACGATTCAGCCCAGCTACACCTTTAGCTATGTAACCTGGTAGAGACATATCCATCAGTCCAGTAGCTAATTCATCTGTGCGCACAAAGTCTCCCACCACATCAACCTGGAAAAAATATGAGTAATATTTATGAGTGAAATGATATCACATCACTGGTTTTTATCTTAAATGATATTATCATAGCTGAATAATGGAAGTTGCACATCCTTATCTTTATTTGATTCTGAGTTATGTCTCACTCCGAATATTTCTGTGTTTGCAATGCACTGTTTAACTTCATTGACTCAAACATTTGAATGTTTCAGAATTCTGGGAATCTCCCTCCCTCGGACAAAGAAAAAAGGATAAGTATCTTAGATACCCTCAACAATGGGGTTAGAGTTCCTACCCCTCATCCTAACAAAGTGATAACTAAGAGCCTTACCAGGTGGTTATCATGTAACCTGGAGTCTAGGTGTGGAATACCACGGCTGATCTTATCTAGTCTGCTCTCATATTCTCTATCCAGGAATCCCTGCAGCTCATCCTTCGACTGGGTTCTCGACCTTACCAACTCAGCTTCTAATGAATCGTATCCAGCACTTATGGCTCTCAACTATTGAAAGATTATAAAATTAATATCATTGCATTATAATATTATTTAGTACATTTTCTCATACACATATAATGGCTGAGGAAACTTTTTCATTGTTCCCTATGACAATCCTGTTTACCTATGCCACCAAACACCCTTCACTCAAAGTCTTAGGTTGAAATAACATATTAGGGTACAGGAGGAGGAGCTTTCCCCAACTGCCATTCTATGAAACCAGGTAAGGTGGGATATCCCACCCTCCCTGATGAGACTAAAGAACAGAGTGAGTATTTTAGAGTTATCCTATTTTACGCCACAGCTGTGAAATAAGAGAGTAACTCCAACATTGTACAACACTAGTATACTATGCAATCATTATGGTATAGTGATATGGATCATCATAATAAATGATCTTCATACCATATTTTCTATCTTCTGACATTAATTTTGCTCAGGTTCTTACTTGATGATCTCTGACGGTGCGTAGAGTTTTGACAAGCTGCTGGGTGGTACCATCCCAGCCCTCCAGTGTATTAGTAGTCTGTTTTATCACAGCTAATACCCTCTGTTCTTTGTCACATATAGCAATCTTTTTTTCATCTATCAACTCACGGAGATCTTTAGCTAGCCGATCTAGAGCCATCAGATCATGAACACCACCTAATTCAAAAACAAGACTGAAATTATATACATGAATATGAGGGTTAGCCAACACAAGTATGACAAAGAGGCCAAGATATGGCTATATATCATATGTCATATATCATATGAGAGTTGTCTAATGTTTGTATAAGGAGAGCACAACTAAGTTCTCATCATACCGTGAAAGTACTTGCTGAGATGTGCTGTATTTGTTTTGCAAAAACATTAAATTCACAGTGAAGAGACCTCCACATAAAACATGATATATGTTCATGGTTTTAACATTCCCTTCCCCATATAGAGAGTCTTGCAGGGCTATACGCTGAAGGTACCCTGGGCATGCTCACCGCTTGCACAAACGCTATCCTCAGATACACAGTGATTACAGAATACAAGGAGACATGTACGACATCCCAGAGACAGTACCATAGCTCTGTGTTTATCACAGTATCGAGTTACTATCTTTCTATGCTCTCTCATATACTCAGCAATAGGTATACGCTCATGATCATCCAGTGCGTCATTGTGAGACTGCAATATAAATATTTTTAAATTGATTAATTTCAGTTTGAAAATATTCTCATCCATGGTGAGCTCCAATGACAACATTCAGCTCTGCTTGTAAGAGAGGACAACTCGTAATTCAAGTGGTGGAGAAAATGCACACTTGGATGGATCTCAAATTCTACAAGATAGCATAGCTTTCACTAAAACAAGAGTCGCGCAACGCACACGGTTAAATCTGATATGGAAAACCTCTGAGATGCAATGTTCTCTGACCTGCATGTATTGACTGCTGTCACTTTGCAGCCACTATCTTTCCATTTCTCTCCCAGATTGATCAATAATCTTATAATTTTATTTAAGATCAAATATTGGCCTGAATTCGTACCTCATGATGGCGCTTACAGAACTTTTTCTCACACTCTTTACAGTAAATAACAGCCGGTGTGTCCTGTTCTTTCTTTCTTTTACACACATCACAACATAACGAGCTGTCCGGAATATTAGCATATGGTGCCTCCTCTGCAGACATCTCGTATACCTTCCTATATTATAAGCAAGTCATAATAAGCTTGTTCGAAGCGCTAAAAAGTGGGAAAGTTTCTCAAAAATTTTGACAAATCAACTAGGGGATATACTGGCTAGAAAGTACAAGTACATAAACGAATAGAGATGTTCTTGTGCTGATTTTGAAGCATATCAGTTGGAGAACCACCTCTGATAATTGTAACCTTAATTTCATGAATTCTTTGAGGGTGAACGGAATATTCCTTAGAGGCCTTATCCAGGTAATGAGTTATAAGTGATCACACAATGTGCTCAGAGAGATTTTCTAGCGTGGTGAACACAATACGATAAGGAAGTCTTATAACCTAGAAGAGTGTCTATTGTATTGACCATTTACCAGTTGCAGCATGTAAGTTGATTGGCTAAGCTCGTCAAAAAGACGCTTACCTGCAAGAGAAGCACCTGATGATATTCGGTGTAGTGGAGTCTTTAGTCAGACAAGAGAAACAATATTCATGAGAGCAAGGTAACCTTCTCACATCATCATTCTCATAACAGCATCCACACTCTGGTACAATCTCTTCATCTGCTGATGATGATGCCATTCATGCAGAAGAGAAACCAATGGCTGCAAAAAGTGATGAATGTAGTCAGGCTATTAAATTAACTGACTAAGAAATTGCAGAGTTTGAAAACAGGATGAATAGCCAACAAGAGGGCTTTGGAGTTTTCCATTCATTCATTCATTTAGATTTAGGGTCAGGAGGAGCTCATCGTGTGCCACAAGACAAGCTCAGTAACTCACTAACAGGGACAATACAACACATGAGATGCATGTCATAATCTCCCATTTCTATCAGTTTCTTGTTCCTGTTCATTGTTCAAGGCTCAATTTGTGTCAAAGCATCGCACTTAGCTTGCCAGAGGGAGACAGGAATGGAAAGGGAGACTTTTGAATAGTTGTAGTCTTGGTAAAAATTTGAAAGATGCGCGGTATTGCAGTGGTAGTTGGGGAATGTTTCTATGTAGATTGGTGAAGCTTTAATTGGTGATTGTAGACACTAATTATAATGTCTTCAGAGACCTATGATTGCACAATAGTCAATATTCTTGGCTTTGCATTGTGTTGTCTTCATTAGGTGTCCAGGGATGCGGTTTGACAGTAGGCCTAAAGTCTTGGTGGGGGACTGGAGAAGTCTTTCTGTCTATATCACTACAATTACTCACAGCTACTTATCCTTGGTCAGAAAATCCCCACGGACATTGATTTCATTGCTGCATGGGAATGGGAAATACTCCTTGCACTAGTCGTAGTCACAGGTGTTATGCAAAACCAGGGTCACAGATAATACGGCGTGGTCATCTGGAATTACAAGCATGTACACTTTGCCAGTGTCCATGATCAACCAGCCTGGTTTCCCTAAAAGGTTAGTAAGACTAAGAGTTTGGGGGCATATAGATAGGTATCTGGAGTTACAAGCATATATATACTTTGAAATCTTTATGCCCATGATCAGGGACTACTCTTTGTTTTTTCTTCATACCACACTGTTTGTTTTTGGTGGGGTGGTTGAGCATGGACAGTGGCAATGTCTACATGGTTGAAACACCACATGCCTATGCCCTTCCCCAAAGAAAAACTCTAAGTCTAACTAACTTTTTAAACTACTAATGGGTAGCACTAACTAGCTAGTAGGTAGAAGTAGTGGTAGTAAAGTAGGTAGTATTAGACTAGTAGAACTTGATTTGCATGCGTGGATTGAGTATCTACTTTACTGTTCTCACCTTAGTTTTTTTGAAGGATGAGTTCAACCTTAGAGAATGGTAAGCATACAATCTAAAATGATGGAATAGGTGAGCAGCTTTCACTGGTAAACTTCCATGAAAAAGTTTTCAATGCATTCTTGCTCCTCAATAATAAATTGTTTTCTGATAGTAGCACATTTGGGGAATTCCCCTACACTTAGTTTGCACATGCGCATAAGAACAACTTATAGCGACTAGCTCATTTTCATTAGTTTCATGCAGAAATAATTTTTCTTGGCTGAATTTCTAAATTGATTTTTATTTGCACTTTATACACTCAAAACATAATTGACACAATCTTGGAGGAACAAAAGCAGTATGCTTTACCATTGCTACAGCTAAAAGTTATAGTGGATTAAAGCTTCATTCCCATAGGCCTTCTCCCTGTGTGCACTTCTACTTGTGCACAACAAGTCCACTGGTTATGTGCCCCATGGGCCAACATGATTATTAATAAGTGGCTGCTAAGATCTGGCTATAGCTAAGATATATGTGTGCTAAATACAATTTAGCTGGATCCTAATTGAAACCAGCCCCAGTTTCAAAGTCAGCTCTTATTGAAACCTAATTGAAATCTGGGACTTACATGTCTTTACTTTGTCAATGTCCACTATCAACCAATGAGGTTTAGTTCATTGTATTAACCACCCAAAAAACACCAAACACACAGGGTACGACACAAATTTTTTTTTTTCAACCTACCTTGAATTCTCTCACACTAACTCACACCTCCTCCCTCTTTCATTTGCTTCAGGTTTGAAGGTTCTAGCACAAACAGAGCTGACTTTATGGACCAGAGAAAAAAGATGCCTCTACAAAATGCCTTTCATTCAGGTTTGTGTGAATTTTGTAGAGGCATCGTTTTTCTCTGGTCCATAAAGTCAGCCCTGTTTGTGCTAGAACCTTCAAACCTGAAGCAAATGAAAAAGGAAGGAGGTGTGAGTTAGTGTGAAAGATTTCAAGGTAGGTTGTAAAAAAAAAAATTTCGTGTCTTACCCTGTTTGGTGTTTTTTGGGTGGTTGATAGTGGACATTGGCAAAGTAAAGACATGTAAGTCCCAGGAGCCCATGATGTGCCCCCAGTGGTGGCACTGGGGCTCTCAATCACTGGACTTTTACCAAATACAAAAGGTCTATCTGAATCAATAATTATCTTCACAGTTTCTGTGTTCCCACCCCAAGCAGCAAAATGGAGAGCGGTCTGAGGCACATGTTCTCTGTGGCTGGTCTTCTGGAGTGGTATAGGTTGAGATTAATAAATCCAATACATAGGAGTTGCCACCGGTTACTGCAGCGCTAAGCTGTAGTTGTTGGTTCCTAGAAATAAGCCAATCTCATAACAGTTCGGATATGTTTAAATGGCCCTATTTGGAAGCTAAATGAAGTGCAGTCCGAGCATCCCACTTTTTAGCAGATATGAGTGTGGCTGGTTTGGATGGTGGAAAATAGATCAGAATTTATTTCACTGTTTCTACATCACCTATTTCTGACGCCCTGTGAAGATCGGTCATGTGTACTTCTTCTTTCATTGCTATGTTCTATCTTCAAGGCTCAGGGCACTAAGGAACTTCAGAATGGTAATGTAGCTGACGCTTATAAACTTTCGTCAAGCAGCTTGCCTTTCTCAACCTATGACTGTGATTACTCATTCTCCTGACCTTGAGTGGATCATGTGAGGTATTCATACAATTGGATCAATCAAGGCCATATAATGTGTATAATACCCAAGGCAATAGCTAGCCTGTGTGCGGTGCCATGTTATAACGCCTTTTACTGGCACATAAATTTATACATACCCAAATGTACTGCAATTGGAACTTGGTAATACAGTGCATTGATCACTTTGGACCCATGGCCAATGTTAGGTATCAGGAGCGAGCATGCTGAAGATTGTCCTATAATGAGTTTTTGACGCAATTTCGCTGTAAATTTTAAGATAGGGATGCCTGAAATTCTGCCATTTAAAATTTGTTAAAGATTTGAAGATTTGGGCTGGATTTATATGAGTCCAAGGGTAAACAACTTCATAAGCAGCCCGGATAGCTCAGTCGGTAGAGCATCAGACTTTTAATCTGAGGGTCCAGGGTTCGAGTCCCTGTTCGGGCGGTGACGCTTCTATTTTTGTTCTCTGTCAAATCTGGGAGGTTGCAACAAATCTAGTTAATATTTGGGGTTGTGCTCTCACTTATTTTAGAACAAGACTTCAGGAACCCATAGGAGCATACCCGACAAGTCTCCCTTTTTGGTAGGGAGGCTCCCAGTTTTTAGGGGCTTTTTCCACCCCCTCCCTATCTCCCTTTTTGCTCCCTTTTTCAGCTTCCTTTACCCAGAACATTTTTCAAGCTTCTTTATGCAAGGGAAACCATGTTTTCCTACCTCAACAGTGCATATACCTATGTAATTGCTTATTATTATTACTGCTTATATGTAAAATCAGGTAAATGACACAATTAATAATATGAAAGCTCAAGTTTTGGCTTAGAAATATGACAAATGCGGGCTGAATTGCACCCAGGTTGGGAGTTTGTCCGCAAAGACCTCCTGATTTTTGGGTCTACCAACTTGTAATGTGTGCATAGGAGAGGATAGCACAACCCAAAGTATAAATAAAGGAGAAAGCCTTACATCAAAATTGAGGCCCAAACAGGGACTCAAGCCCTGGACTAGAATCTGATATGTTACTGATCGAGCTACCAAGCACTCAAACAAGTTGTCTTTCCTTATACAGATCGAAAAAAGGCATATGGTATGGCCTGCCAACTTGGTTGTGTTTGAAACATCCTCAAGCGCTGATCTTAATGCTCACAAAGCATCCGGTCCTGACCTCTTGAATCATAATGGGTCAGAAAGCTCTCATTTTGTTCTATGGCATCATATTCAAAGTCTTCAGGACAGTGCTCTCAAATTTAGCAGAATTATGATTATTAGATTAGCGAGCCCAAATAACATATACTAAGCAAATTATTTTATAGCAAAATGGAAGTATTCTAGTCTGAACAAGAACTCAAACCCTGAACCCTCAGATAAAAAAAGTCTGATTCCTTGACAACTGAGAATCTGAGCTGCTCATGAAAGATGTAAACCCTTACACAAATCAAAATAAGGCACTTTGTGCAGAGTATTTTATTCAAGAGTGTGTCATCTCAGTTAAATGGTGGAATTTTCAAGTAGTGATCACATTATGCCTTCCGATGGGGAGATATTCCAACACATGTGGAATATCGGTGTATATTGGGAGTTATATTTTTATGTTGGCACTGTTAATTCCAAGCTTAAGTTGCCTATAAACATTACGAACTATGGAAGGGTGTGAAAGATAAGCAAATAAACCTTATCGGTTATAAAGAAAGACTGAAGATTTGGGCTTACCCGAAAGAGGCTGGGGGGCCTTGAAATCAGGCACTGATCATGTATTGGACATAAGGAAGTGCTTGATCACTACCTGCTTGAGGTTCTACTGTTTGTTGAGATAAAAAAAAATAATTGAAAGTTAATACTTTCCCAAAATGCCTTATTTCGATCCATCGAAGGTAGGATAGCCCGGGTAGCTCAGTCGGTAGAGCATCAGAGTTTTAATCTTAGGGTGCAGGGTTCGAGTCCCTGTTCGTGTGCGGAAGCTTTTATTTTTGTTTGTAGGCGATTGTGTGTGCCCAATTTTGCTATGAACATTTTAAAAGAATAGAAGGAATGGGAGTCGTAAGCTGAGTAGGGCTTGAATGGATTCGGTTTCTCCTTTCTTTCAGGATCGGGTACGCGTGAAACAGCGTTACTGGAACTGCTTATTGCTGAACTCTGGTAAAAATTTTTTATAAACAACAAAGAATACAGAAAGCACCGCAGTTCATTCAGTTCCAGTGATTACTGCAAAATCAAAGCATCTACTTAGTAAAATGGTGTTGTTTTCCCACTCACTACAAGGAGAACAACAAAAAAACACAGTATATTTGACATTTCCACTGCAAGCATATTTGGGTCGCCTGATGCAAAGATTATGGAGGAGAATTATTTTGACTAACTAACTAGTAGTATCTATGTACTAGTAATTGGTAGTATAAGTGATGTTGCTGACTAGGCCTGAGTGAGGGGGCAATAATAAACCAAAAATCAGACTGGTCCTGGCCCGAGCAGACAATGTTGCGATTCAGGACCGGGTTAAAAATCTGGTCCAGCCCTATAATACTGAGGTTGTGACACAACCCTGAGACTGGAATGAATCCTTGAGATGTCAAGCTATTACTCACCTCCTAGCTCCAACCTGCAATTGACTTGAATTAGCTTGTTATTGCCTGATGTCATTAAAAGGCACAAATCAGTCATTGCCAGTCAAATCAGTCATAAGTGAATTGCTGATGCTTTGACAGCAATACATTTATATTATGTCACTCATTGCCAGGTCTGAGGGGATGTGGCGTGACATGATCAATGAGTGATATCTAGATGCTGAGCCTTACTTCTTCTCACAAGTCTCCTTCACTCAAAAATGCTCATAAGGTAACTTAATCACCTTTATCAATTCTTATAGGGCAGCATTCCCATCATACAACTCTCACTTGGAATACTTATGAATAACCCCAGCTCCGGCTCTACACTACCTAACCAACATCATACATGAATCAGACCGAGACTCAGCTGAATAACCTTCTACATTGAACATTTTCTTGATAATGTTAAAACAACAAAATTTAATCATACTGACTTAATTTTTGTTTTGAATGATTTTGAAAAATAGAATAGATAAATGGTACAAACTTGCAGTTCAGAACAACCTACGTGCGACGGTTCTCATTTGTTCATATTCCACTGTATGATGATTTGCTCCTCATCTACTGATTACCCGCAGGTGGCCTATCTGTTGAGAGCAAACAACTCATAATGCTGAGAAAATTCATAGAGGTCTTTAGCCGTAAGGTGTGAGAAGTCCGTGTTTTAAGTTCTTCTACTGGTTGTGTGCTGGACCAATGCATTTGACAGTTGATGCAGAGTGTGGAACCCTTGAGCGTCAATTTGAGCTCTGTGAGGTCCTACCTGGCTCGACAAGGACTGTATTTGAGCATCTGGACCTGTTTTTGTTTTCCTATACAAACTCCATAGTTTTTTGTCTTTAGGATAGGACAGCAATAACATATTTGCAAACAAAAGAGCGGACAGCATAGTTATGCATACTATCTACACAGAGCCATCACAGGTTAGTAGAGTTACCCATTTTTAAATAATATTCATATTGGATACTCAAGTGTATCGCATTGATTTGGTTGATAGTAGTTTGAGGGCCTGAATGGCTGAGACAGATTTTGAGATGCCTCATTATCGAAAACATAAATTTGTTTACTGAGGGAATACCACAAAATCCCACTTGCTAGATAGATAGTTACCTGTCTTGACAAGCCACCAACACCAACAAAGCTTGTCAAGGCAGGCTAGAAAGATAGATAGTTGTATCCTATCCTGCCACGTTTGCAATGCCAATCAGATAAGACAGTATGTTATATAACAGACAACCTACCTGAATTCACTGAACAATGATCATCGTAAGCCGAATACCAGAGAAAAATAATTTGGTGGTTATTCTGGCTTGGTCATCATGTTATTGGCCCAGATGAATTGATTTAAGCTAATTTTCACTCAGTCATCCTAATATTTGGGAAGCATCTTAGAAAGCTGGACCATTTTAAGACAGTTGGTTCATGGAAGTGTTTTCCCATTTAAACACATAATAAAAAAAGCTTCAGAAAGCAAAATCAAACCAGGGAGGTTTATCCTACTAATTCTGTCAATAAAAAATTCGAGTTATCTCCTCTTTTACATAGAGGAGACAATATGATACCAGAGAATAATGTTGGAGTTTTATATCAGTAGTAATAATATACGTCCCCGCCAGTCTCCAAAGCTTATTTCCCAGGCAATGTGCGGAAATAGGGCAGTTGCCACCCGTTATTCTTTGACAAGGAAAACCGATGACTAACATCAAAACTCGATATGTATAGATAGAACTGAGGTTTCATACCAAACACGTTCAGTCATTTTCTCTCATCGTTCCTCACAAAATTTCTATTCTAGGCAAAAGTTACTTACTAGATATGTAAAAATGAATG
This sequence comes from Membranipora membranacea, assembly GCA_914767715.1. Taxonomy (NCBI): domain Eukaryota; kingdom Metazoa; phylum Bryozoa; class Gymnolaemata; order Cheilostomatida; family Membraniporidae; genus Membranipora; species Membranipora membranacea. The sequence continues at coordinate 21,296,967 of OU612073.1, forward strand.
ACAAGATAAATCACCTTAATGCAAAGCAGAAAAATAACCAGTACTAATAAGGATGATTGCTGAAATTTAACTGCGTACAGGATACACCCTTTGATAATTCGGCATTCGGCATGGGGTGGTTTTGTGTGGTATCAGGCATTGGACAGAGTTCTTAATGCACCAAGCTGTTTTTTACAAACATTGATATTCATCAAACTATTTTTTATCGCTTGCCAAAATACAGGCAGCCGGTACTGTATTCCTTTTAGTCCACTGACTATAATATGATCTGAATCATGTCCCTCTAGCATGGAAGATCTAACCTGTGAACTGAAGAGAAAGTTCATTGGGAAAACCATTTTCCTTCTAAGCAACAAAACAAGCAACATCATTATTGAAAAAAATGTGATATGCATGGAGATACAGAGCAAGCTTGAAGAGTTTCAACTTACGGAGGCAGGGAGTTTGAGACAGTTGTCTTAAACTCCCTGATTGAGGTGATAAAAATTGATAACTGGAGTTAGCAGTTATCTTCCCTCGTGCAGTGTTCAGACAACTCATCAAACCAATCCAAAGGGTGGTAACCATAGACATCGATAAATAGATGCCTACTCGGTTTTTGCAGTTTTCGTTATTACTGGTTACCGCATCAGTGGTAGGGATTTATAGCTTGTTATGTTATGTTTTTCAGCTAGCCCATTAAGATCATTCTAAATCATTCTTGAACAAATCCCTACCATTGATTTCTTATATACAGGAGATTCACAAAAAATGGAGCGACTCCTAAGAGCGGCTTAGGTTTCTATTGGGCTCTATTTCTATGGTGGTAACTTACTATGTGCTGGGTGCTCATATAAGTCAGACCAGCCAGAGTGGTGAAGACTGAGTCAATTTCATTATGATAATACATTTTGGAAGGGGTTATGAGAGCCTAGGATGTAAAATCATCATCATTGAATGGACAACCAAAGATACGAAGAGCTTTGTATCTGAGCTGAATGTAAAATATGCATAACAACAAAACTGGTATTGAGTCATTGAACCAGTTGTGTGCCAAATACATCAGCGATTCCTGACTACTGCCATGATTGAAAATGTCCGTTCGTGCCAGGTTTTTTTGCGGTTAACTTGGCTGTAGATAGACGGTTATAAATGCTGGTACCTTGAGACTCTGTTTTGCCACTTTTTTTCCAGATGAACTGAGTGATATCACCACCACCTAAAAATAACACCTGAGCTGTTGGGATTAATTTTGTAAGTTTGAAGCAGTTGCGATGAACACATTAAACGTGTGATTCGGAAAGCTCCACTACTGCCTAAAAGATAATGCTAACCTAAATGAATAGTGAGATAATTTTGTGTTTCCGTTGATAATACAACATAGTCCCTAGTATACAAAACATGGCTTATCATTACTGCAGATAATTAAAGACCAGGTGAATTTCACCAAAGAGTGCCGCAACATGTTATTACATACTAGTCTAGCTTGATGGAATACTGTTATTAAAATCGAGATCGTTGATAATGACCGTCCATTCCTCTAATCAAATAGACCTATCACGTAGTGTAAATTATTAGCTGTTTTACAAAATGTCATAATTTTACGGCAGGCAACATCAGGCATTTAGCAAGATACCATACACAGCATTTTGATAGACAGCGATTATCATATAAGGTTTCTTATTCTAGCGAGGCCTCGAGCACTATTACTTATCCCTATTTTTCCGAAACCATATTATAGACTTGTCAAAAATACAATAATAAAAGATGCATGAAAAGTTCAAGGTAACATAGAAATGTACGCGTGAAACCCGGGTAATGACTTTCTCTGGCTTCATCCTTGAAAATACTATGCTTCTCCTATTCTCAACAGTAGATTGGTATTTTGCACTTGACAGAATTATTCTTTTGGGAAACATACACTGTATAAGCTCACAGCTAAAATTAAGGATATTAAATGAAACCCTTATAGTTCCGATAAGTCTGGTGTGAGAACCACAGAACCAACAGGTGCTGTTCGAAAGTCAAAGTATATTTTTAAAATCAAATTTGAAGATTATTTTTCTCACTGGCTACTTGGGTAATTTCAAGAAATTAGAGTCGATTATACTTCACAAAGTTGTATGATCTTGTTTGGGATAAATTTCTCTTTCCTATTCTAGCCTCTGCATCGTGATCAGGTGGATGTCCTCTATTTGTAAAAGAGTAAACCGATATGATTTGTTCAAAGCTAAGGCTATTTGCTTGAAACCTTACAAGTCATTCATGTGAACTTTTACGTAATGGTGATTATGTTGTATGACTTATCAATAGGTATCTATTGGTAGTTGTAGGGGTTCCGACATTGGATAGGCTTTCACACAAAGTTTTCTAGGTCTTCCTTCACACTGGAACACATGATCAAAGAGAATAAGAAAATGGTTATTGAGTTTTAAGCCGGCTTTGCATTCTAGTTATTTATGATAATACCTTTAGAAAAGAATGTCCAAAGCAAGATATTAGTTCAATAGTTCAATAGTGGTGGTCCAATGTTGCATACTGTGCAAGCTGGCGTTGAGCATAGGTAAGCCATTAAGTAGTCGTAAATCCTCTTACTCAAACTCATAATATTGATGTTGACCCTGCCTCCCCCTGCCTTCTGCCCTCACCTCTCACTATAGGCTCTCACTAGGCTCTCACTAGGCTCTCACTAGGCTCTCACTAGGCTCTCACTAGGCTCTCACGCTGCCCATTAACCCTACTCTCCTAATCATCGGTACCTCTATGTGATCGGAGTAACCTCTACTGCCATGTCGATAAAAGCCTATCAACTGAGATTACCGATACCCATCAAGGATAATCATATTTTTTTGTATTTATTTTGGTATCAAAAGAACTCGTTCCAGCTCCATTATATCAATCTGAAATCACCAATCTGCACATATTTGTGATTGCAGTAATAAGGAGTGTGCCTTTCCTTTTGATTGTGAAAGTCACTGATATCAACCTGAGAAGGTAGCTCCCCTGACAGATCTGGTAACAATGTCAGACCTGATGTCTCATCTCATAATTAATCATATAGTTACCTATTGTTCACCCTAATGAAGCCCACTTCCAAAGATCTTTTATATTAAAATGGAAATAGAGCCCAATGTAAACAACTCATGCTAATGCTTGCCTTGGGTTTCAACTTACAACAATTATAAAAATAGTTGACTCAGCTTCATTCATCACATCATAATTAATTGGAAGGTCAATCTGTGACCCAACTTTAGTCCTATGTATACTGTGTACTGCTCTGAATTCTTCAGTTTGTCAGATTTTACAGCCAATCCGTCACATGCTGTACAATTGGGAAGTAGTGTCAGTTCTTTTTCCAGGGAGGATGACAGCAATTAAAAACTGAACAATACTCTGTGGCCTGTGTGTTGATTAAGAGGTTAAGGGTGTGGCGTATAGAAAGTGATCCTTGTCTTCCTACAATACATGATTTTGATTAAGTTTACCCAAGAAAGTTGTTGAAGGTTGTCTAATTTACGAGCTGGCTGGCAGGCCAGGGTGGACCAGTAATCAGCACCTGAAAATGTTTTCCCAAGGAAGTAGTAAATCAAATAGATGGAAACACTTGGCATACAATATTAACATCCAGTGAATAAATAAACATAAATGTTTTGCTAATTAAAATCCAAATACTACCAAAACAATGATAATAGCAATAGCATCTCCAATGTTGTTAATAATAAACACAACATTTGGAATTTTATAGTATAGTATGGTAGGGCAGAAGGAATTATGGGCCATATTAAATAATTCCGTTATATTTTCTTTTCATCATATCAAACTATCTTACTGATAGTGATTAGCCCTAAAACAACTAGCCAAGTCCACCTCATTTCTCAGAATCTGCAATGTGGTCCTGTATCCTGTATTCTACCAGCCAGGCTATTATAAATCTGACACCATATAGACAAAGTATCCCGCTTCTTTTCTACCTCACCAAAAAAAAATTTGGTTTATGATAGTGTCCACCTACTGGTACCAGCGCAGCTGACTATAAATTCACCACAAGCCACACAGATCTACGGATCTATCCACTTGGTACGGTTCCTGATAGACTTCTTACTTGATCAATTTTACTTTAACCTGAGAAGCATGCAGGTGTTTGCTGATGCAAAAGATTTGATTTCATTTTCCTGAGAAGCATTTCTCGTGTCAAATTTCAATCAAGAATTGATCTGTATCTGAAATCACTTCCTTCCACGAGTTTCAAATACAGCAAACTGGATTTATTATATGCTATTAACCTCAATTTGTATCTGCAAAGAACACATCTATTAAAATAAGGTTATCGGGTCATCATAGTGCTTTCCTATGCTAATTCTTTTTTTCCTGTGTCTGTCCGAGCCTCTTTCTATCACTAACAGCTCTCCCTTCTGGATACGATACAAGGCAATCCATCATATAGTGGAAATGAAGTCTCCTCATCTCATAGACTCATCACAGTATAGACATGTAATGTAACATGAGTAGAATGATTGATGGACAGGCTTTGGCTAAGGATTGTTCATTATGGTAATGGGAGTAGCTGTCATGTTATGTGGTTGATCACCCCCAGAAAACTGACGAAATAATTAAATTCATAATAGGTATGCATTTTTACATACAAATGAGTAATTTCTTTGTTACTTTTTAAGTGGAAATTGAAGTCACTCCTATGTACCTTCGCATCCTAATCAGCTTTCACTCTCAGCCCTCCACAAAATTTGTTAATCAACAAATTCTTTTCTTAAACTTTTAATATCAAATATATTTATAAAACTGGTTAGATGTTTTCCTGTTTTCTGAACAGGTAAAAAATCCTGGCCAAGGAATCTTAGAAATTCAACAGGCACAGGTACGGTATGAAAAATATCTAGAACGTTTTTTCAAACATAAACAACCGGCTATGTATCTTATGCTGTCAAAAATAGCTACTTGCTACAATATCCTGCACTGTTTGCTCCTTAAGCATGTGTGCAGACTTTTGCAAAGTTTTGGTAGCAAACCTGGTTATTCTCACATGTTGACATGAACCAGTACCACTACCCACCGTCTGCTAATGCTCTCTAATGAAAAATGGATTGTGTTAGGTAATACAGATACAGAGCTGGTAGCAGGAGTGACTGGATTGTTGCTCATTGAAGAGAATCCTAAATCTCGAAATCCACCATGGTTGTAAATCTATCACTTAATCTAACGTTAACCTTCTCAGATTACAACCCATTACCCTCGAAATCAGTCCACCATGATACACATCTCATCTGAGGTATTTGCAGTAATTTTACAACCTGTTGGTTATTAAACTCTGATTATCAGAATGTTTTTAGCATGTTTTTTATCAGTCGTGTCATTAACCTTCAATAAAATACAAATGACTATTTTATTGCTGCAAATTTCATGGGTTGCGTGTTTATCATCATTTTTATCAGTAGCCTCCAAGGTTTTGTGCACTGCATACATTCTACATACATGACTACATGACAAGCCAGATTGCCCGTGAATGAGAATGTATCAGAGTGTGGAGCAGTACATTGCGCTGTCACCCGCGACATTTCCCTAAATACCCTAGATGTATCGAATGAGAATTTCACATGATGGGTTCCATTTTGATATTTTCTAAATACTGTCGGCCATTATACTGTAACTAATTGCTAGTTGGTTATTACTCACTAATCTGTGAGCACAAGACAGAGGGTAAATGTCAGAGTCACATCAATTAACTCTTATATTATTATGATACCTATATGTCATTATTTTATGCCAGAAGAAATCAAGTTAAATTGCCATCTTGTGTCAGAGCTTTTACTCATAAATAACAGATGCATGTGTACGCTAGGCCCCCCCTCCTCCTGTCCCTTGTGACCGAATGTCCAGCATCTCTGTATGCTATAACTCTCGGTGATAAAATTTTATGTCTTCTCATGTTAATAACAGGAGTAATTGATGCCATTTTGGCATTTAATTTATCTGCAAGTAATAAAATATTGTCTGAGAGACCACCCAGTAGCTACACTCCAACAAAACTCAGGAGACCCTGCTTTTATCTCTGGTGCTATTTCTTCAACGATAAAGGTTTTAGCCTCATTATCACAATTTTGTGAGTCTACATATTCTAAAGAACATGCAGAAGCAGCATTTAGTTGACTATGGTAGGTGCTTGAGTGGCGATTTATGTCCGTGTAGATTCTGTGTGTGATACATGAGAGTATGGTAGTATGGTATGGTTGATGAGATGCATACCATTCAATAATGGGCGGAAGTTGAAAGGATTCTTAATAACAACTTTCCTGACAATGCTTGAATATCATGACAATTTATAAGTATGGATTGATCATAAATAGAGCGATATATCTTAACCCTGCTGTCACTCAATCATGGCCACCACACTCGTAACTGTATGAGATGTTTGAGTTCTGGTATAAGCTTAGTTTATTTGTGTGGCAATGATATGCACTGCAGAGGGGTGCGTATGATCAGCCCCCTCGTTCCGGTGAGTGTTTGGATGACTTTGACATCCAACATCGTGATTAATTCATACCGTTGGGAATCCTAAACAACAAGCCATTGAGACATTGGAGCGGGAACTAAGGCAGATAATCTGAGAAAATATGTAAATGCCTGCCATCGCAAAACCCTCTTGACCAGCTTATGACAAACTGTAATCCATCAATACTTGATTAGTATCAGATTTATGGGTAATCTATGGATTATTGACTTCGTGGCTTGCTTTATTTCACACACACTTAATCCCTCACAAACGTCAAAACAACGAGGTCCTGCTATTTGTAGAGGCAATATTGGTAACTGCTCCGGGTGTTTACGGCCAGACAAACACAGATGGCTATAACAACTAGAAAAATACACTAATTTGTTGGGATAAATGCCAAAAGCTCCATCCATCATGTAAAGGGATGTAATGACAGATTTAGTTGCTGTCATTCACAGAAATTGAGACCAGATGGAACACAGTGCCAACTCATTAAACCAATGTGTTATACATGATAGCCGCTGGACTACCCATGCAGGCAATAGTCAAGTAGCATCGGCGGCGCTGTATTTTGCACCCATACCAGTGATGAATCTAGTATCTATGGCGAAAACTTTGCCAGCGTTTCAAGGGCAAAGACACTGAATAACTTAGTAGACAGGATAGTTGAATGAAATAGATATTTGGTGATAAGTTCCCTTGTATTGTCTGATAGCCAAATTTCTAGCTATGGAAATGTATGTTGTGAGGTTTCTTTATATCCACTGACTGACAGTCAAGACATACAAGATCAAGTAGATTGATAATAGAGACATGAAATTTTCTGTCCATTGTGTAAACCGTGACAAATTCAATGACTGGTTGTTAAAATAAATATCTCATACAAATTCTATTATTTGTTTTTACCCAAGGATTTCAAAAGATGTATAAACGTTCTGCAATGCTGTTGATAATTTTCACCCAATAATTAAGTGAACATATCTAAAGTGAGTAAAAAGCTGTCAAAATTTTAATGTCAACTACCTTTGTTTGCAGGTTTCTTGTCTATTATCGATCACAATCTACCTGGCTCTAGGTCTGGGTTCTAATATTCAAAAGTGGGTCTCATTTACAACATCCCTAGATATGTCAGATTCAAGATAAGATATGTAACCTACAATAATTCATAGTTTTGAGTAATGGGTACATTGACTTTAATACTGAGCACCTTCACTAAATTCATCAAAAATAGTTCTATGTAAACAAAAATAATAGTAATTAGAAAAGTACAAAGAAAAATGAATGGGTGACATAAATAGGTAGATTGTGTGAGGAAAATATTGGCAACGGTCAGAATTTATGCGCAACAATAAAGACATGACCCTGTCTGTCTATCGTGAATCGTTTGTTGTCTGTTGATTTCCCGCTATACAATCAAGTAAACTCATATACAAAGTGTAAATTATGAGAAATTCTCAAGATTAGAAAATTGGTGTTGTCAATTAACTTAGCAGTTACCAAGTATACCTGGTTGATCTAACATTTCAGATAAGGAAAGTCAACAAAATATAGATAGAGCATGTTTATTGAGCTTGCGGGTTATCTCTCTCGGACTGATTACATTAATAATATAGAACAGGAACAAGGCTGGCGTGATGGTACCAACCTAATATAAATGTTCAATCATTAAGATGGTACCCTGGCTATTCGTAGTCATTAGTGATTTCATGTAACTTCTGTTGTAGCCAATATGAAAATCCTCCACCAAAGTCGGCAGGCATTATTTCGGCAGGCATAATTCTGTGCTGTTAGTGACTCAGGCTACTTTCTCACTCACACTCAATGTTTTCACTAGCCATGATTTAGCTAATTGCCCATATCAGTTTGAATAGCCATAACCAGAAAAATGTAGAGGTGTGAAAAGGGTTAATACTTCATTCAAAGCAGCTTTATGTACATCAGGCGCTGAAATAATAACATAAGAGTGTACTGAAAAGTAGCTGTACAACAAATTTTCTTTGGTTCAACTAAAAATTCACAGATTATATTAGGTAACTGTGCATTGTAATACAAAATGACCTGATTTACACTAGGTTTGATAAACCTACGGTGACCCTCGATACGGTATGCTACAAATTAGCAGCTTCCATGTTATGGCCTAACCTTGAATGGTTAGTTGTTAGCATATTGTGACGGGCTGGAAATTTGTAATGCTGCACATAACCGTTGCCATCCGTCGGTTTAGCCACCACATATGAAGGCTGTTTTCTATACTGTCTATGATTTAGCATGGCACGAGAGTCTATATTTTTACGGCAGCAGCGCCGTTCACACGACCGTATAGTTTTTGAGCTCAGGACCCACATTGAGATTGTGATGCCTATAATAAGGGACATGAATATTTTGAGCATGTGTATCTCGACTGTTGGAATAGAGTGTTTGAGCTCTTCACCAGGCAGCTGTGATGATGACATACATCGCCAAGTGTCAAGGTTGATAAACTCGTGCACATGAGAGCCCAACACACATACTGCTGGCACTGTGTATAGAATGGCAAATATGCCGATTTTAGCCATAAGCTTTTCAAGCTTACGAATGTTAGAGTCATCCACTTGTGTTTTGAGATTTGTACGGATTCGTAGCAAGGATGCAAATCCCGCTAGTAAGAAAATCTGTCCGACGAGTAGAAGAAAGCACATTGGTATGATAATGTACACTAGTAATGGCCATCTATCATAGTTACCAACATAACACATGCCAGTAAGCTCGTTGCTATCTACTCGACCAGTTACGAGAATCGCTATTGTCAAAATAGCCGGAATTGCCCAAGCAAATAGGTGAAAATAACAGGCTATTGAGTTGATTGCCTCTAATCCCCATTTCCGACTGGCAGCTAAGTACCATGTCAAGGTCAGAATGAGCCACCAGATGTGGCTGGCTATGCCGAAGTAGTACTGGATTAAGAAGATGATGATACACAGTGTAGACTCCATACCATTGACGATCATGAGCGGAGTCTCGTCTACGCTGTCAGTTTTACATATTATTTCCTCTGCCGGTATAAATAGTGGGATAAAGTAGGACAGAGCGTACATCAGGTAACAGAACGCCATGAATATAATAGGTCGAGTCGGGTACCTGAATCTACCGGGATCTATACAGAAAGATATGATCGTGAATAGCGTGGAGAGTATGCACAGAGATGCCCATATAGCCATCCACGCGTAGGCAAAACTCTTGTGTTGTTTAGTGAAGAATATATCATCGCAGGTAGGGACACAATCTCTGCAGTTTGGGTCACACAAGTTTGTACAGCTGACGTTCTCATACTTGACGTATTTTGCGGGACAAGAAGCTACCAAGTCAGCAGTTGGGGCGACTGGCGTTGAGGCTGTCAGCGGTGGTGAGGCCGGTGCAGGTGGCGTTACAGCACTCCCTAGAGTGGGCCTCAGGGAGGGCATCTCATCATCAGGTGCCATACATATCAGCTCTTTTCCATTAGGCTCTGGGAGCTTACTGCAGTTGAGCGGCCAGGCGTGTGGTACTTTAAGCTGGGCTAAGACATGCTCACAATCACTCTTAACCTAAAAGTAAGACAAATTACCCAAGGATTAACCAGCTATAATCTATATCGCTGATGAGTATCATATGAGTAGCTTATTATGATAATATGGAAATAGGAGATTAACAATCAATCATGAATTTGCATCAGAATGACACTTTCTCCTTAACAATATTACAATGTAGCAATGCTGGCAAAAAAACGTGGGAGAAACTGGACTAATAGAAAGTGCAAATTATACCTGCAGCCCTCATCCAGTTACATTGATCAAAGCTATCAAATAACTGAGTGAGTTCACTGCAACTCAAATTAACAGAAATTGTAATGTTGCATTGTCATAAAAACTGACATGTTTCAATCAACTTGATTGTTGTCGTTGAGGCCTTATTTTAGACAGGCATATTGTCCGCAGCTGTGCGCCCATGGTGTTCGATATGAATAAAGATATGAATCAATTCTAACCCTGACAAAAGAAACAAGTTATTTTTTAGATTGACACCTTTTCAAACGTGGCCAAAGAAACATTTTTTTGCGAGAAATACTCTTTGTGCAATTACCCTGCAATGGAACGATAGAAAGGTTTGTTCGCAAACTAGTCCAAAGAAAAGCTTAATGAATTGATACAAATAGTACCCCTGCATAGCATTGATGAAATGTCAACAAGATTTACTTAGCATGTAAATAAAACAGTTAAATTCAATTGATTTGAACTGTGTGAAAATATGGGTTTTACTACTGGGGGGCTATCGTTTTCATCAGTATTATTATCTGTGTTTTGAATTGCTTTACTCATCATTCAAGAAATGATCATCATATATATGGTGTGAGAGTTGAGTTTTTTGCCAGCTATGATTGTGGTATTCTAGGAATCATTTCCAATTCATGTGATTAATCAGACATTATTGGTACCAATTTATTGGCAGTTAATTGAAGAATGATAGTACACCATGAACGTAAACAAGCCTCAAAATACCTAGTCAAAACACTAGGGCCACCACAATCTACAGAATCTACCTTCTACAGCTGTCATACAAGGTGAACTCAATTTTATGGTTTCTGGGCTCTTTAGAAGTTATGGGGCTCGCGCTACCTCACAACGGTGTTTCATCAGTTATCTAATGTAGAACCCAGCCCATAAAACCCCAGGAATAATTACGTACAACAAGAGTAGTATCACAGAGCAAGGATATATCCTTACTCTGTGGTAGTATCTTGTCCTCATCAGTAATTATTATCTGATGTCCCCTTGTGCGGTTTGCTCTCACAGCTGACAACAAGCTGACACGCTGTTTTCCTTGGTAGCGCCACTGGCAGCATTAGCACTTTGTGGTTACGGCCCACATAAAAGGCTGCTTGACAGTTTATGTAATCAAAATTAAGACTTCTGGCAAACTAATTTTCATTGTCACTGTGGCTGATTTTATGACAATTTTTATTGTCTTAGCATTTTTACCGTAGTATCGTACATGCCAGCAAATTAGCAGCTATGTCTCAATGTGGAAATTGTCAGGTGCCATAAAATTTGTCCAGCCTCATAAAACTCAACATAGAAGTGCATCTGTTTTAACGATAGTTTCGTGTGATTTGTCTTGAGATAAACACAGATGATCACAGCACCTATTCAGTAGAACATTAATGGTCATAGTAATGCCGTAGGTTTGTTCATCAGTTTTTTGACAGGCTATGAAATAGTGTTGAAATGGCTGAGTGATCTCGTTACGGTGGGCAGCTCAGCTCTGCTAAACAGGATGATGTGATGAAGAACATGGTTAATGGACGAGAATTAATGAAATATGTTAAATTTTGATTTATTGACGTGATAAATTAGCTGAGCTAAATAGAAAATCATTGCAAACACTTGAAAATTGATAGGATCCAGTAGAGTTTGCCATGTTATTTGCATACCCCTGGTTATAAAGTATTATTAGTTTCATTTATTTCACAAGTGCTATAATTTTCAGAGCAAAGCGCCTGGAATGTCCTCAACCCTCTGCGTGCCCTTAGCTCATTTTCAGCACATAGTTTTCTGCGCCCAGACCAGAATAGTAGATTATCTAAGCGCGTATGCCTGATCTATATCAGCACAATTCCAAGTAATAATAATTTACTTGATCCGACTATAAAACAAGGATTTATCTCTTAACAGTTTGACATCTCTCACAGTTCACATAGAGATGATCCAGTACACTCAAGTTTAAATCACACAAAAAAACTACAGCCTATTAGTTTCTGTCTCCGCCTTGGGTAGCAGAGAGCGGTTCATTGACCAAGAAAGGCCAAATTCTCAACAAATTAGAGATGAACAAAGAATCAAAATTTAACATTTTGGTGTTTTGCTGACGGACTAATGAATTAATCTAAACCGTAACAGGTAACAGACGTGCTACCTATGCTCGTCACTTGATATCACACCAAAGTGACTGTTGTTTTGGCTTGATCTAATTATGTTGCAGCTTGTTTTCGCTGGCAAATTAACTCAAGATCAAAGAAATAATTTATCATATCAATGATATCATATCTCTGAGGGTGGTATCTGCCTAACAAAAGATAACCTGAGTCTAGATTGAGTCGACCACTACACCACAATCTAACCAAATCAGTGCTCACCCGCTTACAACTCACCCGATCATTCCATTACAATACTGGCTGGTGTGTAATTGTGCCAATGCAAATAAAAGCTGAATGGAAATCATTCCACAAATTCTTAGCAAATACGATGTAGCAAAATCTTCAGTTTACAGCAAGCTAAATATCAAGTTGCCTTCCTGTGCTATGATCGGTTTCATACAAATATGAAGCAAATACAGCCAGTAGTAACTTTACATCACTTGAAAATAAGCAGACGACTGCAGAGTTTTCCAATCAAAGTATAATCCTACCACATTAGGTTCCTATATGCGAAAAATGTTAACATTTGACCAGTTTGCGATATTACTTGTAATAAGGATAAAGGTCCTACCTGTAGACACATACTGCGGCAGACATTAATAACTAGAGGTTCCTCCATCTGCATGGTGCACATAGGTACAAACAAACTACACAGAAAGAATTCTATGTGTCTGGAGCAGTTGAAGAGCGTCACAAGCTGAGAATAAGGTTGTAACTCGGCTATTGCTTCTTGCTGAGTTGAATGGCCGAGGAGGTTAGGCATCAATGTGCTTCTGTACTTCAAATGTGAGCACATTTCAATCTGTATGGGCTCACACGTTCCCATTTCGTCCAAATATCCATCGCCAGTGGGTAAATTTGTCAACAGCACGAGCAAAACGGCTGTGAAAATCCGTGATTTTGTGTAATTAGATAATAAGCCGAGCCTTGTAATATCCATATTGTAGTGTTGGCTTGCGTTGCGTCTAATTGACAGAATTCAATAGACTGTAGTGTGCTTCATAGCCACTTAGAGCAAACTCAAGAGCACTAAACGGCCACTTCACCTCTTGTGTATCTGGCCACTTGACAATAATAAACTAACTGTGTAATCATAACCTAAAACCATGTGTATCCAAAGCCGAGCATTATCGCCTACCTGCTGTTTGATTGGACAACATCAAGCCTCAGTGCACAACAATATCTTATCATAATGTGGGTGTATATAAGCTACCCCTCTATTGACGGTGAATAGCAAAAAGGCAATTTGTCAGAAAATTAGAAATGTTTTAATGTTAATTTACGTGTTCAAACATCATTATCTGAATTAAAACGCTCCTACTGCAAAATTAATTTTCATTGGGTGTATTTCTGAAATGATGCAAATATGCAAATAGTTGAGTATACGCCTTCTAAACTCATTCACAAACAGTAATAACATTGCTGCATTATTATTCATGACTTTTGACCACAAATCTATCAAAAATACTCTCTAAGAAGCTCTTGAGTCTGTGGGTGTTAACAGTTTGAAGCAAGGTTATGCTGGACGGCCCGAGGGTTTGATCCCTTGCGGGAGGATCAAAAGTGAAAAAGCTTTCCCTTATCCCATGTGGACATAAAAATCATCAGCACATGAATGCATAATCACCGTTAGGAAGTACAAATGTGTCTAAAGATGAGACAATGTGGTCAAACAACACCAAAACTGCTCACTCAAACTGGAAATCGATTTGGTGTGGTTTTGTGGTTGACTAAAATTGGACTAAACCGGCTACATAAAAAAAACCCTCATTTAACTACTATTACTATAACCGATAACGACTCTGTCTATCTACACCACTGTCAGTTAATGGAAGCCGCACAGGTGCTCTTTGGGAAGTAAATCATCACAGTACATTACATTGCTGCAAGTACATAAGTATTTTGTAATTCCAGGGTGATATTTTACAAAAGACATCACAACACAATTGCATGAGTTGTAAACGGTGTCTTGTGGTGCTTTCAAATCAATCTACAAAACTTTAATCTGATCATGAAAAGCTTAAACTTAATCCTTGTTGAGCTCTAAATCAAGGGCTATTGAGTAATATATCCCATTACTGGAACAATGTGGAATTTAACATCCCTCCCTGCAACATCAAAGAGTCAAATGCTTGCCTGTAACATCATTTATTAGCTGCCCTTGTTTTTCAATTAGCTATCCATCAAATTGAATATGTTAGCACATTTTTAAATTGTAAAACAATGCCAACTCGATTGCATTCACTGGTTTGGCTCCAAAGTTAGCCCTTCGGCATATCAGAAATGTATAAATTAACTCTGATTTAGCCTTTGATCTTTCCAAAGAAAATTCAACATATTATTTCACCAAAATGTATGAAGCTCAATTCTCTGTACGACGCTAGATTCATATTATTATCTCACACAAGCACTCTCAGCATGTTTGGAGTATTTCAGCATCGAAACTAGTGAATGTGATCAGACCAGCAAGTCAGAGGGGCCATTGTGGTTCGGTAAATGTTACTTGTAGCGTCACTGGTAGGCAGGTTCATTTCAGGGCAGATTCATTGGTAACCATCCTTGTTATTACCATAATGTCCTGAACAAAACAACCTCAAACTTGAAGAGCTTCAGAGTATTGAGAGCATAACTTCTATTTGGATCTCAATCAGCTTGGATGGGCAGTGATGCTGATTGCCAGCATAATTGTTGAATTTGTAAAGAGAGTATATAAATTCTCTGGAGGTGATGTACAAAGTTTAAAGTCATAAAAGTTAGGGTAGAAACTAAATTAAATTGTTGTTGGGTTGTTGACAGGACGACTTTACTAATATTGAAAGGAAAAATGTCTTTGATACATGTCAGCAGAGACTACAGTCAGTCACTCAAAGAATTGCGTTGGTAACTACCTATACTCTGGAATTATTTTACACCTATTCCACCTTACCGCAACAAAGACTGTTTTGTGTATAATTTGTGTCTTGCCACCCTACTTGCTGCCACAGACCCATCAATATTCCATATGAGCTGAGTGTGCCACAGTCAGATGTTTTCAGCTGATAATAAATAACATCCAAGGACAAGAGTGGACAACTCCCAAGTTGTATTATGTTGGTAGTCCTACAGAAATTGTAAAATAATCCTGACAATCTGGTTAGTGAAATTTCCAAGCCAAAGTTGTGTTACAATTTTTGTAGGACTATCCAACATCATTGGTTGTTGCCTACTCTTGTCTTTGTTACAAACAAAGATTAATTGACATTGGTACCACATGCCAGTTCTAAAGATTCGATAATAATCAAGATTGGATGATTTGTGAAAATGCAAAGCACTCTTGTATAAGTTTGAAATCCTCTGTTATGAAATCACCATTCTTAACTATAATCGCATCGCATCAAGAACCATCGATCGCTCCATGATATCAAAATAAGATGAGCCTAGTTAATCTTACATGGCTGAATTATGCGAGTTACCCTCTCTCCCTACAGGGTTGGACAACTTTATGCCACCAAAAATACATGAAACTATCCTGCTTTGAATCAGTGAATGTAGATAATATAATTTTATTTGAGTTATGTAAATTTTCTGTCCTTCAAATGGTGGCACAGCTAGATGAATGCAGCTCAGATCTTGCTTTGTAATGATCATTATAAAAAATCCCACAATTCACTTTTCTTATAAATACCAGACCTTGTGAAGTCCAGGCCCAAGTTGCATTGTCTGAATGGTACTGCTATTCCCTTGAGCATCACTCTGCCTGCAGAATATTTTTTGAGCATAGGCTTATGAATTATGAATTACAAAGTTCCCAATAAAACATCATTACTACCGCTGAGATAGTGGCGCCTCCATCAATCTGAATGTAATCGCCTCAATGTAATAAGATATATTAAGACTATATTAACTGCAGCCAAAATATTTCCTAATGAAGGGATCAACCCTTGCCAAATAAAGGACAAAGTTTAGGTGAATAGACTCAAAGTTTCTTTTGCAGAGCTGCTTCATGATGGGCATATTATGCTGTCTTAACAAAACACATGTATTGAACCTTCACTGCCTACCACTCGGTAAGAACAGCTTGATCGAAAACACCAGATTCCTCTTCTGTGGACAGGTGTTAGGGTTATCAATTTTTATCCAATCATGTTCCTAGATTCCCCTTACTTCAAATGCAATCCTCAAATCTAGGGTGTGTATTGGGAAAGGTATAGTTTCGTGTTTTGTTGCTTAGATAAATGTTATGCAAAGATTAGGATGTGCTTATTGTTCGCAGCTCCATCTCCCGCTATGTAATAAGTGGCTGTTATATAAACTACCGGAGCGACAAACCGATATAGTGATCACCGTAGCTAACATGCAATATTGATCTGCCTTTGAAGCAGCAAAAGGTTGAGCACAGTTTGGTTTGGAAGCAGTTTGCGCTTGACAGGTCAATGGATAGAGTGTGGAAATTAGACAAAAAAATCATATCTATGTCGCTGAGGCCTCTAGGGAGCTTGAACAAAAGATAACATTTCTAAAGAATTACTGTCATCGTTATTATTGTGACTAATTCAGAGAACTTCTATTGCTGGGATTATTTTGAGAACTGGTTCAGAGTGAGGCTGCTATACTTTGGCTTGGAGATACATCACAAGACTAGGCACAAAAGAAAATAAGGTTAGTATGCAGAAATCTTCATTTCTTTCCTTTACCTACCATGGATATTATGGTTTAACGCAGATGTGAATTCTTTTTTATTGTCCAATCTCACTATTGTCAATCATACCACCATTTATATGCCTATGCATGGTACACCTTAGTATCTTTGGAGACTGGTAGGCTGTGGCAAGTTGTTTCAAGTGGCAGTGCGAGTTAGTTTTTGGTAAAGTTGTCTACAACTGGTAACCTTTGAGAAGGTTGAGGAGGTCTCCTGTGGAGGAAAACTCGTTACAAATATCTGCAGATAGCTAACCACATACATATTATTTTGATGAGCTTCAGTTACAAACAGCCCATAGAACATACTTTTATTATTTGTTTGTGATAAATATTTGATATTGATCTTTTTGTCTCTCAATAAATTTGACTGAGCAGCTTTCTCCCGTTGTATAAAGCAGTGGTCATCTTTAGCCAGTTCATTTGGCAGCTTACCCATTATCGTGTGTTGTATACCTTATGACTACTGTAAACACTGAGTTCTTTGAAGTTTGCAAGGTTATCTATGCTCCTTTATTATGAAAAAAACAATTCCTTGTAATGCTTCTCCAGGAATTTTCACTAAGGTCTATAAATGTCATCCTAGATTCCACAATGCTCTCATTGAAGGCTATGGATTGACTGACATTCTAAAGGGTGATTTGACTCTTAGTTTGAGAATAAACTCTCAGAGTGACCAGAGAGTTCGTCACAAACTTCCTGGATATGACTGATTGGTGACAATAATTCAGGCGACACAGAGTTTTCCCCTCCTGCTATCCACCCATAAGATGGTGATGAATGATTAGGCTGGAATTTGCGGTTTATGTAAGAACTCTTTAATGTTTCTGTTCAGGATAAGCCGTCCTATAATCTATTCTGTATATCAGTGTTGTTAACTCCTGTGGGTTTCTGTCTTTCTCATGCTGTGATCCGATTCCCATCACATGTAGATAGATACACATGTAGTAATTTTGGAGATGTATAGTGAGATAACTCAGACTTGATTACCAAATTACACGTCTTCGTCTCTTTAAAGTGACCGAACTGATCGATACAGCCGGTGATTTGTGAGAGAAAAATGATTCTACTTGTGAATTATGGTGCATCAAAATTACGGTAATGCCTGACCTTAATAGCTACAGCGGTGGGAGGGGGGGGGGGGCAGGATACAGCCCTGTATGACATTATCAAAGATTGACATTATAGAGCTTGTAATAATTCGCAAATCCTATGCAGTGGAGTACTGAACCCCAAACCCATCTCAAGTATTTAGTATCTCTAGTATAACGATATAAGGCCTTTTCAAATTTTTAAGCCGAAAGTTTCTTTGTTTGGCCTCATTTGGCTTACGATAAGTTTGACTTGTATTGAATTAAGAGATAGAAATCTTTAGGATACAACTGTTTGTGACTCATGAGCAAGCAAGCCAAAAATCAATGAAATCACAGACCAAGCTGTGCCGGATTTGAAATTTCCTGCAAATGCACTATTTAGAAATTCCAAAAAACTTCAGCAATAACATTCCACAATCCTTAGCATATACACCCTATGTAACATGTTTGTTGAGGGGCGGCCTAGTTCTGAGATGTCGATCACTGTCACAACTATAATCCCCTCTCATATATAATCCAGTCTCTTTCAATCTGACACTGATGGCACTCTTACTCTGTATCAGCGTGTAAATATCCAGTGCATGTTATTATATGGTCAGTCAGAGTAAAGGTTTGTGCCCAGGATGTTCAATGAGGAGAGCCACGGGACTAGCAACAGTACAGGGTCCAGCTACACAACTGGCAGTATTGGCGCTATGAGGCGGAGTTCAGGTACAGTAGAACTATTTCTTCAGGATTTTTTATGTTTCTTACCTCTCATGTTGTTGGCAACAGCTGGAGATTATCTTATTGATTACAAATATTTTGAATTTTCTACCCCAAATTGAACGAGCGCCGATTGAGTTGAAACAAGTTTTACTTTTTTGGCAAACTCAGGGAGGTAATTTGTCATTGGTTGGAGATTTTGTGTGTTTGTTGAGTAGCATGCAGTTGTGATTGCCTGTGATTAGATGAGCTATTGTTCACTAGGACTCATTTATCGGTTTTACTTTTAATAATGGTTTGTAGATCAAGTGGTTTGATATTTGTTTGCTCAGCGCCTCGTTCTACAAATTAGTTTTTGTACACATCTGTTGCCATTCATGACAGCTTAGCTGAGCACAGTAGAACAACAAAACGCTGAGGAATACAGTAGTTTATTTACTCTGTCGCTCAAAAAAAGGGAGCAGCTAGTAGAGTATAGGCAGGATATTGAGGACGCAGACCGATTGGTGTCTCAGATATCCATTTATCTCTTCTCTATCTCTACTCTGGATATTTGTCTAGATAGGATTTACCGATGAGATGTCGAGTAAGGATAGAAGGCTGAGATACATATATATTAATAGAAGGGGTAAGTATATACTGTCTCTGTGACCTTCCTGTCACTTCATCGTCCAGGATGGTCCAGACAGGACAACTCAGGTTCAGCTTCCCTTATATCAAACTGTTTCTGCCCTAGGCAGGGCCTGCATGTTTCTCGGTTTTATGCACTGTACCAGTAAGTCAATGGCAGTGCATTTGTTTTGCTTTGACTGACCACTAGGAGTTGCTGCCAATCCGCCTTCTGTACATGTGGGCACCTGGTTCGGTTTCTTTTCAGATAGGATGAAAATTATATTGCCCTTATTAATCTTTTGTTTTGTGCTTTGCGCATAGTTATTTGCTTAGGGAAATATTAATGACAGTAACATAATTTTCTTATGCAAACAGAATTTGAGTTCACCAATAACCTTATGTAACTTTCCCCCTGTATATAATAAATTACTCTTATTATGGTGCCAGAAACAAAACTTGTTCGAATCAGCGAAGTGGTGTCACTTCTGGAATGAGCTACGGAACAGGTGTTCAAATTAAACTCACCAAATAAAACAGTACAATATATATAGCCCTTAACAGTAATTACCCTGTAATTATTAATTAAGATGAACATGGAATGCTTGTATTGTTTTGTTTTGTGTTGACAAATACAAACGTATTACTGAGTTGGTGTGAACAAAAATGCTTTGCGCAAAATAACCCTGTCAATGCAGTCCAAGTAATTCTCTCTTAGTTTTACATCAGGAAATGACTTGCATGCGAAAAGGAAAGGGCCTTGGTACAAGAGCTTGTTCAGACTCAGTCTGTCCAGACTCCATTGTTAGACTCTTTGCATTTTTCTCTGTCGAAATAGGATAAGTTTCCAACCGGCTGTGTTGTCCTCTCTTGTGATTATGCATCCATCAAGGTTGTGATGGTTTTCCTTTGTCCGTAGCATTGTTGCATAAACATTTTTTTGTCCTGATCCTTTTGGGAATTCCACAAAACTGCATTGTGGGATACCTCCCTTTAAGATCTCCAGCAGTGAGAAAAGAGATTTCAACAGGTTTATAACCAGTATATTAATTTTCTTTTCTGAAGTTTAATTGGTGGTTCTCTAATTTGCTGCTGCAAGGTGCAATATCCCTTTAGTTCCTATTCATGCCTTTCTTTCAACACAAGCCTAACTTTTCCTAATTCTATCAAAGTCTCAGCTAACTGCTAAACCTAGCATTCTAATCGCAGAAATTCAATTACAAAAGATCAATGAGTGAGCCTAGGATTACTTCAAACTAAGAGAAAAAATTTAATTGAATATTGTAATATTTTGATTATGGGGGTTTAGATTCCTCAAGTGGTCTGCAATGTTATTTCCTAAGAAGCCATAGAGGTCTATGATTGTTTAGTTATTTGTGAGCGAGAGTAATAGCTGAGTTTACTCTTTGTCCCCTCAGTGTCATGAGTGGTTTTATTTATTAAGTACAGTCCATTGTGTTTGATTTAATTGATACAATTTCACCGATTGAATAACGGCGTTTTGTTCGCAGCTGTTTGAGGGTGTATGAGACCTGCTCAGTCGATAAAGCTACACTTTTTAGCATCACTCTAGTGATTTTAGGAGTATAATTCGACAGCTCAATCTAAAGATTTTCGTGCAACAGTGACTTTTGCTCATATTAAATTAGTTTTGATCTCATACTTAGATCATATCTCAATTACCTATGTTTGACCTGATCTGATTGATTGAGCGACTGCTGCCTGAGGGACATCTCACATACACATCATAGAGCAGCGTGTGTTGGATCGGAGCAGTTCGATGATCTCAGCCATAGAACTGTTACAGGTTATATTACCTTGTTTGTGTATCAGACGGAGGAGTTATCAGCGTTTTATCTCATTAGACATTGTTAGGTTTCACAGGTAATATGTAGGAGTGATGATAACATTGACTGTTGTATCTTAGCAGCTAAGCATTCTAAGGTATTAGTCTGACAATATTCACGGTTACATAATCAGAGTTGAAGACGGCAGTCTTTGAACCATCTTAAAGTGGACTGAGTGACCATTGAGCACTTAACTAGCGATACATATCAGTGATATAAACAGGCTGTCTGGAAAATAGAAGCTCTTCAAGTGATACATTGGTAGATAATTTTGAGAGTATATATCATTACTGTTTGAGCACAACGTTTGTGCCAACTGTGAAAAAGTTGTTGCGCTGTCAAATTGTAATTCGAAAATCTCTGGAGTTGAGAACTTTGACCTTGCCTTTTACCAGGATTTCGTTGGTGGAATATGACGAGCATTATAACAGGACCATCTGAGACGGAAGGTAAGAGTGGTGTTGTGTTTTTGTTGTGGATCGCTATTGTTACAATATTCGCACATACACCATGTTAAAACCCACTTTCACTTTATATGTCTATGGTTGTGAGGAGTTTAATTTTGGGATCTATGCAGCACTTTATTTCAGCTTCGGTCACTTGCGTTGTGTGTCACTTCATATCAAAATCAGTAATGGGTGGATTCAAAGTACATGAAGAATAGCACGATGATTTCTTATGAAATATTACCAGGTGAAAACCCTGTCATAGCTGTGGAGCTTTCGCTCACACTCAAGGTTTGCAACCACAAAGAATTCATAATCAGAAAGATGTATATCCTAGTACTAGCTTCAGCAATGAACTGGCTTCAGGATATTCGGTTAAAGGTGGGCTTGGTTCTGCCTTTTAGTCTCATTTTATATATAGACAAATCAATGCACATATAATATTATGAAATTATAATGTAAAGATATAAAGGGAGCACGATTCCAAACCTTTTTTTAATTGCCGAATGGTAAAATGGAAGCTTTCCTACCAAAACAGGGACTCAAATCCTTGGCCCTCAGATTAAAAGTCTGATGCTCTTCCGGCTGAGCTCTCTGGGTGGCTTATGCTAGTTTTCTTCCCTTGCAAGTATGAAAAAGGGTTTGTTTGGGAGAATGTTAATTTAGAGTAAAATTTTAAGGTGTTCAGTCATTACCACCATGTAGTATAGCCAGTGCCTGTGAGTATGTGAGGACATGAAACGCTTTTTATCGTAGTTTGAGTTTCCGGCATTGTTTTCCAGTGAGATATTGCAGTTTTGTCATTCACAACTTTATTGGTCAAAGTCTTTAAAGAAAATTCCACTGACACAACCATTGTCTAAGATCAAAGTGTCACTGCCAATGGCTGATTAGCGCCAATTCAGTTTTGGCAGCTCGCTGCACACCCATGATTAGGAGGTCTTCTATGGCCTCACTTCTAGGATGCATTCTAGTTCTCTAGGATGTATCACATTCTCTGTATGAGGATTTGGGGCACCTTGCGTCCCTCTTTAGGGGCAGCCTAGAACAAGTTGCAATTGCCTGCATTCAGGTTGCTCCCTTCCACTGGTCACGCCGCAGGCTAAGGCCTGCGGCGTGACCAGTGGATCGGGAGCGACTCGGAATGCAGGCAAATGGACCAAACTTCTGTTTCTTACTAAACAGCAACCATTCAAAACATCTGGCACCAATCTGACATCAATGTTATTTTGTTGCGAGAGCAGTATTTTGTCATAACTGGTTGTAAATTGCCAGAATAGCCGATAAGGCTGGGAATATACTCTTGAATTTGTAACAAATGGTGTTGAATCTCATCTGGTCATATTTTTCACATTTACGCAATAGGGAATCTGATCAAGATAATAATTCCAATTTTTCTTGGGCACCTTGACTATGAAAGTTTATAGAACAAGCAGTAATCAACAATGCATCTCAATGTGAAGTTGTGTTGCTCGATTATCATTTCTCAGCCTATCCGCAAAGTTATGAGTGCCACATACCCCTCCGCCTATGGCTGAGGGTTGCCTGCCCCTTTAAGGTCTCACATATTTTTGAAAATCTAGTGGTTAGGATGCATTGCAACCTCAGAATGAGATTTAGGGAAACTTTGCAACTCTATGCTCTCAGCTCACAAGTCAAATCACGTGCAAGGGAGGACAACCTGCATGAGCTGCCTGGATAGCTCAGTTGGTAGAGCATCATATTTTAATCTGAAGCTCCAGGGTTCGAGTCCCTGTTAGGGTGTAGAAGCTTCTATTTTTGTTCACAGCTAAATCTGGTCAAATCTATATAATATCTGGGGTTATGCTCTCACCAATTTACAACACAGTTCAGTGTTCCATGAGGGAGAAGAGCACAATTCTTAGAACAGGGACCCGAACCCTGTTCCCTCAGATTAAATGTCTGATGCTCTACCGACTGAGCTATACGGGCAGCTCATACAAGTTGTCCCCCCTTGTATGATGAAACAAAGGCATTCGGCCGAGTTAGTTAGTTGCGAGTCACAGACTATCTGAACTCTGAATCTTCTTCCGTCGCACTTTAAGGCTCTAAGAACATTCACCAACTCTATTCTTCCAATTTACCACAACAAGGCTAACTTCAGGTTATATTCCTCAATAAATTACTTGTGAGTTGTTTCCCCGACCATTCTATACTTCACCACAAAGTTTAATCCGAGTGATGTTCGCCAGGGCTATGTAATGATACTTGCCCTGTTATACTACACCATTTTACTGAAGCAAGACAGTTTTCCCTCATGTTAATTCATGATTGGCTCATAGATGGTGCTTCTTTGATCAGGTAGCAACACAAAATAGTTGTGTCCAGTTTTTTATCTGTGTGTAGTGAATGGTTGGGAAGGGAAGAAGTATAATTGGCTGGAAAGCACAGGTTTTAAATGCATGTCAAACAATTGCCATCTTTAGATATAGGGGTACTTGTTATCAATGATTGTACATGAGGATTCAATTTTTAAACAACTGTACAACCGATAAAACATACCATACTATCGGTATATTTTAATTACCAGACTTGTGCTCTCTTTATTTTTTGAGAACACAACTCCAGATATTCTGCTTTGGCTTTGCCCTGTTTATAGTCATGTAAAGGACTCCTTGGTCACACTGTAAATTTTTGGTTTTGTACATGTTCACAGCTTAGGAGCAATGATCTCTGCGGTATGGAAAATTACAATTACTGACACCCATTATACACAGGCCTACGCTAATAAACTGACACATTGGGGGATAGTGAAGTGTATTGAACTGGCCTGAACTACAAGGTGTGAGTTTGCCATATGGTAAAATTCATAAATACATGTTACACAATATCCATTATTGGGTTTTCCTGTCCTTGTTTTACCCCTGGATTAAATTCAACTAATAATTCCTATCACTGAATCACCTGATCGCTGTCTCAAGTTCTACCGAATATTAAAATATTGTGTGTCAGTCAGTCTATGGCTTCAGCCTCTTGACTGCTGGATAATTGATCTCCCTGCAAACAGTGTATTCACCTGTAAAGGTTTTTGAGTGCATTTGAAAAATTGTTACTGTTAGTTTTGTTGACATCGAAATTGACACTCATTGGGTCAAACCTTATAATATTTACCCCCATGCAATAATTGTTTGTATTTCAAACTCAAACACAGACAAATGAGAAAACATTTACGACTAAACAAGATTAAATTCCAATTTTGTGAAAAGTGTTTTTGAGTTAAATGCTACCTCCCTGGGTTTGGACGAGGTCATCATAGGCTGTGTTTATCATAAGGCTGTCACTCAACATGAAAACAAATCGATTCTCACCCAGGGTACTAGTAGACCTCTATTGAGAACTCATAGACCATGTAAATAGCAATGTTACGGCATCACAAGGCATCCATCATGTGATTGATTGGCCACTAACACCCACTGATAGGTATTCATATCAATGCTAACACCAATCAGAGAAAAATTATAGTAATACGCTTAAAAATTACAGCGGAAATGTTGTGGTTAGCAAATGTCCAAACCACCTGCTCTTCTAAGATTCACTTCTTTCTTCCACATTATTACATCATAAGTGCTTTTGCGTCTGCATCATACACCAACCTATTTTATCTTGACCACAATTCTACAAGATTGCCTCACTTTGCCTTGTGCTGAGTATTTCTGTCATGGCGGTGATTGAATGCCTGAGCTAACTTTCCATGAACCTCAAACTCTCCATGACACACTTTGCTTAGGGTTACCGGATTACCGGTTTGTGCTATGTTACTTGTTACTTGATTGATGACCCGGGCTGTAATGTTTAGTCCTCTGCCCGAGAGTTACAGAAATATATTCATAACGAAGTAGTAGTCAGAGAGTTTCATGAATGAGATGAATGGAGAGGGAAGAAGAATAATGACTCTCTCTCTCTCTTCATAATGGTCATTTGATAATGGTTGGCGGTTGAGCTCTAGACGCAACACACAACCCACGCCTCTATATAAACATCTTAGTTATGTATAATCATTGAAAATATGGTGGAAAGTCTATGCAATTTACTCTTGAGGAAAAATATGCCTCTATTAATAATGGAGTTGACTCATCTACTTTACTTTGCTCGAGGAGTGTTTGATGTACCGCCTGGTGATTTGGTTGATAAAATTGAAAAATGGAGGAGGTAAAAATAGTTCAGAGGAGTGTGAGACCCATTAGTCAAAGAGTCTCAAACAGTGTAGTCTTGTGTCTCATGGTAGTTCTACACATATATGGGCGTAAATGTCAGTGGTGGGAAGATCAGTATCGCTGTCTTCTGCTGTCTATAAGCTGCTTCAACCTTGAAACGGGACATTGGTGTGACACGCCCTGATGATAAGTGCCTTTGATCTGTCTTGCTGGTCCAAAAGTCAGTGAGTTGAGAGTCTGTAATCTCAGACAAGGTTTGTGGACAATTCGGTACCAAGCGTGTTTGGTTCTGTAAAACTAATTATATCGTATTTGTATTTATGTATTGTTTGAATGACTCCACTTATCTTAATTATTGAAAGATTATCAATAATTTATATTCTACAAACAATGTTTTAAAAGAATTGCTTATAATCAAAAGCCATAATTGAAAAATATCTTAATATTAATTAATTTTCCGCTTTACAAAGAACAGGAAATCTAATCAAAAAAAAGTGATAACACTACAATGTAATGGATGCTTTTGAAAGTGTGTATCGGATCATGTTTCCCTCTATAGCTTTGACAGGAGATTGCATCAGTGTGATTGACAAGGAATCCAGAAATCTGTATATCAATCTCTTTAGCGTTTGATTGAGCTTGTTATTCATTGAGAAT
Source organism: Membranipora membranacea (assembly GCA_914767715.1). NCBI lineage: Eukaryota > Metazoa > Bryozoa > Gymnolaemata > Cheilostomatida > Membraniporidae > Membranipora > Membranipora membranacea. The sequence goes on from OU612073.1 coordinate 21,323,590, forward strand.
ATCGATATGAATATGTCCTTGTCATCCGTTTGATCAGGCTACTGGTATGCACCTAGCAGGACATCTGAGATTAATTAAGATTAGATAGCTTCTCCGGTAGCCTGCAGCTAAAAAACTCTATTCTTACTGCGGCCGTAGAAAATCCACCAATCAGCTCGCAGGAAATGTTCACAGTCCATTGTGCTTGTTGCTCATAATAGTAATATTGTATAGCGAAACATAAGGGATTAAAATTTGTAGTGGTAGGTTAGCTTCCATAATCATTACCGACACGACTTGTATTGGCGAGAGTCGAGTCAAGAGAAACAGAAGCTGTGAAAAGGGGACTGATTTGCGACCCCTGTCACTCATTCTCGTCACTGTGTCCGATATCTACATCTGTTACATTCAGCTAAAACAACAGAGGAAAGCTCTAGCTGACTCACACATCTATTGTTACCTGAGGATTCGTTTTATCAGTCAATGGAAAAGCTCTCTATGGATTAACTCAGCAGTACAAACAGAGCAAACAAAAGTGAGGTATTCTGTCACATGAATGCCCCATTACAAGCACAGTCACATCTGTGTGTTGTTTGTTGTCAAACTGGGAATTTTCTCGCAACTCCAACGTCAGCTTTTCGTCATTGGATTTGATGCTCATACTCCTAATCATCGATAAGCGAAAGCAGTTGTTTGGATACTATTGGAACTTAAATGATAAGCATCATCCAAGTTATCATCATCATCATCTTGAACACAAGTATTTACTGTTCTACGGCTTCTAATTACACAGACCGCCTCGGATAATTCTCTTAGCTTTGATCAGCATCCATCAGATTCACTGGATAATTGTCAACCACTCAGCCTCCAATTTACGATTGTTTAACTAAATCGGGTAACTATTTGGAGGAGGCATTTTCGGTCCTGCCCTCCAAATACGCTGACTGATCAATCTGCGTTGAGAAGCTGCTGATTTATCAGATGTGAATGACACTTGACTCAGGGCTATAATCAGCATCTTGGAAACAATAGGTTTGAAACTAAAATCTTCTGATACTTATCGAATAGAGGACTGTTACCATAAGAAGTTACCAATTATTGCTCTCTCTACAATTGTGAGGAATTATAAGCTATTCTACTTTTGACGTTGATTTCATTGAAAATAAATTCATAAACCAAACATTGCTGAATGATAGAAATTGGATAAACTTGGATTGATTTCTATCACAATTCTAGTGTTTGTACCTGTGATTAACTAAATGCCAGGTTATCACAGTATTAAAATTACTCAAACCCATAGAACACAATAGAACTCCGGTGCATCCAGAAGGTACTGAGAAAACGTCAAGACAAACAAATACTACACAGATAATAGGACATCAACTGTATTAGGTCAGTAAGAAGAACACCAACTTCTCAGTGTAGTGCTTTAATCTTACACTTAATCCACTTGGTGCAGAGTACTGGATCCTGGCCTCCCTTAGTGACGGATCACAAACTCTACCGACACACTACGACGATGACCATCATCTGAATGATTAACAATGATTCGGAAGTTCTCTGTAACTAACACACAATCTAACCAGTCAGGCAGTGTCAGCACATCTGAGGCACCTTCTACCACCGGCAGCGGGCCGATAGCCAGCCCAACATCACAACTAGAATCTCAGATCTCATCTACTGATCAGGATAGTAAGAAACTTTACGCTCAATCTCTTGAATCGACTGAGAACTCCGTTGTTAACGAGCAATCACAGACAATGTCAGCTCTAGTGGACCCTTTACTCTATCCTATCGGCTCTGAACACGACACCTCAACAGATGGTGAGATAATTTTACATGCATCACACACTTTTCCTGTACTAGCAACCCAAAGTAGCGTAAATAAATTCCTCCTCTGGTTTTGCAATCTTGATTGTCAGATTGAGTAAAAGGAAAGTTATAACCTTGAACAGGTTGCACACCTGGCTCTTGTGTCTATTGCAAAACTGCAATGAGATATTCTCTTACACTAACTGGAGCACAAAATCTGTCTCATTATTGGGTCTGTTGTTTTGTAGTGGCTCCGAATGAGGATTTCCATAGACTCAACGTCTCTCGTTCTTCTGTGATGTTTGGTTGCAACATAGTAGATCGATCATTAGTATCTTATAGGCTGCTTTCTTTTAGAGTACCTTCAGACTTTTACCTTTGATATGGTAATTTTGCTTATATGGGAACCATCTTGAAGATATATCTTCGTAATGAATAGGAAGTTGTTTGCAAATTATTTACCACACGTCATATATGGAAAAAATTGTTATGCAGATTTTGAAGTCAATCCATCCTTCGGAAAATTTGTGAATTGCTGTGTCATCTGTTGTTGCGTTTTAATTTGAGGCCTCTTATCATATAGTTCGCCATCCTTTTTGCATGATCGCGTGCAATAAAAACAACCTGCAAACTTTGTACCTGGCGAATATATAACAGTTTGTCTGCGCTGCACGCTTATTACTGTGGGTGGTTTTCTAAATCAGTAACTGTTGCCATAACAGTGCAATTTTATGAGATAATATATAACAAGATTTTGCAAAATATGACAGAAATATGATGGATATTACACTGACAACTGAACCATAATTCGTTTGTTCAGCTACGATTGATTTGTTGGTACTGAGTTTTTGGGTGGTTGTTCATGTCTCTTCTAAGTCATTGAAGTGGTAACATTACAAGAATTCAATGACAGAAAACAGAAACAAGGCGTCTGCCTCTTGAGAGTTTTTCAAGTGCCTGGCAAGTGTAGAGATTTTGTAAGTGATACCACACATTGCCATGTTACTAGGCTGAAGAAAATCCGAAAATTCTGAATGTCAAATTCCTGAGTGAGTTTAATTAATTTCCAGATTCCGTTTTTGTTATTCACAAATTCTTGCCTCATAATACATTGCGAACAATGATGACATAGATACAGTTATGACACAGTGTTTGTAGCCGATATGGTTAGAGGGAGGCCATATTGTGAACACGAGCAGCATCAATTCATATGCTGACCCTTTGCTGGTCTCAAAGTCATGAACCGAAGATTATTATTGCAAAGCGCTTGAGCTATTTTCAACGTTTGGGTATTTAATTTTTGCCTTTTTTATTAACACAGTGTCTTTGTTCAAAGCCACTTGCACGGCTTGTCAACAGCCTTTACTGCTATGTCGATATGTTGATACAATATGTTTTTATTGCTGGCGACGGACACAATGTTCCATTGAGGAGGAGGAATTCTTGACATTTTTCACCGATTTTTTCCGGTGGCTTGGTCAGGGCTTGTTGAGATTGTTTGTAGACTTTTTTCCTTTGTCGGATATTGAAGACAGTTCTTTTGAAGCCTAAGACAGGTAAACAATAGTCATTGAAGGGTCTGCAAGGATATGTCAATTACCTGTCTCCTTATACTGACTGAGATGTCTGTAGATGCTGCCTTTCGGCTATGCTGCCTCTCTTCTTTGTTTGCTGAGATATCATTGGTCCATTTGTGACCTTGAAAGCATTGATGATTTACCAGGTTTTGTTATATGAAGTGAAAGATTGTCACTGACTGTGTTGGGCCCTTTCCTTTCTAGGTTTGGAGGTAGTTTCTATTAATATCAGCGCATTGCGATACGGTCATTGCATTTATTTCCAGTTGCCAAGAGAGGTAAGGCCAAGTTATTTAATGATTGTTAATATATTGTTGAACAGTGGTGAGTCGGGCGTTGGCAACGAATATGGTACATAGAAGATTATGCCATATCTCAACAATCCCAGCAAAAGAAGCAATGAGATGTTCCCATCCCCTAAAGTGGGACCTATGATTCAATATTATGTGACTGACAGGCTAATTAGAACACTCAAGTTTAAATACTCCTCGCCTTCTTTCAGGGTGTTGTGTATTCAAGTCTCACCTGTCAAATTAAGGTTACTCATTAATGGCGACCACTCTACCTGACAGCAGATATAAACATAGGCATTCATGAGAGAAGGATATTGATACACAACCCTCAGCCACTTCTCACTGATTCACAGTACTCTCCGGTGGTTACTTATGGCTGTCAAATTGGATGGTATTGTTCAGTAATGATTGAAATAGACAGCAATTCTATTCGCTGACGGAGCAAAGTGGTGCAGCATGCCACATTATTTTTATGAATAATTATGGGAACGCAGCCTCTTAATTTGAGGGGAGTAATGCATGTTTAGTAAGTTTTGATGAACTGTAAGAATTCAAAAGGCACTCGCAATTATTTTTGGCATTTACGCTGGAATGAGCCAGTAAAAGGCATGAGGGAGTATTGACAGACTTTTGGTAAACCTAATAAGAAATATTTATGACTGGCACACACCCTTAAATTCGGCACCCTTGACTTAAATATGTGACATATTTCCAAATATCGAGGGACCCCAACATATATGACAAGTCTCTATTATATAAATATGGCACTCTATGCTCAACACAGACGTATGACAAGACGTATATCATTCGGCTCGCACACTAATGTATAGTGTTCTCATGGATGCCAAAATCCCTCACCATACGGTTCGCTTTGTTTACAATCACATCTTAAATGTGTCAGGGTGTAATTTAGCTGAAATCCTATCACATATAAAGTGAGTTGAAGTGAGAGCCCCATTGATAATGATGATAATGATATGCTAAAATGGGCTTTAATAACAGCATGTCTTACTGACAAAACCATCTGACATTTGAGCCCAAGTTCCAACATGATCACTGATCTGTGGGCTTCAGCGGAGTACCCACAATATGGTCTCTTACTTATTTGTGATTAAATCAAATGTTATTAGAAAAATTTGGACCTCCCAACCGAAAAATCATCTAGATGTGTAATTCAGAAATTTGATTGTAGGACATTGTCCAATTTAGCTATAAATAAAGTCATTACCGCTGTGAGCTCCTGGTTGATCAAAATTATGATCCCCAAGGACTAAAATGCTGAATCATGATCCCAAAACGTCCACCAAATATATCACTGATGCTCTAATCGCCTCAGTTAGCTACAAGTTAGGGCAAAATCTTATTTACTGGTGTAATTGAGTTATTTATAATCTCAACATTTTCCCTTTTTATTCTCTTTAAAGCTGGCCCATGGGAAAACAAAGCGGAAATAGCCAACAATAGAATAAGCCACAATCATTTTAAGATCTTGCATATATCATGCTCAAAGACAATGATTTTTTATCCTTCTGAAGCAGCCCCTCATTGGTATCAGTAGTTTTTTACAATCTACTTACACCACCATTGCTATGCCAACTTTCCTGTGAGTCTTCCTTATAACATGGCTCTTAATTAACCAATTTCTTCTCTAATAATTCCATGTTGTTTTGAATCCGGACATCAGCCAGCAAGTTTCAATTTTATTTATGCAATCCATGCTTGGGAAGTTGAGGCCTCAGATTTTGATCTAGGCTATATTCAGTGTAACCGACCGGTTTAGTAGGCCGATTGAACTCTTTGGTTTTTAGTCTCAGGTGATAATTCAATTACTAAGTATCAGCATGTTTCAATTACTCAATTGCTTCAAACTTAGATAGAACTAGATTGAGGAGTTGACCCACACCTTTCAGCTGACATTTAATATAGTAAATTAGTGCAGTTCTGACATGTTTATTAGCCCTACTGTGTACATGTTGCTGATGGTGTTTGCTTTAATAAATCAATTATAGGGTAAACATTATTAAAATTACAAGACATGGCCATCACTCAAAAGAAATAAGAAATAAAACCTCTTTATTCCAGTTGTGTTTACTGTGTACAGCCTGCCATGCCATTGATTGAGAGAGTGCGGAATGCAGAATTTGATGTTGGCCACATAATAAACATCCTGCTGCTGTTTAGATTTTTTTTGTTCTGAAATGTCAATATTCGTTGAAACTAATGAATATAATTGTGTTGTGATAAGTAAGAGGGAAATCACTGTTGGACACTAACGATCAGGCAACTCCTGGTGAAAGTGCTAAAACCTTTGTTCATGAGCTGATAGTTATTTATCAGTAAATTATTTGATAGCAACATATGTCTCAATGGGATGGATAATTGATCAATGATTGGTAGATTATTACAATAAGATTACTTTGATCCACCACCGGTTATAATGGGATTACAATGATTCAGGGTAACAAGGGGAAGGATCAAGTCGTTACCTAGTACCTTAGTCTCTGCTGTGCTGGAGCCCACAAAGTCATATTTGTCTTGCCTCAGATCACCCAGGCGGACTTGGTAACTCAGGCAGACTCGGTAACCCGTAGCGTAGCCAGTTTATGGCTATTACGTTCTCGGCCTGGTCAGTGATGTGAACTTGGTGGAATTTTAACAGTTGTAAAAACCTCCCTGGTAAATTGAAGTGTTATGTGGTTGCAAGTGCCAAATTATCCACTCATATGTTTTTATCTATCTATCAATTTGTATGACATAATCAATTGATAATTAACTCTTAACTGTACTCATACTCATACTCATACTCATACTTGACAAGGTTGTCCATTTCACTCTCCGCATCCTATCTAATTGTCTCAGCAACTCTAACGCCTAGTTTTTTCACCATCCATAGCCTCATTAAATTGTGTCCATTCTACTTTTCTTCAAAATATTCCGCCCCTTAAACTTTTAAACTTTTTACAAGCATACATCAAATTACTTTTTAAAAAAAAAAATGAACGAGTTCGCACCTAATACACAATCTGGGAGGGAAAACATTCGTATAAGTTTATGCCCCATCGTCCTCGGTCAACAAGACCAACAAGAGCTGGAATAAAATTATGCCTAATTTTATTTGCCAATGTTTCTCCCAATATTGACCAGGTTTAGCAAACCAGTGACTAGTGTTTATATTGTTTTACTAAGTTAATTATTTGCTTCCCTTTTGTTGTCCTGTGTACTTAAATAGGCTTATAACCAGTTTGGTTTATTGATGATAGGTTGTGAAGTTGAGTATTTCTAAGTGGTACTTGTGGCACATTGTCGCATTGATTTGTAAATAACCAGGTAGTCTATCCTATACACCAGGATTGCTGGTTTGATGTTGACTAAGACCTCAGGTGTTAGCCTGTACACTAGTAACCACTGTGGAGGTGTGAGTGTTGTAAGGCGGGTGTCGAGGGATCGTGACCAGTCATTAGACTCCACTACTACTAGGTGTGATCTGTTACTGAGATAAGATCTACAGTTAGGATAGGTGAGCGGTGATCAGTGATGTCGTGTCAGATGAGCGATGTCGACAGCGCTTCATTGGGTACGTTGTTTTATCTAAGAGTAACTGGAGTTTCTTCCTTCTGTTGCTGGCACGATCTGATCAATGAGTTTGGTCAGCTGCTTTTTGTAATTCTAGTTTGATTTATTGATAAAAAGATCAACCTTGGAAGTTGCCACCGAGAGTGTTATTGAGTTTTTTGATCTTATAATAGCTAGATGATAATCTGAAGCACACTCACATTGTCACAAAGTGTCCCATATTGGGAAGCTTATTGGGCTGATGGTTTTAACCCTGGGAGTGTGGCAAGCTTTTGGGGTTTCCGGCATACATGACAAGTTGGCAGACCCAGAAATCAGGAGGTCTCCAAGGACGAACTATAAACCCGGACTACCACTCTGCGTCCAAGAGTGTGGATGCAATTTAGGCCTAGTGTATAATATTTCCAAGCCAAAACTTGACTGTAAATTTTGTTAATTGCATAATTTTACCTCAATATGTGGATGAAATTGTCTTGATTTAACCAACTTGGGAGGAGCAGCCTTAACAACACTGGTAGGTAAGGCTCGAATATTGAATAGCCACTTACAATACGTAATGTTAATAAGCAAATACATAGGTATGTGTACTGTGATGGTAGGAGAACACAGTAACTCTTGCAAAGGGTAGCTTCAAAAAGTTTCTGAGTAAAGGAAGCTGAAAAAGGGAGGAGAAAGGGAGATAGGGAGGGGATGGGAATTACCCCTAAAAACTGGGAGCCTCCCTACCAAAAAGGGAGACTTGTCAGGTATGGTTTCCGGGTTTGGACGGAAAGCCATAAAATCTCAGGTATCTGGTCAGTTGTGGTTTTCTACCTACCTTATAAATCTTTAGGCTAATCGTGCACTTATGGTGGTTTCATCCATTTTTAGGCAAACTCAACAGACAAGTCAAGAATGTGTTTTCAGTCTTGCCCAATTTATAATTGTTACATGCTGCATAGAGGTGATAAATTTCATGTTCCTGAAATCAATCTCTGATTATTAACACTTCATAAAATGCACAGTTGATTAGCGGCAGTACCATAACTCTAAATATGTCATAAATCTCAAAACAATTCATCACAATCTCACATCTCCCTTGGTTTTGTATATCTGTACGGCTTAGTTCTGCTCTAGAAGCCCTCTGCCTCGATCACAATCTAATCCTGTCCTACTCTGAAGGATCAGCAGGTACTCCTGTAATCTCAGCCACTTCCCGAGCACTTCCAGTTGGTAGGCCTTCTTTTAGGGAAGGAAGCCTGCTCTGATATGTTATTATAGAATTATTTATAACTATTTCTAAGTAGGCCTATTGACAGTCGGTTTCAGATCCTGCAACTAGGGCAGCTCATACCATCATAGTTGTATCAAACCAACATCATCTGACTAAAAGTGTATATCTCATGTTCCTCTCTGTAATTGTTGGTCCATCTCATTTAGAAATCTCTATTTAATACTTACAGAGGGACTGAGTATGAGCGAAGAGGAAGACCAATTGACTCCCGAGAACTCTGAGCTTTCCAAGATAATAAATGACCTTGACATTGATCACAAGCTGAACTCTGCAGCACAGAGAGGAGAGAGTGAACTAGTCAAGGATCTTCTGCTAAGCGGTGCTCAGGTCGTAACTGATGAGGTAAGTGATTTCTGGCTGCATTCATCTGCACAGACGGACATGGAACATTAATATGGTCAAAGAGCTAACTATGAGCTCTGTATGCGCTGAGTCCTCCACCCTGATTGGAAGTGCACTCAGTCACCCGGTCATGCATATTTCTATTTGCTGGATTTGTTGGAATGCTGAGGCCGTTTGGTACATACAGTTAGCCATCATCGTCATCATCTGAAGGATCATTGGGAAAATTGTGTTTGGTGGCTGTGATGATCTATTATTGAAAATAAAATCCTACTTAAAAAATCACTATTCCTTCCTATGATGGATTACTGGTTGAATGGGCTAGTAACAGAATGAAGTTCTAACCATAAAGCTATAATTCAACAACATTAAAATTTTTAATTTCATATTTTGTGCATGATCATTAGCTTTGAGATAAATAACACACAGGGACCACTATGGCGAGGGTTAACCTGTTAGGACCCATTATTATACCACACTATATCTTCACCAAGCCTTTGACATCAGAAAAATAACCTGTGAAATCTTATTTCATAAAAAAAGTGTCAACACCAAACACCTCAGAAAAAAAATCAATGTTTGGTTTGTAAGGTTAACTTTGTATTGTGACTCAGTTAGCTTTGAATGAGTTTCACAAAAACAAAAGGTTCATTCATATACTTGAGCATGACACTTGACTCTCAGTTTACTTGTTTTGTATTTGAGTCAGCGTCAGCGACTTATAAAAGCTTTGCTGCCAACAGGTCGCCACTTGTTAAGTGTGTGCAGAGTTTTGTTACGAAGTTGGGAGGCAGTGCAAAATTCAATTGCGTGTTTGATATGTGGACATAATTTGAAATTGACTCCGATCAAAACATGTGCTAATCACGCTGACGCCTTCTATTGAACAACAGACTAATGCTGCCAGACTTAGTTTTTGTCCTTACAAACTGCCTGTCAGAAACTGTTCACATCTGGCGTAGACATAATTGTTTGTTTGCCCAAACATGCAGAACAGTCTAATGAGGAACGGAATGAATCTCTATGCATGATGGGCAGTCTGATTTGAATGAATAACTCAATCAGTCAGATTTTGTACCATGACCCAAAGCTGGGTTCAGTGGAGCCAGAACCTAGCAAGAAAGACCTCACTGTGCAACCATGTCATACCCTATCAGATAATTTGTGTTTAATGCAAATAAATCTCAAGTTTATTTTAATCTTTCGCACTAAATGGTGAAATCATTGACCTTGTGGGTGAAGTACCCAGCTCTGAATGAAAGTAAAGCCTAAGGCCAAGGATTAGAAATTAAAAATTGGATTTAATCCCAATTGATTTTTTTGCTAAGTTATGTAAATTAAGAGAAGCTAAAACTAAACCTCCTGACGTATCTAGAAGCAGAGCTTCTCTGTCAGGTCTGCATGGCGTCAGTAATAGACTGGATTAGCTAGGCTATATCATAAACTCAGACAGTCAGACCCCAGCTGGCTAAAGAGCCAACTCCCCGAGGGCTGTACCAACAAACCTAAACAGGAAGTTACCAAACTGTCTGACTGATTAGCCTGACTGCTTAGGCCACAATGAGCTGCTATTGTGTCAGCTCACTTGCCACGTCTTGCCTGAAATGTATTTTTATTGTTTCTTTTACAGACCGGGTCCACTGCGATACACATAGCTGCCCAGAATGGATTTGCTGAGGTTGTGAGGTTACTTCTGGAGCATGGCACAGATGTAGATATTCCTGACAGTGTGAGTAACACCAGTGTTATTGTGGTCTGAAAGGTCTTCATGTGTGTATTTGTTGATTGGGCCTGGAGATAGTGTCTTGGTGAAGGATAGTGTCTTGGTGAAGAGGGATGGTGCAATGCAGGGCGATTCCTTTTCATTTTCAAACCCACCTGGTTGTTTTCGGGCTGACTTTAACACTTAGCAAGGTTATGTCGGGTAATGAGTGGTTGTGGAGAAATGATATGCAAGGCTGTAATCACAGTAGACGGATGACCAGGTCAAAAGTGAAATTACTTTTTTCAATCCCGGCTTAAAACCGGCTTTGTGGTGGACTGCCATTTTTTAAGTGATGTTATCAACGGAAGATCATGCTACTCAAATAATACCAGTGGCTGATTATTGACTGTTTTACCAATTGGTTTTACTCGAGTAATTGAGATGGAGTGACATGGGAATGTTAGACAGAGAACTGCATCTACCCTGCACGTCCTTCACTGAAAGTTTCACTTTAAAAATGTGTGATATGAAACGGCGTGTCAAACGCTATGAAATCTCTGTCCTGCTCTGCATGTAGCAGGTCCCATACATGACAGGTAGACTTGTAGAGACTTGATACCTGTCACTGACGGAGCGTGTTACAGACACATGTCAGTCCTCCGGGCATGCCATAACGAGATCGATGAGCAAATATTTACAATGAAACTCCTGACAAGTGTAAATGTCAAATCCAAACACTTGTCAAGCAGAGTTTGAAAGATTTTTTAATGATTTCACTTCTTGGGAGGTTTAAATTTTAAATCTCTCAAAATTTTCAAGTGTTTGTCAACTGGAGTGTTTCTGTTTGATAATATGGAACAGGTCATATTTAAGTCACTTTTAAATTTATGCAAACTGTTGCCTCCTATCCACTGCCGCCCACCATCGCATTGGACTAACAAAACACCCAACCATGATCGGTTTGAAAGATAGAGCTACCGGGGGGGGGGGGGGGCGGTGGGCAAAAGTCTGGGGGGCTCAGACTAATCTACCGCTTAACCTCCAGCCGAATGACAGTGCACATTATGATCCTGGCCAAGCTCTGCATGACCTAATGCTTTTTGTGATCAGGAAATGGAGTATATAAATCACATTAAGCATACATGCACCATATCTAGTTTACAGGGTTTCTGAGCTCATCCTTTGTCATTTATGACATTAACTCCTCCCGGACTTTGAAATGGTCATATGCCCGCGTATAATCATGTGACACAGCTGTTATGTTCTCCTGTTGTAGAGTGGATACACAGCTCTACACAAGGCAGCAGGTAATGGACATCTGGATGTGCTCGAGCTTCTCATCAATGAGGGATGTGACATTGACACACAAGATGATATGGTAACGATTTTTACAATAATCTAAGGGCAGCCCTTGATAACTCCTGTTTCTTTACAAAAATCAATTAAATCTCCTACTCCTCCCTAAATGACCAGTCAAAGTTATCAGCTAACCTTGCCAGACCAGACCATAATCAGTTACCGCCTCATATCAACTCCTTGCTTGGATCACATCGTTTGCGCTTGTCTGCCCCTGCTCTTCTGACAAGCCCAAGCCTCCTGAGAACAAACAAATCTATCGTTAACAAACAGTCAGACATTGCACTTAGCGGAGATATTCAGTCAGGTCATATCCCTGCTGACTTGCTGATCATAATTCAATTCACAGCAAGTACTGTGTGCGTCATATGTACACAGTGTCAGATGTTCAAAGGCCCCCCCATACCTTGGAATTTTATGTTTATATTTTTGTGGTAATAAAAAACATTACGTTGATGTAGTCCCTGACTTTTTGAATAAAACATGCTTTTCAAAATATTTCAATGAAGTGTAGTAATCCCACAGGACAGGGACCTACGTAATGCACTGTTAACATCCTGAGGCCAAAGTCTGCGAGAAAAACAAGATGACCAATACTCCCGTTGAAAAAATAGGAAAAACACAAATTGCAATCTGCAAAGTTAAGCACTGTGATACTGCAGTTGGCACGTCCTTCATGTCTCTGCCACAGAGACAGAAGTGGCTGTCAGGATCAGCAAACTTCGTAATATGGGCACTGTCACTGACAGGAAGGAAAGAAAGACAGGTTCATCCTGTTAGATGTACAGCTATTCTGACCGATTCCTATCTCCGTCTGAACTGCCACCTTTCCCTGTTAACAGCTTCTTAATGTAGTCTTCATGCAAATTATGCTGAATTAATCGTCTGAACTGAGAGATTTACACACAAAGTTGTAATTTTACAATAAATTACATTAACAAAATTTACTATATGATATCAAAAATTGACAGCAAGTGTCAAAAAGCGAGCCAAGGAAAAGATGAGACAGAAATTTTGTTTATTTAAATATTTATTACTAGGAAGATCAAAAGAATGTTGGGCGCTGAAGAAATTATGAAATTATTCAGTTTTATAATAAACTCTCGCTTGTATTTATCATAATTTCTCAATTTAAGTTGCATTTATTTACCATTTAAATAGTATGCAAAGTGGCCTAATTTTCATACAATGGTCTAGCGCATCTCTCCCCTCAACTTAGCCGTCCTTGTTCAATTACAACTCTACAAACAGAAAGGGGTGCTCTGGCTGAATTCACCGGTTTGAGAACAGTTGTGGTTTTAAGAAATTACTGAGCATTGCCCTCAGCTCAGATCTTAAACATCTGCAGTAATATCTGTTTTTCAATTTTTTGTCTCCACAGCTCTTAGTAACTGTTCGACCACCTGTTATCTCGCCACCTCCGCGCAAGTAGCAGGAGCATGTGCCCTTTCAATGTTGGGAAAATCCATTTTCATTGACTAGCAGTGCAACTTTGATGTCTCTGCCTTCATGTTTATTTTTGATGGGAACAGCACCATTTGTTTAGTACTATATACTATAAGTAAATAATCCCTTTTTATATGTGGTATACAAGTCTTCGACTTCTGTTCTGAGAGTGTCTCCAACCTTGAAATGTATTATGACAGGGTTGGGCAGGGATTATGCTTTTATGGTACAATAAAACAGCCAAGCATGTTTTATGACTTTGCGGCGGCGATGTACCCAAACAGAGGGAAGAAGCAAGTAGTAACCGCTGCAAACCTGCTACTCCTTAGAAGGGACACCACTATACATTATCAGCTATAATGGATGATCAAGTGTGTCTTGATGCCGACCACGACCGCACTGTCCTCATGAAATGGAGTTGGCCTTCCATAATTATCATATTTAAATGTATATTTTTATGTTTATGTTTTTAGTATGGAAATACACCACTTCATGAAGCAGGATGGCATGGATTTAGTAAATCGGTGGATCTTTTACTCAAAAACAAATCTAATGCATTCATCACAAATAGGGTAAGTAGTCTGAAGCTTACAAAAAGGGCTTGCTAAAACCTAGTCTGCACCCCTTCCCCTCCCCCTCCCAAGGTCATGGCATTGATTTCTAGTCTGAGGATAAGGGCTACGGTTCAATGCTTTCAGCCATTTGATAATCAGAACTTGGATACCATTGCCTCCACCTTGTAGTGGAGAGGACATTATCTGTACCTGGGCCCTTGTTTACAGTTCAGGCCTACCGACAGTGGCAACTAGTCGAGTGGCAATAAAAGCACTAGACAGTAAATATCTGATAAGGTCACTCTGTAAAACCATGAGTACAGCAGTAAGATTATCTCCATGGCTCATTGTCGTCTCCTCGCTTGCTGTTTTTACAATAAGAGATGACTCACGGGTCTTTGTGATGCCTCGATAAGAGTCATTGATTGGTAATATGAGTGCCCTCCATTCAATCTATTGACATACGGATTTGTTTTACTCCATCATACAGACAAAAAAGGTTGTTTATCCCCCCTTGTGAGTCACCTTTTTCTGTCTCATAAAACGAAAAACTCAAGCATACTTAGTACAATGTAATTCAAGAAAACGTAATTTTATTTAGAAATAATTAGATCTTCTACACATGATCACCTTCTATCACAGCAATGAACTCTCTCTTCCTCGAGGAAGAGGGAGTTCATTGATCACAGAACCCCCCTCCCCTCTCGGCTCCTTCATGACCAAAGACCTTGTATGATGGTCACTGGTGATACGCAGTATTATTTCCTTCCTTGAAATTTGGTCACAAATCATACAACCATTTGATATGTGGCATAATGAATGTCGATTGTCAATCTTGACAGCGTCGCCTCTCTCTTTGCTATTTTGAATCTTGTCATAATCCATAACTCCTGAAATATGATGTGACATCCTTTGACTCATATTTATAGATACAAGTCGAGGGGCTTTTCCTTGCCGCAAAATCTGCCATCTGAAAATTACTCCATAATTTGTTGTGATTTATGAGTAAAAAAATTGTGTGGAGTGCGAGCATTATGCTATTTCTCTCAAGACATTGCCGGGTTTTACGTGATCATGCAGTAATTTGAAAATGACAAGCTGAAAATAGATGCATGCTCAACCATAGTTCAATTTCTCTATCATCTTCTAGCATACACGCTTTTGAAAATGAAAAGTCTGATTCAAGAAGATTCACTCAGGCTGTTGAAATCTATTAGGTAGAGAGAACCTTTAAGAAAACCTTTAAGAAAACCTTTAAGAAAACCTTTAAGAAAACCTATTTATAGACACCACTTTTAAACAGAAAGGAAATATGTTAATTTGAGTCATTTGGAATTTATTGAGTTATAATTAATACTATTCTCAGCTGGTGGATGTAATTATATATTAGGAAGAGATTACAGTTTGTCAAGTCAAGTGCTTTGAGGTTTTCTCTCCTCTTGTTTTGAGAACTTACCTCGTTTTTTTCCTGCTTTGTTACATAAGCGCGGAATTCCGGCGAGGGTAGCCCTGCTAACCACATCATGGTACAGCCGAATACTGCAGATTATACACAGTGATATGTTATTACATATTAGTTGGATTTTGCGGCTTCGACTGCGCTTATTATATTTCTTTATTTTTTACTTTGGTGAACAATAGATAAAACATTTTAAGCACCTTTTAAGTTTTTTATTTGAGGTCTGTTCGGAAATAACTTGTCTTTATAGCTGAATTCAGTGTTTAGACTAGAAAATATAGCGGACATGTCACACGCACCCCTGCTAGCTGACCACGTCTGAGTCAGGATATTGGAATTAGAGCATTGATTTAAATCTTGTCAATCCATAAATCTATAAAATAAATAAGTTGCGCCGTTATCACCCGATCACCTCCTAGCTCAATGTATGCCTACCCTTTGATGCTTTGCAAGAAGTGATGACTTGAAACATTTCCAGCAATACAATAACTCATTGAATTTATTAATTTTCCAAGGATGAGTTATGTTTAAAATTCATGTTAATTATGATACCACACAGGAGTTCTAATGTTTACTTGTTATTTTTATGTTGTAGGCTGGTTGTACGCCTCTGCATCTCGCCGCTCAGAATGGACATAATCAGTCCGGTCGTACTCTGCTTTATGGAGGATGCAGCCCGGATGTGAAGAATAATGTAAGTAAGCTGTCTCCACAGCCAACTGCTGGTTGCCCCCCCCCCCCCCTCTTTGGCCTTAGTTTGGTGGGTGATATCCCTTGGATTATTATATGAAATATTGTATGGGAAGGAGTGTAACTAGTCTTGCAGTTACCAGTTCAATTGCTTCCCTCTTCTCCACTGATGACCTGGAGGAGTACCATATTATGAGTAATGGCCTCCTGTGCCCGATATCTGAGATGCTTAGAGTATAATTAGTGCCGATGGGAAGGATAGCCAAAGGTCATCGACAGGTCATCGAGTGGATGTTCTACATCCTTTAATATTTTCTCCCTCTCTTTTACCGTCACATCATCTGATTAATTAAGGAACCCGTCACACCCCAGAACTCATTCTGACATAGATGTATAGGTCCACCAGAAACTCCACCAATGAGCTGATTACATATAAATGTAGTAATTAGCCCTCTCAGTTACACACATCTTATAATAAGCAACGAGACAACTTTGATTGATGAAAATAGATTACCATACTTTGTACTAGTTCCTTGCCCACCCCATTGCCAGCCGGTAGCTACACTTCATTCTTTATGTTTGGAAAACAACTGCAATAAAACCTGGCAAACAAAGCGATGCAGGTGTCATGGTAATGTTGTTTTTCAGCCAGCTTTTTTTGTTGGTGCTGCAACTCATGAATCTCCCAAGGAAATGTAAAATCATCTATTTTCCAACCCGAGTAAATTAGGACATGCATATTCTACACCTGGTACTTGTCACACCAGAAGTTCTGTGATTGCGCTGTATATTGTACCTTGGGAACAGGAACATCTAAATAATCGTTGCTATATGGTGTAATCACACAATATCCTAAAGCATGACAAGACAAGAATAAAAGTTACTATTTATAATCAGCGGTTTATAAGATTTGGTGTGGTTTGTTTTCTGTAATATATTTTTCACTTAAACCACAACAGATGAGGCATACATGAGCATACAAAGGACTAAACCATGTTAAGTCCATATAATGACAGTGGTAGGAAATAGGGGTTTATATCCAGGAAAATATGGTTTATTTTTGGTAAGAAGCAAATCCATAGTTTGTCATGGAGAAACCAACAATATGCGAAGGTTACCAAAGCTTAACTCCAGTGGTTGGCAAACCATACTAAATCTGTATAACATAAACTATACCACTGGCAATTAGACTATTCAGCCACCTACACTATTTTTACATTGTACATGCTGAATTATTGTACAACATGTTTTATTTTTTAGTATGGTGATACTCCACTGCACACATCAGCCAGATACGGTCATGCAGGAATAGCTAGAATACTTATATCTGCTAAGTGTTCTATCGGTGAGCAGAATAAGAATGGAGATACATCCCTCCATATCACAGCTGCCTTCAAACGAAGGAAGATCGCAAAACTTCTCGTCGAGGCTGGCATTAATACACTCATCAAAAACAAGGTACGTACACCCCTGATAACCGCATTTTCACATTGAAACTGGATGGAATGTCACAAATGTTCATACAGCGTGCTGATTATAAATAACCGTGTATAGAATCTTTCTGATCATAGGAACTCTAGGTCAATCTCTACTCCCTGAACCCCACCAGAAGCCGTCACTCATGTTTCAATGCCAACAAGTCTTATAACACTAGTCATTCATATTTTACTCTCAATGTTTACAGCAAGAAGAGAGTGCTGTGGACATAGCTAGACGGAAAGCCCATCCCGAAATCATTGAGATAATTCATAGTTCCTCCATGGTAAGTACTCTATATTTCCTCAGACATCTGGCAGTGTAACAGATTATTTGTTGGAGTAGACTGATCAGTCTAAAATAACTACACTTTATGCTAATACTATAAAAAGCTCCAGGGTGGGGGTCCACTTATCAATTGACTTATAATGGTATAATGGTATTATCTTAAAATTACTATGATCATCTACGTCATGTATTGTCTTCTATTGTTGCCTGTTACCTCAATGACACATTTTATATTGCCTTGCAGCAACCGGCAACGACTGCTATAGAAGAAGCTCTTCCCATGCACAGCAAAAGGGTGAACAAGTTAGAGTCTAGTCATAACCAAAAAATAGCCACACTGCATGCCCATCAAGATCCGGCCATCACAGCTAAAGAATCAAAGAAGAAATCACATAATGCTCTTGTATCATGGATTCGAAAGAAATTTTCCAAGGTAAATGAGTCATTGATCATGATGAATTATTGAACTTAATTATGGATTCAGGCCCAATTATACTGGGAGCAATGGCCCAGTCAGTTGTAGTACTTATTCATTGATACTTTAGATTTATTAGGAATTGTGCACACATAGCTATCTGAGTAAAATGACTCATCTTTGCCCAACCATTGCAATAAACAGAATGAGAACACGAAGCAATAGTTTTTGGAGATTACATTGCACTTCTGTACCTTTATAGAAACCTAGTCACAACACAAAGTCTAAGCCAGGTGCTGGAGGACATATGGATGATGATAACGATCAGACGCCGGTCAATCAGTATGTGAAGAAACCTGGCTTCGCATATTACAGAGATTTAGCTGGTGAGTTCAAACAGAAATAAGATACAGTGATATGGTGTGTGTAATGTAGTGTTGAGGTTGGTTATCTCATGGGAACTCATTGAGAATATAATGTCTTCTATATACCATTGCATGGACATGAGAAATATAATAACCAATTATAGTCAATAAATTCATCTTTATTTAATATGTGGTCAACCTACGTCACAGTTCTAGGAAATCAGACATAATTCGCTCATGTTCAACATATGTCTTTGTAGGCAATGTCAGACAGGGGCCTTGTGGATTTGTACCTGCCTGTCACTGTGATTCGACAGGCCACCCTATATCTGAGGAAGCACCTGCTGTTAGTAAAGATTATACTAATCTAAAGAGAACTCAGCAGATACTAAGTGAGAGAATGGCTGAGCTTAAACAGGCTGCAGATCTACACGCCAAACAGGTGGGTTGTCTGGACTTTGTCTAAGTTTTGTTAGTTTTCATCCCAGAGAGATAAACTAGTGCAACTAAGGGTATTGGTTTTGCTTTGCACCAATGGTTCATTTTCCTCAAAAATAGTTAACTTTGTATTTTTAGTTTGGTGACAGAACAGATAGACAAATGGGAGCTCAGTCTAAATCTCGTGATAGGAGACCAAATGAAGCTGACAGAGATAGAAATGAAATCAACCGCCAGCTTGCACAGGTAAATGAAAACAGAACTGAACTCATTGGAAAGGTCATTTAGGCGATTCCTTATCCATTCTCCGGAGTTACCTTATTGATCAACACGAGCAGACAACTCTGAACTATTACACCGACAATGAAAAGATAATTATACAGGGGGGTCTTTCAATTAGAAACAGCCAAAATCGCAATATTATCGCTCACTCACTGAGTGAGCGATACTTGCTAGGGGTCTCGCTCTCAGATCGCTCAGTCACTTGATGGAACTATATACATTCTGAGTGAGCGATTTGGGAGCGATTTTCTCTAATTTAAACACCAAGTGAGTGATAATTTTGAGCGATGTGATAGTGATGTGATAGTGATAACTTGCTTTAGTAAAGGATCACTCTTTCTAATTGAAAGACCCCCCAGGGAAACCTTAGAAAAAGTAATGTTCTTTTAAAGCCATACTCACTCTCAAGTTTTATTTACAGGTTGAAAATGATCTTCAGGAGTTGAGAGGCGATCTTCAGTCCTGGTTAATCACCCAGGCTGATGATGGTGCAGACTTCAGAGACAATCCTTTTGCCTACACAGTTGGCGCCAGGCAGATGAGATTTGGTGATGATTTTGATCATGAGAGAATG
Organism: Membranipora membranacea; assembly: GCA_914767715.1. Taxonomy (NCBI): domain Eukaryota; kingdom Metazoa; phylum Bryozoa; class Gymnolaemata; order Cheilostomatida; family Membraniporidae; genus Membranipora; species Membranipora membranacea. Next base: position 21,343,487 of record OU612073.1, read on the forward strand.
GCAAGATATGATGTAAGTGTTACGAAAAGTCAGAACAATTTCTTATTCTGTTAAGTTAGAGACCGGTTGAGATTGATTTGGAAATATGTGAAACTTCTGTACTTGAACCCACATTTCACAAAATTTGGGATGTTGATTATAAACACTATTGTATAGCCATTATATGTCGCCACTATAATGTTAATATTATATTATACAGGCTACAGAGCAGTTCCCTCCACCTCCTAGGTTATTTAGATCTCGGTCAGATGAAACGTTATCTCACTCAGAGTATAGTTATCACGGCAGAGCATTCAAATCTAAGGAGGCTGCTATGGAAGAGCTGAAAACTCTCAAACATCATGAAGAGGTAACTAAAAAACTGTAAAACATAAACCATTTGGTAATGTGTAGGGGTTTGTAAGACTGTTAGCCACAATTAAGCCTGACTTATCAAGCTATATGACAATATACGGCACCTGGTTGGATGGGTTTCAATTAAATCGGATCTAGCTTCTTTTTAGTCATAGCCTCCCAAAATACAGATGATTTATCCATTTTATGTCCCCCTAGGCACCGAAAGATTGCTAAAAATGAACATGATTGTTGAGAAGTTGAGATAGTAAAATTTATGAATGTAATGGTATCAACAGACACTTTTAAAGTTTGATTACAAAAGAATTTCCTTGTGATTTTAGCTGAGAGCTCGTAGAAGGCGCATCCGGGCAGGAGAAGAGCCAATCACTACCACACACTATGACTTTGGTCAAGGCTCAAGGTCAAATCTCACACAATCAAAAAATAATATCAACAGAGACAGTCTACCAAGAAATGCTCCTCCACTGATTCGCCGTCACAGCAGTCGACCAAACCTGTGGCAGAGCAGAGAGAACCTCCTCAAACATGACATAGAAGTCCGTCCTGAACCTCATGGCGCCAGTGAGAGACCAGTATCAACTGAGAGACCACAGATACCCAGACCAGCCAGTGAAGAGAGACGCCCTCATTATGAGAACACACCTAGTAGGGATAGGGACACAACTCCAACAAATGACAATAGAATAAGGGCACATCAACCTCACCAGAGGCATCCTAATGACAATGTAGATTCTACACCTACACCTATGGCGACAAGGGCAACACCTATTGGGGCGGTTCATAGCTCACCCCAAACTCGATATGTGGCAACAACAAGGCAGCCTGCTACGTATCAACTCATATCGGCAGCTCTTAATAATCAGAACAATGCTCAGAGTAACCCAGTAGTAAGTCAGCCTGATAGGAGGCCTGTGCCTGCTCAGAGGTCCAACAGTGTGGTGGTTAATAGAGGTGCTGTAACAAACAATGTGATGTTACCTAACAGGCAGCCCAATGGTGCTCTGCCAAGTAGACCTAACGCCGGGCCAAATCAATCCCTCCCATTCAATAAATATCAGCCGCACCAGCAGCATCAGCAGCAACCCTCTAATAACCTTCTGTACTCAGAGAGAAGACAGCCAGCGCATCCTAGTCAACAACCTGTGCTGCGAAACAATAATAGAGAGAGTCTTTATGGTGTGTATCAGAGTAATGTCTCAGTAAACTCAGCTCGCCCTCAATCTCAAAATTATATAAACACTCCAACACCTCAAATAAGACGACCTTTACCTACATATGAGGAGGCGAAGGGACATAAAACAAGAGCAGACAACCCTTACATGTCACATGACCAAATATCCCGTCCTCCGATGGCTAAACTGCTACCGAGCTCAAATAATGACAAAATGCAGCCAATGAGAGGGAGTAAAAGTACTCCTGAGAATTTAAGAAATGGTACATCTGATGGTGTAGTTGTCCAGACTGTAGGTGAAAGTTGCTGCAGCAGTTCTAACCCTGACTCAGGCTATGGTGGTCAGAATGGTGACTTTTATTCCAACCATCCATCACCTCAGAATGCTAACAAACCAGGAAATGAGTTTGACTCTTGGTATAACAGAAGACTACAGGACGCAGCCCGTAAGATGAACGGAGGAGGAGGAGGAGGTTACACCGGCACTCGTCCATCACGGACCATGACCAGTGATGTGTGATAAACAACCATTATTTTTCCAAAATGTATATTTTTATGATTACATGTATTTTAACTTTATAAAAATGTAAGCATTTCGCCTTACTAATTTCCTTATGTTATGAGATATTTCACTGAAGAAACCTACAGTATTGTAGATTTTGTGCTCTTTATTTGAACAGAATTTCTAATTGACATTTTTTTGTTGATTTTGCTACTGGGAGCCTCACAGACACAATCCAGTATTAAGACTAATTTATACTCTCTTTTCTGGATCTCTTCTTTTCTTCTCGGCTTCAGATTGGAAGCATAGATATTGTACATATAATCATAAAATATGTAAGTTCTATTTATTATTGAGGATTTGTTCACAGTTTTTTCCTTGTAAATATATAATATAGTCAATAATTTAAAGCATATTTTATGAATTTGCATGTAATTAAAAGTCACCGGTATAAGCTGGTAATTTGTTGTTGAATGAAAGACAAATACTTCATTGATAGTCACAAAATTAGCCAGAAAATGAGTGGCCGCATTGCAACTCTACAGTCTACAGACAGCAACAACTGTTGAATGGGCCTTAGTGACAAAAGTTTGCTCCTTCTAGTCGGGTGTCAAAGGATAAAACAAAATAATTCGACCCATTTTGTTGCAATATAGCCCTGGCATTTGACATTGTAAATGAACTTTTTAATGTCACTTACTTGCATATGACAAGGTTGGAAACGTGCTGGCAATTATTTTAACCAGAGGGTAAATGATGCCCTTCTTGCTTAAGGACAGTTACGTTAACTTTTAGTAGGCTACATAGTTACGGCAGCAGAATGTTTTTATCACAAGGTATTATACTATTGTATATTGAGAATATATATGAGTATAGGCCAGTATATAATATGAATTTTGAAATAGAGGTTCACCAGTGACCGGACAAGCAGGAGTGTCCTTCTTGTCACAGCAGGCAGTCGGGATAATTATTCAATTAACAATATAAACTAGGAGTTGCCTTCTCAGTACATGCATACTCTCAAAACATGATAATTTCTGTAATCAAGAAAATATGGAGTAGTTCTCATATAAAATGTTCTTTTGATTTTATTTTCTTTTATCACTCTATCACTACACAAGCTTCTTATGAGACAAATAAGCAATGTGATAAAATGTTTGTTTTTACAACACAAGTGTTTGATTGAGGCTGTCTCGTCATTTCCTGAAGAAGAAAGTGATTCTGGAATTTCACCATCATCATGGCTCAAGAGTTATTACTTGAGTATTTCCCATCCATAGAGGATGAGTTCCTATCATATGTCACAGGTAATATACATTTCACACCTTGATAATCTATGAATATATTTCTTTTCAACAGGGGCAGTCAAACATTGCCAAAATCCCAGGTTTTGGAGTAGACCTGTGCTTCCGAACCATTCCAAGGAGGTTGAGCAGGGAGAAGAATTTATTCTCTCTATGTTGAGGTGGTGGTTAATTTCGTTTGTTAGTTGAACAAAGTTAGGTAGGAAGTTGATAGCAAGTTGCTAGTAAGTTGATAGAAAGTAAGTGATCCAGCTTACTTACTTGCTAATTATTATCAACAAACTACTCAAGACCAAGTCAAAGCTTGCCAAAGACCATTTTATGAAAGCAAGTTTCTTATATCATTATTCAATGATGTATTGAATTACTCTCAACTATCTAATAAGGTAACAACAAGGGTAACAACTTCAAAAAGTGTTTCGGCCCAGGTTACCTATACCAAGGAGTTAAAGACTTTAAACTCCTTGCCTATACCAATGATGAATGAAAAAAGGAGACTGGAATGAACAGTCTGGCCAATCTGGCCATACCATAGAATCATATACTATATACAATACACTATCTCACGAGATACATACCAATGTACACAATAATCACAAGTCCATGATTAGTTGTGTTGATATTTGATCAAAGCTCCACAATGTATATATATATATATATATATATGTGTGTGTGTAATTGTGATTAGGTCAACTAATATATAGGATCTGATTGATTGATTGTATTCTATCACTAACATAAAATAATATGTTGCGAGATAAGGGTGTTCATACATCTCCCTATTAAGTAACGCATTCATGGCACTCAGTAAGGCAGATGAACATAAGTGTCAGGTCATGACTAAGCCACACCACAGGCGCAAGAATCATTCAATAATAGAAATGAATATAAGTAGTAAAGTAATATGGAAACAATTAAAAACATAATAACGGTGAGGCGATGAGATTTCTTACTAAGTTTATGATCATTGTAATTATGGACTTAAATTAAACTGAGAATCGATTTCTCTGTCTCTTAGGTCCGGCAACGATCAAAAGGAAATATTCTAGTCAAAGTTTATCATCATTGTAATTATGAACTTATATTAAACTGAGATTCGATTTCTCTGTCTCTTAGGTCCGGCAACGATCAAAAGGAAATATTATAGTCATAGATTTTAGCTAGAAACCAATTTGAAAGCACGGTCCTGTGTCACTGCTGCTTTGTGTATTGAGCACACACATTGACATGCTATAGTAAAACCGTTTGAAATAAGTAAATTAGTGAACCCACTACCCAGTCTCCAGACACAAAGCAGATATGAGACATAAACTATCTGCTGTTTGTGCTTAGTATATGTACAATGAATCCATTCTGTACATTCACAGGGCCTGCCGTTTGTAGTACAAATATCCATCAGTGTGCATTATACTAGAGTTTTATATAGCTAAGTTCTCACAGTAAAACTCTTTGATTCAGACCCTGCACCACTGAAAACTCATGGGGACATTGTTTGGGCAATATCTTTGGTATTCAGATGCCCATTTGTATTGATTTCGTTTCTTGAATTCTTCAATTTTCTCAGTAAAATTTAGATTGATCAGCTTTCAAAACCCAATAAATTGAAAATCCTCGTACCTGTTTTCAAAGATGCATATGCTGAATCTGGAAAAAAGTTTTTAATATACAGTGGGCAGTTCTCAATTTTGGCACTGTAGTACCAAACACTCATGCCGATGGCTACTTTTATCTATTTTATTTGTCCTATTTCTCTAATAATATTACAATCACGTTGAAGAATAGCAATACCAGTGAAAGGTCATTATCACTCTTGTACTCACTTCATCTCTTTCCCAGCATGTAATAATATAACAATCCAGTCATACTCAGACTTGTGACTGCCTCCCTAACTATAGTTTTATGTGGTTACCCAATTTTCTCGTCAAAATTTTCGTCAGATAAACATTTGACACCTTTTCACATAGAAATCATCATATGTCATACGTCTGTCCACATATGTCATCGATGAACTCTTCTCTCAGCAGCTAAGGTTGTAACACAGAAGTTTATCTGGGATAAGCATTAGAAGGTTCTGGCAGCATAGAAACACCACAACGATGTATCTATTGATGATACTGATGGTTATATATTATATTTGACAGGTGTGTTAGAAGATTTTGAAGGGTCCACAGATGATTTATATGAAGCTGTTGGTCCCATTCTTATGGAGATGGACTCACACGCCACAGAGGAAGGTGTCTTAGCTATATGTGGGAAACTACATCACAGTCTAGATCTAGAGTATGTATGGTCATGTCGTGTCAGCACTGGCAAATCTGAGTCTTCATATGTCACGAAGGCCGACAGTTAGGTCTAGATAAAACATGATTGCGCTAGCTGAGTTATCCATTCTTGATGGTAACATGATACTGTATTCTGTCCAATCATAGACTCTCTATAATAGACAGAGACAGCACAACAAATATTAGTACTGAGGCACGGAAGCACTTAATTTTGGGTGATGTTACGCTATAGAATTGTGTAGTAGCATTGGTGATATCATTCATTTGCAGACCACGATCCAGGTTTATTACGACTTAATCAATTTCGATCCGGTTTTTTTAGAATGTAGACGGCAATGATCAATGTGATATAGATCTACACTAAAACAATATCAAAATGATTATGGGAATTGTTGAATTTATAGCAGTTTTCAAACTCAAAATCAGATCGAAATTGATCAATAAAGAGAGTTATCAATAAAATACCTGGATTGTGGACTGCAAATGAATAATAACACTACTGCTATCACACAATTCAATGAGTCAGTTTATAGTTATTTTCAATAGGCAGTATCTCATTATTTTAAGACCAGCAAATCAGCAAATATGTTTCATGACCTTGAATCAAATGATAATTCTCTTATCACAGCGAGGGTACAGATGAAGTTCATCGTAAGCTCGATGCTCCTGTCACATTCGCCGCCCTCAAAAGTGAAGGAGAGGGAAATGATGCATCTATATGGCTCACCAAGAAGGACGAAAACAAATTCGTAAGTGTTTCCAAAGCTTTATAAGTGGTTGGGTGGTAATGATCATTTGTGGCACGCAAAAATATTGTTCTGTAAATGAGTAACACAAAACAAAATCCCAATAGTAAGGTGATTATGGTGTGTATGTTCGTTGTCATGAGGTTACAATACACTTAAAAATTAAGAACAGGGACTAATTTCGAATTTAAAGCATACCTTTGATATAATCGCTTCACTGAAAAAACCTAATAAATAGTAGGCGTCTGTGTCACCAGCAGCAATGGCAGTAATCTTCATACCTTATATGCAGCTTTGTTAGTAATAAGACCAGAGCCAAAATTATGAGAGAATTATTAGGATATGAATCAAATTAATATGAGAGTAGGCCTAGTATAACAAATACATGACTTTGAAAGGATTTGAATTTATTTTGTGTTGGGAGAGTGATTAAAAGCGCCTATCATGGTGTGGTTGATTATCAGGAAGTTGTCCTACATCAAGAAATGGACAGACAATTACCACGGCATCGGTTCAGGTCATGATTTAGTAAAATAAATTTACTTCTTGATTTGGGGCACAATACATATCTGAGGATAATGACACAGTGCTTACTTAGTGATAGTGATGAGGGGGATCTGCTATGCATTGTGTGAGGAGAATAATGAGTAAATGACATCAGTGCTCAGCTGGAGCATATGATATTTAAACAACTGTTATTGTTTTCAAGACTGATTTACCAATCGTAGATAAAAATATAAGCATGTTAACAAGCTTGCAATTTGAAAAACAAATGTATCAACCACAAAATATAGCAACAAACTGATTTCAACATTTTGTACAATAAATAACTAACTAAAAATAAAGAATGATAAAACGATATCTTGATAGAATATACTTGACAGCAGTATTATGGCATCTTTGGTTGGGCATCCAATAGTTACTATTGTTCAAATTAGAAATACATATAATGGGTCATGTTAGTTAACATCCCATTATGTTCTTTACCTGAATCCCCAGCGAGATCAGGTCAATGATAATCTCTGTGAGAATTCCATGCCGAAGTTGCATTGTGGGAAGGATATTAACAAACCCTATACAGAGAGAAATATCTCTCCTCTTGCCTGCCAAAAAATACACTCTATGGTCTGACCTTTAACTTACACATGAATATTCGAGTTCGTAATGGGTGACAAGAATCAAGGTTTAGTTTATAATTAGCAATAATACTCTTCACCCAATTGTAACGACTTGATAAAGAACAACAAAAATAAATCAAAGATTGTCAAAGGATATTTTGGTATAGAAAAATACTTTACAGTCATTAAGATGTTCACATGTTTATACACAAGTTCACAGGGTTTATAGGTAATAACAATACTATATACTAAGATTGAGCAAAGAAATCACTGCACAGCGTCACAATATGGCCATATAAGTTCTGTTCACAACAACAGAAAGACTAAAACTCACTGTTATACGATGTACCTAACAGTCAATAATACCAGTACTAACTGTATACTGTTAAAAGTTGTCTTTCCTGATGCAGAGTTTGTGGTGTTATATTCCTGTACTAGTATACTGGTGACCCCACCATAGACTAGGCTGTCAGATGAACATCGATCTACTGCTGCGCACTCTGGCAGCTCTTCACAGGTGCTTGTGTCGAAATCCAGAGTATTTGTGAACTCAAGGTTAGCACATTGACTCGGTCGCTCTGTTGTTATTGTGTGAGGTTGTTGTAGCCAGCTCATATCACAGTCACATTTTATCGGATTATCAGTGATGTCAAATGTCTGCATCCTATTATAGAACCTGGAGAGAGTGCATCTAGGCAAAGACTCTAACTCGTTATTATCCGCTGCAAATAGTGTCAGGTATGACGTCGCTTGAAATGCGTCATCAGGTATAGAGGTTAGAGCATTGTGGGATAGGTATATCTCTTCAAGTTTTACTAGACTACAGCTGGACAAGAAGTTAGCTTCTGTAAGCTGATTGTTTGAGAGATCTATCCATTTAATGAGATTCTTGTCAGAGAATATTGCCTCGTCCACACTGGCTATGTGATTACTGGCTGCGCTGATTCCTTGCAGCTGAAACAGAGAATGATGCACTATATACAGTCAATGTATCTCTGATTGAAATCAGATGTTGTCTAAATTGATCATGTTCTTGTTGACAATAGGTCAACATTGTATCAATTTTCTGGTTCACCAAACTAGTTTGTCCCAGACAATCCCTTCAAAACGAGCAGTTCTTTTTAACCTTTGAAGTTATCCTTCCATTACTAACAACTATAGCTTACCTGTCTAAATATATGATGAGTAAGAAAATTGAGATTGCGCAGCTCATTTCTGTTGACTAGAAGTGATTTTAGATTAGTAAGTTGTAGAAAGTCTTCGGGGTCTATCCCTGTCAGTTTGTTAGCGTCTAGGTTCAGATTAGACAGAGCTTTTAGAGCTGGCTGCCTGAGAAAAGTGAGAGGACCGCTGATCTGATTATCGTCCAAGTTCAGACTCTCCAGGGCAGGCATCATAGAGAATGTTCCTGGGCTGTAAACAAACAAAAACAGGTGATAGTTTTGTATGCGGGCAAATCCCTCAGTCTTCACATCACTGAGTTAACACCAGGGATGGTTCATCGATTTGGTAGACCAGAGGCTGATGCATGTTTCTATTTTATACCAGCTAGATTAGAGATGGTTATGTAAAATATGTGGGCAACGTGTGATGGGATACCTTCAAACTAAAGGGTTCCGTTCAAACATGAATCCCATTTGTTTCCCATTACTTACTACATCAATGCTACTGATGAGGGTTTAAAACCTGTTTGAAGTACGCTGATGAATACAAGATTACAATGTCTGTCTGAGATTCAGTGTATCTCATAATAAACTGCTATGTCTTGATGTGATTAACCTCAACTAGCTTTAGATTTTCAAGCTGCCCGCATCAAAAAATTGGAGTGAGGCGTTTCTTTAATTTAGTTGGGTTTTGTATTTGATTATAAACATTCGGTTATTTTCACATTGTGTTATATTATTTGATGTATTGTTTTAATAAATTATGACACTCTTACAGAAAGAAGTGATTGGCCTATTGAAAACATGCAAGTGGCAACCTGTGCTATGCACTTAAAACCACTCGGATATATGTAACACTGTGGCTCAGTGTTCTCATCTGACATCCTATTTCTATCCTACTTTTCTATATAAGCAAAGATTTGGCAGCATCAATCCACATCCAGTTCGATTTTTTTACAACTCATTTGGGAATTGAATTGAAAGTAATGAAATGATGCAACTGATTTGGGATTTAAAATTTAAATGAAGTTCTAACTTGGATTGTATCAGTTCATTTACTTTCATTTCATAAGCAACTTCCTGCCTAGACTGTTGCGGAAATATTACTTAACAAAAATCAAGATAATGTCAGTGTCCTCACACCAAGGACGTCCTTAGCAGCCCTTGGATCCCAAACCCTGACCTACCTGATGTGTACAAGCTGATTATCTCTGAGTAAAAGTTCTCTAAGCCTGTAGAAGTTATGTGTGGTGAGAAAGCGTAGATTCTGTAGTCGGTTGTGCTGAAGGTCAAGAAGTTCTATAGTATCATCTATTCCAGCAAACGCTCTAGTCTCAATCCTCACCATGTAGTTATCATTCAGGTACAACTCCTACATGATATACAGAGCAGAGAGTGAAAATGTGACAAATATAAGGTTCTCTAGGGTAGACCCGGCGAGCAGAATTGTGCTCCGTTTTGTGTTTTGCTAGTGACTGTTTTCTATGAAGTCAAGGCTCTAGGCATCGGTTTTGTTTGTGATTGGCGAGGGCCATGAGGTTTCAGTTGGTGTTACAGCTAGCAGGTGAATTTTTTATCACAGCCTCAACAGCCCTCAATGATTATATAATTCACTGCTCAATGATATCACAGCTCAGCACTTTTTTGGAAATTATACTCGGCAAATGGAAGTCACAGCAATTGTCACCAGGTGTTACCATTTCTGTAGGTGCTTGGTAATTAACTGTGTCAGAGTTTGGGTAACTCAAGTACTTGAGCTGGCCCTCAATCTCAGGATGTAGTTGGCAGACTCTGCGATGGTTAGCTAGCTAGTTAGTAATACTTTTATAGAATAATTGCGGATTATAGTTATGCCATTTGAACAGGTGTAGCTAAAGACACTAAAATACTCATCACAGTAAGCAATGACTGCGTTTGTATGTTAATGTCACTAACGACAGACGCAATGACCTGAACAACATAGTGTAACTGTCAACCACTCTCATCAGATAGAAGTAAAGTTACTTGTGCCAGATGCAGAATTTAATGTAGAAAGTATATAGCAGGGTGACCTCAATAAACCGCAAAAGCGCAATTCTGTACTGACCATGCTTATTTAGCCAGTAGGGGCATCGGTAACAAGCCAGCAGGGACCTCAGTAATCTGTCACTGGTGAAATTACAATGATAACTGTTCAATCAGAAGTTTGTACCACAGGTTCAAACTCCACAGTGCACTGAGTGAATACGGGAGGGGATAATACTAACCCTGACAGTAGAGAGTTCTCTGAAGGTCTGATTCCTCAGAGTGACCAGCTCAATTCTACTCAGTTCTAGACTAGATATAGTACTAGTAAACGTTCGAAACACTGGTACATAACCTTTATTACGTCCAAGATTACACGAGGCTTGGGTCTGTAGCCTACTCGCTATCTGTAAAATAACAACACAATATAATGTTATGTGTGTAGAAAAAGATTTCATGCCGTTGTCGAACACAGTAAGCCCAATTTGAGTTTTAATCTCTACCAACTCTACAGGTGAAACTACTGAAACATAACAGTCTCGAACTTTTATCCGAGCATATTTCGCTAATTTGGTCCTCTATATAATGCTTCCTGTCGATTCACTAATTAATTATTCTATTCTAAAACTCAGGTTCATTCGCAGGGACATGAATGACTCAAATTATTTGTTTTCACAGGTGAGGATAATGAATGATATATTTGTGTGATGTGGTCATTTAAAAAACTGACCACTTTATCCTGATATTTGCATTGCTTTAAACTCAGTGCAATGTCTGATAACCACATTCAATAACATTTCATTAAAAAATGCATTCTCTGTTCTTAATCCAGAAAAAAATAACATAATTATTTTGTGATTAAATTGCAAATCAATGAGTGATGTTTTACCTGTTCATTGGGTTTTAACAATGATTTAGATGGATAAAGAAATTGGAATGCAGGATAGTTACATACAGGATGTCTGATGGGGTAGTTTGTCAGACATCACTCTCTGTACACAGGGTCAACACAAATACACAGAGCAGATACACAGAACAGCCAAACAACCCCAAATATGGGGGCTAATTGTGCAAACTTTGGTAGAAATTGGAGAAAGGATGCATTTGTATTATTTGCTCAGTGAAACCCTAGAGTGGAATAGCATTGTGACAAAGTCTCTATTGATGCCGTGCCTTTCGGGTATTCCCATATGATAAAAGAATGGATGACAGTCTGCAAATAGAATTAGAGTGACAGGCCTTTCAATATTCGGACACAGTAATGTTGTCTCGGCTGTCTTGCCATTACACCGGCAATATTGCTAATAATTGAGAGTTTAGACCAAAGCTTATGCTGCCATTGCTGATGAAGTATTGTGAGGAATGTCTTTCAGCGACTTGGCTTTGACATCTGGAGATTGTCACTTAATGCGCTTCTCCTGTTTTTCCTGTTTTTAAACTGCTGGTGACAGTGAAATCTTGAGATTAAAACCTGTTGCCAAATATAAAATGTCAGAATATAAAAAAAAACCCAGATGGCTGGATATGACTGGATGCTGTTTGTTTGTTAGTTACTTTGCACCTGATTGGTATTATGGATCTGGGGGGCTATTCAGCGCCTCATCAGAAGGATAAGGGACAATCAGAGGTTGTGATATTCGGATTAATCCCCCTTATAATCTCATACCTCATTAGTTTGACACATGCAGATGTTAGAGGGGCACTGCTGCTGGCCTGTCACCAGTAAAGTGCTACTCAATGTCAAACTCCACATAGTGAAGAGCCAGGAAAGCCAGTACATCTGGTGTGTCTCCTTCATCATCTTCATCGTCTGTATGAGGAGGAAGGATGTGAGGACATCTGGTGATGGCAGGTCAGGATCACATGGTAACTAAAGATTAAAACAGATGTCAATAAATGATCAGATAACATTGAGGGATGGGATATTGTGATGAAGAGAATCTAGTCAAGGACTATGTGTTCGTCAATTCAGAGGAAAGGGGGCATCACCACACGCCGCTATATCCTGCACCATTCAATCAGTAAAGAACCTTGTGGCCTGCTGACACTGCAAGCAGAATCTAAAATCCAACAATAGAACACTCTCTGGTGTCATGCTATATTTGTATGTGATTTATTGCAAATGCAAAACTTATGATTTATATATAATGTTATGCAGTTAAATGCTACTTAATTCATTCCCACAAATCCAACGCCAATTATCTTATTTGTAAAAAAGGCGAGAACAAAATCAACTGAGAAATCTGGCCTAAAGTGGTAGTAGGAAGACAAGAGTGGTTTACTAACTGTGCTGATTCCTCTGGTGGAACTTACATAACTCATTTTCATTACCAACATAGAGAAAATCCTGTATGGTTGTCACACTTGTAGAGCAATTGGTTTCTAATTTGTCACGATTTTGTGGTGATGAAATTTTAGGTTTTCTCATGGGATTAAAGTTGGCAGCTATTTATTATCTGACAGGTTATATTATCTAGGGGTAATGGGTTAAAAACATTTCAGTTTTTACACAATTTGCATAAACATAGTCAACAATTCCAGCCTGTCACTGTGGTCGGCTATTCCAGGCTCTTCAAATCAATACAAAGAAACCATCTGTGGACAGGTCTCTCCAGAATAAACTGATGGTCAACTAAATTCTACTACCCTGGAGATCAGTGCTCAGTCATCACCTGGAGCAACTATTTCCTTACTCGGCATACCAAGTGTAGGAAATATCCCACAGGTCCTGTTCGGTAGATAACGAGTGCAGAGATTGGTCTTGTGTTCTGTTGTGCAAATTGTAATTCATTCAAAAAACTAGTGCCTTGGTTCGAAAATGAAAAGGTTTGAGTCTAGATCGCGCGCTAATTCCCTGTCCAACTCAACATATACGGTTATCAAAGCTAATATCCCTGTTACTCTAGTTGGTGTAACTTGGTCCAGTGCAGTAATCTTCGGATAAAAAGTGATACAGGTTATCTATTTCCAACAGAAGCCTCTGAACCCTCAAGCTTATCGCTTACATCTCCAGAGAAAGGAAAAACCTGACAGTAAATTTTGATGTACTATGTACCTATTGAGGGAAGAATATTGCTTAGCTCCAAGCCACTAGACTGCTCAGTTGCAGAATCAATTGTAGGAATTATCCGAATCGAGCGTCGTTGTAGTTGTTTGATGAAACGAAATAATCCACAATAGTTGTCTTGCTTAAACTGATGCAACCACTTTCCAGTATGAAATGAGTATCAGAATATCTGTAGCATAAGTTTAACTGTAGCTGTAGAACACATGAGTGAACTGATCAGATGGCTAATCACCGCAGACTGTAAATGTTTCCAACTGTACTTAGATAAATAAATGTGGTACATGTGTGTAAAAACTAAGGAATGATAAACAAAGCCCACAGGTGTTAGCCTCTTGTATGGAAGCCTATACAATGTATACTTTGACACCTCACTGCTCTGATGTACCTAAATACAGATACATCAGCAGTCCGTCAGAATTACAGTCAACAACTGTAATCATTGATGTGACTATCATGATTGATTGCTAGAGGATAAGCTTTGAGTTTTGAAGTTGTATGTTGACTGTATAGATTATCATTTACAGGGCTATTAATACAAACGCCTTTGTGGAATTAACTCGAAATCCGCTAAATAAATCTTTGAAGATTTTATTCTTCACACAATGTAGCTGTTTTAAACCAGTGCGTTGATCAGCGTGTCACAACTTCAGATCGTTACTATTAATACAAGTCATCTGGCTTCAATCTGCATATGCAGGAATTCTATGTAAACCCTAAAGTGGTAGCAAAATAATTAAAGCGGACCAATCTGCAATTGTTTTCTCTTGTGCTTTACCCAAATTAAGTGTGGTTCTTAGCAATTGGCTTCCATTCTAAAAGTTGTGAAAATCCGCTCTCAAATCTAACACCTAGCTTTCAATAGTCCTTTAATTAAACTGTTTTCTTTAGCTGCTTAGTAAATATAGGTGAACACAACAGAGCCTTAATCCCACCATGTTTTGATACCTTATAAAAACACTAAAGTATCCTCCCTACACTGTGTGTTGAAACCATTGAAGTTAAGTTGTAGCTTTGGTATACACTGCTGTGCCGTTTTGCGTGACACTGGGAATATTTATGCAGCTGGCAGGTGCTTGCTGTATGTGTCCTTTTTTGTGACAGGTTCTCTAACTCCTGGACTACCATGTCAATATACTCTGTATTCAGATTGTGTTTGCGTTGATGGACAACAAACTTACAAGAATTCATAGATCAATAACTTGAAATTTTCGTTTGAAATTTGCTCAACTGCAGATTAGCTCTCTCAATCATGTGTTTGAGACTCTGTGAACTCGAACTGACTACGGAACATGTTCTGTGCAAAGTTTCCTAGTAAAGCAACGCTGTACCAGTACAGATTTATAAATTCAACAATTTATTCCTACCAATACTTTAATTCACCTAGTTAATCTCATGACTCACCTAATTAAAAGCTTTAATCCTGCAGGTGATCTGTTTATGGCTGTTGTGACCACTGCACAGCAGAGCTCTCAAAGAGTGTGTGACGATAAATAATAAAAAGCGAAGATGTTTGTATGCTTAGGCTTTTAGCTATGTCAATTCAATGAGCTGGCATTATTAGCAAGTAAAGTTAATCGATGATCAGCTTACAATGCCAGATAAACACATCCATTCGCCTCAAAACACCACAAACAAATGTCCCATTATGAGAGTAAAGTAAAAACATTGCTGTGGGATTGATCCGAGTTACTCGACATAATGATGCTCCATCTCCAGCTTGTTTTTTCATCCAAACGCTTAACTTTTCTCTTGAGTAATTTGTATCACAAAATGATTTGCTAAACAGCATTGCTAATTAAGCATAATGTGGGCTGTGCATTCGCTCAATAACTCGCCTAAAAAGGCAGAAAAGTGTATAGAAAATACGTTAACGCAATTTATCGCTCATGGCTGGATTACAATAAAAGAAAAACTTTGCCTTTTTATTAAATCAAATTGTATCATTTGATGTTTGTTACGATAAAAAATGCCTTTAGCCGCGAGCATTCCTTCATGAATTCAAATCAATTTTCTCTCTTGTCAGTTTTATGTAAAGTCTATGTGGTACATGACAACAATTGCCAAACATGGAATGAGAAAAGTTGATTAATTATTTTCACACTTCCCAATAATTGGTGATGAAATACCCGACCATAAATCCTTAAAACTTCAGCATCCGACTATCGATGGCTGGCTTCTCTGAATAAGTGAATATCTGGTGTTGAAATGATTAATTGGTTTGATTATCTTGCCAACAATCTGACAGCATCTGACTTGTGAGAGTGTTTTGGTTACAGGGATGATGTTCAAACTTTGTCTAACCTAACTCTCTCGTCCTAAAACTACATAAGCAGGCCTACTCGATCATGGTGACGATGTATGAGCAACACAATCGATGGGGCCTATACTTATCAGATCATGTGCCCAAATACATGAGCATTGTATGATTAGGAAGTTTAGTGTGGGCGTCAGATAAAAAGTCCTTTTTTGTAACTTTGTACTGCGTCATGTGATGTCAAATCTGAAAATTAATCTGTCTGAACTCGGAGTCTGTTTCAAGCCTGGTACTTACCAAGCCAGAATTTCTTATGCACATTTCAAAGTTATGTGTCGTGCAGACCGAAAATTAACCCTCATAAATATCCCACATATCTCTATACTAAGACTAACAGGGAAAGTATTCATATTACTGCAGGCTGTTACGTGAATTTAGTCATGTTTCCATGTTTAATGAATTCTATGGTCATTCCGGTGCTGTATTCACGAAACACACCAACCATACTTTCCCCACTGTACAGGAAACGAACCCGCACAAGAAGTTTGTACATCAAGTAGCCTGAGCTCCTATAATACTGCTAGGTGTGTGACAGGGTGCCGTGTCTTTCGCCGTATTTGACGCTCTGCAGTAATTTTCCCAAAGATACGGGCATGGTTGTGTGACACTCTGGACTTCAGCTTATTTATGATTAACAGGTCCAGCATCTGTGTCACATCTGTGACACAATGAGGAGAATCGATGTGTATTGTCTCAATGTACACTTGACACCCAAAGTCATTTCAAAGTAATATCTTCCCTCAAAGAAAACCTAATCTAGAAATTTTCCCTCTAATTTGCTATAAACTTACAGTAATGGCAAGTCCCTTTCACTGCCGCCGCTGTTTTCTGCTCTCACCTGCAAATTAAAAAGCTGTTTTTCGAGTGCGGGCAGGTGAACAGGTCTAAATATTAAAAGTACCTCGCCGTTAACTCTGAAGTACACATTCACACAAAAGATGTACAGTATACCATACAGTATACAATAGTAATAATATTATATGTGATCGTGTGGACCTGTAGGCCTCTTGTCTACTGGTGAGCCCTATTGACTGGAGTGAAATGAAAACAAATTAGTCATGATCTCCTCCGACCAAAGTGGTGCTTAGCGCTGCTGTTTTCCTATTTTCAGAATATAGTAAACAAGGAGTCACAAACGTCTATATTTCAACCTCCAATAAGCTCCTAAATGATAGAAATACCAGTATCTTGGACTGGAATCGTAAAAATTGCCTAAATGCCTGAATCAGATTTATAGTATAACCTTTCATTCAAAGTGAAAGAGGCGCATAATTGGGTAGCCATCAACAATTGTAATATATATCACCATCTAACCTTGATCACAAATTGACCAAACCTTTTGTTTATACACTTGAAAACGATTATCCTCAATACGACTTTCTGAAACTTTCTGAAATATTTCCTGAGATACATATGAATGTCAAAATTTAAAGAGTTTACCCTGATCTCCCCGGGAATTCCTGTCTAATGTTGCATTGTGGGAATGAGCACATTGAAAGACCTGTCATATAAAGTACATTTGGTGTCTGTTTATAACTTTCAGCTGGTGAATCAGGGTAAGCTGGCAAAAGCTGAGGAGAAGATAAAACAGAAGCAGCAGAGAAGACAGGAGAAGGATGTAAACGCTCCCAGAGTGTAAGTATAATATCTCCTACTTCATAAGTAACTACATGGTGTCAGTCACATATTCCATCACAGAGATGGCTCAAGCCTTTCAATTTACAAACTCGTAACCTTAGAATTAATCCAGCTGCTACAACGTATAGATAACCAACCTGAATCGATTGGTACACATACTCAAAGTTCCAGGCAATTGAGGCCCTTACACTATGTCCTAACTTGTGTAAAAGAAAGATAAGATATCATCATAGAGGAAGGAGATGGCAGATTCTACCCTCCTAGCCAACCATAAAATTGAAGTGTTTTAGTTCGGAAATATTTTTGAAAACTGCTCCAACAAACAAACTTGGGTATATGTCTATTGAAAAGTCATGCAAAATTTTCCTAAGCCTCTATTCTTCCCCTTGCCCAACAGGCAGGCGCACCTTCGCCCCTCCGATGATATCAATTATGAAAGTTGTGTTCCCCTTCCACAAGTCAGGATATTGTTACCTCATGCAAATCGAAAATGCCATGGTCTATACGCATTTACACCCTATCATTTGTGGTGGATATGTATATGCCATAGAGAAGTTCCTAAAATTAAAGCATGATCCACCCGCAAGTAGTGCATAGCTTTCAGAAGGTCATTTAGATATCATTGTGGCACTGTCACTACGGTGCAGAGATACTCATATCATAGATTCATACACAGTGTGCACGTCAGGTCAAGGCCTTTCTGTTCTTTATTACTGACCTGGTCCCTAGGGCAATGGGGCATTATTATTCATGAGTTCTCATTCACGCCCAATGATGCTCTCACTGCCCAGATTGTGGCCCCCGGAACTAGCGTACAGCCCCTTGGTGAATAGTCATGGCTGAGGCCACTGGGGATACTTTCATTCAAATTAATTGTATGCAACTATTCCCAGTAGCCTTTTTGGCAATATGACTTTTTCAATGGCTAAACTAATTGAGAAAGTTCAAGGTTCCATATCCTTGTGCGGCCTTCTGATTGATGAATTGCATAATCAGGTAAATGGTGTGACCCTTCCACTTTGAAGAGTTGCTAATAATCAAATTATACCAAATTACTCGTCTTCTACAAACCATAAATCATTCAGTCTCTCAAAAATAAAATGAGATTTCACCCTTCCTACTCTAGTTTTCACTTTTTTTAATTGCGGTTTGATAAATTGTTTTAATTTATATCATCGATTTGTTGGGTGAAATGTAGTAAATGTGTTGAATATTTAGTAGGTTTACATTAAAATTTGATTGATGCGTAATAACAATTTGTTAGTTGACTGTGCTACTCGGTGGTATTCCTTTAATGCCAGGTGTTCTTATAGACTCATCTAATCCACCATTGTCAAGTTTATGTTTGGTAAACCACAGCTGTTAGTGAGACTTTCTAGTTCTCATGCTGGGAGGGGTGTGTGACCTCCAGCCTGTAACTCTGCAGGATATTTGGTAGAAAAATAAGCTAAGAATCCATTGTTAGCAGCTGATGGATGAAAACCAAACTGCAATTGCAATCATTATTTTATATCAATTAAAATAACTTTATTCCTGATGTTTATGTCATAAAGTTGGACAGAAAGCTCGAAAAGTATTTAAAAATGCCGCACAATCAAATAGTTGACATCAGGAGCTGCAGGTGTTGACCTGCTGTGATGCAATATCTAAAATCTATGAGGCGGGAACAAAGTCTGCTGCATTCCAGCTCCAAAATCTCCGTTAATTGCTGTTTAAAGTTGCCTTTCATATAAGCCGATCAAATCCAGGTATTTGATGGAATTTCTGGAAAATTCATTGAGATCATCTACATTTTACAGCCAATAAGGAGCAAATTACAGTCAGACAAGTAGTTTTCTTGTCATGCAATCTGATGGCAGATCATTTTTCTGGAACATCATCTTCAGAAATTATCCTGCACAAATCCTACAAAATAAATGCACCATGATGCCCATATTGACCTTCAAATCATCTTATCCATATCACATGAAAATTTGTTCGGGCTTCAAAACTTCTGGACTATAAAATTCTTATAACCTTTTCAACTTCAAGAATTTGTCCTACTTTTAACGCCTCAAATAAGTTTTTCTGATTAGAAATTATCATTAATACCCACAATGCAGCTGGTCATGTTATCTGTTAAGCCTGTCCAATCCTGACTGTGTCCTTGAGCAGAGTTTAAGTGAAACATGAATCATGATACAAGTAAAGATCTTTTGGAGCTTACGTAATTGTTGTCCTTTATATTATTGTTATTTTGGTTATTATTGCTATCATTGCAATTATTATTAGATATATATATATTTATATATATATTTATGATAAATTATGATTATAGTATAGAAATGGGAGACGCTTCAGCTAGTCAGCAAATTAACCGACAGGATAATAAAGCAGATGCCAGCGGTAACTCACTTGCACAGGACATCAGGATAGAGAACTTTGATGTATCATTCGGTGCTCAGTAAGTAGTCTGCTGGGTTTGTAATGAGAATAAATAGCGTGCAAGGAGAATAAATGTATTCAGGTTGGGCCTGGAAATATAAAAGTGGGTCAAGGTCAACCTCTGATATGCTATTATTGATTTGACGTGACTTATTCTTCTAAAAAATTGCATTATCGGATGCGCTTCATCCTACCAAATTGTTAGAAACCCTCAAAAATATTATATATCTATATATACATATATAAATGATTTTGAGTAGAGTTCAATGCCT
This sequence comes from Membranipora membranacea, assembly GCA_914767715.1. Classification (NCBI taxonomy): domain Eukaryota; kingdom Metazoa; phylum Bryozoa; class Gymnolaemata; order Cheilostomatida; family Membraniporidae; genus Membranipora; species Membranipora membranacea. The sequence continues at coordinate 21,363,849 of OU612073.1, forward strand.
ACACCCAATTTTGTGATGAGAGAGTTTATAACAAGCCCTAGAGAAAGAGAAGTTGAGAGCATGATCGGTCACTTTCCTGGTTACTCCATGAGAAATAAACAGCTGGCAATATGAGTATACATCACTGTACAATATTCCTAGAACTGACCTTCCCGGAATGATCTGAGAATATGACAATGGCTTTGAGAGCCTGGATGTCCTTATTGCCAAATTCTTTTTTGTATTACTCAGTGTTACTGGGTTATGCTCATCTATGTTTGTGTCACCAACCATTCTCATCACCTCCAGTGTCAATCATTTTGATAAATTGATGTAGAACCTGTTTTCAAAATTGCTCAACAAATTGGAAACTGTCAGTTTGTCTAAAGTTTGGGAATCTTGCCAAATAGATCCTCAGCATTTGGACATTTATGATGAATAAAGGCAGTAAAACTTGTCAACAACAACTTTGTAACAATACAGTTATAGTTTTCAAATAGCATCCCATGCGCCATTGCCTGACATGAGGCGGGCTTTATTTCTTCTAGCCACTCTTTACCTCTCTGAGAATTGTAAAAAGATCTTATTTCAAAACTGTATGTGAACTTCCCTATCAGTCGCATACTTAACTCAACTCAATCCGCTTGGTTGTAAATATGGATATAAAAATGAGGCCTCATTCAACAATGGGCTATATTGTTTTCATCCATACCACCCTTGAACTGATGCTGACCCATTGATACACAATTACTCAATAAGCTTACTCTGTTTTTACCATTCATATATTTGTAGAAAATTGATACAAAATGCTACTATAATTATGAGTTTTGGGAGACGGTACGGCTTTGTGGGAAGGAACGGTAGAGGTAAATCTACACTTCTTAGAATGCTCTCCAAGTAAGTTACTGTATCTGTTGTTATTTTATATGAATTACTCAGTCTGTCCTTGAGGCTATGAACTGTGATGGAAAAAAACAGGAGTTTGGGATAGAAATATCGGATTGTCTTCTCTCGGACCTATTGTGTCAGAGAGGGGACAACTCCAATTTCTATGGTTATATTCTATGTCATCCTTATACAACACCTTTCTTTTTACTTGCAGCGGAAGTTTGAGGATTCCCTCACATATCAAACTATTACACGTAGAACAGGAAGTAGTAGGTGATGAGACACTCGCTGTCGACAGCGTGTTAGAATGTGATACTAAGAGATGTGAACTGCTAGCTGAAGAAAAGCAACTCAACAGTATACTAAATACAGGGTATGTGGTATATTTGTATTTGTGATATGCATTTTAATGTCTCATTGGTAACATTGTTCTTATTTTGCATTCGCATGGTTGTGACTCACGATGTTGCCCAATAGGATGGTGAGTGTTGCACAGTATGTGAAAATGACTTTCATTCTTTAGACATGATCAGTGAACAATGTCAAAGAAAACCTTTATTCTCTTTTATTCTTTTTAGTGAGTCCAATTCTAAAGCTAACTCTAGGTTAGCAGAGGTTTACCATGAGTTGGAGACAATAGAAGCAGACAAGGCCCCATCCCGCGCTGCTGTTATTCTATGTGGTTTAGGATTCAGCTCTGAGAAGCAGAGCTGGCCCACTAAGCAGTTCTCTGGAGGATGGAGAATGAGACTCGCATTAGCCAGAGCACTGTTTGCCAAGGTCAGTATGTGGCGGCGGCATATTCTTAGTCTTTGAGTCTACGGGTATAAGTTGAGGCAAAAGGTCTATATGTATAATTGATGACCTGAGGAGTTTTTAAGATATTAAAAGTAATCAAGAACAGGCTGTCACACACTAAATTCCCATACTTTATCAACTTATATTCTGGGGTTAATCTTCTGACATAATCTAAACAGGACGCTGTCCTGTGGTAATCACGTAACTTGACATAGTCTTTGTGTTGTGTTGTGCTTTCAATAATATCTGAGAATATTAAAGCATTGTTCTGTTCATGTTTTCACATTTAGCCTGACTTATTGTTACTCGACGAACCCACAAACATGTTGGATATGAAGGCCATTATCTGGCTAGAGAATTACCTGCAGGATTGGCCAACTACACTACTCGTAGTTTCTCACGACAGATCTTTCCTCAACAGGTTATTTGATACTTTAAAACATATCAGACGGCATTTTAATAAAAAAGTGCCTTCACTGATTTTTGGAATTTTTATTTTACCTGTAAATTGTACTATGGTCGACAAAACATTACACCTATGAAACACTTATGCATTTGTGACGCCTTGCCAGTAAAACTGACTTATTTGATTAAGAGCTTTCACTGCTTAACCAAAGATTATGTTTCCGCCATTTTCTCAAATCTTGATGAGGGAATTGGGTGATTTTGGCATTTTTCTTCTGATAAATATATGTAGCGGACTCCTGCATTTAGAAATTTCAGTAAACTTGAGTATTTCTGTTTGCAGTGTCAGCACAGATGTGTTATACTTGACAAACACCAAATCTATAGATCATTATAAGGGAAATTATGATAACTTTGAGAAAACATACGAGGAACTGACTAAGAATAAGATTAGAGAATACGAAGCGCAACAACAGCTCAGAGATCACACACAGGTGAGAAACTATCAACATATAGAGATCCCTGAGCACCCTGTATCTGGCTAAGGCTGTAAGTCTTTAAATTAAACTTTCTTAATCAAGTGACCATCGATTTGAGATGCATCATATTGGTGAGATAAGTGTGTAACACTCGCACATACTTCTGATTGTAGAAATTTATTGACAAGTTTAGATTCAACGCAAAGAGAGCTTCACTCGTACAGAGTAAAATAAAGATGCTCGAGAAATTGTAAGTATGAATTCTATACTATAGCATAAGAGTAAGTCGCAGGACCTTTTTACTCCGGGAGCATTTCTTAAAATTGATTCATATTCAAATGAAATATTTAGTATTGTCCAGGTATACCAAACAAAAGTGAGCTAACTGGGCACTATCAATATTGACCAGATCAAGCAGTTTATGAGTTTATTCATCTTGAAAGTCTGGTGTGAAAACTCTATTCATGGTTTGACACATTGCCATTCTTGTGTGTTGTCACGATGTTGGATCGGTTTGGGAGTATCACCTTCTGTATTTTGAGGTTGGTGATTAGAACATCCAAAATAAATGTTCTTTTTTTTGTAGACCTGTGATGGAACCTGTGCTAAGGGAGAGCGAAGTCGTTCTAAAGTAAGTACATCTGAATACATTTATGTTGACATAAATATCCACTAATGATGTCAGTGTTATGACCACCCAGTACTTGGAGGTTCAGAATGGTTCAGAATATCACTTACTCTACTGGCATAATGTAAAATCTTCATAGTCTTGTATTGCCAGTATGTATGATGAGATCATAATTTATTGATGATACATATACAGTTATGTTTCATTCATCATTGCTAATTTAGAGCACATCATTCATCATCCAGTATATCTTTAGTGCTTGCATTGTGCATTGTTTCATTTTGATATCCGGATATAAGCCCCCTAGGACCTAATCTTTCATCAGAATTTAGCATCGTTAGTTTATTATCCTAGATTCCCAGAAACAGAGCCATTACAAGGAACCATTCTACAGTTAGACGAAGCCTGCTTCAGATACAAACCAGAGTCACCAGAAATATTCAAAAATGTAGATCTGTCCGCCACCAACACATCTCGTATATGTATAGTAAGTACACTTACATAGAAAGTATACTAGCGTAGTAAGTACACTAGTATAGTAGGCTCACTAAGCTTGTCAGTACATAAGTAAATTCACTAGTATAATGAGTACATTAGCATAGTTACTAGTACTACTGCAGTAAGTACGCTAGCATAGTATACATAAGTTTTCGTAAAGACAAGCGAGAAAGACAGCTAAAAGTACCCTACAGAAAATTAACCATCCCAACTATTACGAGCATCGAGAGTGGAACTCCTAACATACTGATGCTCTGGTGCATATGACTTTTGTTTATCACAAGCATTACTTTGATAGGTGGGAGAAAATGGTGCTGGTAAAACTACGCTACTAAAAATACTGAAAGGAGATTTGACTCCTACTAAAGGTCTCAGGCACGGACATCGGAATCTGAAGATAGGTTACTTTACACAGCATCACGTAGATCAGATGTCTATGGAGTTAGCAGCAGTAGAACTTATAGCACAGAAGTTACCAGGTATGAACAATCAAGATTATGTTCAATACTAACATTGTATGTTTTGGGTAGAGAACTGTCACAAGATAATACAATTGAAATCGGCTTGCGAATTAGGTCAAAACATCACTCATCTTACCTCTGGTATTATATTTTGAGACCCATATTTAGGCAATCATCATTATATTGAAACACGGAAGTATAGACTTTATACACTAAATATGAAATCCACTAATGAACTGTTATAGTACCCATATATACAATTTAAATCTTCATACCTCATACCATCATATTGAGGAAAATGATAATAGTTGATACTTTTTGTACAGGACATAAAATAGAGCAGTACCGTAACATACTGGGAAGGTTTGGCTGTTCGGCCGATCTGGCCGTGCGACCTCTGAACACACTAAGTGGAGGACAGAAAAGTCGAGTAGCGTTTGCCGCTATGTGTGTAGTGAATCCTAACTTCCTAATCCTCGACGAACCGACTAACCATCTGGATGTAGAGACAGTCGAGGCTCTCGGTGTCGCCCTCAACACCTACAAGGTAAATCAGAGATTGTATAAGCAAGTAACCTTCTGTATTTGTTTGGTCTATTTTTACCCTGAAAAAACAAAGATATATTTATAAGGTATCATCTAAATTATCACTAGGTGAGAGTCTGTGAATAATCATTTCTCATAAAATAGCCTTAGGTCCTGGGCTGTCTGATATTTTACCAGTTACAGCTCTGTGGTTTGTGAGGTAACAGTTTGGTGCCATTGAGTGAGTGCTTGTTTGAATCTGTATAAAAAAAAGAAGCATATAGTGGATTAATTTGATTATTGATCTGTGTGTGTGATACAGAGACACATTTATATTTCCAGGGAGGAGTAATCCTAGTATCTCACGACGAGCGGTTGATACGAGTTGTCTGTAAGGAATTATGGGTAGCTGCCGATAATACGGTCAAGGCAATGGACGGAGGTATCGATGAATACAGAAAACTAGTCGAGAAAGAGCTCGCAGCTTAGGAAATTGAGTCTATATACTCTCTCTTGTGTGATAGAAAGTCAGATAGGAAATACTAGGGGATAGGTCAACCCAGAGCAACACAGCATGCCCTGCACTGGAACAATCAAAATATTTAGAAAAAGACTCTAGATAAATTATTATTTTATTTCAAATCTTTAATTCTAAATTTAACCTTGTCCCAGTGGCAAGACATGGGACATAAGTTGACTGTTTGTGATAGAAAAATGCTTTATGATTGATTTCTATTTTGTTCATGTCGGTAATGTGTTCTTCTTTGTTATTATTGAAGTGGACAGATACCTGATGTAAAATGCATATCTAATGTTTCCTATGCAGAAGTTAGGAAATCAAATTCAATAAAATGTGATTGATAAAGGAAACTTAGTTTTATATTTTGTGTACAGTGAAGTTTACAATGCATGTCCATCCAAGGATTCCTTGGGTCTATCCATGCAAGATGAGATATGAAGAGAGAAGGGTCTGTCCTCGTCTGTTTCTCAGAATGTTGATAGCGTGATACTGTTCACTGAGACATCGTTTCATCCTGAATATTGAAGTTCCCCACACATGAAATCAAGAGTGATGTGTGCATCGACAGAATATCCTATCAATGTTTCCTTATTATCGAAATCCTGAGCTGCATATCCTGAGAAAGAGAAATAACAATCACATTGATAAATATGATAGAATATTTCACAGGTCGATATCTGCAAGAACCCGGTAACCTACCTGATCAGTGTGGTGAATCAAACTCGTTGTAAACAACACATTACATTGTAATGATTTCGGAAAGTAGGATTCTGACAGCTGCACAAAAAACATCATGATTCAGTACCACTTTAGTGCCATAGAGAAATAACTTGTTCATGTTGGCTATTGCCAAGTGATAATAAGGGCCTGCTAATACTTATTTATCATTGGACTTGTTCTTTCTTTAAACATGTACACTCAATTCATGCGGGCTGTGATACTACAATTTATTAACCAATCAGAACCATTGTTGTATTAGGTACATATCCAATCAAATTTGTGATGATGTCATAGGCGGGAAATCTTCAGGCTGCAAAGAACAGGCCGAGAGTGAAAAAGTGATTTCTGGACTCTGGGACTTGCAGGCCTTCTGTAGTTGGTGCAAATCCAGTGGTCGAGGCCTCCGCCACTGGACTTGCACCTACTACAGAAGGCTTTTGCTGCAAATAAGATAGATATTTGACAAGATATCCCGCCCACATGGCCGAAAATAACCAGTGTGTGTTTGAGAATTAATTCATTCAGGATTCACTTCAGCCATGCCCATAGTTAGTAAAGTCAAGGGGTTGATTATACAATAATTTCTCCTCATGATGCTCAAGAGCATTGGTTTCCTACCTGGAGCCTTATTTATTACAAGGTACAAGGTAATACAAGAACTTGAACCAACTACAGATTGCAAGACTGTCCTATAGCAGGGAGGATGGATCACTTAGTTAAGTTAGTTGACATACTGACTAATTGACAAGTGTATTGAATTTGCATCTATTCTATCTATATGTATCTAGTTGATGCAGGCATGAATGCAGGCAGGTCTACTACTACTTTAACCAAACTACTGTATTGGGTTAGATCTGGTTGGTTTGATGATAAGATGCCCCCCTCCCTTTCACTAACTAAGCAATTAGTGCCAATACTGTGGCCAGTCTTCTACTATACCTAGGTGGGTTTCTCTCTCCTCTGGAAATGTATCAACTCTCTCACAGCATAGAAAAGAACGACGCTTGAAAGCCTTAAGCAAGTACCACCACAACAACCCTGCTGTGCTCGGCAAAAACATCAGCCATGCCACCCGCGCCACATCAGCCGTGTTGGCGCAAACACACTTACCTGTAAATTTAACTACACTCTACTGAGTTCATGTTTGTCATTACTAACAGTCTTGCTTATCGTCTAACAACATAACAACTCAAAGGTTCTGGTTGCCCAAACCAATCCTTGGTAACAGCTCCCCCGATTACTCTTACTTTGCCCTTAGTAAGTCGTGGTAGTCAGCTCCCTACAACCTGCAAATCACCGCTCACAAACTCACTAACCCTTATAACACTATACGTTCTGCGTAATATGACTGTACCATATATATTACTAGTATCGCTGCTGTGGAGCCTAGACGCATATCACGATCAAGGAGCGCCCGCCGCCCACCAGTGATTAATCAACGCAAGAACCCACTCATCTGTGCGCAGACACCCTGACCTGAGCAATACTTTATCCACCAGTCTAACACTGATCACCACCGCCGCTCATTCTTTATACGAAGTGCAAAGTAATGGAATTTCCTTGCCCTTGATCACCTGCTCCTCAAACCTCCTAGCATTTAGCATTGGCTGTTCTGTTCCTATGCAATACTGACATTTTGACCTGGAACAATAAACCGATTTTTCAGAATCCGGTTTCTTCAAATCTATTATTGCAGTAAATGGGACTTGTGTCAAGTGCTGTATGAGACATGTCATACAGCACTCATGCGGCCCCTACAGCACAAACAGCAGTGCTTTATAGGCCTTGAGTGCTCTGGGCCATGTCCCATACAGCACCTGCCACATGCCTTGCAACACTCGTTGCTAGCAATGGTTTTAAATGCCAATTAAGAACATCAAACTAACAAAGATATTTGTGTTAGTCATAGTCTATATCGTAAATCCGATTTATCAATATGATAGTCAGGTCTGTCTCGTGACCTTGAAGAGGTCACGACACATTGACCCAGGCTGTCCCTCACCACCCACCCCGACACGACAGCCTGCCCAGGCTACTCCTCGCTGGTTCTACATACTACCTCATTTGAAGAATTTTATTCGCCTGCACTCTCTTGCAGCATAAATTTGCAAAGCTACTGTATCCCGTTGAAACTCCTGCAAGAGTCTGGGGCTGAGTTTAAGTTAACCCGTGAATAATAGCAAGATAATGGGATTTGAGAAGGTGATCATACTTTGTTGGCACCATTTAGTCATTGATCATTTGTAAAAGGTTATTAAAATGTCACTTGTAAAGTTACATCTGGTAATTAACTAGATAACTTGTCCATAAGATTAATGGTGAGAAGTCTCAAACCAAGATTGGCCTTGAAACCTTAGGTGTAAGAATGCACTCAATATAACAATATGAAACGGGTCAAATCATGAGCCCATGAGCTTCGGTTGTCAGCATTCTTAGGTTCAGTGAGGTATTATCCCACATGTAATCCCCAACTGTCAGTCTCACAGCATTTAATGACACCATATTGACAGTGTTCTGATTTCTTGTCACAAGTTATGCCAATATCTTTGCAGTTGGAAAGGTTCAACCTGATTGTCATTGCACTGTCCAGAATATAACTCATATGCTCAGCTGATAAAACTCCACCTCTAACTAGCTATGACGGTTACACAGGCAATGAACTTCAAGCAGGTAGGTCTTTCTATGCTATCATGACACAATCAGAATGGTCACCAGATATCCTGCACAGCTCTTCTATGTTTTTTTATAGCCATTTAGTTGATTGTTGGTAATGTTAGTTAGTCAATCAGGTGTTGAACATGCTGTATTTAAGATTTAGAATTTAGAAAAATCCAGAATTCATTGAAGCGGGATGTATACACAGGAGAACTATATTCGCTGTACCCCATGCCTTGAAATAGTGATATTCAGATCATTCATCTTTATCTGCATATTATGGACTTGAATATTCCTTGTAGGATTTGTTTGTTACCACAGACTCGTACAGTTCTTTCTACCTAATTGGTGGCCGAATTGGTATACGATATTACTTACTAAATGACTGACTAAATGTGTATATATGTCTTCCTTCAATTAAGTTTTTTTTATGGCAGGTAGCTTTTAATGAATTCTCTATTTCTAGTTCATGCTGCGACGTGAAGTGCTGACACTGTATAGAGATTTTATAAGAACATGCAGAAAGATAGAGGATAAGTCTTCACAGAGAGACATGATACAATGGGTCAGAGCTGACTTCAGGAAGAGCCAACATGTCCAAGAAGAGGTCTGTAGTATTATTAACCATCATTTGAATTTAGCAACAAAACCAATTTTGGTGATGATTGGCATAGAGAATAAGCAATGTTTGACACAAATATATGTAGGCCTACCAATAATAGAGAAAAAGAATTAAGATTCCCCCTGTGTAATGAGAGACAGTGTCTATGACTTTGAAATATATATTTTGATGATAATTATTGTTATTTGATTATTCTAGGCCATGATGATAGCAACTTTGCTTATGGTATGCTGGTGGAATGCTGGCAGGTTTCACATTATATAATCATGACATCATATTCTATTGTAGTCAGCTATTAAGATGCTGCTGGCGATGGGTAAACAATCACTGAGAGAGTTACAGGGCAGCATAGCTATCGCCAAATGAAGTAGATACTATCATCGTATAGAGGTGGGATCTAACCTGGTGAACACTTGCTATCATGGTTTGGCATGTCAGTTGGTCTAGGTGTCTGATCCAGACAATACGTTGCAGTCAAATCATCAATTAAACAATCAAAACATAAAAAATAGCATACAAGTTTTCTTGTAGCACCAGTGTAAAATTCTATGTGAAAGTAAGCACCATGACAAGTTGTCGTGTGATATCATGTATGAAATTATCAACTGTGGTGACTTTAGTTGTGCTATCCTGATTGATATTAGCCTGAGTTATCCCAACAGTGACAGATTGGACTGTGCCGGTGAGGCCCATAATTCTAACATTATTTATCTTCAGGGAGTCATCTCCTGTTGTATCCGGCTTGCACCCTGAGTTTAGTACATCACTTGTTAATGTCTAAAAACAATAAAGTTTTGATTTGAAGGTCATATTGTGCCTATTATACATTTAGGCAGGGATGTATGTATGTACGTAACTATGTGTTTCCCGTTTAAAACTGTCTATCTTAATTGAAGTTGGCTTCTTAATGTCAACAAGGAGACAACTGCAATTTGGAAATAATTTTTGAAAAACTGCAATTCATGCTTCACAGGGTGAAAGCTATTATCATTAGTAGTTTTTAATATTCACAATAGGAAATAGTTGTTGCCACAGTAGATAGCATATCGATATCAATCAGCTCTAATAGTCGCTATGTGAGTATGAAAACACAGTGCTCCCTGTAAATTCTTCGCTGAGGAAGTAAAATAGACACGAAATCAGGTGTAAATTGTGCAGATTTTGAACCCAAGTTAGTATATGTGTGCTTTCTTACAGAATGACCACACAACAATCTTTACCTTGTTCTTGTATTCGAAGGTGATGAGGCACTGCTCGGTGGTGGTATTCACAGAGTCTCCATCATCCCAGAACAGCAGACCATCCGCCTCCTCATCCTCATTCAGTGCTACATACAGTCTGAAGTTTGTCTTACGGCTACACAAATATTACAAATACATTTTCCATGAAACATATCTAATCATGTGATTATAATGTATAGGATTTATGAGTATCATATCAGGTATCACTTAAGTTGAATTCTCTGTGACGCTGATTGTATCTCCTCTGACCCTGCCAGTTTTAATGAATTGAGGAGTTAGAATAAGGTGGTCACTACTAATAATGCTTTAACAGTGTCGCTTAGAGCAGCATTAATACCTGGTTACCTTTCTGTAGTAGTTAGCGCTGAGGTTTTCAGTGGTAGGATTACCCCTCCTCTGATGTGTATAGGTAATGTAGTCTCGGATATCTGTATTTTCTCCATCCTGCCCGTGGACATGTCTCCTAAAACTGCTCCCTGTAAAAAGGTAGACTTTGATAGTAAGTTGCGAAGATGACGCCTCAGAACTCATGCAATGTAAAATTGTGTGCTACCCTTGGGTAGATCCCTGCTTTGCTTCTGCTGATGGTAAGTTTGAATACTCAAATTTTCTTTCTATTTTACTGTAGCATTCCTTGCTGAGTTAAAGTTGTACATAATTCCCTTGCGTGTAAACTACTGCCATCAATCTGTACTTGTATACTCACTGATTGGTAGTCATACCACATTCCTTTAGGTACATACATGTCCACCTCTGTCTGTCCCTGTTGAAAGCACAAGAATATGCCGGTTATTAACTAACTTATACTAGCCATGCTTACTCTTCAGTTCTGGTTGAGGATTTGCAGATTTCCCTTTTATTGGTTGATTTAATATCATGTCAGGATGGAGAGTATTCAGATACTAGATAACATGGTTTGTGTCTGACTTCTGAATATACCTATATTGCTGTGAGCATATCATATTGTCAATCATACAAAAAGTTGACGATTTCTCGTGCTCAATTTTCTTTTGTAGAGGAATGGATATTAAATTTGTATGCCTTGTATAGATTACCTGGTATAGAACTGGAGAGAAGAGAATACCATCACCCCACAAGAACTGCTCATTGATGTCATATGTGTTTGTGTCTTCTGGCCACCTGTCAACAAGAAGCGAAACTAATGGCTGATTGAACTCGTAGCTCACCGACAAAACGTTCATTACATTCAGCACCGCCAAGTATGTCTTTTGTTAATGAGCATCGTGGTTTCATCTGTGATTAGTGTGCATTTCCAGGTTTTGCTAATCATGTGAAGACTCTTCGGAGAGGCGAAATCCTGTAAAGATTCTCCTGTCATCCTAATTTATATATGTTGATCAGATGGGCTTACCAAACAAATATTACCACACAAATATTACTTTGTACTATTATATAACATACGTACATAACATACGTTCTATATAACATTTCAATTTTTTATCATCTTCATCAGGCAAAAAGTGCAGTCGATCAAGTCTCCCCTTAATTGAAATTGTTACCAGAGCAGAGGCTCTCATCAAGACATTACCATAGACAATGCATTAAGGCTTGATCCATTCTGTCTGTGACTAATCGGATCAGACTTGACCATAATAATAAGGACGCAGGTAATTATTCAGATGACCTTCGTCAACGGAACACAATTTTATGAGTATATTGGATATGGCTTGTATATCATCAGCAGACTTACTGGAACTGTAGAGAGCGGACGACTGTAGATCCGTCTTTGTTTGCCTGATAGAATAGAGTATAGAGATATGGGAGCAGCTCATATCTTATCTCTAAAGCTTCTCGAGATCTCATAGCTACTTCATCACTGAACGAAGCTGGATCGTGGTCCTGTAAGTATGAAGGTAACGAAATATATTGAAGATAAAATATTCAGGATTCCAAAGTGGCTAATTGGCTTAACAGAAGACTTTACCCGATCTTGGATAAGGCAAGTGAAAATTTGATTTTTGATCTCTGGAGATGCAGTAGAGACAACTTTTATTGAAGAGGAACGTAGAGTTTTTCATTTATGTAATACTATACAGACAGGCAAAGTGATGTCACACTCAGATTCTTCATGATATTTTGATTCTCAAGACCTATAATTACAACCTCACATGGTTTAGATTTTAAAAGGGTTTCACGCTATGTTAATGTATCGTTACAGAACATCAGAAAAGCCCATGGCCTCTTTTTGTAAATACTGCACCTTTTCTAGCTCAATACTCCCAACTTGTTATCATTTATTCTCATTTTCACTTTTTATACTTAGGGTACACAGACACTGACCAGCCAGTCAATTCCATTATGGTTTCTCGAGAAAGGATAGAAAGCTCCCAGCTGCATCCACCTCATACACAGCTCAGCATTAGAGTCCTCAAAGAAACCACAAATATCGGCTCCCACCTACAAGGTAAAGTTATCAAAAAATATCCCTGATCTAAAAAATTAGCTCCATCTGCCTGCCTCAATCATAAGCCTCTCATTTCTGTTTATATTTATTCATTCGATTAAAGCTTGATAGACCTTTTTTGTGTCCTTGAATGGGAATTGAATGAACAGTCCTCCTTCCACTTAATTAAGCTTTACTTACATAGGGTATACCAAACATGTTAAACTCCAGCATGCCTATAATAGAGTCTCTCAGATGCTGCCAGGTTGCTGTGTTGTCTCCTAACCAGTGACCTGCAAATTTACCGCTGCCAGCAAACGTGGAGCGAGTGATCACCATCCCTCTCTTCCCTGTTCTAGCTTGTCTCAGTGCTCTGTAATAGTCAACCACATGCTCTCAATGAGATCAGATCAACATAGTCTAGGGCAGGGGTGCCCAACCTTTTCTCTCCATTTAAAAAACCAATCACACCAAATGAGCTGACCACGCCGCGTCACGTGTAGACAACATGGAAACAGTCAGTGAATATATATATATCATATTCATTCATTTATAAGTGCTGGCAAAATTACCAAAGCAAAGTCATTGTGTGTGATAATGCGCGTAGCGCGAAAATTTCGTTGAGGCAATTTCTGGTCATATGAGGTCTCTGGAGTTTTGTAAGCATTTTAAGCATTTTGCAAATTTTTATAAGCAATTTGGAAAATTTAGGTTGGCAAGTCTGCAAGAAGAAAATTCTACACACATATATACAATGCAGGCACCGAGTACAATGAACTTGTATACACTATACATACATTTAATGTACATTGTACATGCACGAATTGAATGCATGAAATTCGCGCCAAAAAGCGCGTGAAATTTGCAAATATTAAAATGAGCCACCCAAAAAACCAAAATGAGCCGAGGTGGCTCATGAGCCATAGGTTGGGCACCCATGGTCTAGGGCATTACACTGTTGATTGCTCTAATGATATTAAGTTGTTTCAGCCCTCATGCCATCCTCATGCGGTGGATATTATTTCTATTAGCACAACCAACAGCTCACTGTCACCGGCTTATGTCGTGTTGTCCTGTTTTTTTTAGGGTGACGAGCGGCGATGTGTTTCTAGCCTTACTTGAGTGTAGGTTCTGACTGACTCCAGCCGTATAGATTATGTACATCGTAATGTGTATACTCTCTCGAGTCACCCTGTAGTCCCACCATACACAGAGTCTTATCTGATATATTCCTCAACTCTCCTTCATAGATATGACATGCCTCTACAATATATCATGTACCTCATACTTTCAACTATCCCAATTATTCAAGCAAAGATAAATTTTGATTCATTTTGTACGAATTTGAAATATCTTCACTACTACACTTCATCTGTTGGGGCTCAACCCACAGTGGTGCAGCAAGAAAATGTATTAATGTTGGGAAAGTGGATCACACTTGTCTTACAATAACGATGATCTCTTCCAGTTTATGGAAAGTAGTATGTACCCTGTGTGGCAAATCTTAGTACTGACATGATCTCCCAACTTGACAAGCTTGAAGTAAAACACTCTCTAGTTTTGAAACGGTGCGGAAGCCCATGCCAGTTCTCTAAGCCAGATAGTAACAAACTACTCACTAGTTTTATATGGTGGATTCTCTAGTGGGTTACTCATATCACATTTCAGGTTCCAGTCAGCTTCTCCTGGTCTCTGAGTGTCCCAGTTCCACGGCTTATCCTTATTTGTGTCAAACGCTGCCGGTTCATTCATGTCCTGATAACATCAACAAAGGAACATGAAGTGAATGTAGATAAGAGTCAGTAAAAGAATCCCAATTTTAGTTTCTGAATTGCCGATAAACCACTGCTAGAAATCAAATTTATTGCAAGTTTCATGGCAATGGTTGAATCTGTGCGACCAGCAAAGTTAAAAAAATACACGTTAGAAAAAAAACCTGGTTTCGCACAAGGGAAGTTAAAATGATACTGGTAATGATAATAGGAAAAACATTGCAATCACGTTATTTATTTATGTTAGTTGAGCCAAATGCTGTCTTTTTTTCGTACTATTCAACTGTAGCATAATAGGGAATAACAAACACCTACTATCCATAAGCCATCAAAGTCAATCTCCCTACTCTGGACTTCAATCCAGTATCCCCACTGATTCCATGTGCTCTGTCTGAAGAAATCTGGAAATGCTGTCTTATTATCTGGCCATACCTGAAAGTTATACTCAATCAGTTCAATTGCTATTGGCCACCAATAATCGTACTTGTTCATAACTTTCAGTGATTTTGCAATTCTTCCATTCTACATGGTAAATTTACTTTTCTTGTTTATTGAGTTGTCTGCTTCTCATTTGTGAGGACACAATTCCAAATCTGATATCAAAAGATGTTGTAGTCATATCTGGAAGCATTCGAATAGGAGACAACTGGGCGTGATATAAGTATAAGATTATGAGATAGCAATCTTATTTACTTACATATCCAAACATATTGTGGTCATTATCCTCACATTGATCACATATAGCAGTGCTGCCGTCTGTCGGCCATTTTATATAAATATCTGCTGCCTTTCCTTGAGGATAGATCGGATAATTAGCCTCTATACTCAATGCTGGATCCTAAATACAGATAGAGCGATGGTGTTTGTACGATACACTAATCAAAATAATACAGAACCGTCAAGCTATGTGAAATAGAATTGCAGAATATCTAGCAAGGTAAAAAGCTCACTACTATTGAATGCATTTTGTTTCTGTCAGAAATTGTCGTATTTTTGATGTTCTATGTTGGATAACTGTGAAGATGTTAAATGGTTATACAGACAGCGCATGAGTAGACATGTAGACTTCTAAAAGCTTCCTTATATTAATTGAAGCTTATGGTGTTCTTCGTGGTGCAACCAAATGTAATACTGACACATAAGTCAGGTTGTACAAACTTTATAAGAACAAAAAGACCATTAGATCAATGTCCAGACTCACCAGAATGATTATTGTTTTCATGCTGTGATTTTGTCTCAGGTCTCTGAAGTAATCAGCCAGGTCACCAAAGTTAACTGGATCGATGGTGAAGTCCTTCCTGCCGTCCATATAATCAATGTCTGCGTATTGGACGTCCTATCAAAAGAAATCATGGGTGAGATTTTTTACCCATCAGGTCCAATTTTGGTCAAATATTTGCAAAACCGTTCCACTGAAACAAATGTATTATTATATAGCCTTGAGTTGCAGTAATTTTCCCCATAGGCCTTGAGTTGTTATTTGATACAGAAATTGTAGATTATAATTCAATGATTTGCCCTCTTACATGTGGAATGGAGGCATTACGCGTTCTCTCTACTGCTTCTCTTATTTGTGTTGTATTCCTGTAACCATAGCGGCATAGCTGAAATCCCAGTGCCCAATAAGGGGGCATGTAAGGCCGCCCAATAAGCTGTAATGTATAATATGATTGTAAAGAGGCAAACATATAAAATTTGTGATAATATGCGCTGACTAAGAATAGCAAGCTGGAACAAAATGATACGTAATTTTTTTTCGCGCTATCTCTAAAAATCAGTATTATTATTCGCTGTAGAAAAGAAATGACAGGGAGAAAACTGAACCACCCAAAGACACCGTCAGTAATTACATATCATAGATTATTAAAGTTAAACTAAACAGCGGAATGTATTTCACAGTGTACAACACTAAATAATTACACAGTGGTGAATGCCTCTACCTGAAAGGTTGCTTATGAGGGAGAAACCACTGAATACTTTGCTAGAGAGTACTTACGCCTGTATGTTAGATAGTTTATTTACACCTGTGTGTTAGATGGTGTACTTACACATGTGTACTAGAGAGTGTACTTACGCATGTATGTTAGATAGTATATTTACACCTGTGTGTTAGATGGTGTACTTACACATGTGTACTAGAGAGTGTACTTATGCCTGTATGTTAGATAGTATATTTACACCTGTGTGTTAGATGGTGTACTTACACATGTGTACTAGAGAATGTACTTACACCTATATACAAGATATACTACTTACCCCAGTGTACTGCTGTATGACATTCTCTGGAGAAGGTCCCATAAACACATAATAATCCAGAATACCTCCGATAGTCCTGTATGTTATCAGATTACCCGGTGACAAAGTCACATCTGAAAAAATTGTCAAAAGACCCCTCTTCATCAGTCTTCTACATATGAGTAGTCTGATCACCCAGACTATGTTACCCTTAGTGGAGTAAGTAATTAGATCTATGTTGGTTAAAATAGATATGCTGGCCATAAGGTTTACAGACCTTGTATATTTGAGTTGAAGAGAAAAACACCATGGGCCTCGCCGCCATCCTCAATACATACATAGAAGTTGTGTACTCCGTAAAGGTTATCTTGATGCTGAAAATAAGAATAATAGCATCACAGCAATCTATCTAAAGATGCACCAGTGGGGATAATCAGACTATGTGTGTACATGAGAGTTATATTACTTCAGCCATGAACATATAAATACTTATTTAACAGTTCTATGTTCACGGCTTCAGCAGAGCATCATCTTGCATCAAGTGGTGGTCAGTCTAGGACTGGTGCATATTTGGGTTTATGTTGACATTGCATAGTAAAGTGCATTGGAGTTGGAAGGTTGTTGGGAGGTAGTTGGTGACTGCTTGAGAGGTAGTCGTTTGGTGGTTGGTAGACTTACCTGGTTTGGGTCCTGTCCAGGAGGCTGATCTCGAGCTAACATGGCCCAAGTTTCTGATTTCTGAAATTGATGTCTGAATGATCTGTGTATGTTCTCACCGAAGCCGTACACGTTAGATGTGGGGGCTTTAGCTGTCAAACTCAAATACTGGTTTTCCATCACTATATCTGCCATACTGGTGTCAAATCTGTAAATTGAATTAGAAATTTGGCTGTGTTCAAGCAGAAGTGCATGTGTGCTTCTGGTTTCATTGCATTAGAAAAATGGGAACCCTTTCCAGGGCTGGGGTTATGTCATTTAGGTTATGTCAACCAGTTGAGTTGCTGGTAATACCCTCAATTTCTACTTGGAATAAAAATAAGAATCAGCCTCACATGACTTTGTTGCCCGAGTTGGATTTTCTCTCAATCTGAAAGCTGAATTTTCCTCCCTTCTCTGCGCTGTATATAACGTTATAATTAGTGAGAGGTTCCGGGACACCTGAGGGAATTGTCAGAGGGACAGGTACTTCATATCTGGTGTTGTCATCTGCGTCAACTATCTAAAATAGAAGGCAGCGTTTGTGTCCTACATCCGGTTTTAATGTGAGTAAAGAATTTCATCATTTCATCATTGCTATAGAATTTGCAATAAAAATTGACCAGTCCACTTCTTGTAGTTCACGTCTCTATGTACTGGTATACTTGTACTTTGCAGTGGTATGTTTAACGTTATAACATGAAATGTACCTATCAGTGATATATAAAGTCATTTACACTTTCTAAATGTAGACCTAGCGAACTTCCTCAATTTGTGCATATTATATGACCATAGCAATAATAACAAGTATCTAATTTTGATGTTAGATAACCTGGTTTAATGTAGGATACATACCTAGAGTTATTATAAATACATATATACATAATTTGGTATATAACAACTCTATGGATACATGATTAGTATCCAAGAGCTCCCAGATAAGGTTGTTGACTAGTTGTTTACCTTTATTCTAAGCATATTATTAGTGAGGTCATGTATCTCCACAGTGACATTAGTAATTATGTCCCCTGGTTTACTGTACAATGAAGTCTTTTCTCCAGTCCAGCGGAGGTTTATCTTTGTAACCTTAGGGCTATTACTGGTAACCACTGATTGTACCATGTAACCTGAAATATCAAAGTCAAACTATGAATGAAATGGTGACAAAATACACTATTAATCTATGATGAAACGTTAAAAGAAACACCATCAACAGTAGAATGTCTTGAATGTAGGTAATGTTGATAGCAGTGGCAATCTCATAAATGTTGACCATTGCATGATTTTACGTTAGTGAATGAATTATTTGGAGACCTAAATTGTCTAGGGCCACTAAATTCAAGCTTGTTACCGGATTCAAGTGATTAAGATGAAATATAAACTTATCTAAACTGTTAAAATCTTTATCAGATGATTTTCATCAGAATGAAACTTATCTGATAAAGCTAATGGCTGTTTACTGATTTAAATTAAAATGGTATGGAAATTAACATGTTATCAAATGCCTGTAAGATAGCCACATTGCACGGCTAAGTAATCCTGCCAATGGCTTCCTGCTGCCATGTCCATGATATAATAGGTTAGGCTCTGGACGCAGGTGATTTGGAATGTTCGATCTGCCTCAATGGGTGTGTTTTTGTTACTCTTGTAAACTCTACTCTGTCGATCTATGATTTTGCACCATCACCTCCTATCAGCCCGAACTGATTACCTACCTCGATCTTTGTATGAGTTGAGTGTACACTTCGTCCTGTCCACAGTAGCATCAGGGTCCCAGCTACACATCGGCCTCTCATCGCACACAGCTTTAGTCTTAGTCACATGATCAACTAGACAGTCTACCTGTGTTCTCTCTGGCTTTACTTTCGGTGCAGGGTCAGGTATTATATCCTAGAGAGAAACAAAATATATCACGTGAAAAAGAATTATTGGCTGTCATCAGAAATAGTGGTGGCTGGAATCTGAGAAGGCCATGTGAATAGTGTAGGTCAACCTGGCATCAATCTGACGGTCGCATGAGACTCACTATGATTCGATCATGGTCCATGGCCATAGTCTCTTAGTCACCAAGTCTAGCCATGTCACGCGTATACTTTTTCTGTCGCCTCGTGACGAGCCTAACATTAGTCTATATATGGCATATATCATTCTTTGTAAGCTACAGAATTATTTTATCATTGAAAAACATAAACCACTACTGTTGAATATGAAATCTGTCAAATACTCATAAGGTTCCTGTTATAAAGGTATTTCACAACCCCCCCCTTCCCCCCCTCACGCACAACAAATTTGGGCCCAAAATTTTGGTAATAAAATAATTGCGATGATCCCTCAATCATCTCACAGATCAATGTTGAATTATCAAACTCCACTTATCAATGGTAAAAATCTATCATAATTAATTGTTCACTGATGTGTAGCCATGGCTTATGGGAACTGATATATCAATTTGTTTTGGATGGTCATAAGGTAACAATGGTTGTATGTATAATAGAGCGCAATGGTGGCACTTAAACCATATTCTTCTGATGACTTCCTCACAGCCAAATTTTACAGTTTTGTTATGACGTCATAACCAGGGTGGGAGGTCGAAATTTTGATATTATTCTCTGGAATATCTATATTTTCTGTTAAAAGAGCACCTGTTTGTGGTAGACAGCGAAGTAAACGATGACAGCTATAACTCCTAGCAGTAGTAGAGTAGTAACTAGGCCGATAGTACATCGTTTACTCGTACATCCAGCTTTATTCTTACCTCCTCTCAGTGAGACACCGCCACCAGCAGAGCTGTACTCAGCCTTCATTCTACTCTTGTTTGCAAAAATACCAGAGGTGACAGGAATAAAAATCAACCCGATGCTATTCTATAACTGAGACTGTCACTTGTGTGTGAAAGTATTGTATACTTGAATTTTGCAACAAAAAATGGGACTGTGTTTACAAAAATGTGTCAAGTTTTGATGTAACGTAATTAGATTGGAATTTGCAGTCATCCTCAGTCAGTGATCGGTGTGTCAGACAAGAATTTTCATGTTGTATAACTGATTTGGCTACAATCAGTCTTCTAAAATTCCATCAACCACTAGATAATAATATTAGTAATCAAATCGGAATCACAGCTAAACATTCAATCAATCAGTTGTCTCTCACTCCTTTATTCCATCCTGTCGAAAACTCTGTGCTACAAGTGTACCACTGCTTGATTGTTTATGCAAAACCTCATTCATAAACATACCTGGTTGTTGTTTCAATACAGAAACCTTTTTGATAAATTTTTTCTTGCTATAACTTGGAAGGATTTATTAAGTCTATGGTGGGAAGTTATTTGCTGCACTACCTATAGAATAGATATTCTCATGGAGTGAACCTTGTTTAAAGTGACACCATAGTAAAATGGCTGTGAGTCTTAGTGTGGGAGCTGTTGCGTATATCTTATCTCAAGTTATTAGAAGACAAACACTCTCAGCGTATAAGTGTTGATCAGAGTTGATCGGCCTGATTAGCACAGATGGTCTGATCAATCTAGTGATGCAACAGTCCTACAAATGAATATGAACCATATAGAGTCAGTTATTGTAGAATTTTTTGTTTTAGACCACACATTGTGCGTATAAAATACACTGCAGGGCTGACAACGATTCATAGATGAAGTGCCTGATGAAGCTTTTGAATCATAAACCCTCGATGTCCTATTTTTTTCTTTCACAACCCCCCCCCCCCCCATATTCAACTTTCAAATTGCAAATTTGTAGGTAAACAAATTTTGACGGTGGATTTTGTTTAGTAGCCATTTATCAGTGATCCTGAGATATGAGTTGGTTAATATTATTATCTACTGCTCCGACACAATGTTACAGCGATGTTACAGCGTTAAGTGGTTATTTCCTGTGTAAATTCACTCTTATGACTTACTTAGGTCAATGTAATCTTTGCTTAGGTTCACAATTGGCTCAATGCGAACTTACTGATGTTTTCATGCTGGCATAAATAATGTTTTATACTGGGCTTTTATTTTATAGCCCTTGCTTTTCTTCTTTCAATGTAAAATCAACTTAAATCTTAACACTAACTAGCAAGTTGACCAGATTAGATGAGATGTAGTTCCGTAATTTTTGTTTTAGATGTGGTGAAGAAATAAGATTAGGAAACTATTTATGTGCTCAGAGACATCATTGGGTATAGATGGAAAGATATTCCAATATCCTATATCTCAATATAGACTATGGAAACTGTCAAATGTTACAAATATTGAAATCTTAGCTAAATACTTATTAATGAATGGATGATTCCTAAGCTAGTTTTCAAAACATAGAAATCTGACGGTGAATTTTACTGGTTGTGTAATTGCCCATGTATTACTGTATGTTATCAGATGTAAGGATGTTATCAGATGTAAGGATGTTATCTGTAGTGTCATCAAGGATATAAATTTTCAGTTTTTCCTGAATATTAATATATGCTAATTCTAGTAATTACTCTTTGGGACCAACACTATAAGCTATGGTGACTGGAAGTCCTTTGGTGAAGAGCTACCCAAAAAATAAATAAATCATTATTAAAGAGATTTAATTGATTTGCTCAGATTCTAACTATATTATACCTAGGAGTTCCACCTAGATAGTATACAGCATTGCCTTTTAGTGGTAACGTCCCATGCTGCTGTACTATTGATTGATTGGAGGGTGCTATTTTTGATCAAGCTTTAGCAAGATATTGATATCATAATTCTCATGCGGACATCAAGCCTTTCAGGGCGTGTTTCCTGCAATCAGATTGATTTATTAAAAAGTTGCAAAACATTGTATAACCATGGCAACCTTATATGTCACCACAGTCTGTTACTCCAGTAAAGCCAATTAATCAACTCCCTGGTGAATATTGTTTATGCAGAACTGTGTTACCTCATATGGCCGGACATATCAGAGATCCAGAGATCACGTCACTGAGAAGTATGTTATTGGCTGGAAGAGTGTTTCTAATTATAGTCACAGCTGGGGAAATATCACCTCGCTAAATATGAAATGGTGAGTCAACCGTAACAATCTCAGTAGAACACCAGAATATGGTTTCAGTCATAATCAGCGGATATCCACAACTGGTATGCTGGTCCATACCTTCTCAGGACTGAATAACAATCAGATGAGAAAAGTACAATAATCTGCGGATTTCATTAAACTCACTTTAAACCATGGAGAATATCAACTTTTATATAATTGTCGTCTGCGTCGGTTTGGGAGCGCTGGATGCTCAGAATTTATTACCGAGTAGTCAGTATGCTGTGGATATAGAATACAAAACTGTACCTGGAGATGATCCGATGATCAACTTTACCATCAGAACTTGTAAGTATATGATACATTACCCTCACAGCCCCCCACCCCCCCCCCCCCCCCCCTTCTCAAGGGAGCCATACGTTTTCATTATCGCGGTCTTGAATGGCAATGATATGTTGGATGTATTTTATCATAGAAGAATCGATGTCTGTTAGCCCTGGCCTTTATAGACATGATACGATTTGAGATCAAGGCTCTAATCAACGAGACAGACCAAGAGAGGAATAACAAAAGGTGAAGGTTAGGTGATATTCTTGAAGCCTGACAAGATTACAGTATTTGTGTGTCAGTTTTTCCTGTTGATATGTACGTAAGAGTATGAGCTAGCTCAGTTGGTTAAGGCTCCCTGTCCTCTACTCGTAAGTGCCTAAGTTTGAATCTTGCTGCAGTCGGCTGACTACTACACGCTGTAGGTGCACCAGGTGTGCTCCGACCTACCTGCTAACTGAGACAAACTTTGCGCCAAGTATAATTAACACATAAGTATTTCTCTTCTTTGGACAGAGTCAGACTTGGTGATTTTAACCAATATATACATGTTTTGAACATTTTGAAGTAATATTAAATATTCTTGATGGACAAATCTAGCCAGTATTGAAATCACAACAAATTCTCCCCACCACCATGTTCTTTAATCCTTGTTTAATTTTTTCTAGTTGTTCCGAGGTCAGAAACTTTCGAGTTGGAGTTCAACATAACTGGTTCATATGAAGGTCAAAACTTTACTAATAGTGATTCAGCTTCGGAGAGTACATCTGCAATAAGATCGAATGGTAGGTTCATGGTTGATAACCCCTATTGCCATATTTGCTATTGTTGCAAGCCTGGAACTTAAAGGACTGGGGTTCAGAATCTCTCTGTAGATTTTGTCTGCAACTGCAAAAGCCCTAATTGATAACTGTGTTTTATCTTTTTAATACGCTAAGGTTTAAGAGTATTTCACTCAAATTTCTGTGTTTTTAAAACAATTCTCCCGTTGCAATTTTGCGCCCAAATGTTAACACTGTTTTCTACAAAATGGTGTTCGGCTGTGCTTTAGATACATTTTACATAATTGGATGGATGTTTAGTGTCTAGACAAACAAATTTTCTGCTCTCTTCTCATTTCGAATCCGTCACCATTTCTCTTTAGTGTACATTTTTTATGAAGAATTTGTGCAATTCAATAAAGAAATTTGCAATGTCATTGTAATGATGAACGTAGCCTTATCTGCATATTTTTTGTTGTTGTAGTGGAGCACGTTTGGTATCACATATATCAAGAAGATGATATAAAACCTGGAGACCTATTAGTCTATTGGATAAGGGTACAGAAAGAAGGAGGGCTATGGTACAACAGTCATCAACACAGTGTTATTGTTGGGGAAGAGCCCCCCACCTCAAACAGGCTCAGAATCATGTCCTCTTCCACCACAACCACCAAGACAACCACAACTTCTTCAACACAACGTCCCACAACAACTACCACACAACCAACAACTACTACTCAACCAACAACTACCACACAACCAACAACTACCACAAAAGTAACAACTACCACACAAGCAACAACTACCCCACGTGAGACAACTACAACACAAGCAACAACTACAACAGTTGAACCATCGCCGACAACTTCGATGCAACCTATAGCTGCGAGTACGACAGTCAAAGAAACAACTGTGCGGCTTACCACTACAAACATCCTTTCTACAACTACCCCAGGAGCTCCAATCACCACCTCACCTACCACTCGCCAACCAGAGGTTACATCGACATTGAGAGCAGCTACACAGAAAGTCACTGCCATGTCTCAAACTAGCACACCCTCAAGCATACTTTCTACAGGTACACTACCTGATCTCAATCTGGATGATTTAGGATGTAACCTGACCATTCCATATAGCCACCTTTCATGATTTATTTTACCGTAATGTGAAAGTGGTGATTCATTGTAGTATCCTTGGTTGCTATATCTTACAAATTAATTTTCCTGTCCCACTCCTGCATGACAACAACTATGATTTATCCCCCATCCTAAGTTACTTAATATTAATCTACCTGTTATGGTCCCGAAATCCTGGTCAGCGTATATTATGCTTGTATCAGTTATTGCTTCCATGCCTGAACTCCTGATGGTTTGAGAACTTAATGTTGATATGTTGCCTAGCTTGAGTGCCCAGGCTGTTTTGTTCAAGAGCTGCAGGGGCGGGTACCCACTATCTCCGTGATCAAAGCAATTTAGGCATACAAGCTATGTTACTCTTTCATCGATGAAAAACTGCCCTAACTCATCTGCACCAGACTTTGGAACGCAGGGTTACCTCCCGCCTTCTGCAGTCTGGAAAGTTGAATGACCCTGTCTACTGCCCCCTTCCCTGACACTAACGAGGAGGTTGTTATCCCCATACAGTCGAAAAGCTGATGCCTGTGTTCAAACTTGGCTGGTATAGGATGCATGTGTCTAAACATGGCAGACATAGGACTCACGAGCGTAACCCTGGCCGATATAGGCGAGAGGAAGAAGAAGAGTCCACTAGCAGATATAGCCCCAATCTAAGTGGGCTGACTGGTAATGATGCTTATGCGCAAATTTTAAAACGCTTATCCCGCTTACATATCACCCCTCAATGCTTGATTGTTGTCTTGTTGTGTGTTTAAAAAAGTTTAAATTTGTGTTTTGTCAAACAGTTTAGATGGACAGTTAACAATGTAGAAGTTACCTCAGTTTTCTTTCAAAACATCACCTGTAATATAATGTTGTTTTTTTTGTCAGATTTGCTAGACTGCTTGAGGAATTCGAACCCTCTTGAATTTGATGATTGCTCCCATACAAGGGCAACAACACCAAGTAAACTAAACTCAACAACAGCAATAACACCACCACCAACAACAGGAAAAACAACAACACCAACAATTACAACAACAACTACGACAACATCTCTGCACATAATTACACAACAAAGTGGTGGAAGTAAGTCATTAGCATATCAAGTCATTTAATACAACATGAAAAAAAAAGTTTCCACCGTGACATAATTTTGCATCATATCTTGATTAATCAGGAGTTAATCTGACAGAATTGAATTACAATCAGGGCGTTGCATTCATCCATGTCATGGTGTTGGCCATCATTATGCTGACACTTATGAAATTTTATCACTCATCTTGCAACTGGTAGCATCGAATATTGCTGCTGAAACAGCCGAGAAGTGAAACCAAGGGTTTGTAATACAGTACTATGTCAAATGGAAATACCTTTTTAGGGTCCATAAGTGTCAATCTACTTGTCTAGAAAATTGTTTCCTCAAGGTTAAACTTTGGGTCATGTGATTGTTACTGTACTTGACAGATTACGCGCGCGAGCCTTCTACTCCATCACAACCAGATGAGTCTAAAGGAGGAGCTTCAGGTCACGAAGGTGGCCCAGATGCCCCGGGACATGAGTCTTCAGGCTTAGATTACACAGTAGTTATTGTAGCAACAGTTGTACCTGCGGTAATAATGATTGGGCTAATCATTATTGTGGCCATAATCGTAAACCAGTAAGTATCAGTTTATTTATTTCCTCTCTAAAATTGTGTATAGAAACATCTTGGCCTTGAATGTGTTTCATTAAAAAAGAGAAACGGCTTGATGTTGGAAGGAAACGCAAATTTTGTTTTTCATTAATGTTTCTAACAAATTGAATTTGACCATTATCCATGCTTCAGTTTTGGGCGTATGCTGAATTAGAACAGGAATTTTACTTTAATTTAGTAGAGGTGTTTAAGGTCAGGCCTCTTGTTTTGCATATTGGCTTCTACCCAGTTACTAAGGAGTGACCACATCTCACTACTTGACACATGCCACCATGTGTGAGGCAGCTGTGTGCAGCCTCCGCTGATCTTTGTTTTCTTCTGCTTTACATACCAGAATTTATGTTAATTTGGAGTTTGTCGGTCTGTCCCCAAGATAAACTCCATGCTTGTTTCTATGGGAGTTGATAAAAAATAATTTTCTAGATATGCGGATCTAGGGTTTATTCATAGTTCAGGCTCGTGCAGCCTACATAATATTCATATCTTATCATTTGGTTTATTTTCAGCCGCAGACAAAGAGCTGTACCAGATCCATATCAGCAGGTTTTTAATAACATGAACTATAACTCTACAATGGAGGTCCACTCAAGGCAGCGCCAACCTGTAAGCAATTAGGACAATCTTATTACTAAAACTTGGATCATTCTTTGTGGGCGAATGAACTGTGTACGTGGTTATGGAAATTAAATACTGATGTAGTGACAACTCAATAGGATTTGCCGGATTGGCAGTCTTGTTTATGAATGTTGAATCCAGATCATAACCATATTCATCTCCCCTTCGCTTGCCAGTAACAATCATCAGAACAAGGCGTTACAATCTTCCTTGATCAGAGGAGACAACTTTGAATTACAGTTACAATTTCTAATCAAAAATATTTGGGCTGAGCAGGGAGTGTCTCAGTTAACAGGAATTTCGAATTAACGTGATTCGGAGTAACCAGCTAACACTGTAGGCCTACCTGTTATCAATGTGTCATCAATGATAATCGGACAAAAACGGAGGATTAATTGTTACTCCTGGGCTGAAGCTGTTTGGGTTTAGTAATGTTATGTTTAACATAATATATTTCCTAGTTGCCCTTAATTAGCTCCACTCCAACTCCTGAATGAAATTTTCCAACCACTGGTGCATAGTGTCGTCGTATGCAACTTTGCTAAAAGCAATAGGGAATGAAAATTGCAATATATGCATGTTCATTTTTGCTGTTTGTGGCATTATTAATTCACTGCATCATTCTAGCATGATTCATGTATCAACTGCGGGTGTTAGTTTGTTTTGGAGGTTTTCACATGAAGAAAAGATCATCTCATTATTGAATTATGAGCATTTCCTCTTAGCTGCTTGCTCTGGCTCTGGCTGGTATGTGAACACAGCGAAGTAATAATGAATTCAGTTTAAAGAGCCGATTTCCATTCCTCATCACATTACCATAAGTGAGAATAAGACGTTCCTAACTTTCCATTCTCCATACCAGATTGACTGATATATTATCCTTTATTGTAGACATTACCTCCCCCCAGAGGTACTCATGGACATCAAACTACAACACTACAGATACGCAGACCTACAGAGGAGACTGTTTATTCTCCTACGGAGAGGCCAGAGAGTGGTGAAATCTATGAGGCTATCGCTCATGTAGACTATGAGGTAAGCTCTAAACTAGAGAAGTCACACGCTTCCCGCCCAGGCTCGATGCAGCTCAATCCTAGACCATCCTCTATACAGCTGTCACATAAATCTACCACTATGATTGCCCGATCTCCTGTTGACTGGGGTAGTGATGAGTATGATGACCCAGCCTCTGTACACAATCAGCAAATAGCACAGAGAGGAGGGAGTCAGCAGTCAGGCAGTGATTACTATCACAGTATATCCCCAGTCTCACCTCAATACGCTGATATGGAACAGAATACTGAGTTACAAAGCACAATGAGGCCCCCTCTACCCACCCCACCATCAGAGGGAAATCAGGCTCAGAACTCTGAGTATTGTGCTGTGTATCAGGACCCTGCACAGAATATGAGCAGACCTTCTGCTGCGACACCTACTACAAGTCCAATATACAGTGATACATATCAAGACCCAACTATAGGTATGAATATGACACGCCCACCCAGTCAGGGCTCAAAATCACCTACTGATATCTACAGTGACACTTATCAAGACCCTACAATAGGTATGAGTATGACACTACCACCTGGCGAGGGCTCCACAACTCCCACCGATGTGTACAGTGAGACATACCAGGACCCAGTCCTCACTGCTGCTACACTGCCATCTAATATGGATCTGAGGCCAATGTATGAGGTACCAGCAGCAGTAGAGAGTGGCGCATCTAACAGACAGTACTCAGTACTGAGGAAACAGGAGTCTGATGAATCTGTATATTGAACGAAGACGCCACTAATGGGAGCCCTCTCACTCTAGGCCCTGTGGTCACTGGCACTGCCGTACACAAAATTTTTAATGGTTGTAGATTTCAGATGGTTCTAATAGTTTATTTCCAGACCCCAACCCTGAACATTTTACTTTGTACCTAAGAAAAAGAAAACATAAACAGTTGAAGCTTGGGAACTATAAAACATTATTTGAAACAATTTAAATGAGTAAAAACGCTACTCTGAAAGTCAGTAACTGCAATATGTATAATCATATTTTTGAGTGTGTCAACGACTTTTTATGTCATACGAACTGGTATATAAAGGTATTCGGTGTTCCACCCAATAATATCTCATATTGACTTCTTTGAAAAATTGAATGTGTTGTTTGTTATCTATATTTATATGACAAGACCTCAGCCACAATCATGAGATGTTTTGCTTTGCAAAATATTCTGTACTGATGGGAGATTGCTCTGATATCTGAGATATATAACAATAATCTTGTGCTGCTGATATCCAGTATGTCACTCTTACATACCAAGGTGACTTTATATGCCTGAGGTGTATTTTTGTTTACTATAATAATTTCGAGTTGATGTGATCCTCTGAAGTTGCTGCTCTCTATAGTAATGTTCTAACCTAGGAGCCCCCAGGGTATGGTACGTGTAAGGTATCCCGCCGCATATTAGCAGCAGCAACAAGAATGTTTTATATGATTTGAAGCCTATCTTCACTAAAATTGACGTTTTGGAAACCATGAATTTGGAAATAGGTTGGTTACTTGGACACACTGATATATATTATATCACATGGATTAGGGAAACATATCTGACCATGGACAAGCATATGGCTAGCTATGTATGGTTGCTGGATTCGTAATTGTTGACTTGTGTTCTTGGCTACCTTCCTCCATGTTTCTGTGATAAGCTGTAGGTGCCACTGCCAGTAGAGAAGTGATGGGTTATAAAAGATTGTGGTGTAATAAACACAGCAGCGTTTCCCCAATGCTTATCAACCAGGAAGTAAAAGTAACATGTGACTTATTACTCAGTTTCAACAATTTGTGTGCTTTGCACTTGCAAGCAAAGAAACGGGCTTTTTTGTGTTTAGATCTCTTGTATCAAATTAATTTTTTGTTATCTATGATTGTGTAACAAAATATGGCTTGTTTGAGTGAAAGTACTTGAATATGTTAAATACACATCAAATGTCCAATGAAAGCAGAAGTTCTGATAACAAATTAAAAGAAAAGAGAAGTATCCTAACATTTGATGGATGATATGCAAAACGCAGTTCAGGCAGTGAGGCGGAAGTGATTACTCCAATCTCACCATGATATGCCTACACAGAAATCTCCCCTTTAACTCCTCTCCCAGTATTGCAAGACAGTTTTTTCTGTCATCACATCATCACACATATCAATCGGTAATAATAATGTTGTGTGTAGTGTCAGTAGAGGTATGATTGACCATACAAACTTGTAGACCCACTAATTATGACATGCTCTTTCAGATTTTGGATGTTGTGAAACCATATTATCTTCGTTTCTTGATCACTTTCCCTTTCGCTGGCAGCGTATATCGCAATAAACCGCCTATTGTGCAACATAGTGTAAGTTACAATATTACCATTGCGATCAGCACGAAAAACTCTACCAGCAACAACTGTCAAATCCTATCCACCCAAAATTGTAAATTGAAGTGACAAGATAGAAGGGGGCTGCC
Source organism: Membranipora membranacea (assembly GCA_914767715.1). Lineage (NCBI taxonomy): Eukaryota > Metazoa > Bryozoa > Gymnolaemata > Cheilostomatida > Membraniporidae > Membranipora > Membranipora membranacea. Next base: position 21,394,376 of record OU612073.1, read on the forward strand.
ACCGGACTACTAATGCTTTGCTCATAGACTTTTCTTAAAATCATGACACAAGATACTATATATATCCAGCTGTAGCTTACACAGGACCCACACAAGAAGGTCAGGGGGCAGACGACTCGATGAAGAATTATAGCAGTGGGACTGGGTGGGTTCAACCTCACGCCAATTCACGGACTGTATATATTTAAGCGCACTATGATTGTAGGAATCCATGAAGGGAACTCAAAAATTGTTATCAATGATTCACATTAATGTTAATTCAATTAAACAAAATGTTATTTTAGCTATTTTATCTTGTTTTGAATACAGTAACATTTGTGACCAAAGTGTGGTATTCTTATGGCAATAATGGCCTACTGTGCTTGGACTGGTGGTTGTTTGGATTTGTTTTGATGGGTCTGCAGTTTGTGGGCTGCTTTTAGTGGTTGTGACAAAGAACGATGTCTCTTGTGGTTGCAATGTCGCCTGGTTTGTGATTGGCTTTTTGAGGGTCGGACCATCTTGAGTGACCAATCTTGTGCTGTGCCCTGTGTTTGTGTCATGCATATCCACCGTTTGACCTGACAGTGCGTGATAATATTCAGACTTAAATAGACGTGCTTTTACAGAAAGACAATTTCATTTTACCAACTTGTGACACCTCAACGATGGAGGAAGACGGGAAAAGGTGTGTTTTTAAACATTTATTTATAATACTTTTGCTAGATCAACTCCTTGGGTCAACAACTAAATAATGCTTACTTGATAGTTTTCACAATACTTGGATAATTTTGATAATAATTTTTACGGCTTGATTGTTCAATTGTTCATTTTGTTCAATTATGACTTGCTGTACAATTTTATCTAATTACATTTTTTGAGCAAACTTGCTAAATTGTCGTCATTTATTTTAGATTTCACGGTCTCGAATAAATCAAAAGATCAGTGAAACATAACCAAAGATTCCATCGTAACTTTCTAGCGTAAACCGCTATAGTGATACTGTTGTGGTGGTGCAATAGCTAATAATTGCGTTGAACAACCGGCATAAATAAAAAGATTTTTTTGCGATCAAAATTTCCCTTTATCATGCTTGAAGCTCTGCCACAACACAACGTTTTATCAAACTCGGGCAAATAACAGGTGTCAGGGGAGATCTGGACAATGCGGCCGAAATTCCATGATACTGTCACGCTCAAACAAAAATGTTGAGTTTACGACTGCATCCAATGTAACAATCAGTGTGTAATAAATTACCATAACCGCAATATCCTCTGTTTGGAGGATTTCTAACAAGACAAGCAAAGCAAATGGGACACAATTATTTTTTTAAAAACAACTTTGACTTGCCAAACTTTTGGGAAGAGCTACATTTATTTGCTTTGATTTTACTCAATCGCTATTTAATGTTTGCTTTGATATACCTCAATCGCATTTTGAAGTTTGAACGCATGATAGATGCTCTGTTTTGACTGGACTGTTGTATATTAAGCATTTTCTGTCCCGAGTCAAACATTAACCTTCTTGTAGTGGTTCACGATGGCAGCCTGTAACAGATTTCTGTTCGCTTTAGCTCTAGGTAAGAGAAATTCTTTAACTAATATGGCATGCACGCTCACCATGAATAAATACAGTAATGGGCTTAGGAGCATGCTCACCGACAACCTCTGACTGTTTATCTTTGTATTGTGGATTTTATTCAAGTTAAACATCTAGAACTGATAGTCAAGAGATATATCAGATCAAGGAGTTAAAGACATTTAACCCAGACTTTAAAATTTTCATTGCACTTCCTGTTTTTTTTCATATTGAACTTCTTTCTTTCTGTATTGAATATAATGACAATGAAGAAGGGTGCATTGTCTGCTAACTTCACTGCTCCTTGGCTATCTACAACACTGTTACTTTACCTGGTTGTTTTGTTGTTGAAGGCCCCTTCTTACTTAGTGGATTAGCATTTGGTACCAAGTGCTATGTATGTGAAGGCACTTCAGACTGTGATGACCCCTTTAGTAGCTCAAGTAATATTCAGAAGGATTGTTCTCTTGGACTTGCGGAAGATGGTGGATGCAGTAAAGTGAAGGTTACCGGTTCTTACCAAGGGGCAACATTGACACAAGGTATAGTGTATGTGTGAGTAGGCGTAGGTATATGTATATCACGAAATGGATATTTTTCGTGTGTCCGTGATTCGTTGGTCGCAATAATTTGCTTATCCTGACTTGACAAACATTTATTTCTCATCACCTCACATGCAAGAGTTTACTGAGCAATGTTATCTAGGTCAATCAATAAGCTGCCGGATTTTATTGACAGCTCAATGTGAATTGAATCCCTTGAGATGGTTTCAGCTCAAAGATTGTATCTCTTTCAGTCACTCGGGGTTGCGGAGGAGAAGGATTGAACAACCACTGTGATCATAGTGATGCATTCGAGCTTGATATATATGGTTTGGATACAAAGAGTTGGGTTTGTTTCTGCAAAGGGGCGCTGTGTAATAGTGCAACAGACAGCAAATTTACATCTAATGTAATCATTATCTATGTTTTGTGTTTTGTGCTCTGCTTTTTCTTCAATATCTAAAAAGGTCTCAGTGGCAGTATGACAATTTTTTATATCATGTGGGTGCTCTAAATGAAATTGTACATGTTGATACCTACCGTAGGTATCAACATGTACAATTTCATTTATCGTTTTTATCTCAATGTCGTAGCACAGTTTCAGGACTTCCATAAATTTTTGTGTTTTCACATAACATCACATGACATTTAACATAACACATCAAACTTACCTGGCACACATTAACACACACATACCATTCTTAATAATTTTGGCTGGGTCTACCAATTTGGCTACCAGTTTGATCAATGACTTTATAATCTTTGGTTTGATCTTTGGTATTTATAATCTTTGGTTTGATCTTTGGTATTTATAATCTTTGGTTTGATGGTATGCTCTATCCGTTTGATACAGTATGATATAAACTAACTTAAGTAATTTGGCAAGAGCAATTTATTATGTCAGGAATGCAGTGGTCTTTTGTCACTTATTCAGCCAATTGTTTTTGTGTTTCATTTTTTGCTTCACTATATAACTATCATCAATAAAAAGTGTTTGCAAGTGTTTGCATTCAGAGTCATTATATATAAGCTAGTTTTGGTAATCGGTGGTTGGGCAGATATTCTGCTATGTTGACACATCATTGTTGGCCAAAATTCATTACGTAATACAGCAGCGTAATTATGGCTTTATTTGGATATTTGACAGGTGGTTTTTGGTCACTTCGCTCAATGTGTCAATGCCTAGCCTTGTCACACGGCTACTTTTTATTTTTGTTGGTAAAACAAAAAATTAGCCGCGTGACAAGGCCTGTACCCAGTAGCCTGTAGCCTGTAGCCTGTAGCCAGTAGCCTGTAGCCAGTAGCCAGTAGCCTGTAGCCAGTAGCCTGTAGCCAGTAGCCTGTAGCCTGTAGCCAGTAGCCTGTAGCCAGTAGCCTGTAGCCAGTAGCCTGTAGCCAGTAGCCAGTAGCCTGTAGCCAGTAGCCTGTAGCCAGTAGCCAGTAGCCTGTAGCCAGTAGCCTGTAGCCAGTAGCCTGTAGCCAGTAGCCAGTAGCCTGTAGCCAGTAGCCTGTAGCCAGTAGCCTGTAGCCAGTAGCCTGTAGCCAGTAGCCAGTAGAATAGTGATTGCAGAGAGCAGCAAAGGAACTAAGAAAATTCATTCACTCATCTATCATGTTCCAACACCTTTTGTGTTTCCAACTGCTTAGAAATTTTTTTTTGAGTTATCTTAAAATGTCTCCCGCATCAGATGTATTTTTTGTTATTCCTTATGTTAAACAAGTTAAGGATACAATATTGGTTGGTGCATTGCTAGCTCTGGTAATAATCAAATTGAATGACTTTGTGAAATAAGACCCGAATGTTCCTGGATCAAGTTCTATTAGGCCCGGTAAATTATGAATGGTTTGTGAATCCATGCTACATATACGGGCTGTGAGAGCTGTTCAATTCAAATCAGGTTAGGCCTTTTGTCAAATATAAGGCACATTTTCAGTCAGTAGCTCATGTGTGGCTCCTGATCAGAAATATTTCACCATTTGATCCTCAAGTCTGATGTAATTAAAGCCAATTTATTTTTTGCATACTTATACATTTTTAGCGGGCCATTAGTAGTCGCTATGGAACGGTGTGAAATAAAATCTGTGCTGGCTAACATTAAGTCGCATCTATACAAGCCAAATTATACCCTCTAGCTAATATTCACTGATGTAGGGTCTGTACCTATTTAGGAATTTTCTTACTCTTACACTCTTTGGATGTTGGTTCTACACTGAATGGATTTGCTTGCCAATTGTGGTTTTTTATAAAAAGCTAATAAAAACAGTGGAAAATATCTTGATGATGATGAAATGTTATGGTTATTGTGTGTAATTTACCATACAATCAGCATGAGTTTACTATCTTACCAAAGATTATAAATACTTGATCTTACATACTCTGTTGTTCTACTCAACGTAAATATAATAATAGTGTTTAAGTAATGTCATAATGTTATATCATCTATAGAGGAAAGCAGTCAGGTTATATAATATACGGTATGTGATCATTTGCATCCCAAACATTATTGCCATCTGTGCTAAAGCAGACTATTTTTGATGTTAAAACTGCAAATGCTCTAAACCTTGATCATCAGTGTGTCAAAAAAATGACATGCCATTCAAAGAGAGTTATATTCAATAAGATGTTATTAAATGAAAAATGCCCAAGCTTAATAAGTGGACAGATGAGGCAATGATTCTTTGCTCTAGCTGATACTACAGATAATACAAAGATAATCTATAGCTTTTCTTTGTTCACTATCCGTAACAGCTCTTGTTTAGCTTTAGCTTTAGCTTTAGCTGTAGCTAGAGGAGGTAACCAGTTCTCATAATATAGCCGATGGGTGCGGACAGTTAAAACACCAGTCTCCAAAGTTAACCTTCGTTTAAAAAAGGACTTGATGCGACTCTCTTGGGATTATCAAGGACAGGAGAAATGGATTTTGATCTGTTAAATTGAAATTGGACTGAACTCCTTCTTTTTGTGAGGGCAATGAACTAAACCATTGTTGAGGGTAAGTTGTATATGTTTTATTTCTTGGCTGTGTATTTCTCTAAATGCAATACAAAATGCCACCATCATGTTCGTTGGGTTCAGTGAGAGGTTGCATATGACAGCTATTTACTCCACTGACTAATCAGGCTGAGTTTGAAGTCAGAAGTTATAACAACCCCAATTTTTTGTGGAGCTTTGAGTTCAGCTACGGCTAAAAGTATTCTTCATGCTTATGATAATAATTGACAGTAGCAATGTCACAGGCAAATCAAAAAATGTGGGCATGACAAAGCTTAATCAACGGTATAGCAAACTTGGTTGATTTTACCCCATCTATTTTCAGAAAAGCTTTTGAATTATTTAAAATCAACCAGTGACCAGCTGCTCTCCCCTGCGGATGATTGCGCCAGTAAAAGCATGATATCAGGGATGATTCTCGAAACACAGGACACTCTATAGAAGAGTCAGCAGGAAGGAGTAGGCAGCCCAATGAACAAGAATATTGAGTACCAAAGGCTACACCGCCTGTATTTCGCTGAGCCAACGCACGTTCAGTAAGTTGATCTAATCACCTTCCAAAGACCATCATGTTTTTGGACTTCTAAAGCGTACAAATCTCCACTTTGTTTTCTCTTGTGACTGAAGCCGGTAGAATACAGTGTGGTTCAGCCACCCGGAATATTATGATGATTGTCATTTTTACGTTTTGTTGTAGGCTTATCCATCAGTCCATCACAATGAAGATATAGATTTTTGATCCGCTCTGCACCAACAAGTACCTGAAAATTTTGAAGGCCATCACACAGATTAAAGGGAAATATCATAATCTGAATAAACATACCTAAGTCCTAACTAAGAGTACTGGTACGTACATGCTCAAGAACCTGATATTGTCAAAGACAAAGATGGCTGGCATTATGATAAGGTGAGTGTTATTTTATTTCTCCAATTTTTGCTGTTGAGCTAATTTGTCATAGCGTAATAAGGAAAATTCTAATCCAAAAAATTGAATTGCCAACTTTTTTCAAAAGTCCATCTGTTTCGGTGTATTAATTGATCAACTTCTCAAACTAAACACTGATGATGATCAATGTTTTAAACTTTTATGGCATGTTATTCCGTGGATGAGACTCTAACGTCAAACGATCACAAGAATCAATCCCTCAATATCATCTCTTTATGTTGATGCATACTAAGGTTGTTATACAAATGCTGCCAATGTAGGTTAGAATTGGTAGGTTGGTTCACTCTATGCGATGAGAACGCGAGGTTGGTTCACTCAAAATTCACAATTGGCCGTTGAGAACGCGATGCCACATTCCCAGGGAGATGTTGAGCTGATTGCAGTTTCCAATAACCCTATTGCAATTCCCTTTTTTTAGGATGAGTAACAACACTGAGTCATCGTCCAGATATGGATATTTTGATATAAATGACTGTGAAAACTTGAAAAATCATGACCGAAGACTTTAGATTCCTGATGTGTTCACTAAGCTGTTGCAACTTGGTGGAGATACTATCATATCATCACGTGACTCTTCGATCGGTTCTTTGCAGTGTCATATAACACTCTGATCTGTGCAGGTAAGACATGAATGTATTAAAACAGGATTGGAGAGCCGGCATATTGCCAGGCAGTTGATTTCAATTTCTGTCAGCAAGTTTTATGACTCAAAATGATTATCATAATGCAATGCGTTGGATGTTGGACCATTATACCCATAGGCGTATTTAACCTGTCTGGTCAACTCTCTAACAAAACTAGCCCCGCGCAGCGGAAAATTTTTTTTTCAGGAGACAAGCATCTGTTAGAGACTCTAACAAATTTGTTAGAGTCTCTAACAAATTGTTAGAGTAGAGAATATTAACATAACCAGACAAACTCCAATGGTAAGTAAGTGACTTGTTGACCTCCAGGTTAAAGATTGGAAAATCAACATCATTCCCCAGAATAAATATGATGTATATAATTTACTTACATTGCATTACTTTACATCTTTGAGGAAGAATAAAAGGCTTCAACTGCAATTATTATGATCTCCAGAGATTTGGGCAGCATTAGGGTAGCATGAGGAAGTTTTTAGGGAGAAAAGATTTGCTCTATCTGTATTTTCCTGTAACTTCGTTGCATCCCAAAGTATTAATTAAGATGACCTTGGAATATCAATAGACAACAAAAAGTCTACTGGTTTCATATCAAAATTTTACTTTTATGTCCAGTGACAAAGAGAGGACAACTAATAATAATAACAGAAAAAGAAGACAATTCCTCATTACTTGATTCGAGGGTGGAACATTTTTCCCAACACTCTAACCATCCTTGCCTCTAACATTCGAGAGTTCGAGATAGTTAAATACGCCTATGATTATACCCACAAGTGTTTGTAGTCGTTTGAGAGGTTACCAGTGTATGTAGTTTCCATCGTTGATTCTGCCATCAAATAATTAAAAAACTCATTTTGTAGATTGTACTTCTACTGACAGCAGGATTGGCTTTGCGTGGCTTGCATAGCTGTTAACTGATGTTATACACCATAGCTCAACCAAGCAGGAAATTATGGATGGTTCGACTATCGACAACTCTGGATATATAAACTAAGGTAGGATGTATTGACAGTTTCACCTTCAACCACTGCCTAATAAAATTTTATGCTGCCATGTTCCAACCCAACCTTCATGAATGATAAATTAAATATAGCCATAGGTCCAGCGTCTGACGCATTGTAGGCTGTCATATGGGTGCAAAATATTTGTTAGTAACCCTGATGTCTGATGAAACGCAACCGAAAATAATACTGCTTTGGAACCAACAGTGCATTGAATGGTGTTAATCAATATGACATTAGATTTGTAGGTGGGGAAGTTAGGAAACTATGTGTACCAACCAACTATGATGTCATTAAAAAATAATATCAATTTCTGAATTAAATCACTATTGGTGAGCACCTACTTCCTCGAGGGGAAACAACAGCAACTCTAAAATGCAGAAAAATTTAGTCTGAGCCCCCCAGACTTTTGCCCCTCATCCGACGCCCCCCCCCCCCCAATTACATCAAATTTGATATTTACACTACTGTGCCAAATCACTTCTAAGTAGCCAATATTTGTGATTCATCATCATCCGTCATAGCAGCTCTCGTTTAGCTTTCCTAATAGCCAGCAGTGCATAGCTGTAGCTTCTTTTGTTGAGGTTACCAGTTCTCATATTGTAGCCTATGGATGGGACAGCTGAAACGCCATTCTACAAAGCTAACCTTCACTTAGAAGATGAACTTGATGTTACTCTTTTGGGATTATTGAGGACAGGAGAAACGGAGTTCGACCTGTTAAATTAAAATTGGACTGAACTGCTTCCTTCTCTTTTTGTGAGGGTGAGCTAAAAATGCTTTCTTTCTCAACTGTATTTATCTAAATGCAGCACAGAACGCCAACAGCGTAGCATTTTCATGTTTGTTAGGTACAGTGAGAAGATGCAGATAACCGCTATTTATATACTCCATTGACTAAACAGCCTGAATTTAAAGTCTATTGTTATAAAAACTTTCAACTTTTTTTGTGGAGCCTTGACTTTGGCTTCGACTAAAAGTATTCTAAGTAATCTATGTTTTCAGATAAATTATTAAATTCCAAATCAAATGATGCAATGATCAGCTGCTCTCCTCCACAGATGATAAGGTGAGTGTTATTTTATTCTCCTGAATTGTTGCTGTTGAGCTAATTTATGTCATAGCGTTATTAGGAAAATTCTACTCCAACAAATGAATTGCAAACTTTTTTCAAAAATCCATTTGTATATAAATTGATCAAACTAAACACTGATTATGATCAACATTTAAACTTTTATGGCATGTTATTCAATGGATGAAACTCAAATGTGAAATGATAACAAAGTTCAATCCTCGCTTTATGTTGATGCATAATAAAGATTGTTGTGCGAATGCTGCCAATGTAGGTTAGAATTGGTATAGGTTGTTTCACTCAAAGGTCACAATTGTCCGTCGAAAACGCGATGCCACATTCCCAGGGTTATTGCCAGGCAGTTGATTTCAATTTCTGTCTGCGAGTCTTCTGACCCAAAATGTTATAGAACTTTTTTTCATAATGCATTGGTTCTTGGACCGTTAGACCGAAAAGGGTGTGAAGCTGTTTGAGAAGTGACCAGGGCTTTTGGTTTCCATTGTTGATTCTGCTATCAAATAATTATAGAACTCCATGAAAGCTGAAAGCAGTTAGATATTGCACTGGTAAAAGCTTCATACTTATCTATCGGGAGTCATTGTGAAGCTATCGCCCTCCCAATTGTACAAATGTAAGACTTTACAATTATTACAAAGATTTGCACGTCTGCTTGTATATTTTTTATTTTAGTAGCAACAACAGCCACCCCCTTGATGGTGTTTGGGAAGGCGATCACAGCTGTAGGCGGTCGCCAAGGGGTGGGGTTTGGTAAAAGTTAAGGAAACACAATTATAAAAATGCTATCATTAAAAAAAATTAATTTACTACTTGTGAACCCCTACTTCCTCAAGGTGAAGTGAATCCAACATGCAGACAAATTACATTAAACTTGATCTTTACTCTGCTGTGCCAAATCACTTCTAGACTTGAGTCAGTATTTTGTATATTGGTGACTCCACCGTCATAAGATCTCTAATTTAGCCTTTCTTATAGCCAGCAGTGGCTATCTGTAGCTTCTTTGTTGAGGTAACCAGTTCTCATATTGTAGCCGATTCGGTGGGGCAGCTGAAACGCCATCCTCCAAAGTTAGCCTTTACTTGGAGTTGATGGACTTGATGTTACTCTGTTGGGATTATTGAGGACAGGAGAAACGGAGTTCGAACTGTTAAATTTAAGTTGGACTGAGTTGCTTCCTTTCCTATTTGTAAAGGTGAGTTGGAAATGCTGAATTTCTTGACTATGTATTTCCCTAAATGCACAACACAACATGCCCACAGCGTAGTATTTTTCATGTTCGTTGAGTTTAGTGAGAGGTTACAGATAACAGCTATTTACTCCATTCATTAAACTTTTGAGTTTGAACTCCATGGTGATAACCACCTTCATTTTTTGTGGAGTTTTGCCTTGGCTTGACTAATAGTATTCTTCATACTTATGATAATAAAAGACTGTATAGTAGCCATGTCACGCCTGTCAAAACTGTGGGGGCATGGCAAAGCTGAACTAGCAGTACAACAAAAATAAATCAATTTTTATCCCTTCTATTTTCAGATTAGCTTTTAAATTGTCATTTAAAATCACCCAGTGATCAGCTGCTCTCCTCCACAAAAGATTGTAACAGTAACAGCATGAAATATTATACTTTAATTTGTTTTGTGACAAAAGCCGTAGAAGTCATCCGGCGGTTCAAATACTAGAAATAATTGTGATGTTTGTCATTCTTACCTGCGGTTTTGTTGTAGGTTGAGCCAGTCCATAACAATGAATACTGAGCTGTGATAAGCTTAGTACCAATAAGTACCTTCAGAGTTTTGAAGGCCATCAAGCAGAAAATGGAGCAATATAGCCTAAATAAGATCCCAACTAGCGAACAGTCCTAACTAAGAGTACCGGTATGTCATACACAGAAGAACCTGATATTTACAAAGACAAAGGTGGCTGGCATTATGTTTGGTGAGTGTTGTCTTATTCTCTCAATGACTGTAAAAATTGTTGCTGTCGAGCCAGTTTGTCATTTATGTATGTCATAACCTTATTGGGAAAATTCTACTCCAACGAATGCATTGTTTTTTCGAAAATCCATTTATTTTGGTATATAAATTCATTAATTTCGCAAAACAAAACACAGATAATGATCATATTTAAACGTTGATCTGAGGACGAAACTCAAATGTCAAAATGATTACTAAATCAATCCCTCAATTTCATATCTTGTCTTGATGCACAATAAAGTTTATTATAAGAATGCTGCCAATGTAGGTGAGAATTGCTAGGCTGGTTTATACTCCACTTTCACAGTTTGTCGCTAACAAGCGAGAAGGTAAACTAATATCAGTTTCCCCAACCCCAATACAATTCACTTTATTATGACTAACATGTGGAGCCATCATCCGTATATGGATATTTGAATATAAATGACTGCGCTGGCTTGAAATGATGTGACAGAAGACACTAGATCATGATGTCTCCATCTGCCCGTTACACTTTGGTGAAGACACTCTCATACCATCACATGACTTCTTGATCTGCTCTCTGCAGTTTCATATAACACTCTGATCTCTGCAGGTAAGATATAAATGTTTATGATAGGACCGGAGCCGGCATATTGCCAGGCAGTTGATTTCAATTTCTGTCTGCAAGTTTTCTGACCCAAAATGTTATAGAACTTGTCATAATGCATTGGATCTTGGATATGCTAGAGTTAGACCCACAAGGGTGTGAAGTCACTTGGGTTTGTAGTTTCCATTGTTGATTCTGCTGTCAAATATTTATACTCACTTTATTGATTATAGATGGATTGTACTTCCGCCGACCTTTGGCTTTGCAAGGCTGGTATACTGTTGACTGATGTAATACACTGTCGGCTCTTGGTTTACTAAGGTAGGACGTCTAGGCAGTTTCACCTGAAACCAGCTCCTAATTAAATCTTATGGTGGCTGGCTGGCTGTCTGGCTGTGGTAGTATAAGGCATGAACCAGAAATATAATTAAACTCTTGTGTTTAGTGTAGTAGTACCGGATGAAGTATATATTTGTCAATCAGTTTTATACATTTATACATTATATACATTTATATATATTTATACATGGCGACTCCCTGTTAAAATTCTAAAGCTATATGTCTGAAGTTTTTCTCACTATAATAATTCTGATAATGATTACAGATCAGAGAAGACATGTCATGCTGAAAGCGGATTGGTCATTGGCATTGGGATCAGCCTCCTGCTTACATACTGGCACTCCATGAGAAGGAAAATATTATGAGAGCATGAAGAGGATTTTACAGAATGTTGCGAATAAAAGGGTAATACCAATACATTTCGAGTCTCGATGATCTTTTTAGCAAGGATTACCAGGTATCTGCATCACAAAATTATCAAAATTTATTAATTCAATCCATTACATATATGAACTTTATTTTGGATAATACTAGATTAATTTGTTGAGAATGTTTTACAGAATACCAAAGAAGTTGCTCCAAGCATCTTGAATTATGTTTTGTAGTCATAAGCTGACACATTCCTGTCCCATGTAAAGACGCTTTTGATAGCGGGAGGCTAGTATGTATATATGGTAGAAGATTAGTGTTATTATGACTGCAGATAGCACCTCTGACTAAAGACGGGTCGCTGCAAGGGAGGGACTTTCCTCACATATTTAATCTCACACAAAAATCATGTAAGTAACCCTCATATCCTCCAAACAGTATTCCTGATGTGTCATGATGGTGTACGAACCAACTATAATGTCATTAAAATAATTACTATCATTTACTAAATTGATTTACTATTGGTGAGCCCCTTCTTCCTCGAGGGGTAGCATTCTCAACTCCAAAATACAGGCAAATTACATCAAACTTGATCTATACTCTACTGTGCCAAATCATTCCCAGACTTAAGTCAGTAAGTAGCCCATGTCTGTGACTCATCCGTCAAAGCAGCTCTCGTTAAGCCTTTCCTGATAGCCAGCAGTGCATAGTATAGCTGTAGCTTCTATTGTTGAGGTAACCAGTTCTCATATTGTAGCCGATGGGTGGCACAGCTATAACGCCATCCTACAAATTCAACCTTCCTTTTCTTTTTGTGAGGGCGAGTTGTAAATGTTGTATTTATTGACTGTGTACTTCTCTAAATACAGCCAAAAAAAATTCATGTTTATGACGTGCACTGAGAAGATGCAGATAACAGCTATTTACTCCACTGACTAAACAGACTGAATTTAATGTCTATCGTTATAGTGACTTTCGTGACAGTAGCTGGTAGCAGCCATGAATAGTTTAAAACACGAAGTCAATGTGATGATTGTCATTCTTACCTGTGGTTTTGTTGTAGGTTGATCCAGTCCATGACAATGAAGATTGAGTTGTGATAAGCTCTGCACCTGTACCTTCAGAGTTTGGAAGTTTTGATGGTCATCAAGCAGGAAATGGAGCAATATAGCCTCAATAAGTTCCCAAATAATGTGTAGTCCTAACTAACAGTACCGTTGTGTCATGCACAGGTAGAAAGACCGCCTCAAGAACCTGATGGCAAAGACAAAGATGGCTGGCATTATGATTGGTGAGTCTTGTTTTATTCTCTCAACGACTGTACAAATTGTAATGTAATTATCAATGTTTATTGCATGTCAATCTGAGGACGAAACTCCAATGTCCAAACAATTACTAAATTCAATCTCTCAATTTCATATCTTGTCTTGATGCACAATAAAGTTTATTATAAAAATGCCTCTCACCAATGTAGGTGAGAATTGTTAGGTTGGTTTACTCCTTTTTCACAGTTTTTTTGCTAACAGAAATGAGAACGTGATGCCATCTACGAGCGAGAAGGCAAACTGATTGCAGTTTCCCTAACCCCATTACGATTCCCTTCTTCTAGGATGAGTAACCACATTGAGCCATCGTCTGTATATGGATATTTGATATAAATGACTGTGATAACTTGAAAGGCCGTGACAGAAGACTCCAGATTCATGATGTGTCCACTAGCCGTTACACCAAGGTTACACCTTGGTTACACCTTGGTTACACCTTGGTTACACCTTGGTTACACCTTGGTTACACCTTGGTTACACCTTGGTTACACCTTGGTTACACCTTGGTTACACCTTGGTTACACCTTGGTTACACTTTGGTGAAGATACTATCATATCATCATGTGACTCCTCAATCTGCTCTCTGCAGTTTTATATAACACTCTGATTTGTGCAGGTAAGACGTGAATGTTTTAAAGTAGAACCGGTGCCAGCATATCATCAGGCAGTTCCATTTTTGTCGATCAAGTTTTCGGACAAAAAATGTCATAAAACTATGTATCTTGCTGCATTGGACATTTGACCATTGGACCCAGAAGGGTGTGAAGTCATTTGAGAAGTCGCCAATATTTGAAGAGTCCATCAGTCATTCTGCTATCAAATAAATTATCTAACTCATTCTGTTGATTATAGATGCATCGTGCTTCTGCTGACAACACGATTGTCAATACCTTTTTCTCTGTATAGCTTGCATAGCCACTTACCTGATCTTATTTACAAAGAGCTAAATCAAGCTGAAACTAATGGAAGGTTCGACTGTCAACTTGAGAGATTACTAAGGTAGGATATCTTGGCAGATTCATCTTAAACCAGTTCCTAATTAAATCTTTCGGTACCATGTTCAAACCCCATCCTGATGAAGGGTAAAGTAAATATGGCCATGAAACTAGCGCCTGACGCAACATTGGCTTTCAAGTGGGTAAAAAAAATTTGTTAGCAACTCTAAATGTAACAGAAATGCCACAGAAAAGAATACTGTTTTGGAACCAATAATGCATTGCTTGGTGATAATCAAGGGTCGCTAGATTTGTATACAAGGTTCCTTGCATACGATCGATCAGTGTAGCTAAAATATCTCATATCTACTGTTTTGCCAGCTTATTATTGTTTACTTTTTTGTCAGAGCGGATTTTCATATACTAGAGATCAGAAGGCAGTTAGATCATTTGCACTGATATAAGCTTCCTACCTATCTATCGGGAAGTTAGTGAAGCTGTGCAAGGTTATTATTCCCTCAACTGTACAAAGGTAAGGCATTATAATAGACCCACAATGTGTCTGGGTGCATTCTTTTCTTTTTAGTAATAAAAGTAGTTTTTGGGAAGGCGATCACAGCCGTAGGCGGTCGTCAAGGGGGCTGAAGTTAGGAAACTCAACCAACTTACTATGATTTCATTAAAACATACTATCATTTGTTAATTTACTACTGGTGAGCCCCTACTTCTTCGAGGGGAAGGGACTCCAAAATGCATGCAAATTGCATTAAACTGAACTAAAATCTACAGTGCCAAATCACTTCTAGTAAGCAACCCATGTTTTTGACTCTTCCGCCAAAGAATTTAGCCTTTCTAATAGCCAGTAGTGGATATCTGTAGCTTCTTTTGTTGAAGTAACCAGTTGTCATATTGTAGCCGATGGGTGGCACAGCTGATACACCATTACCCAAAGACAGCTTTCACTTAGAAGATGGACTTGATGTTACTCTGCTGGGATTATCGAGGGCAGGAGAAACGGAGTTCGACCTGTTAAATTGATGTTGGACTGATCTGCTTCCTTTTCTTTTTGTGAGGGTAAGTTGTGAATGTTGTATTTCTCTAAATGTAACACAAAATGGCAACAGCGTAGCACTTTTCATGTTTGTTAGGCTCAGTGAGAGGTTGCAGATAACAGCTATTCAATCCATTGACTAAACAGGCTGTTTATAAAGTCTATGGTTTTTATGGAGTTTGACAATTTTCGGTAAGGAAGGCTTTGATTAATAGTATTATTAAAGCTTGATTTTATCTCTTGTATTTTCAGATAAGCTTAAAATCAACCAGAAATCAGCTTCTCTCCTCCACTCAAAAGTAAAGGTATGATAACAGCGACTCATTAGGTTTGTCCCAATTAACAGGAAAATTGAGAATTTGATGCTACATCTTCTTTTATTTTGCTGAGGCAACTCAAATTGGTGAGTTGATCGAATCACCTGCTCATGATGATTTTCGACATAAAAATCTTTTGTTAAAATTATTACTGCTGTACGTTTTCTTTGAAATATGTTAAATATGAAGCCTACAAATATTCATAGTGAGGTACATCAGAAATCATATTATAATAAAGTTTGTAATACAAATGGAAATGAGAGCCATATTTCCAGCAAAAGGTTTCACTGTTTGCAGTTTCTCATAAAGTTTTTGTAATCCATTTTTTAGAATGAATGATGACAGTAAGCCATCATCAGTATATGGATATAAAAACTGTGTTAGCTTGGAAGGATGTTACAGAAAACAGTAAGATTCATGATGTTTCTACCTAACTGCTTCACCTTGGTGAAGATACTATCAGATTGTTAATGCCTTTGGCTTAGCATAGCCCATATAGCTGTTTACTGATGTTATACACGATGAGCTAAATAAAGCTGAAACTAATGGATGGTTCGACTGTCAACTCTGTGTATACTAAGGTAAGATGTCTTAACTCTGGCCTCTGACACAACCAAAACTATTATTTGAATGCAAAAAAAATAATACTGCTTTGGAACAAACAATGCATAGCATGGTGGTAATCAGTGGGTCACTAGATTTGTATACAAGGCTTTAGGCAACTGTAGAAGCTAGGGAACTCTGATTTATCATTAAATTTTTACTGTTTACCACCATTATTAATTTATTTAACAAATAGGAGTATGTTTTAAGGCATGAAGAACCCGAATACAGGAAGCCTTGTAAACTGCCCTTAAATCCTGGAGGTTAATTATATCAGATTGTACAAGTTTCAATTGCACACTTTTGTACATTTACTACAACACTACTATAATTGCTTAGCTTTATCTGTAATTACTGTGCATCAGTTCTTAGCTAGTGCGGGTGAACAAAAACCTGTTTGAGTAAGCTGAAACAGAGTACTAGCACGCACCAAATGTAGTTTTTTTTAAGTCTTTTGACCCAAAAGACAGTGTAACAGTGCTTTAAGAAATCAATGAATATACTTCAATAACAGATGTAAAAGGTGTAGTCACCCTCAAACAAAGTTATGATTTACAACCCTTCTTGAGTCAACAATCTGACCGAAGCACCATAAACATGGAGCTTGAGAAATGACTTGCGTCAATGCCTTTTGGTTACGTTTTCCCCCCAGGTGGGTGAGGGACATCTGATGGTGGTTGATGAGTTCTTTTGGCTTCTTTGAGATATTTTGGCAAAGTGAGAAAACGCTGTAATCTCATATTAGTTTCCTTCTATAGTGAACGGAGTTAGACAGTTTATTGTTGTTTTTTCGCAGAGGACTTGTAGTTATCCCCAGTCCTTTGAGATTTGGTCAAGCTTATAGGCAACAGGGTTAAACGTGTCAAAAGCATCCACCCCACCCCTGGTGTAATTAATGCTGTCAATTTGATGGTCATGAGGAGCAGCAACTGAGAACTGAGAACAAAGCCCCAACCCCAGTCCCAAATAGTCCCACCTTACATTGCCAATAACTCAAGTTCACTATCTTTACTTTACTGATTTGTGTATAATCCACTGGTAAAATACCTATCCTTGTCACCTGATGACGATGACTCCACCGTCGGCTGAAATTCAAAACGACGAAAGGACTGAAAACCTTAACTGGCCTGCTGTCACCTAAACCACAATAAAAAAAATCTGGAAACTGGGCACCTTAACTAACACCCATGAAATTACCACAACTCTCTCTTTTATCCCAGAGCTCATCCGCCATTAATTTTACACGGTTGCCGCTTGACAATCAATTTAGTGGACTGAATAAAGATCCAAATACCCGCCATTAATTTTACACCGTTGCCGCTTTACAATCAATTTAGTGGACTGAATAAAGATCCAAATACAGAGTACAGTAGAAAAATCTATCGCCTCCTTAGCCATCCTTACTCCGACCCTTCACTCAAGACCAGACCAGGCTCTCTTACAACCACAAACCCTTCCTTCTTTTATTTCATTTTTTTATTTTTCTTTCGTGATATCAAATCTAACAATACATCCCTGAAGTGAAGATGGCAAGATTTGTGCCATCGATACTGTTTTCAGAAAAGTAAATCTCAATGGGAATTAGTTTTTTTTTTCAAACACACTTCCTAGTTTCTTATCGGCTGATAGACCCAACATTCTTACAGGCCGCATGAACTGTGTATCCTCAGTGAATCGGATGCTAAAAATCACAGTGTGGATAGTCTTCCACTAACTTATTTCCGTGTGTTGGATTCTTTGTTTGAGAAATTTTTGTACTATTTTATTCTTTTCGGTTAGAAAACCCAGATTTGCATGACTAAACCTGGTGAAACAGGACACAACCAGAGCCAGCCGTCTCGACCTCATCTACATATCACCTGCTTTCAAATATGCTTCTTGGTTGTAAGTAAAGTTCTTTCTTTGTTGCTAAGGTCCTTTCCTAATTCCTACTTCCTAGTTTCTTTGTTCCCAGTGAATGAGACACCGACAAGTATCTTATTAATAATTATGGCCGGGACTATTACTTCCAAGCTTTCAAGGCTTTGCGCGAATCAGCTCATACTGAGTATCAAACAAGGACAAGGAACTGACTACATGTTATAGAAGTTATCTCCAATATTCCCATTCTTCTTGAGTCAACAATATTTTTTAGTTTTAGTGATCAAAACACTAACACATGGAGCTTGAGAACTGACTAGCGTCAAGACCTTTTGGTTACAGTTCCCCCCAGGTGGGTGAGGGATATTTGATGGTGGTGGATGATGAGATTGTTTGGGCTGCTTGGAGCAATTATGGCAAAGTGAGAAAAAGTCAAAAACTCTTTTATGGAGAGTTTTCTGTAATTGAAAATGGAATTTGACAGTTTATTGTTGTTTCTTGCAGCGGTGTAGTTATCCCTAGTTCTTTGAAATTTAGTCAGGCTTGATTTATTATAGTTCATAGGGACCAGGCTTAAACCTGTAACAAGTGACAGCCCATCCGTCATCTGGCATCGGAGTGCCCCACTCCCTGGTGTAGTAAATGCCATCAATCTGGTCATGAGAAATCGGAATGTCAGACTGACTCATCCTCCCTGAAAGACACAGAATATCATAGACATTTTACTCACTTATGATCCCAGCATCCACCCCAGGGACTGCTGTCTCTTTCTCCTTCTTGTCGCTTTTGGTGTTGTTACTGCTGGTGGTAGAACTATATTGTTGTTGTTCAGACTCAGAGTTTTTAATCAGCAACTGTCCAACTTTGTCTTTCATATACAGAGCAAGCCAATTAAAGATCTGGTGTTGCCCCTTTTTATCCTCTATAGTTTTTACCTCGGGCTCATTCAGGTGTCTACAGAAACTTGATCTCAAATTTGTGAACCATGTTTTAGCTGCCTCAGGTGTGACCCCAAGTGTCCCAGCTATAGATGCCCACTTCTCCTTCCTCAAGGAAGCAATTTGATGTTATTAGTGTCCATTTATAGAGCTGTATTTTCCTGTACAAGGCTGACAAGCTTGATATCATCCATGCTAGCAGTAGTAGATGACTGTAAATAATAACAATATGTAAGTTGCAGAGTTGAGCGAGATCTATAGGTTGTTGAGACTAGTTGTATTTATGAACCAGTGTTAGCTGCGAAGTACTCTATATACTCACAGTCACATTGTTGATGTGTTTAAAATGCTATGTATACGTCAATGGGTCACAGGTCAAAAGCAACAATAGCCGTGCGACGGTACCACGATAATGTTGCAGGTGCGGTATGCAGTTTGCCCCGTGACACGTGGAGCTTACCTGCGCAGTCGTACGCACATAGTACGTGTTCCGCTGGATTTACCTGCGACTGTCTGGAGCTTGTGTGTGACTGACGTATGTAATCCCCAATATTGCGTGACATTTGGAGTGGACTGAGTACCTACATAGCTGGGCACCACACACAATGGGCTCTATAACTAAACCCTGAAATTTAGTATAATGTGGTTTTTTCCATCTCAGAACTTGACTTTTTCTGTAATGAAGGATTGATGTATGTACATAATTTCCGCTTATGCTCCAAATCCTATGCCCTCAAGGTGATGCTCGGGAAATCCTGGGGATCAGGAATACAGTGGCGCAGCAAGTCAATCCAGAACCGAACGGAGAACAAAGCCCCGACCCTCACTTACCAGATAAGATTGCAAACAACACAAGTTCACTATTCTTATCCTCGACATCTGATGATGACACCACCGTCAACCGAGATTAAAAAAGGCTAAAGCCAGGCCTGCTATCTCCTTATCAACAATCAAAATAATCTTGAAACTGAGCACCTAAACCAACACTTATGAAATTACCAAAACTCTCTCTATTATCCCAGAGCTCATGCACCATTAATTTTACACCATATCAATTTAGCTTACTGAATTAAGGTCCCAGTAAATTAGAACCTCTTAGCCTTCCTTACTCCGACCCTTCACTCAAGACCAGACCATGCTCTCATACAACCACCTTCCCTTCTTTTTTTCTTTTACTTCATTTTTTTCTTTTTTTTTCATGATATCTTATCTAATCAAATCTAATCAGGATTTGTGCCACCGGTATCGTTTTCAGGAAAGTAATTTCCCACTGATAAGTGTGTATGCTCCACTTCAAGGGGAGTTCTTTTTTTTTCAAACACACTTCCTAGTTTCTGATAGCCCCGACATTCTTGCAGGTGACATTAACTGTCAATCCTCAGTGAATTGAATGCTAAAAATCACAGTTTGGATAGCCTTCCACTTATTGGTTTCCGGGAGTTGGATTGCTTGGTTGAGAACTTTTGACTTCTGGACTCCTTTTGGTTGACACACTTGACAAAGCGGCGAATCAACCAGAGCCGCTGTGTTTCAGTGTTGTACCACTACATCAAATTCTCAACACAAATATACCATGACATATTACAATAAAATCAAGATGGCTTTGAATCTAGTATATGCAATGACAGTTGTGCTTTTATGCAAAAATATTCTTCCAAAAATCAAGAACCTATATCAGTCATACCATTGCCAGAAAACCATGTTGCACCACCATGTCTAAATGAATGGGGAGTCAATTTTGTCTTATGTTTGCCTGCTCCGAGCACTGTGATAAAACCTGAGAAAATTCCTTGTTGGGTACAGGAAACAGAAGGGTCTTCTGCTCCTGACTGATTTTTAGTCAGATAATCATATAAGTTTTGTGCAAGGACACAAAAGGAATTGGCAATATGCGCGACCTTGACATTGACGCTTATCTCTGAGTGTTTGAAGCTTGTAAATATAATCATTAGGAAGGTATTTCCAAACCTTACAGACTTGCGCTTCAACTGATGATTGATTGTAAGCTTAGATCTGGCAACTTCCGACGGTCTGAGAACTCCAAAAATTATTAATACAAATAAGGCCTTGCACATGCGTGCACAGGTTACATTGTACAGCACATCAGTTGCAACGCATAGACGATGTAAATGATTTTTTGAAACCCTGTTTGTGATGAAGTTGGGTTCTCTATATAGGATGGCTAACAATAAGGCAGTCCACTCACCATGAAGTCAATAGACAAGTGCCCAATGTGGAGTCCTCCTAAGGTCACAGGTCATCTCCTTAGTGGTAGGAACAGAGAAGACAACTCCAAGATACATGTACAAAGTATATGTATGACAACATGAGAACAAACCTTATGATAGGAATACTCCACACTGTTAGTGTAACGATGCACTGAGTTACTATAGTTAGATCCCACGTTATATAGCCTAAGTCTGGGCGTGTCAAAGTGAATATCTAAGTTAGCTTGCACTGTGCTGTGGCACAGATTTCCTCGTTTTCTTAAATGTGTTACAAACAGCTCTATAGTAGCAGGAGAAAACTTATCTTTGATTATGTTGCTTCGGCAGAACTCATCGAGTTTCATGATAACAGCTGTGTAGTTCTTTTTAGTACCGGCCGTCACTGAGCTCGCCACTAACTTTCCAGCTTACCTCCTCGGCTCATCAAAAATTGAGACAATACAGCAGGGTACAGTATTTTATATAGTGGCAAAGAGATTAGACAAATTGATCCATTAATTTTAACCCAAATTTATGTCCCTCGACTATCATGAAGGAGGCTGGCTTTGTTGAACATCATTGAAGTAATTTTTTAATGGTACATGGATAATGTCTATACGGGAGGGTATTTATTTCCTGTCAGCTTTGAGAAAGTTTTTACTGTCTAGGCCATATTGTTGGTGTATAATACATGGATAGTAGAATAATCCAGCTATGAAGAGCAGCGTATACCGGGTGAAGCTGAAGGGTTGCGGTGTTTCGATAGCGCCACCAACCATCTTCCAATTTCCATTAACCCCCATAGCCCCCATCACTACACCTCCATATCCAATAGATCCTGAGGCGTCTGTTGATATCACATGTAAGAAAGACACTGCCACAAGGCTTTATGCAAACCAGTTTATACTAAGGAATCAAACAAGGTCAATGAACTGACTATTTGTTATTAAAGTTATCTCCCCATACATAAAAGAAAGATACATCCGCTATACTAGAAGCGGCAATCTTGCCAAAATTGGCTTGTTCCCTTGACCTCCTCCATTGGTCGCAAACCAAGGATTTTTTCACACGATTCAAGACCCTTATTTAACTTTTTTTTTGTACAGCAAAGGCCGCAGAGAGGTTTTGAAACGAATTGCCATCAAACTTAAAAAATACATGAGAGGCTTAGGTCTCACAGATATAAACTGCAAATATCGTGCTTTATTGCTCTTCCACAATCTAATTCTAATACAACCGAGCTGTGAATCTTTCGAACACCCAGGCCTTGTTCTTCAGTAATTTTTTTTTGGTCTAGAGATGGCTATACCTTGATGTATAAGAACTCCGAGCCTCTTTTTTTCTCAAAATAATGCAACCATATTAGTAGGACAGTCATCACAACACATAGAAGATCTCAGCTCTTATTTATGGCTGAGAGGAGAAAAAGAAGTAGCTACTGCTAAATTACCAAGGAGATAAAACATAAAAAAACATTACCTTAAAGACTATGTGACATTTGGACAGAATTTGTTTTGTCACAGTATTGCTGACTTTATGTGTTTGGGGTCTTAAAACAAAGATATTTTTATTAAAAAGATCACATGTGCCTTTTGTTCAGAGTGCCTAATGGAAACAACCTGTACACCATTGTTCTGGGTATAAAACTTGACTTCACAGAGATTATCACGTTGAAAGTTAATTTAAAAGTCATATCACTTACTGTAATAAACAAACGATGAACATCATGCTGAAAGCAAATTAATCTTTGGTACTGGTATCAGCTTGTGGCTAACCTTCTGGCAGTCTGTGAGATGGAAAATATTACGAAAGCATGAAAGAGGTGGAATATTTGACAGATTCTTAAAATTAAAAGGAGAATACAAATATGAATCAATTCCGAGCCTAAATGCACTTTTTAGCATTGCCAGCGTTGTTTTCTCCTTTAGATAATAGCACTACCAGCTATCTTTATCTCAAAACTACCATATTAATTTAATCCATTTGCACATAGCACCTTGGATTATGTTTTGTGGTGATGTGGAAACATGGAGTCAGTTGTGGAGAAGCTTTTGATAGCTGGTGGCTAGTATGTATATATAGTAGACGTAGAGTACTATCATGACTGTGGACGACACCTCTGACTGAATGTTGTAAGTAACTCTCATACCCCCCCCCCCCAAAACAGTAGTCTTTTATTTCAACAATTTCATGGTGTCGTCTTGTTCGATTTTCGACCAACTTGAAGTATGATTACCCAGGCAGAATAGGCACCCCTCTTCTACTCCTCATTGCCCCTGTTGGAAAACTCCATGCGCAAAGGGTTTCTTATATATGCTCAAAATTTTCAGTGATGTGTTTATTACTTGACCTATTTTATAGTCAAAAGCTGAAACATTGAGTCCGTTGTGGAGTAGCTGCTGATAAAACGTATGACTGAAGACTGGTCGCTGCAAAGGAGGTGAGTAACCCTCATATCCTTTAGACAATAATTTGGAATTCCATAACATCATTGGGTTGACTTTGTCAATGAAGTTTCAACTCTAAACTTCTTGAGATGGAATAAATTATCTCATTTACCTGTTCAAGTCTCTTAATTATAAGCCTAATAATTATGAATGTCCTCAGCCATAGGCTAGTTTTCTAACAGTAGAAATCAGGTCAAAGTCATGATATGGTACCAACCAACTATGTTGTCATGATAAAATTACTATCATTTTCTACATTAATTTACTAGAAATTCTTACATATGTCGAAAGATTTTCATGATCCTCAAGCCAGGCACTTCCTGAACTCTCACATGAATCCAAAGCACTAAGTTCTTGAAAAAAGTGTAAAAATTCAAGGGAACAAAAAATATAAGTATGGGGTTCCCTGTAATAATTCAAATGGTAAGTCAAAATATCTGATGTGTCTGTGACAGTAATATTGTTTTAATTCTTTTCAGTGCATAATTACAGATCAAAGTAGGCGCAGTATACTGAAAGCAGGTGGATAACTGGCACTGGTACCGGCCTTCTGCTAACCTACTGGCAGCTGGAAATAATCCATCATGAAAAGGAATAGATAGCGGAAGCAGGTCTGGAATGAGAAGGTAGGATAGTTTTTACAGATTTTTCAAATTTTTAGTTAGATACTATAGATATGCCTAAACCATCACTTTACAATTTCTTTTTCTGAAGCTTCCAAGATTTTATTGTAGAGGTATTACCAAATACCCGTTTCACATTTCAAAATTTGCCACATTTTGTAGCTAGAATCAGAAAAATCTGTGATTGAAGTCAATGATTGTGGAGAAGGTAATGGAAATTGGCAGCTTATACGTAAATATATTATGACTGCAGAGAACAGTTTTGTCTGAAACGAACCACTGGATATGAGCAACTTAATCTTCCTCCACGCAGTAGTTATTCTTTGTAAGTTAACATCATAGGGTAGCTTGGCCAATGGAGTTTCAATCTCCAAACTCCTTAGAATATCCATCTCAATGCCATTCAAATTTACTTTGCAAACATTAATCATGTTGCCATAATAGGATTTCGGAACAGAAATCTGATGCATTTTAGGCTACCTGAGTTCCTCTCACTTGCTCTTCAAAATACTTACATAGCGTTATCAAAGGTAGAAAAATATCCTGTAAGATCTATCCGAAATTTTGTTTGTCTTTATAATCACATCATTTGAATTTCTAGGTGTTACCAAAGAGAGATCGGTACTGTCATGGTATGAAAACAAGACGTTTTACTCATACTCTCTTTTATTGAGGCACGGACTCGAGCTGTTGAAAAAGAGATGATAACTAATCAATGCCTATCACGATGTTATAACTGAACTTGAACTTGAAATTGATCCAAGCTAATCTCAGCTCGCTCTGCTGGCCTTACAATCTTCAAAGGTCAAAGGTAAGAACCTAATTGCTCTAACTCCCGGAAAGGGAAAGCATCAACTGAAAAATATAAATAGGGTCAGGTAATGTGATTAGGTAGCTCTTGACTCATTATTATTGGCCTTTGTGATTATATTTTCTTACATCAAGAATTAGGTTTTGTGTTGTATGAACAATCTCTGCAAAAGGAATCTCTAGAAATCTCTGTCGCCTCTGCACTGATCTACAAGAGAAGAATTAACTTTAGTGCATTTAGTTCGCTAATGACTTTTTTCAGATAAATAAGCCTTGTTTATTATCCTGCACAATTTGGCTGTCAACTATCCACTGACAGCATTTCCAGCAGGTATAATTGAGCTGTAAGCATAACCTGTTGCTTGGAGTGGTACTCAAACTTTGATACCTATTGATTGAAGTTCATGGTTGTGAGCAAAATAACAGTACAACTGAAACTGGACTGACTGCCTGTTATTGTAGGCGGAGTACATGTTCTCATCATATTGTTATATTATTACTGCAGGTGACTTATACCAGGTTGGCAATAAGATGTTCAAGTGTATTGCATGTATACAGCAATCTCTGTAACTGTGCCATTGTAAGTACATATAATAATATACATGACACATGACTTCATTGTTAGTTCTCTAAATTTCTTTCCAATATTTTACTTTTATTGGAATTATTATTTGACGTTTATCTGCTTAATGTTTTTCTTTGATGACTTGCTAACTGATTAAAAGTATTTTGTGTATTAATATTGAACTATTTCTTAGACTTCCTAGTAAATTTTACAGTTATTAATTCTTATGCTTGCCTTTTAATTAATTTTTGCCTAATATTTTTAAAATCCCCGAATTCATTTGTTTCTGGAGTAATCTTGCAAATGATTTAATTCTCCTCTATTTTAAATTTGTAGCCATCGTGTGGTCTACAACCCCATAAATGAATCCTGAACTTGAGTAAATGAGAAACTCATCAATTACCAACACTTCAATTACCAACAAGAAAGAAATGCTCATCCTTCAACAACTACAGGTAGATTTATTCTTTATTTAATAGAATGTTAGGATTTGATCCATAATTATATCCTATTATAATAAAAAGTAGATTGTATTTTAACAACACCAACTCATCATGAAGAGGCAACATCAATTCATTGTAAAAAGCTATTGCTCAAGTGCAACGTGACAATTTTCTTGAGAAATATTATCTACGTTTTATATTTTAGACATTGTTGAATAAACGAGGCCATAAGTGGCACCTTGATCATTCTTTGTTTTGCACAATTATTATGAATATTATTATGCTAGAAGGGTTTCACTCGTCTTGGGTCTGCGTGTGCAATATTACATTATTATGCAACAACAACACTGAGTTACTAAATAAAGTTTCAGCACCATGAAAGAATGATCATAAGTTAGGAACTATGTAATTCATCTAGGACTGCAACCCCAACTCAACAATATCCTAAACTGAAATAAGGTTCTTGTGACTTTTCCTTTATTATCACAATATTCTGCATTTCCCTTTTCTCAAAAACTCAATCCATCATCATTTATTGCCTACACTTACTTATGCTTGGAGTAACTCACTTCCACTTGTCAACATTGCTTCTGCTTGTCAACACTTACTTCCTCTTGCTTAAACTTACTTCCACTTTCCTTTACTTATTTCCACTTGTCTTTACTTGTTTCCACTTGCATTTACTTATTTACTTATTTGCCTTCGCTAACTTTCACCCGCCTTCGCTTACTTTCACTTGCCTTCGCTTACACTTACTTTCGCTTGCCTTCACCTACTCTCACGTGCCTTCGCCTACTCCCACTTGCCTTCACTGACTTCCAATTGCCTTCATTTACTTTCATATGCTTTCCCTTACTCACACTTGCATTCGCTTCCACTTACCTATTTGCTTAGTCGCTTTTACTTGACTCCACTTACTTCAACGCACCTTCGCTTACTCTCACATTCTTTCACTTGTTTCCACTAACTTCCAATCGTTTTCGATTACATCCACTTGTTTTCACTTACTTCCACTTGCCTTTACCTACTTCCATGTGCCTAAGCTTACTCTCACTTACTTCCACTTGCCTTGACTAACTTCCACTTGCCTTGACTAACTTCCACTTGCCTTTACTCACTCCCACTTGCCGTTACTTCCACTTGCTTTGACTTACTTCCACTTGCCCTTACTTACTTCCACTTGCCTTTACTTACTTACATGCCTTTACTTACTCTCACTTGTCTTTACTTACTCTCACTTGCTTTAATTTACTCTCGCTTGACTATACTTACTCTCACTTGCCTTTACTTACTCTCACTTGCCTTTACTTACTCTCACTTGCCTATGATTGCTCTCACTTGCCTTTACTTACTCTCACTTGCCATTACTTACTCTCACTTGCCTTCACTTACTCTCACTTGCCCTTACTTACTTCAACTTGCTTTACTTACTTCCACTTGCCTTTTATTACTCTCAGTTGCCTTTACTTACTCTCACTTGCCTTTACTTACTTCCACTTGCCTTGACTTACTTCCAATTGCCTTGACTTACTCCCACTTGCCTTGACTTACTCCCACTTGCCGTTACTTCCACTTGCTTTGACTTACTTCTACTTGCCTTTAATTACCCTCAGTTGCCTTTACTTACTCTCACTTGCCTTTACTTACTTCCACTTGCCTTTACTTACTTCCACTTGCCTTCACTTACTTCCACTTACCTTCACTTACTCTCACTTGCCTTTACTTACTCTCACTTGCCTTCACTTACTTCGACTTGCCTCTTGCCTCTACTTGCCTCTGTTTGCTTGCCTCCATGTGCAAGTGGGGGCAAGTGGGGGCAAGTGGGGGCAAGTGGGGGCAAGTGGGGGCAAGTGGGGGCAAGTGGGGGCAAGTGGGGGCAAGTGGGGGCAAGTGGGGGCAAGTGGGGGGCAAGTGGGGGGCAAGTGGGGGGCAAGTGGGGGGCAAGTGGGGGGCAAGTGGGGGGCAAGTGGGGGGCAAGTGGGGGGCAAGTGGGGGGCAAGTGGGGGGCAAGTGGGGGGCAAGTGGGGGGCAAGTGGGGGGCAAGTGGGGGGCAAGTGGGGGGCAAGTGGGGGGCAAGTGGGGGGCAAGTGGGGGGCAAGTGGGGGGCAAGTGGGGGGCAAGTGGGGGGCAAGTGGGGGGCAAGTGGGGGGCAAGTGGGGGGCAAGTGGGGGGCAAGTGGGGGGCAAGTGGGGGGCAAGTGGGGGGCAAGTGGGGGGCAAGTGGGGGGCAAGTGGGGGGCAAGTGGGGGGCAAGTGGGGGGCAAGTGGGGGGCAAGTGGGGGGCAAGTGGGGGGCAAGTGGGGGGCAAGTGGGGGGCAAGTGGGGGGCAAGTGGGGGGCAAGTGGGGGGCAAGTGGGGGGCAAGTGGGGGGCAAGTGGGGGGCAAGTGGGGGGCAAGTGGGGGGCAAGTGGGGGGCAAGTGGGGGGCAAGTGGGGGGCAAGTGGGGGGCAAGTGGGGGGCAAGTGGGGGGCAAGTGGGGGGCAAGTGGGGGGCAAGTGGGGGGCAAGTGGGGGGCAAGTGGGGGGCAAGTGGGGGGCAAGTTCTTCCCCCGCATCGAATCTGGGCCACGCTGCGAAGGGCCGGGGCCCTCCTTGCGCGTCCAGCTTCCCCCGCATCGAATCTGGGCCACGCTGCGAAGGGCCGGGGCCCTCCTTGCGCGTCCAGCTTCCCCCGCATCGAATCTGGGCCACGCTGCGAAGGGCCGGGGCCCTCCTTGCGCGTCCAGCTTCCCCCGCATCGAATCTGGGCCACGCTGCGAAGGGCCGGGGCCCTCCTTGCGCGTCCAGCTTCCCCCGCATCGAATCTGGGCCACGCTGCGAAGGGCCGGGGCCCTCCTTGCGCGTCCAGCTTCCCCCGCATCGAATCTGGGCCACGCTGCGAAGGGCCGGGGCCCTCCTTGCGCGTCCAGCTTCCCCCGCATCGAATCTGGGCCACGCTGCGAAGGGCCGGGGCCCTCCTTGCGCGTCCAGCTTCCCCCGCATCGAATCTGGGCCACGCTGCGAAGGGCCGGGGCCCTCCTTGCGCGTCCAGCTTCCCCCGCATCGAATCTGGGCCACGCTGCGAAGGGCCGGGGCCCTCCTTGCGCGTCCAGCTTCCCCCGCATCGAATCTGGGCCACGCTGCGAAGGGCCGGGGCCCTCCTTGCGCGTCCAGCTTCCCCCGCATCGAATCTGGGCCACGCTGCGAAGGGCCGGGGCCCTCCTTGCGCGTCCAGCTTCCCCCGCATCGAATCTGGGCCACGCTGCGAAGGGCCGGGGCCCTCCTTGCGCGTCCAGCTTCCCCCGCATCGAATCTGGGCCACGCTGCGAAGGGCCGGGGCCCTCCTTGCGCGTCCAGCTTCCCCCGCATCGCAAGGAATATAGGGGAATGTTTTACTCAGTATTTTCACTGAAATCTTTTCAAAACCAGATACTAGACATGTATTTTTTACAGTCTGATGGCGTCATATTTGGAATTGGGTTCTTTTTCGATTTTGTGAGATGGTCAATTCTGGCTTGAAGAGTTGGTAATTTACTAGTCAAACATCTGTGATAGTAGTGAAGTGTATGTACAAAGTCTCTGAATTTAGGTCTGACACTGAATCTGAACACCTTTTCGGATTGACATTCAAAGCATCCCATAACAGCTTTGTATTATGTGAGTCACTATTTTTGACTAGGTCCTCCATGTGCAATTTCTTTTTCTTACAGATCAAGTTTGTCACTAGCTCTCTTTTGATGCGATTGTTAACCAAATCCTTCCCTGATTTGAACGTATTACGCAACTTCATCTCCCTTCTTACTTCATCATCCATCCACACTGGGAGAATTTTTTACTTTACAAATCTGGATTTTACTTTAACAAGTGGTTGACAAGTTCCACGAAGTTTTGACTGAAGTTGTTTAACATCATGTCTAGATCATTTTGCATCAAAATTTTGTTCCAGTCAACATTTCCAAAAACTCTGCGGATGTTAACATCTGTGAAATGACTATAATCATTGTATGTGTTCTTTGTCCTCTCTCTAGGTACTCTAAATCCACTTCCTATAACTCTTGATGTATAAATATTGAAATTATCACTCAGCGAATAATTTTGAACTTTAGCATCACAAAACTTTTGTGGATTTGAAACATAGAGGTTATCAATCAAGGTGCTTGACCTTTCACTGACCCTGGTGTCACGTGACACAAGCTGAGTCAGTGAAAATTGGGAAACAATACTTCTGAACCAGTTTTTCTTTACTTTTTCGTCATTTAGGTTGATATTAAAGTCACCCATGATGATGACATCATTTGATATATCAAAACAATTGTCAATGTGTCTCAAAAAGTCGTCCTCGTTCCAAGAAACTGGTTTAGATGGAGGCCTGTAAACAAAACAGACAACAAATTTTCTCTGATAATCTGGTTTGACAACTAAACTTAAGCTTCAGGCATGGACTGATCAAGTGATGGTAAAAGTTCATATTTTATGTAAGTTTTAATATAGCATAGAAGACCTCCACCAGCCTTCTCAGGTCTGTCATTCCGAATCATATCGTATCCAGCAACGGTCTAAAAATTGTTCTTTTCGTTCTGTTTCATGAAAGTCTCAGTTAAACAAATAATGGGAAAATCTTCACTGACTGACTTCACTGACTTTGTACTTGCTCCTTCAGTTCTGCATCAATGACATCCATTGGCACACCTTTCAGCATAGCCACATTGACAGTAAATGGTTAATGGTCTTCCTAACATGGGAATCCCAAAATGTTTTTGTTTTCCATTTCTTTATCATAGCAGTAGATTCCATTTGGATCATAATACGTTGAGTGTCTGAGGTAAATTGTATGGACTAATTTTTTTGATAAGATTGGGTCCATATTCCTCGTTTATTGTCCTTCTCAGTAGGTCATGAGAGAATCCTGTAAATGCCTGTGATGTTTTCTGGGTAGTAATACAGAGTTTTTTACACCTAAAGAACTCATTTTTTCTTGAGCAATGTGACCAGGGTCAGTTATTAAATAACAAAGTACTGTGTTCTAACTTGTAAAATTTACTAACTCTAACCTGGCCTTTGAGCCTCATATTTTGTAGTTATCTTATCTTACCTCTAGCATTATCTAGGTACCTTAAAGCGGGTTATGCTAATTTACTTATCTAGTCAGTTTGCGGATTCTTCTCGATCCTATTATTCTAAATAACTGAAGAGACAAGTCGTCTTTTCACAATTCCCACCCTCCCGCCCTCCCGCCCTAAAGTACTACATTTTGTTATTATATTTCTCAGTGTGTGATAGGTGACTTGGGTGCATGTGTGGTTGGTGCTAAATTTTCCTTTTCTAAAGTAGCGAGGCCGAATTTCCTCCTATAAAGTTTTTGCCCTGCCCATGCTGTTCTCCAGCAACTAACTGTACTTACCTTAACATTTTATTTCTAACTTATTGGGGGTTAACCAGGAAATGGCATATTAGTCGCCCCCCTCCTATAGGGGAGCCCCCGCTATATTGTTAATCATTGAGGTAAGAAAAAATAACTATGTTGTTATGTGGTTTGAATTCTGTAGTATTCTTGCTTTTCTCTGTGTTACTTTGAGGTGATGGGGTAGGTGGGTGTCTTAGGCGATTTCATTTGGTCTTGTTGGTGGGTGGTGATTTAACTTTGGAGTTGTCAACATCTTGCCATACATTGTGATTTGTTGTGGGAAAAAATTCCATTAAATTGGTCTGTGGTTGTGATGTTGTGGCGGAATCAGATTGTTGATTGTTGTTTACATTATTTTGAAATTCCAATCTACTCTTGTTTCTACTACTCAGCCAATCTGTCAGCGCAGTGAACTCCCATTTTAAATGCTGACGGATAGCATCTTCTGCCTTGGCTAACCCGTTTAGAATGATGTCTTGCTTTTCACTCATTTGTGTTATTTTTTCCAGTAGAGTTGTTATGAGAGTTGTATCAGCACAGTGCGGCTGGTCATGCGCATTGGTATAACCACCACAAGGCTGTGAACCTGCGATGTTGTTGGTATTGGTTGGATCATTTGGGAGTGCCGAGGTGCTTACACTAAGACATGAGAAACATCTACTGCGTCTTGCAGATTTTATACTAGATTTAGTTAGTTTTGTAGATTTGTATATTGTGTTACTTTGGTCCTCTAGAGCTGCCTTGCATTTGTCGCTGATGGTCTCGTTGCCAGACACTGCAATATTAGTAGGAATACTACTGATTACCTGTTATCTGATTATCTGTTGTGTTGTACATATTAATAGTATAAATTGATGAACCGTTAGCGGAGCTGACTTTTAGAGAGGACCTTACGGCTGCTCTTGACTTGTCTCTGCTTTTTTTATCCTTGACAAGGAGGCCAAGCCCTTTAATCTTAACAGGGAGGACTTTCTTGATGATTTCGTATCTAGCCGGATCTAGATTGATAGTGATTTGCGGGTTTTTTGAGGTACCCTTAATCTCAATGTCAGATTTTAATTGTTGTGCCCTACTGACCTTTTTTTGAATAGCTTTAAGTCTGTCGAGGTAGTAGGGTAATCCATGATCTTGTTCCTCAGACTCAATCATA
This sequence comes from Membranipora membranacea, assembly GCA_914767715.1. Taxonomy (NCBI): domain Eukaryota; kingdom Metazoa; phylum Bryozoa; class Gymnolaemata; order Cheilostomatida; family Membraniporidae; genus Membranipora; species Membranipora membranacea. Next base: position 21,427,049 of record OU612073.1, read on the forward strand.
TCGTTGGTCGATGTTTCACTGTTAATATCAGTAAGTTTTTTTCGTTTTCGTTTGAATAAAGCAATAGTAATTCAGCGAAAAGAACAAACTTTCAGAGAGTAAGTTTTTGTTGCTGCTTGCCAAAACGAAGCCATGCTGTGGCCCAGAAAGCCGGATAAAACTAAACTTATCTGCTGTGAATTTAATTTAATAAGGCCTGAATTGAATTAAAAATTTCATTGAATTGAATCAAACTTCTCTGCATCAAACTTTTCTGTTCTGCATCAAACTTTTCTGTTCTGCATCAAACTTTTCTACTCTGCATCGAACTTTTCTACTCTGAATTGAAATTTTCTACTTTGAACCTAACTTTTCCGCTCCATTGATATCAAGCACCCTATATTATGTATTGCTGTATGTAGGTCCTCAGTCTACCAATAGTTCATAGTCAATAGGCTTTCATTTCATTTCGTCATTGATGATTTGCAATAGAACTGCATGGCACTCTTTATCAAGGCCACAGTCACACAGCATGGACAATACGTTTCTCCCAAACATTTCAAACAGCTATATCAGAAATCTCTATTTAAACTGGTTTATACAGGGAGACCCTCTGTTTGCTTTTCTAGACAGATTATTATTTCTTCATGTATGTTGGATTCTAAACCCGTCCAGCACATAAATGTGAAAAGTGTATCATCATAGAAATTGTTGATTGCCTCAACAGACAGAAAGTCTCATTCTCTTCGGACCCATCCTTTCACAAATTTCGTGAGGCTATACGCTGAAGCTAAGCTATTATCATGTATGAGTCTGAGTATGTATGAGTCAGATTGCTAACAAAAATGTATAACATTCTGCTGATGCAAAGCAATAAAGCATCCATGAAATAAACCTTTGAATCATCAAAGGAGCTGCTCAAGCTTATAAGCTTCAAAATGAGCCCAAGAACAGGTCAATTGGTCAATTAGGACTGAAGTTATGACTTATCAAAGTAAGCCTTGCGCAGGGGGTTGTGATGTCATAGACATACATTTTGCGTATGTCTACCATTAGAAACTATGGAGTCGTTTAATTTCGTCAAAATTGGATGAAACGAGTTTAAATCCAACATAGCTCTTGCCATAATAGAGATTAACCCAAAGCAGAAAGTTGAAGGAGATTAACGCATTTATTTTGGTGGGAAAAAGTTGGTTTCACTTTAACAGTTCCATATACGGAAAATGTAGAATATTGGTCGAAAACCCTGATGTGACCTCACACCCAGGCTTTCCGATATAACCAGCGAATATTGAAAGGGTCCACTTCAATGCCTCATAACACAGTCCAAGAGGTCAAAGAGGGTCGATTTTGGGCTTGTTTTGAGGCTGATTAGCTGGAGAAACAGCTTTGGTGACCTCAATCTTAATTTCATGGATGCTTTAAAACCTCATAGAAAACAAAGAGCTGGCATCTGACCAGATTCAATTCTATTTCATGACACCTGCTCTTACTAAAATAATTACCCTAGTAGAGGCTGGCCCTTGCAAAAACCTCCGCACCACTTGGAATACTATTATCAAGGAGTAATTGCTATTATTACATCTGTATGTATTACCTAGGTAACAGGGGCGTATATTCTAATAAATTTCACTCACTGACTTTTTAGAGATGAGCATAATGATCGGGCACAGCCCGATCCACACGCCGTAGGCGTGGCGGGGAGGGTGTGGGAGGGGTGCCACCCTCCCACCACGGAAATTTTTGCATATCGGTAGCAAAATAGTGCAAGCAGAGAGGTATTTCAATAGCTCACTGAGCTGTTGGGTACTTTCAGAAAACAACTCAATAGCAGTAGAAGATTACGGTAAAAATGCTCCAGTTATAAAGCACCCATTTGACAAAAAACTGACCTTGATGGGATTCAAACCCACAACAATCTTATTAACAGTGTTTATTAGGCAGACGCTCTACACTGAGCTATTCAGCCATTCACAGTTATCCGTGGGCCGTGAGTGGTAATATACGCCACTGCTAGGTAAAAACTCCCATAAATTTCCCTAATGAATTGGAATGTTTTCCTGAACTGCAATTTTAGCCTGTCCATATTACCAAAGTAGTATTATCTCCTGTGTGGTTATGCAGCAACCCACTGGTGTGAATTGTCATGTTTGTATCAGTATCAATAGACAGTTTTCCAAGCTCTGATTTAGGCCTCAATTCGGAGTTGTCCTCTCTCCAGTTTGGTACTTTTAACCCACGCCGCATAGGAAAAACGTGCTGAAAAGTGGGTAATCTTGAAAACCGCTTATAATAGGATAAAAATTATTTTTGATTCGTAATCTGCAACATTGAAAACTCATGTGGACATAGTTTGGGAAATAATTTTAGTATTTGGATAGTCAATTATAGCATTTTCTGCCTGTTTTGCGGACAATTTGGCAGAATCTTTTATGAGTTTCGTCGCTAAAATTAGGATTGTTATCAACATTCAAGCCTCCAATGATTTTGAAAAACCCTGTCTCACAGCGTTTTCAATAGTGCAGATTCTGAATCAAAAATCGTTTTTATCCTAACATAACTGGTTTTCAAGATAACCCTCTTTCAGCAGGTTTTTCCTATGCGGCGTGGGTTAAAAAGTACCAAACTGGAGAGAGGACAACTCCAACTTGAGGCATAAATAAGAGCTCAGAAAACTGTCTATTAAAAGTTTGACAAATTGTTTGAAATTTTGGTATTAGGTCAGACCAAGGAGTTCGCTGTTACTCCTTGGTCAGACTCGTGCTAACAGAATGAATTAGTTTTTCGGGTGAGGATTGTGGCCAGCAAAACCATAAACCCATTTATTTGTAGTGACCTCACTTAGATTGCTGCAGAATTCATATTGTCAAGCTAGCAGAAAGCAATGTCCATAAATTTCTTCATTTTTTCTAAATGTTTTATTGGTTATTATAGAAATTTAATGGAAATCGATTATTGGTAATGAGTGGAAGAATAAATTTTATGACTTTACCATTAGTAAGATAGCAATGAAAATTCCCTTTTTGTATAGTATAAGAAAGATTTGTGGCTGAGGCCAGTCAGTCTAGGGCTGGTGTTAAGCTGCTGCCCTTAGTATAGTTAAGGTCGCTATTAAAGTTTGTTCTCAAAAACTAGGCTTGTTTGCTGACTAACGAAACAAGTATGATAAGAGTAGTGGTTAGGCCCACAAATGAAATTGAAGTTTCATCGTGACTGTATACGACAAAAGGTCCCACTTGTAAGGATTTTCCATTTGCTGTCAAAGCTATTTGGGAATTCAACAAATATTTATAAATGTATTGATTTCTTATACCTGTGTATTATTGAAATTCACTGATTAAAAACCTGTAGTTTATAAAGCTGAGGATAACAGCCTGTATGGTACCGAATCTTAAATAATAGACCTGCATGTATGGTATAAAATATTTGGACTGGGAACGCCCAAAAATAGCTGGTTACTCATCTTTCATCTTCCTTCTAACAAAATGTGCGCCAAAATATTCTGTTAGGCAAATTTGTAGATTGAGGACCTGCATACCGTAATACATAGTATATAGGGTTGTTGATATCAATGGAGCGGAAAAGTTTGATTCAGAGTAGAAAAGTTTGATGCAGCAGAACAAAAAGTTTGATGCAGAGTATAAAAGTTTGATGCAGAACAGAAAAGTTTAATTCAGAGTAGAAAAGTTTGATTAAGAGGAGAAAAGTTTGCTGCAGAACTTGAAAGTTTGATGCAGAAAAGTTTAATGCATAAAAGCTTGATTAAATTCACTGAAATGTTTAATTCAATTCAGGCCTTTTTTAAATTAAATTCACAGCAGGTAAGTTTAATTTTATCCGGCTTTCTGGGCCACGGTACATGCACAATTGACCTACAGTAATATCAATCTTTCAACCTTTAAACTCCAACTTCGGAATTCTGATAGGCTACAGGCAGGTCAATATCATACAATAATATCGATCCTTGTTTCTTTTCGTACTTTCATTGACATTAATTCTCATCCCAAAGATGTCCCACTGAGTATGTCAATTAAACCATGAAAATAAGACAAATTATATAATAGATTAAATATATGATTTTATTAGTAGACATCGCCAAGTCCAGATCAGCTGGTTAAAAGACAGTCTTCTGAAAATACACAACTCCTTTAAAGACTAACAGAACTGGACTGGCCTTGGCTGCTTGTAATGTCACTGGATTATATAACTGGCCCTTAGCATGAACGAGTCGCCATGGGTGTTACCATGTGAAATGACAGTTATGCAAGTTGATCTCCAAAACCAATATTTGGATTTGACATGTCTAATCCTTAGTCTACAAAACTATGAGAAATATAAAAGTCAATGTTTTTTAATGTCAATAAGAAAAGTAATGCTACGTCAATCAAGGGATTGAGCATAAATTTGCCTGCTAGCTTTATCATCAATTTTTATTTGTTGCGTTTTTTGCAAATCTCTGAAATTGAGAGATTCCAGTTCTATGATAATATTTACGCAGAGTTATATATTGGCCTAAATAAATGTATAATTGTTCATCTTTCGGTGTGAAATACGCAACTGCTGTTATGGTTATAGCTTATAACACCTAGACTGTTGTTTTGGTCATTGCATATTTCGTCTCGTAATGACATAGAACACTTTATCCAAATCTATTTGGAATTGTCTTCTCATCATCATTAGTCTAAGCGCTCAGATGGTTTGAGTTGTCTGAGCAATTTAAATACACTATACAGCTACGTCTCCTCTTGAGCTTGCAATGGCCATGAAAAACTGAAATGAATGAATTGGTGAGCCATGTTTATTTATGCAGAGGTCAGATAGCAGTTCCTGACCCAAATAATTAATTGGTATGTGTAAACACATCCTGCAGTAAAATTAATTTTACAACAGACCAGAGCAATATCATCTTGCAAACCAGGGTTTTTAAGCTTTGACAAACGCCACCGTGTTGACTGAGAAGTGTTTACAGTCTCTTGCCCATATCAGTGCTGATAAAACAAACGGTTACACAACAAGTTAATCCAAAGAGCTAAGGAATGAGTACTTAACTCTGGTGGTTATATCTAAAGTTTGTGTACACAAAGCTATATCTCGTTTTGGTGCACAAACCGTGCCCGTTGTATAAATATGCTTACTTAGAAATTTGATAAGACTAATTGCTTAGGAAACCTGGACTATTAAACAGGTATGAATCTAAAAGGCCCAGGCAATAGTCACTGGACCAGGAGTGTGAGAAGACAAAGCAACTGCTCAACACTAATATTCCCAACACACAT